>NKDA01000011.1:0-1200000 GCA_002872375.1 Eulimnadia texana
AAAATTGGAGGTTGTCCTACAAAATGTCAGTATTATTTCTTTCACTTCATTTCAACTTGATATAAATTATTCAACAGGAGGCCTTTCGTCGATGAACAACATGGCATCTAGGTACTGCCATTTTTTTTTTTTTTTTTTTGGTTGCAGCGCTTACACTAGGGATTTTTTCTCTTCCCTTCTGCATTTTTTATAGGAATTTCTTAATGTTTCCTAATTTGCCTTGCAAACAGAAACTAAATACAAGTTTTATTACTGACTAGACAATTCAAAGTTTAAAGTGAATTCTCACCTCCTTTCCCAATTTCCTCTGCCACTTTTTCCCAGCAGTTAAGTTGCATGTCCTTGTATTCTGGGCACGATAGATCGTATAACGGACGATAATTTCTAACAGCATCAATTAAATTAAATCTATCCTTGTCTTCCATTTTGTCTGTTTTGTTGTTGGTGTTAAAAAGCGCGGGAAAATAATTCATCTGCTTTCTGTGTTTGTAGCGAGAAGACAATACCAGTCAGAGGCCAAATTCAAAACGTTTTGACTTTGGCCAGTCACGTCCTGACCTGCTTTTCGACGTTTCAGTCATCCCCTCCGGCTATGACTTTCGCTTCTGACGGGTAGACTTTCGATTTGACTGGCTAGTGTAACGCACCCTTAACCGGCGAGTGACTGGCTGGCTGACAGTGATGCTTTTTTGTAAGAGTTTTGGCTGGTCTTGGCATGACTATCTTCAGTACACCAGACGTACCGCATAGTTGGACAGCGAACTTCTGAAAATTTTGTAACACCATATTACACTTATGAAATTAACGAATCACAAAATGATATACGAACCTTCTCCAAGAATTAAGTGCAATATTTACAGATGTCAAGTAAATCCACCTATTATAGTTTCGTCCAGTTCTAGTCGCACTTGAACGAGGGCGACTTTGCACAACCACGCGAGAAAATATGGCTGATTCGAGTGCGACATGCGAGAGAGAGGAGCTCGTATTGGTCAACGACTGAGTTAGGCGCCAACCAACTTGACGATAGGGAAAATTCCCTTGTTACGTCGAAATTACGAAGCACCGTTTATTCGACTGATTAACTAAGAAATACATAATTAACACAGGGAAAAATACTTAAGTTAACAGAATGGCAAAATTAGACCTTACCTCGGTGAATAGAGCTTAGCAGTCCAGCCCTAAAAATCACTTTAACCCCTCCTTAAGTGACCTCTATTCCCTAAAGCGGAAGAGCCTTTCTTCGACGTGCTCAGTCAAGCGAGGAAACGGTATTCTTTATTTTCTCGTACTAGCGCAACCGTACTTACAGAGAATAGCCTAGCAGACAGCAGATAGCAATAACTAAAAGATTCAAAATCTGTTACCGCCAAATATGCATATTTTCATTACGCTTGTAACAGCTGCAACTATGACTCGGGACTCAAGGCGTTGACAACAAATTAATATTTTGTCCAGTCCCAGTTTTAATTTGGATAGAGGGGTAAATGAAGGTGAACGAATGGTTGAATCTGGAAACGTCTCGAGTTGATAACAGGTGCGAGACAGGTTTGCATGCCGTGAACAGAATAACACGTATATTAAGTCCTGAACTTATAGCAGCCCAAGAAAATTCGTGTATTGCATTGAGTTTAATATGTCGGGAGCACGAGAACCAGCGACAAACCGGAGTTCCGTCCCGGCATGCTCGTTGAAGCACGAGCCTTGTTCTCCGTTCACTAGTTCAAGTTAACCCAAAATTTGGTTTTTGAACTGGCCACTATGCAAATATAATAATGGTAACTTTACTTTCATTAATTTGTGAAAATCAGGTGAATTTATTAAATGATACACCAAACTTCAGGAAAAGAAACTGGCAAGCACGGCACAAGATCGGACTTGCTGGTTCGTCGCTGCAAAAAGAACGATGGACAACATACTGCACTCAATGTGAAACCAACGTTCTTTAAATTTTTCGAAAAAGCAAATAACAAGCATTAATTATTGACATTTCGCTATCAAGGAAGCCAACAGCTATGTTTGAAGTTGTACAGGAATAAACAAACTGGAGTTGTACCTAAACGGCACCCTGTTAGTCAGAAGCGTACCACTTGAGTTTTTAAAAATTATTTAAAAATCAAAACTACCTTGTCCCACCTTGGATACTCACGGCAAAAAATAGTACAAATCGTGATCTACATGAGACAGGACGTCTTTTTCATAACAAACTGAGCTCTCATAAGGAAAAAAATAAATCGAAGTTTTCGTCCATAAGAGCCCGTGTTGAGTTTTTTGACGTTGTACCCAGCCTTTCTTGGAACGTTCTGCCCTTTGACTTCTCCAAGAAAAACACCGCCTCTCAGGCGGCTGAACCAATAAAAGAAAGAAAGGGTGGCTGAGGGTGGAGCTTAATGCTAAGGTCTATTCTCTCGGACAACAAACTAGACAAATTAAACTTTGGACACCTAGGATTTTTCTCCCTTGTAAACCCCAGAACTTTAAACCAAAAATATGCAAAGAAACAGAAAATCAACCAAAACGCCTGAACATCCCTACTCGTTGGATAAAACGGTTCAGCACATAATTTATCGTATATTAGTTTTTATTTCAGTTTTTTGGTAAACATTTATTAATTTTATTCACGAAATAATTATTAATATTTAATAATCATTAACAATTTAAAATATCCATGAAAGTTAATATAATTAATTATAATACTTAGCAATAATTTACTTTGTGCAAGTTTGTATAATTAAGTACTTAGTTTGAGGTTATAACCTCTAGGTTTTAAATTAGCATAAATAAAAAAAATATGATAAAATTATTACTGAAGAAAGTACAAATCTTGTTTAGCGTTAGTTAAATAAGACTGGACTTGATTCGAGATATCGAGAAGAAATGAGTGACTCGGTTTCAAGTTCCATATTGTTTGACACGCGTTTCCCAAGTAACGTACGGTGCACAGGTCTTGTGAATATCTAGGCTAATGAAGTATTAAGTATCAATTATAATTCGTTAAGTATAGTAGTTAATTTTAATGAATATTACACTATCACAGTAATACAGTAATGGGGTGGAAAATACAGGAAGAGAAACAAATTGTGTCTTGCACACAGTAGAAATCAAATTAACTCTTCAAGTCTCCTTAGAAACTGAAATAAATGGAAAAAATCCCAAGAAAGTTTAAAGCTTTTTTATATCACGTGTTGCACCCTTCCTGGGTACCTATTCGGTATCAACTATATTCATCATCATTGTACAATCCATTAATTATAAACCAAGTAAACAGATGCACTTGTTCCTGATTTTGTCATGGAAGTAAGCTTAAGTATCCTTTAGAGTCTTGCAAGACTTAATGCAAGTTCAAATCATTATTGACTGATACTTGACAATTAACTTGATTAAATTTTAGTTCAACTTTCAAACATAAATAATGGAAATCCCCTTTCTGTACTAAAATGGTACTATCTCTAATTACTTGTTGCATGCTACTGGAGAACAGCGTTCTGTGGAGAATTGACAAATAGCTTTAATGATCGAAGATGTCTCGTTTAATACAGTTCAAACCATTCACAGCGCAACTATCGTGCTGGGAAAAATCATAAGGTATTCCTCCAGTTAAAATCTTATTATACCTTAGTGCTTGAAGACGAAAGTGCCGTTGAGGAGAAACTACAAAATTGGCGGAATATTACTATTTCTACTACGGATGAACCAAATGGATAAATATGGGACGCAAACTGTGCAAGATCAGCTTGTTTGAAAGCAACCAGGAATTAGTGGAGAAAATGTGCGTAATTTCGCCGAGTAATTTCAGGCGAGCCGACTTGCAGCCCGCTCAAGATCAGCTGGTTTGAAACAGGCTCAGAACCAGCCCGTAAAGCATAAGAGGGTCATACAATGACTTTAGGGGAGCCGACTTGCAGCCAGTAAAAAAGAGCTAGTTTGAAACAGGCTCAGAATCAGCCGACTTTTACACAGCTTGTTTTTAGATCGACTGATTCCCAGTTAGATTCTGAGCAGGCTTCTTTTTGAACAGCCCATGTGCAGCCGGTCGTAAGCCTGTTTTTGAACTTCGGTATATGGTCAGCCAGATCCCGGTCACGCCTGCCCAAAAATTTTCGTAAGGGTTGGTGGATGAGTCCCATCCCCTGAAATGGGAAGCCCAGAGGATGCTTAACGTTTCGTAACTAGTCCAAAGCTGGCTATCCGCCGGTGAAACTTTTCGTTAGGTTAGGTTAGGTTATTGTCAGCTGAGGGGAAAAATACTATCTGTCAGCCCACGAAGTTTACAACTGCTGCTGAAAATAATGGATGAAATGACGAGGGTAATAATAAATGTAGGTTTTTTTTGTACGTCTGCCTGGACAAAGCCGCATGGCATTGGTTTGAACTGGCCTAACCGAATGCAGTGCTCGCAGAAATTATGTAAACCGTCTTGTAAGTAGGAAGAGAAGTTCGACACAATAGAAAAACAAACGAAAAGAAAACTACACCTCTGGGAAATGGTCCACAGACCAAATACAATACACTGCGGACAGACAATACAAAGTTAAAGATATCGAAATTAAACAGCGATCAGATCAAATATCAATAAAAAATATGAATGTTTTATGTTTCGAAGCCTTATAGTAAAGAAATTACAGGGAAAAACAGAACTGTTAACGCAAGCCCTGTTCTCAAACAAGGATAAACATGAGGGAATAATGTATTATTTGAATTCGTAGGCTTTTATCTCAAGAAAGCAGTGGCTAAGGAGATCGACGAACCATTACAAGCAGACATAATCGAACCAGTGACCGGAGGTCCAACCCCTTGGATCACCGTTCTTAGCAATACCCAGCCTAGGCCACGAGGTAAAATTCGCGTTTGCTTCTACATGAGAGCTCCTAACCAATCGATACTCAGAACGTCATATCGTTGTCAGAACACGTCATACCAACAACTGAAGACTTGGTTATCGACCTGAATGGAGCAACCCAAGTTAGATGTGAACCAAGGATACCACAAGCTAGAACTAGCCCAAGACCTGATACATAACAACATTTGTCACAAGGGCGCAGGAACAGGGAAGGGGAGGGAGGGACAGTGGCATCTAACACTTCTATACATAGTTCGACGGGACAGTACCCTGTCCCCACAATTTCTCGTTAACTTAACTTCATATAAAGGTGTGAGAGCATTGGTTGGCGAAAAACAAAGCAAATCCATTTACTCGCGCATGTGATCTTTGATCTTGGTGTCAAAGAAATTTTAAAAGAACGTCATTTTATGTGTGATTTGATGGCTACAGTCGAGAAATAAGCAATATTTTTCGGGAGTTTGCAAAAAGAAGAGATCTTCAAATAATACAGAAATCTCGTTGGTACTGCAAAAGGAGGATGACAAAGGAAATGAACCTTGTATTGATGGTACTTTACATTAGACAACTTTCTTGCAACTAAGTGCTTGGTATTATTCGAAAAGGTGGACGGTCAGGTGCAAGGCTTTTGCTAGATTCGTAGATAACTATAGACTAGTGGAAGGTACCTTCGTCAAAATTGTGTCAGATTAAGAGATAAAAATTTGAAACTAGAAGCAAGCTTTCTTGGTACAGAAACAAAGTGGACAAAAGTGGCGAACAAGGTAGGGCGAAATGTAAAGTGGGGCGAATCTTCTCGAAACCCAAATTACCATCAAACGTATTTTTCAACTGCAACATCTTCGTTCTGGATTTTTTAGGATCTGGGGTAGTATCTAGTATCATCCCCATGAACACACATGAAAACAAGAGATACAATCCAGAAATCACCAATGATGCAGTACGCCGACAAACGCAAGACACCGCCTCCTCGACGTAGGAGACCCAGGCCTCGTGAGAAAAGACAGACCGCAAATAAGCTGGATCCTCGGCTCAACATCAACCCATGCAGAATTGTCGGTGTAAAAGGGTCGATGTTCACCACGACTAGAAGAAATCATTTGATCACCTGAAACGCTATACCAACTTTCGAAAATTCAACGAAGACATTGGTCAGAACCTCACCGTCTATGAAATGAGGAGTCTCTCCTACACTATCATCAACACGAAGAAAATCCCGAGTGCGACCCACTGGCAATAAACTAAGACAACATTGCCGATCACAAGGCTTTGCTGCAGAACCAACCGAAATAGCCTGAGACACAGTTCAGACGCGATCACCACCCCGCGAAGAGGTTAACTGATTACGTGATGGAATAAGCGTCCGAATCTCGGATTGTCACAGTACTGCACAAAAATTCCTTGCAAATTTCCTAATCTGAGAGCATATGCCATGGGGCAAATTTATGTGATTAGATTTTGTTTCGTTTCTCATCGTTCGTTCGAATCATACGAACACAAATCTTCTATTCTTTACATTAATGTATTAGTACACTAAGCCTACCTTCTCATCATGTGTTTAACTTGATCTTTCTCGAAACAATATTTTCGTGGCCCAGCAAAATGTGAAAATAAAACGAGTGACGTGATATTATTATAGCTACCCGCTAGACTGCACTGAACAAAGTTCAGTTAGAAAAGAGAGAAAGAAATGTTAGTGAAGCGAACGAATCAGGGATTTTGTCTGTAAATCTAATCGAGTTTATGTCAACAGCCATACCACGTAGAAAGCACCCGGTCCCGTCAGATCCCGGAAGTAAAGCTACGTCGGGCCAGTCAGCACTTGGATGGTGGGTGACCGCCTGGGACACTGGGTGCTGTTAACTTTCTTCGATCCGAAGTTCGGGCGCCGGTTTGGAACTCCCTAGTTTGTTTTGGAGCCCTACGTTGTTCGATCGGGCTTTTCCGTTAGCGGCGTCTATGGAAGTCTAGACTAAGGGAAAGTTAAACTCGCTGAAAACCGGAAAGCTTCATGTCAAGATTTCTACTCTGTTTCGTAACAAACGTAAGCGCAGAAGAAATGGACTGTTCTGAGTAAATGTCGGCGGTATTCCCGTCGCGGAAGCCGATGCGGTTTTCGTTCTTGTTTCCATAAGCCCCCCCCCCTCCCCCCACCTACAATAGAATTTTGTTATCCTATAGCCTGCAACAGGCGAGACCGCATGCTTTGCGGTAGTAAATTTTTCCCGCCTCGGTGTTGCTTTGTCTGGGGTCGTCCGTCCGCGTTGATTAGAAAGGGAAGCAGGGGAAGCAGGAATTAGGTAGCCGGCTAAGGGCGCCAGGTTTTCTGTCGTATGACAATATCTTCATGGCATCTAGTGATAGTGCTTTGGAATACGTGTAGCAAATAATGTTAACACTGAGTGATCTCGACCTACATACTTGTAGTACACGGCAAGCTTACTCAACTCAGAAACACAATTGGTGGCCCTGAAAAGGGCCATTGGGGTTTTTGTAAAAGTCGGAAGCCCCACTTTACTTGGAGCTGGTGTACTTGGTGACTGCCTTCGTTCCTTCGCTGACGGCATGCTTGGCAAGCTCACCGGGAAGCAGGAGTCGCACAGCGGTCTGGATTTCCCTGCTCGTGATGGTCGAGCGCTTGTTGTACTGAGCCAAACGAGACGACTCGGAGGCGATGCGCTCGAAAATGTCGTTGACGAAGCTGTTCATGATGCTCATGGCCTTGGAAGAGATCCCCGTGTCCGGGTGGACCTGCTTCAGAACTTTGTAAATGTAGATGGCGTAGCTCTCCTTCCTGCGGCGCTTCTTCTTCTTGTCGTCCTTGTTGATGTTCTTCTGGGCCTTACCCGCTTTCTTGGCTGCTTTTCCGCTAACTTTAGGTGGCATGGTTCGTAGAGGGTCCCTGGATAAATGTCAGATGTGGAACACACGAACACTGGGCATCTTTATTAAGTGGACTCCTGGTCAGCAAAAACGCCCGACAAAAGCTCTTATTTTAATTGGTTCCTGTTCGTAAGCTCCAGATTTCTTTCCAGAATTAAACTTAACTGAAGTTTATCTTAAGGTGAGTCTGGATCTCACGCTTAAGGATGTACGTTAACCACTGTTATGTTTATGGGTGTTGTGGAAATAGACGACGTCTTCTTTAGCGACAGAAATGTCTGGCAAGGCTGAGTCAGGAAGCGTACTCTATAAACCGCGCTTGTTGTTGACTTGTTTGATACATTTCTGCAATCTACGCAACGCATAAACGTCAATATGTCTGGACGAGGCAAAGGAGGCAAAGTCAAGGGAAAGGCAAAGACACGTTCCAGCCGCGCCGGACTTCAGTTCCCGGTGGGTCGTATTCACCGTATGCTGCGCAAGGGCAACTATGCCGAGCGCGTTGGAGCCGGAGCGCCCGTTTACCTGGCCGCAGTGATGGAGTACCTGGCTGCCGAAGTGCTCGAGCTGGCCGGCAACGCAGCCCGCGACAATAAGAAGACCCGCATCATCCCGCGTCACTTGCAGCTGGCCATCCGTAACGACGAGGAATTGAACAAGCTCCTGTCTGGTGTCACCATCGCACAGGGTGGTGTTCTCCCCAACATTCAAGCCGTCTTGCTGCCCAAGAAGACCGAGAAGTCCGAATAAATTTCGAATTCATTAGGCTGCCAAACCCACGGCCCTTTTCAGGGCCACCATATCTTTCACAGAAAAGGTCCGCCACTGTTATACTGATATTTCGTCACGCTGTAGATTCATTTTAAATGCTTCTGAACAGTTTCTAGTGAATAATCGAGTTCATATACTCGACGAAAAACTCGATTTGGTACGACGCACTGGTGTCGTCATTTTTCCATGTTCATCAATCAATCCACACCAAATCAACAATCAAGTTGTATCGATTGTGTGTATTTTGATTTCAGTTACATTCAGTCAGTCAGTTTGATTACAGTTAAAATATCTTATTATGGTCTTCAAGAATCAAAAGTTCAATGCAAATAAATATAGTACAATTTATAAATTATATGTTAATTAAGTTGGGATTAAAATAATCAAATATTATAATGATCTATC
Organism: Eulimnadia texana; assembly: GCA_002872375.1. Lineage (NCBI taxonomy): Eukaryota > Metazoa > Arthropoda > Branchiopoda > Diplostraca > Limnadiidae > Eulimnadia > Eulimnadia texana. The sequence continues at coordinate 8,900 of NKDA01000011.1, forward strand.
TATATAGCAAGCAAATAAAAAGCCCATCCCAAGATTAAGGAAGGAAGCTGGATAACTTTTTCAGCCTTGTCAATCCATTCGATTGCTATAGCAATAGACAAGATCGTTTGTTACCTTTCCATAATCTCAGGGCGCATGTTTCATTCACAATACATTGCACGAATGACGAGATATGTGTATCTAAATTTTGATATAGAAGTTTGCATTTTCTTCGTCAAGGTTTATGAACGATTAATTAGCTATTGCTGAGATGTTTCAAGGAGGGAAATTCATTCATTTTCGCAAGTGCAGCATTATGGTACGGTTCGCTCTATGACACAATCGCAATACTGTTCTGAAAGAAAAACATACTGTTTCACCAAGGGCAAAGGCAGCACCTCTCGATTCTGTTCAGCTTTGTGGCCCTTAAAAGGGCCGTTGGTTACGGATGTTCCACTCAAGATACCTTAAGCTCTCTCTCCACGAATACGACGGGCCAGTTGGATATCCTTCGGCATGATGGTGACGCGCTTGGCGTGAATGGCGCACAAGTTAGTGTCTTCAAAGAGACCGACTAAATAGGCTTCACTGGCCTCCTGAAGAGCCATCACGGCCGAGCTCTGGAAGCGCAGGTCCGTCTTGAAGTCCTGGGCGATTTCACGCACCAGGCGCTGGAAGGGCAGCTTGCGAATCAGCAGCTCAGTCGACTTCTGGTAACGACGGATCTCGCGAAGAGCAACAGTGCCGGGGCGATAACGGTGAGGCTTTTTGACTCCACCGGTGGCCGGAGCGCTCTTACGGGCAGCCTTGGTGGCCAGCTGCTTGCGGGGAGCTTTGCCTCCTGTAGACTTGCGTGCAGTTTGCTTGGTACGAGCCATTGCGTTGGAGCAGCGTTGCAATGAGTGAGATGACCAAGTCCCGTGCCGAACTATTATCTATAAGCGAGTCGGACGCTTCATAAACAGCCCACTTTCTTGCACCTCATTGGCTGAAAAGCCGCAAACTGCCACGCCCAATAAGCCTTTAAGTCAGCCAATCACAGCGAACGAATTTCCCTATATAAAGGCTGTATCAGCCAAACATTGGTATAACGTTTCAGTGTTCTACAAGAAACTCTCACTATGACTGGTCGTGGCAAAGGAGGTAAGGGACTCGGCAAAGGAGGTGCCAAGCGCCATCGCAAAGTTCTTCGTGACAACATCCAGGGTATTACCAAGCCTGCCATCCGCCGTCTCGCTCGTCGTGGAGGAGTCAAGCGTATCTCCGGCCTCATCTACGAAGAAACCCGCGGTGTCCTAAAGGTCTTCCTAGAGAACGTGATTCGTGATGCCGTCACCTACACAGAGCACGCCAAGCGCAAGACAGTCACCGCCATGGACGTCGTGTACGCTTTGAAGCGTCAGGGTCGCACCCTGTACGGTTTCGGCGGTTAAAACCTGGTCTTGTTCTCATACTTGTTTACCCCCCGGCCCTTTTCAGGGCCACAAAACATTTCTGAAAGAGAACTTGTTTACCTTTCATGCGTTTAGTTTTTGCATTATGTAAGTGCGCGGGTTCATTAGCCACTAGCCCCTAGTCTCAAATATAGTCAAACCTTCGGTCTGATGCGTGTGAACATCGAGCTTAAAGTAAGTGGCAAATGTGCTCCTGCACCGCCCGAGGTTGTAGACTACATGCCATCTAGCGTAGAACGCGCTGTAAACCGTACAGTCCGGTTCGTTTCTCAGCAGCATTGTTCAATGTTTCATTTGAGCCGATTATAACTGACTACGTTTCAAGTAATGCTGTCGCAATATACGTTACACCTACTCATCGTTACATAAAGCTGCATTCGAATCGGTTTGTTATACAACATGCACACTTACTGATCGAATTTGGCTCTATGGCCTGCAACAGTTCCATCTAGCGGGGGCAAATGCACCAATTATTCGGTTTAGTACTTCTACCGCTAGGTATTAGGTTTTCCAAACTGAACGTCATTTCTTTTAGCCGTTGACAGATATATATTTTTCTTAATTACAGGATTCTGGAATATCTACAGAAACATATATTTACTCACTTACAGTCAGCGCTTATTCTGTAATCATTTATTCCATTATGGACTTTACCATGCTACAATCACCCGTGAACCGCAAAGTTAGTTGCGTCACGTAACATTGTTCGCTACAGGGTGTCGCGCGGCCGAGTAAGTTCGAGCGGACAACTGCACAATTTTAACTGAATCGACAATGCCATCTAGCGGTGATGCACAACATTTCAAATTCCCACCAGTAACAGATCGGAGGTGACTTCTGATCTAGAGTGATCCTCGCATAGGAAGTGTAATGAAGGTTGTTATGTAAATTCTCCGCAGCCCACTTTGGAACTTGAAAAATTTACGAAAAAAAAAAAATCAACAGCACCCAGTGTTTTCCAAGGCAGTCACCCGTCCAAGTACTGACTGGGCCCGGCGAAGCTTCACTGTCTAGATCTGACGGGACTAGGTACTGTCTAGGTGGTATGGCCGTCGATAAGTTACATAACCTTTTATTGTTGACTGGTGAAAAGTAGCGGATTTTGTACTGCCGAACCATTTGTTTCTGCAGAATTTCCAAGCGATGTGTTCATCACCAAGCATCTACAACATCAATCGCTTATGTAATCGCTTGCCGAAATCACAGTTGATATACTTGAATTATTACCATCGTGAGTTCTGACCATGATAACAGGATATTTCAATAAGTCTGTAAATCACTTAACTGATGAATGTAGTACAGGATCATACGTTTCGACCTTACTATTGTCGAGGTCAGCTGTTTGCGAAAGAAAATATTAAACATTGTTAATTTTTTCTCATTCTGAGCACATCAAGTAAGTCTGTTCACTGTTAAAACAAGAGGTAACTATTTAGGACAACACTTCTGCATCAAGGGTACTTTTTAATCCGTACAGGGTAATAAGCAAAAGTGAGTTTTTTTTCTGCTGTGAAAGCTGCCTTCACGTTTGCTTACAATCCTCTACGGGTTAAAAGTACCCTCTATGTCAGAAGTTTTGTCCTAAATAGCTACCTCTTGTTTTAGCAGTGTTCGAATTAACTATTGAACGTTTCACAAGTATACACTTTACGTTTTAAAAGGAATCAAGCTAACGTCCTACCTGAACTCAGAGTGATACTCAGTGAAAGTATAAGAATAATGTTAATAGTGATTCTGATGAAACTCTATGTTGGGGGTAAAATCAAAGTCGCTATCGTTGCAATTTAAAAGGTGTATATACACCTTTTAGCACGTAGCGAATGAACCCCTCTGTAGAGCGCGTCGGATAGCAAGTTAACTCGCGAACCAATCCAGCCTTAGCGAGATAACTCGCTACTCGACTTGTTGACTAGCGAGTTAACTCGCTAACCGAGTCGGATAGCCATCTAAACGGCAAACCAAGACCCCCATTAGCCAGTTGAAACGCTAACAAAAGTGGCTCATTTGCTCGTTAGATGGCAAATCAAATGGGTTGGTTAGCGAGTCAACTCGCTAACCGACCGTCTCGGATCGCAAGTCAACCCGCTAACCAACTCCCATGAATAGCGAGTCAACTCGCTAACCGATTTTCTCGGATTGCAAGTCAACTCGCTAAAGCCAGGTTCACACTAGGGCTGTTTCGACCAAACCGTTTGGGCAAACGAGTTGCAAAAAACATATTACAAGACTTCAGAGCATACTGGTGGTTTTCCTAAGCATTGTCTGGGACAAAACAATCATTTTGTTTGTATTACCTTGCGTTTTGCATTTCATAGAACTAAGAAAATCGTATTTCAGTAGACCGTTTGCCCAAACGGTTTGACCAAAACAGGCCTAGTGTGAACCTAGCTTAACCGACTCTCGGATTGCGAGTTAACTTGCAAGCGACCTTAAGTGATGAATTGTCCTACATATCTTCTATCATAGTTGTTTACTTGTTTAGTTCGGTTTAGTATGTAAATCATTCCTATTACCTTGTACATACTTAATTCTTTGGTTGTGGCAAAGACCGAATTTACTTGTCGGTTTTATCAAGTTGTCAACGACACATCCGTTTAAGGGTTTTACGGAGGAATCAATCGGACGCAGTGACCATATGGTGATGGCTTGTTTTCTTAATAGTATCGCGTCTTGCTGTCGTGGTAATAATAACAAATTATAATACACGAAGCGAACCGTTGATTATTTGGTTTGATTACCTCCTTTAAACTAAGGTTATTTTTCAAAAATAGGACAGAAACATGAAACAAATTTAAGGTTTAACAAAAGTTTAAGTAGTAGCTCTACGTAAAAAAATAGTTGGCGTTGATTAGCCGGATCATAAAAAAAATTTCTTTCAGTAGACGAATTAGTTGTTAATATACTTTCCCGGTTTTAATGACTGAACTGACTTATTCCATTATCGCATCAGTTATAGAGTTAATTACTATTAATTCAATTACAAACTATAATAAATAAAAATAACACGGTATTTATACATACCCCACAATAAATATAGCGTAATAAGTGTACAATAAAAGTATTATCAGTACAGAGTAATACTACACTCGAATTTATTATTCGTAATATTTTGTGATTTATATAAGCAATCATGAAAATAATTTTATTTATATTACAATTATCATTCTAACATTAGCATATTCATTATCTCATTACTCAGAACTATTAATATGCTGATGATTTTCGAATATGAGTTTAAGAGAATTTTTATTTAAAGATGAAAAAATAGAAGCGCAGGATTCCTGTTTTGCAGACAGAGGTCATCCACCTGACCTGGTTTCAACAAATACGACTCTTTGGGCCCTAAGGCTTGGGTTTCCTTTCAAGTTTTTTCCAAGAAATGCTCGCTAATATATCGTGGAATTTCTAGCGGGGAAACTCCCATATTATCTATGATCCAGGGCAATATCACGTGTGGCAAATTAATGAAATAAACGTAGTTTACCTTTGTTATGAGATATTCCCTTAGATTTTATCAAATCCTCTCAAGTCAATTTTCATTTTAAATTAGTTATGAGTTTAAGATGTTAACCCTGGAACAGGAATATCTCGTAATAATCGAAAGATAACGACAAGTGATAGGATATGGGATTTAATATGAAAAAGGAATGAAAAATCACCATTGAAATGAGGCACAATCTATTTTGAAAACTAGTAACGAACTAATACAACATTATAATAGACTAGAATGCATGAAAATACTACGACACTATTCATTACCCACATTACAGATATTTTTGTGCATAACGGGATAAAGAAATATTCATATTTAATTTAGGAAACCACAAATATACCACAGTACAAGGCTGAGTCTAAAAGCAAAGAAGTTGACACAAACTATTGCATAATTGCAAAACAAATCACACTTAAGGCCGCTTGCTAGTTGACTTGCAATCCAAGAGGCTCCGTTAGCGAATTGACTTGCGATCCGAGACGGTCGGTTAGCGAGCTGACTCGCTATTCATGGGAGTCGGTTAGTGAGTTGACTCGCTAACCAAACCATTTGATTTGCCATCTAACGAGCAAATGAGCCACTTTTGTTAGCGTTTCAACTGGCTAATGGGGGTCTTGGTTTGCCGTTTAGATGGCTATCCGATTTGGTTAGCGAGTCATCTCGCTAGTCAACAAGTCGAGTAGCGAGTTATCTCGCTAAGGCTGGATTGGTTCGCGAGTTAACTTGCTATCCGACGCGCTCTACAGAGGGGTTCATTCGCTACGTGCTAAAAGGTGTATATACACCTTTTAAACTGCAATCTTAGCAGTTCATGTATAACCCCTATGTTGGCAAATGCTACATATTTCACGACTAATTCAAATGCAGGACATATTTGCTGCATCAGATGGTTGTGCATATGGGAATTTCTTTAAACTATATTGAAATCAGTTGAACTGGTGAATTAGAACCACCCGTAGAGAGTATGAAGATTTTCGTCCAATGGTTACGGTTCGTTCGTGAAGTATAATCAGGTGAATCGTTTTCTAGCGACGAAACTCTTTTAAATCAGGATCAGTTATTTATTTACTTTAATACTGAAGAAAGAAGGCCCCCGGGTTGAGACAGCCCTCTCTACTGTAATAGACTTGATAGGTTTTAGCCACCCTCGCTAGATGGCAGATACTAAACATGGCGACACGGGTAGTGTTCACCCAAGCCAGTTTCTGCACATATTGTTGATAATATCTCCCAAGATATGATCCGCGATATCACAATAGCGTATGTAGTTCATCTGCAGTATTTTTCATTACACGCACGAAGCTATCATGATGTAACAACATTCCGCAGAAAACGGGAACGATCTCGAGGAGAGCAGATCTAACACGACTACTTCAACCACAGTGCGACTGAAGATTAGACTCAGCGAATGGTGCATTTGAAAAAACAAAAGCGTTATTACATTTATAGCACCGTATCTCTTTTACTTTCTATGTGCCATGTGTATGTGCACGTCATATACTTCTCAGGAAGGCTATTTCAATCGCCCCTTCCCCACTAGATGGGCTTCACAGGCCAGAAAAGATATGCTTGAATGTAGACCAGAGAATCGACGTTATACGTTCTGAAATACCCCATCTAGGTGTCAACGGCCACACCCCATCGAAAGTACCCGGCCCCATCAGATCCCGGCAGTGAAGCTGCGTCGGGCCCAGTCAGTACTTGGATGGGGGATCGCCCGGGAACATTGGTTGCTGTTGAATTCTTATTTATTTCGAAGTTCGATCAGCGGTCGCAAGGCCCGATTGTGAAGGGGCTCGCTGCGGATATTCGGCTTGTTTTATGGAGAATGCAACTTAGGGTTCGTGGTAGGAAGAATGGTTTTGAAACGGAATGACGGCGAGAGTGGGAAAAGAAATGATTGAGGAAGTCAGAATAATGCATAAGCTGAATACGTTGTATGGTACCATTTTACCAACTTCAAGAGACGATCCTACTATTACAAATACGCTAGATATTGTCTTTAACACGAAAAAAACTGGTTGTGAAAAGTTCAGAACGGCAGATTTTGTTATAACTCTCGATTTTGCCCTTACAAGCAGTAGTCTGCCTTACGACACAGGAATGAACTTCAAAACAACCCTTACGAAAAGTTTTAACGACGGCAAGCAGAAGCGACAAACTAGCGTACGGCAAGCCGATTCAGCTAGCGGCTAACTCGTCACTCATTAAGCAGTATTTTGCACCCATACCGCAAGACATTTCTACTGCTGTGGCTAGCTAACGTTAGACTTGCTTGCGACATGCTCGCCCGCAGACTGCTTGCAGTGAGCACGTTAAAAGCGAACCAGGACTTCACTGGCTTGACCTTCTAGCTTATGTTCGGTACGCTCAAAAAATTATTTCATGCGTCTAACATTTGAAAAAGGACTTTGCAAAAGAAGATGTAGCCTTACTTGTTAACCATCAACTTCGGAAAACTGACGCTTATCTGTGACAAATATATATTTTTTGAGTTCGTGCTCACGACAAATGATTATAAAAGGAAAAAGGAGAGGTCGACTTTAACCTAGACACGGAATGACAGGATGATTAAATTAAGGATTTGATTCTTACGTCAAGACTACTGCTCAACTGGACCTAAAAAAAGGAGTTGGCTGGAACAACCAATACTTAGTCATCTAACGTTTTCATATTATCATGATTTTAGTATCACTTTAATCTATGGAAAGTAAACATTCAAACAAATGAGGTTACTCTATATTAGAAATGCTTGACTGCTAACTTGGCAGAGTAACAAGACCAGCACAATAGTTTTAACAAACATTCCCACTGACAAGCCACCCGAAGTTCTTGAATGTAGTGTGTCCAATAGGCGAGGCACCTGTTATCAAATGTATCTGCAAGACTACCAAAAGTGGTGGTATCAGATTCTAACGTTTCTGCTTGACATCCACATATTCTCTCTTTACCCGGTCTGCATCCTGTCAGAATTGCTGCTGCCCACCATTCTGTTAAAGAAGACCCTCTCCCTCAAATAGTGACTTGCAAATTCTTTCATGAAACTTTAAAATTGCACACAAAAAAATGGTTTGAAAATACGCACACACAAAGGGCTGAAACAGTTACTTGACTCTGTCGAAAATCTTCCATTAGGGTACGAGGGACCCCAAGTCTTCGGTGATAAGATTTGGGTGACATGTACGTTTTCAGAATTATGGCTTCTTCGGTTTAATGTTTCTGCCAATTTAGAGTAACATGATCAGCAAAGTGAATTTTAAATTCAACAATTTGGAACTACCTTGTTGATGTCGCTATCAGACGCTATTTAGACCTGCAATCCTGTTCGAGCCATTTGTATGATCAAGATTTTTGAGATTACTCTCTCGTCTAGTGAAAACACGTGCAGGAAAATGTATTCACCTGGATAATAATAATTTTATCCCCATGCAACGGTAAGCCAAAATGTACGTGTTTACCTCAGTGCGAGAGCCAAAGTTTCCCTCGAGCGTCTGGCTGTGACGGTGTTGTATTTATCTTGCGAGAGAAATTCAAAAAAACTTTGACGCTTTCATGGTCACTAGCTTCTGGATGATTTCGTCCTTGAATCTTCATTTTTTCGATACTCACAATTAAAAATAAGTTTACGAAACCAAACAACGTAAAACCACTCGTCGTCAATGCAACGATTTTCTGGTCATCGGCATTGCCTTAAGTAACAAAATTTTTCTTAATTCGGGGTTGTCACTTTTCAGAATGCATAAAATTCCCTGACTTTTCCCTGACTTCCTTGACCAAAATTCAGGTTTTTCCATGAACGCGCTCAATCAAAAGAATAAAATTTGCAAGAATAAATAGGTAATAAATAAACAATAAATAAATATCGATAGATGTGAGAATTGGATTCATTTTTGGTATTCTTCTGGGAAGTGGGAAACAGAAAAAAAAAGAAACAATAAGAATACCGATAAACGTATTCCACGAATATATCCAGTGTCTACTCCTCATGAGGGATTGACTACGATACGTTACAACTACACCTTCCGTTCAGATCCCTGAATTCAAGTAATGTTGGACCTAGGAAAAACTCGGATTAGTTATCGCGCCTGTGAAATCTGGATACCGCTACTTTCCGCTCTGAATTGGAGTTCCCGACCCATAATCCCGTGAGTATTTAGCAATATACATCAAGATCGTTTTAAGGATTTTCCCTTGTAGCGGCCCCATGCGTGGCCTATAGAAACGTTATGAGCGCTTCTCTGTACGATGTTTTTTTTTCTTGCATATTCAGTAGAGGCTGTCTTCATATATCCGTGAAAATTGGAAACGGAAACTTAGAGATCATAAACTCGACTGTCGTTAAGTACAGACACAAGCTAACTGAACACTGGATTAAAAAAATGCTTTTAGGGGGGGGGGAGGTGCAAGAAAAAGAATGATCTGTCGCAGAGATTTCAAACTGTAATATTCCAAGTGAGCGTGTCATGGGATTTCATTATCTTATGCGATGGCCTGTGAACGGCCACTCAGCTGACTGTGCTCGGAGACCAAGAGAGAGAGAGAGAGACAGAGAGATGTTACACAACCCAAAGGAAGATTCTGGTTTTTTAACCATTCACCAGTAGATGTCAACGGCCATACCACGTAGAAAGTACCCGGTCCCGTCAGATCCCGGAAGTCAAGCTACGTCGGGCCCAGTCAGTACTTGGATGGGTGACCGCCTGGGAACACTGGGTGCTGTTGGCTTTTTATTTTTCGCTTCAAGACCTGAATTCAGGTTCTGAATTCGAAAGCCATGCGCTGCTCGGCAAGGGCTTTCATTCACGTTTTAACGCCATACACCGGCTGCACGTAGTGAAAATGTGAATGTCAGAACCAAAGACTAGCTTATTTATTAACTCAAGGAGTGCACAATGAATCAATGAACGTGACAAGAATATCCACACATGTCCAGTGGTACTTTTAACGCACGGAAATTGAAACTCGCTCAGGACCGGGAAGCTTCAGGATAAGACTTGTACTCTTTCTAAACGTGAGTGCGGACGATGATGAAGAGTTAGGCCACTTTCAGCAAATGTACCTGGTATTCTCCTAGAAGCCGAGGTTTGTTTTAATTTGCCATAAGCCTCGCCCACAATAGAATTTTGCCAGCTTATAACATGCCAGGGCTGGCGTCAGCTGCTTTGCGATAGTAAAATATCCCCTTCCCCGTCTGGGTTTACCAGCGATAAGAAATGAACACGAAGGGGAGAAGAGAATAACGCACAAATTCACGAGAGCCGGTGAATGCCGCCAGTTGCTGTTGTCTTGCACGACGCCACCTACCGGTAGTCTTGTGAAATAATTACGGCATGCAACTTATTTATTCTCTGGCGACGACTCTGGTCTCGTGCAGATGGACCGGTAGTATCCGGCAAGCTCACTCTCAATTTTTAAACAAATTTGGTGGCCCTGAAAAGGGCCGTTGGGTGTAGTACTAAGTCAGAAGCCACTTTACTTGGAGCTGGTGTACTTGGTGACTGCCTTTGTTCCTTCGCTGACGGCGTGCTTTGCCAGTTCACCGGGAAGCAGGAGACGCACAGCGGTCTGGATTTCCCTGCTCGTGATGGTCGAGCGCTTGTTGTACTGGGCCAGACGGGACGACTCGGAGGCGATGCGCTCGAAAATGTCGTTGACGAAGCTGTTCATGATGCTCATGGCCTTGGAGGAGATGCCAGTGTCCGGGTGAACCTGCTTCAAGACTTTATAGATGTAGATAGCGTAGCTCTCCTTCCTGCGGCGCTTCTTCTTCTTGTCGTCCTTGTTGATGTTCTTCTGGGCCTTACCGGCTTTCTTGGCTGCCTTTCCGCTAACTTTGGGAGGCATGTTTCGATTTAGGTTTCCTGGGAATGGATGCCGGAACAGCTGTACTGCTGGCCTGTTTATACGGGATTCTAAGGCTGCGAGCTACGACCAACAGCTTCCTCTATTTCCATTGGTGGAAAGTTGTAGCACAATTAATTTTATTTTCTGTTCAAAAAATAAGTTAGAATCAGTGACTTGTAGAGAAAATAATATAAGGAACTTTTTTCAAGATGTTTGAGTACTCATTCCGGGTAAACAATGCTGTTAATTTGCAAAGTAAAACTAAACTTTGCAAGCTTCAGTCGCCCGGCGTGGCCTATATAGCAAACGGTCTGCATTGAATTTCCACACTTTAAACTCCTACTTTTCGTTGTGTAAACATGTCTGGACGTGGTAAAGGAGGAAAAGTTAAGGGAAAGGCGAAGACTCGTTCGAGCCGCGCTGGACTTCAGTTCCCCGTCGGTCGTATTCACCGTATGCTGCGCAAGGGCAATTATGCCGAGCGCGTTGGAGCCGGAGCGCCCGTTTACCTGGCCGCAGTGATGGAGTACTTGGCTGCCGAAGTGCTTGAGTTGGCCGGTAACGCCGCCCGTGACAACAAAAAGACCCGCATCATCCCGCGCCACTTGCAGCTGGCCATTCGTAACGACGAAGAACTGAACAAGCTCCTGTCTGGTGTCACCATCGCCCAGGGCGGTGTCCTCCCCAACATCCAGGCTGTCTTGCTACCCAAGAAGACCGAGAAGTCAGAATAAATCGACGTCAAAAAGCCTGTTTACCAACGGCCCTTTTCAGGGCCACCACGCGCTTTTGGAAAGATCTGCTACCTTGCTACCAAATCATGACGCTCCATAGGATCGAGTATAGCGATCGATCTTTGTTCAAGATAAGTATTACGGAAATATGAAATTAGGAGAAAGTTGAAATAAGATGATGTTCATGTACTCATTAAGGAAAATGTTCTGGAGTTATGACCAATCCACAAATTTGTATCTCACACTAGGGACTGGTAAGTTGCTTTTCATTCTGGGAGAAGTGCGCGAGTTGGTTGTGAAAGGGTATACCAATGCAGTAACGTGCACAGCTCCTCTTCAGTGATACTGGCTTCTAGTTTTCTATGACAGTAATGTATGGGCATTTGTGCCCATCAACGCATCAGGGTTTTCATCTACTCAGTCTTCGTTGCTTCAGATATGATCGATTTTTGATTTTTGTGACATGCTTTAAAGTTATTGAAATTTAAAACTAAAAAGGCGAGAGCAACTCAGTCTTCGGTTTGGCAAAGGTAGAGACAAGGTGATACTAGAGTATGCACGAGTACCTTCAACGTGAAAGATGAAACATGACTTGGAGACTGATTTGTCCATATTATAGGCTAATGAAGTCTTCTAAATCTTCGACATTAAGTTAAAAAATCATGTGCCACTCCAAGTAACCGATACCTTATATTCACACACTGTGAACGACAGCAGAGATCTCTATTCGTTTCAAATTTGTGGCCCTTAAAAGGGCCGTAGGGTTATTGATGGCGTGGTCAGGTAATTTAAGCTCGTTCTCCGCGAATACGACGGGCTAGTTGGATGTCCTTGGGCATAATGGTAACGCGCTTAGCGTGAATAGCGCACAAGTTGGTGTCTTCGAACAAACCGACCAGATAGGCTTCACTGGCCTCCTGGAGGGCCATCACGGCCGAGCTCTGGAAGCGCAGGTCCGTCTTGAAGTCCTGGGCGATTTCACGTACCAAGCGCTGGAAGGGCAGTTTGCGGATCAACAACTCAGTCGATTTCTGGTAGCGACGGATTTCACGAAGAGCAACTGTGCCCGGACGATAACGGTGAGGCTTCTTGACTCCGCCGGTTGCCGGAGCACTTTTGCGGGCAGCCTTGGTTGCCAGCTGTTTACGAGGGGCTTTACCGCCTGTAGACTTGCGAGCAGTTTGCTTGGTACGTGCCATTATGTTGAAATGTCCTCGTAAGATACGGTATATGTGCTGTAGTCTCGCCACTGTAAACTTCCGCGTAGCGGACGTTGACGAATCCAACCGAATGCTCTATTTCTATTGGGAGTCGCTTGAACAAAGGAAAGACCCCGCCTTTTGGTTCAGACCATCTCGCGTCAGCCAATAATTGCCATGCGGCATGGGTTTATAACGCCGCACTTTGAACGCTCCTTTCACATTCTCCAAACAGTTTAGTTCCGAAAATGACAGGCCGCGGCAAAGGAGGCAAAGGACTCGGTAAGGGAGGCGCCAAGCGTCATCGCAAAGTTCTTCGCGACAACATCCAGGGCATTACTAAGCCCGCCATCCGCCGTCTTGCGCGTCGCGGAGGAGTCAAGCGTATCTCTGGCCTCATCTACGAGGAAACCCGTGGTGTCCTTAAGGTCTTCCTTGAGAACGTGATTCGTGATGCCGTCACCTATACTGAGCACGCCAAGCGCAAGACCGTAACCGCCATGGACGTCGTCTACGCCCTGAAGCGGCAAGGCCGCACCCTCTACGGGTTCGGCGGTTAAAAGACCGGTTCGTGTTTCAATCCATCAACCCCACGGCCCTTTTCAGGGCCACCAAATATCTGCTGAAATCGCATCGCTAGCCTCTGTGCCTTCACTTCTTGTAGGCTCCTGTAGGAAACGGGTTCATTCATTCGTTTTGGCCCGAGATGCGTAACGTACTCTGTCGGCTGCAGAATACAGGTTAAGTAGGTACTCACCCATCTGAACTTGCCAATATTTGTATCATGCCACGCATTTGACTTTAACCGATAGATGGATAGCGATCGTACCGGTTGAACAGTGGAAAAACGACAGGATTCACTAGCGTCATCTAGCGCTAGAATCTGCAATGACTGATTCAACTGAAGAATTTGGCCGCTAGATGACAGACTATTCGGACGCTAAACAGTCTGTTACAGTTCAGTCTTTAAAATTTAAACCTCTCTGTCGTTTAGTAGATCAAGTCTTTTACATTCGATTAAAGTCAATGAGAACCATTCTAACGAATATTGTCTTCCCCCGGTTTTCAGACGGACAGCATTGTTCATTTCGAAGTAAAATCGGGTGTACGTGTCTGGTTTGGTGTCTTTTATAAACTAGACCCTTGACCTTAAATACTGTCAACCAGTTTTAATCCATCAAAATACATTTATGAGAGTGATTCATATTGTGTTAAACTTCAACCGACTTGGCAAATACAATACGTTGCAACAGGGGGAAACGAATTTTAAAATTCCCAGTTGTTACTGGTGATGGATGATCGTAAGTGGTCCATTGATATGTAATAGCTATGACCGTTCCTCGATTTTACAAACATATTTCAAGTTTTACATGCGTAAAAAGTCAACAACACCCAGTGTTCCCAGGCGGTCACCCATCCAAGTACTGACTGGACCCTACGTAGCTTGACTTCCGGGATCTGACGGGACCGGGTACTTTCTACGTGGTATGGCCGTTGACGCTACTGTGCGTCCATTTTATTTCTATCCAACATGCTCGGGCTAACTCAAAAGTTGTGTTTGGGAATCTTAACACACTGCCATTTTCTAACCGTCTTCTAATAGACCCTCCGGTAATCAAAGTAGTTGTGGTGCGTGCGAAACTCTTACGAATCAATAGTTTTTGTTTCCTTAGCTGTCAGTCTGTAATAATCGGTTCCGCTTGGAAAATATTTCAATCCTTTAAAAACCATTGTCATCGTTTTAAAGTTTTGTACTCAACGTTTGTGTTATGGTTCCCCCTGATCGGTTATCAAAGCACGATAATATACGATAGAGGGATGAAATAAGTGTGACACGACGCTGTGCTTCGCCCACCATTCTTTGCTTTAAACTGATTGCTGTGCATTTTGTGGTAACCCGCTTTTCGAACGTAATGGGTTTCCCGACGAACTTTCTAATGCAAGCACGAGTGTATGACGGGCTATTCTCCAGATTCGTACACGAACTATTCACCTTGACTGAATTGTTACGATTATTATAATTTCAACTTCTTAAGTAGTGTGCTTTCAGTCTTGTGTCTAATTGACACGTTTTCTGTTTCTGCGAGTCCATACTACATGAGTTATTATTGCTGTTAGTCACTGTTTTTAACAACGATGTAAAATTCCAACGGGCATTTCCCCAAGAACGAAAGAAGCGTTTCAATAGGGTAAAGACAGCCCTAGTTATGGACCGTAGATCATTTGCGATAAAGCTTTTACAGTTGTTCAGTACGGTTCATTATGTGGAACGTAGATCAATTTAAGTTAAGCTTTTCCAGCTAGTTATTACTTCTGCCTTTCTCGTCAACTGCGCAAACGTAAAAAATGAAGGAAGCTATATATACAGTCATGTTAATTAAAAAAAAGGGTACGGCATGGGAAAGCTAACGTCAGTTTTTCAGATTTTTGCATAAAATGGCTTGATAATATAAAATAGTTTAGTTGAAATACAATTATTTTAGTCTGACCTAACTAATTTTCATTCGTAAATGATTTTATTAGCAGCAAGAAACAACATGCAACCTTCCCATGCTGCGTATACCATTTTTTTTTATGAGCGTGACTGTGCATTTGCAGATGACCGCGGTATGCGAACAAGCTACCCATTTTTACATGGTAATCAAAATTACATGTCTCTGCTATTCTAGTTAACAAGGACTTTATCCGTTGACTGGAGTCCTAAATTCTGACGCTTGGAAAGGTGGTCTCGGCCAGCAGTTTTTGTTCGTATTACGTTTCTGAAACAATACGCAAAGTAGTTGCGCAGACTGAAAATATAACCAAAAGAAATAATTTTTAAAATTCCAGCAGATTAGTGAAAAAGCGTTCAGGGTACTTTGTAAAAGGAATGGTATCCTTATCTTTTCTGTATTCTGACAATTTTCGTGAAGCAGAGTGATTAAGAATTGTCTGACGAATTCTTGAAAACAATAGCTGGTGCCATAAAAACTAGGCGTGATTACTTCAAGGTTGAATAGTTTAGTTGGGAATGCAAACAACAAAACTAACAAAACCAACAGTACATCTAAATAATTACCGGGAAATTCCGTTTTATGCGTGTTTTACTCATCCTAGGTTTGACTATGACTGCATGAAAGCTTGTTCTAATTCTGTTCGATGACTACTTTTTGTACTGATCGCTCCAGTCATTGCTTATATACATAAAAAGAAGTATGCATATACACTTTCCTTTCCTTTTCCACAGCAAGAACTTTTGAGATGACTTGGTGTTGAAACACCGATGCATGCAAAACACTTGTACCAAAACGTTTCGTTTACAAAGATGTTGCTACCAGCCACAATGGCCAGCGAACAACAATTTTACAGGCGAGAAAACAACTCACAAAATTTTGTCCTCCCCGGCGGGGAATTGAACCCCGGTCTCCCGCGTGACAGGCGGGGATACTAACCACTATACTACCGAGGACTTGGTATCCTGTAGAATCGTCTACAGTGTACACTAACATGGTGAAAGAAAATTGTCCTCCTCAGTGAGTTCTGTTATGAGGGTTGAAACGACTGGAAAATGTAACTGCGTGCATAAAATTTGTTGAGGATAACGGCGTATTAATGAAGAAGACTTAACAGTCAGAAATAAAGAAGATAAATAGTAAAATAAGATTGAAATTATTACCACTATAAACACAAGAAGGCGACATTGTTAAACGCTTCCTTGGAAGGTGCAAAGTGCAGTTTGTTTAATTTTTAATGTGCCTAAAATTTCATGTCTACTAAGAATGATAATAACCTTAAAACCTTGACCAGATGTTGCAAATTCAACTTAACAAGCTCTGATACGCTATTCTTGCTATATGGGTTATGGGCCATAATCTTATCGTTGGTTTCGTCCCACATCTCCCAAGTTCCGGAAGATGGCACTTACAGTAAGACACCAGTTTTAAATGCTGTCATAGTTACATACATCTGTGTGGTTTTTCACAAGCATTTGACCAGTAATGCAGGTTACGATACCTCTGAAAGAGACTCCATCATCATCTCTGGTCTAGTTACTGCTATTTATTCTTAGTATAAAAGACACCCAATCCTCTTGCAATCCTTAAAGAATATGATTTAAGACGCAAATCAAATACTGTTGTAATGATTATTATGTAGGAAATAATTGGTCAACGTAGATTTGACCTCCCCTCTACTTCTTTAACCGGTCCCTCCGCTATTGACTCACAGTTAGCAGTAAAAAGTTTTATACATTCATGCCTAAATGTTCCTGTCCCAAGTATTTTCGAATTATTTCTGATGCGTTACTGGGTTTCAGTAATAGCGGACTAAACATTTGACACAACAGTATCGCAAGTCTGTTAAATAGTGAGTATAAAATGTGGAGGTTACATAGATTTGAAATGGCTTAATAGGTTGTCATGAACTGGTGAAATTATTCAACCATATTCAGGTGTCTCAAAACACCATGGCCAATTGTCCGTTATTGCTGAGTGAGAAAACATTATAATGAGGAAGGCAGCACTGAGCGAAATATGGCTACTTGTCACCCCGGGTACCGGGTCTGTCATGAATTTTACCGTTGGAATGGTCAGTTGTACTGTGTGCTTCTTTCCGGATTTACGAATACTACATAAAGGACGAAAACGCTTTAGCACTTGTCCTTTTCCTCTGTCATGAACACACATTTGTTTGACTCTGTACACCCTACTTGAAGTTCTAACTGCACCTACGTTGTGCTTAAAGCGGAAATCGATTCTAAACAATCAGTCCTAGGAAGTGAAGACAGTTTGTGATATAATCAGCAACACCAAACAGCGTCAGGTTAATTAGAATACTATGAAAATCTGTCCGGGTATTTCTCGCAGATCGTCTCGGATTGCTGAATATACCCTTGGTACTATCCTCCTACAGTTCTGAAAATTCCCAGTATTACATCCAAAGGCAGTGCAGTGCGGAGCACGAGACTACATTACAGAAACCGCCAAAAATAAAACTTACATGAACGGCTGTGTCTGAAAATGTACCGTATGAAATAAATCAGTAAAAACCAGTAATAGTTATTCAAAGGTTGAACCATTCCGAGCGTTCATATATTGTTTAGCACAAAGCACTTCATGGTAAATCAAAATATATAAACAAAGCAAAGCATGGAGTTAAAACTACCGTGTCAGCATAAGGAGCTCGAAAGCTGCCTCTCGGAATTATGTTACGATGAATCAATTTTCAAAATGAAAACTGATAATGTTAAAAAGGTTGTGTTTGACTTTACTTTTGTGCACTGGCCCCCTTAAAACCAGCAGCTACTTTTCATGTTTGGACTTCTTGTGACCAGTTCTAAGAAGAACGATAACTCTTTATCTCGGATGACGAGTTGGATGGTTTGGAAAAACCCAACAAACAAAGAACGAGCCAGTACAATATTATAATAGTATTTATTAATTGTTAATTATTTAACAATATAATCTATATTATAAACAGTTTTACAGCTTAAAAAATCTTGAACCCTTTGATATATCAAATGATTTATGATGGAGTTTGAAGAAAGGGACGAACAAAGATTGAGACTTTTGTTGTTTGTCCTTCATAGTTGACAGTCTCCTTTACAAGTCCTTGATGGTTTTTCTTGTGTACTATCATTCCGTCCTGGGACGTACAGCATATAGTAACAACTTGGCAGTACGGATACTAATAAAGAGCCAAACACAAATTGCCCAAGTGCCGCCATTAAGACAACTTACTTCATTTGCAACGTTGATTGATAGGCATAACAAGATCTATTAATTCTCACAACTCGATTTTGTTGCGTCTAAAAGACGTTGACAGTATCTGACGGTAAGGATCTACAGTGCTATTTAAAAAGCATCAGTCAAGAAACTTGCACGATTCCAATTCGGACTGAACAACGCCGCTCGTCTAGAAACTGTGGCAAAATAATATTCTTATAATAGTAAATTAATTTACCTCCGTCCGAGCGCTAATTTCCAAGCTCGCGGCTTTAACTTAGGGAGAGAGAGAGCCTTGCCGTACTGTTTATTTCTATACTGTGGTCCTATCTCTCCATGTTAATGCTTGTAGAGCGAAACTAGCGCTAGATTTCTGCGGATGGCTGCATTGAGAAAACTGAGGCCAGGCGGCCGAGGCTTTGAGCACTTGTAGTACCGACAGCACTCATCCGCAGGAATTTAGTGCTAGTTTCGTGCTCGCAACATTAACATACGGAGATAGGACTTGCCGTGCTATCAAATGTTAGAACATTGGGAACTCAACACTGTGCTTTTCTGTTGAACTAGTACTATGTTTGGTCAAGCTTGTTAGATACACCGAGTATTGTTAAACTCGGGTCATGTTTGTACAATGCACACGGTCAAGATCTAAACTACAGTTGTTTCGTTTATCGTCCAATGTATGCGTAATATAATATCATGTACCGAAATGTGTTAATTTAATTTAATAAACGTTTCGATGCAACCACTCAGAACACGTCCGCCCCCTCACGGACCGCCACTAGGACAGTCCGCGAACGATCCTCAAAGACCGAGGTAGACGCCACAGGGCAGCGAAAACCTCGGTCCGCTTCACGCTCAGGGGCGAGCGTCACGACTCCTCATCGTGGTTTGCGGGATTCCCAGTTTCAGAACAGAAACCAGTCGAACATACTACAGAAATGATCCTGTGAAGTATGATCTTAATTCTCCAAAGGTTTCGAGGGTCTACTTATAGATTCTGGCGTAACAGAGCTCAAGCCTCCCAGTTTTGACCAGTAAATCACGGATTATAAGTAAACCTAACAATATTTCTGTCAGCAAGTCTCATTTCTATGAAATACTAACTTAGTTTAAGACAGATCTTAAAGGAAATATCGAATATTTTATCAAATTTGCTTGATTCTCTTTAAAAACTGTTGAAAGCACTGCAAACCTTGTTTTTATTTTTGAAAATATCGCTTCGCTACCTGGCGGTAGGACTTGAAACATATCTGAAAACGCAACACGTGCCAAGCGTACGGAAGCGTAAATTGAATTAAAAATAACATTATTTAATAGTCTTGACTGCACCACTACTATAGTACAGCTAAGTATTATAAACTAAGTATAATTGATGATGTATACTTTTCGTTACGTATTGTGCTACTAAGAGGTATTAGAGTGTATAGCAGTTCATCTACAAAGCTAGCGAAGTGTCAACCTTTTGTGTTGGCTTTTTCCTAGTCATCATATTTGCTTGTATTTCAGCATAAATCTAGTCATGCAAACCCAATTTTTTGCACGTATACCGTATTAGGGCTGAAAAATTAATAGAAAAAGTTGTCGGTACCCAGTATTCCCAGGCCATCGTCCATCCAAGTACTGACTGGGCCTAACATAGCTTGACTTCCGGAGCCTGACGGGACCGGGTACTTTCTACGTAGTTTGGCCGTGGACAATTGTTGCTATGTTATGTTTAATATAGTTGAAACTGAGCTAACTTCAAAAGCGGAGTTTCTTATTGTTCCCAGCTGGTGTAGTTTTCCTCGACTTACTAAAAAAAAAAAAAATCAAAGGGACCATGATGTTTTGCGCACATGGTATCATCGTACATGCAGCACGAAGTATCAAAAACTTAAAAATAAAAAATAACGTTACTGGTTTCTGCATGCGACAACAATTCTTCTGATAGTTTTGCATTTAAGTTGAACTGGTCCCTGATAGGATAGCCAGCTTAGAGTAAAAGTGGCATCCACGCAATGCCTTATGCGTCACATATCGTTAGCTGCACTCCATACTTTTTCTAGTTTATTTATTGATTTATTTTATTTCGTTTATTCATCACACTAGCATTTTACATATTTTACTCATTTATTCCTTCTCATTTTGAATCAATTTTACAGCGTTTGTGAAATAAGCAGTAATTGAGTCGACAGCGTCATGTTCGTCATATTTGTTCGCAGCATTGTTAGAAAGTTTTCGTCTAGAATAGCGGAATTTTAAACAAGTTTTGAGGTAATTTAACAACTGCGCATGACGAAAAAAGCAAGGAAATGAGTCGATTTGGCTACCACCGAGATATATCGCTTCGTCGTCTGCCACTCATATTAAAGAACTGTTACAAATCCCCAGTGCCGCACTTCCCTATGGGCCAGTATGGGGACGCGCTACAGGCCCGGGTATGGAATAGGTACGCAAAACCTCTAGACGTGACATGCTGAGTAATTGTCTGAAGTACCTGGTAGAACAATTTCAACTTTGAGCCATAGGCTTGGAAAGAGTCAGATCCAACACTGCAATCCGTTTCTGCAAGTTAGCCCTATTCATTATCTTTCGTGCAAGACCTTGTATGCACCGCACCAGTCCTTGTGCACAACTAGGCACAACTGAGGAATCTTAGTTCTTAAATATAGGGTACTCGATGTCTTCGCCATTAGATTTTACACTTTTCAGTTCGTGTTTTACTACCCTTAAGAGTCCGTATACAGTTTTATGTTGATGCTCTCCGTTTAGCCATTGATATTGATAATTTATTTATTTTTCCATTTCATTCCTTCATCATTGAACTGTTCCTTAATCGTCTGTGCTGTCATCGTTTTACTACGTCTGCCTCTTTTTTTCTAGTATCAAGCTACCAGCTCCAGATATTTTTGTACCAAATATACTTAGTGTGCGCAGTCTATAACAGACGTAAACACTTGTGATAAAAACTGTGCTTTGCATTCCAGTATGCACCCAATCAAAGCAAACGCCTAAAATATATAATATACTCTAAAACAAGTTGCTAAACAACAAGTACTGACCTGAAGGCATTTTTCCCTAAACTTTTCTTTTCTGCTGTTGAGGGTGTTTCATCTTCCCTACTAACAATATCCTTCCTTAGACAAATGCAATGTTCACCTAGCTTTATCAAACAACTTTTGGGAACCTGATTTTTAGAGCTTTTCCACATTCATTTGAAATGCCGAAGTCTGACAGAAAAGAATAAGACTATCCAGCATTCCGCGTTCTCTTTTTCATGATGTTTAAGAAGTGCTTAAAGGATCTTGGCCATATCTCTGTGGTTGCGGTTCAGCGACATATCCTTCGGCGTCAGACCACCACCATTCTTTGCTCTCTTGCTGGCTCCTGCTTTGATCAGGATTGCTACAAACTCATTAGGGCCCTTTTAAGCGGCCATATGCAGTGGAGTGTTGTTATTGCTACGAGAGAGTTTACCTTCGCTTTGGAGTCGATCAAGACCTGCACGATCTCTGTGAGGCCTCGTGTAGCGACTAGATGCAGTGGCGGCTCTATTCATGGCCACAGCTTCTAGATTGGCTGATGCAGTTTCCTTCAGGTAGTTTTCAACTCGACGGCCCATGGCACTTGAATCGAGTAAACGATCAACTTAAGGGCTACTCGAAGCTGCTCAGTCCAAGCGTGCGTGTCTAGGTAAGCATCGGACACGTAGCTCGAGTTGTCGAGCATTCAAAGCAGTTTAGCTCCAGCGCACGAGGAATCGATGACCTCACCGTTTCAAGCTGCTGTTCAATTGAGCTGTTTGAAGAGAATGGTATTTTCAAAGTCGGCCAACTGACAGTTTGCCATACTATAACTATTAATCAATATGAGGTTCAAATTTTGCGTTACTTCGTGCTGGAACAAATGCACGCCGTATAAAATATCTTTGACAATCTGCATCTTTAGCTAAATTGGCACTTCAAACTTGGTAAACCGTTTACACGTAGAAATTCACCACCACAGGTTTAGTTAATCAACCTTAAGACTGGTTAGTTTCCCGGATATTCGGATATCCTGATAATCGGGATAGTGGTCGGATATTCAGATACGGAATTTGTGTCCAAATAATAATTTTTTGCATGAAGGACTTTTTCCCAATGAGGATTTTTTTTTCAAGTTGACAGAATTCCGCTCTTCACCTTGCAATGTCATTTTCCAAAGAAATCAGAAAGCATGTTATCAGCTTATCGAGTTCTTCTGTGGAACCTTAGTTTTGCTCATAAGTTCCTATATCCAGTATTACTTGGCCAGCTATGAAATGCGAGACTAGATTATTTAATTGACAAAAATAAGCAGGGAACGCAGAAGTAAGTGTTAATAATAGAAAGAAGTCAAAACATTACACATTACGAACAGAGGAACGTTCAAGTGGTATCGCCGAGTATATACTGACAGCGTGGATAATCAACATGTTTTGGGTAAGTTCTAGGGGTGGACTGGGAAAGCAAATCTGGGACGTAGATACTATCAGAAGCTAGCCACTGTTAACGTAAGGTCATTCGATATGTTGAAGAATAAGTCGGATATCCGGATAATCCGGATAGTTGGCGTTCGGATATTCGGATAGTCTGTTTGGTATCCGGAAAGCTCACTACTTGAGACCTTAGGATACTATGAGCATTACCTGACGTCAACTGCCGTACCACGTTGAAAGTACCCGGTCCCGTCAAATTCCGGAAGTAAAACTGCGCCGGGCTCTGTCAGTACTTGGACGGGTGACCGCCTGGGTACACTAGGTACTGTTGACTATATTTTCTTGTTTGAGAACTGGAATGGCTTGGCGAAATGGTGATTTCTCGGTTAGGCAGTTTTAAGTTTTTTTTTTAACTCTCCTGATCCTTTCTTGATGGAGGTGATAAAAGAACAAAGTAGAACGCAACCTCAGCGAATAGGATCGTTCAACTGATTGCAGCCGCAATCGTAAGAAAGCCTAAATTTCTGAATTATTGCTATTGCTTTGCTGAGTTTCATTAAATGAAGATTAAAATGTCAGTGTAGTAAGCATTTACTTGGTGCATTAAACATTTCACTCACCAGTATCGCTAGTTCTGTGCATATTGTGTATTAAAATGTAGACGTAATATAGGTTTGAAACGGCTTGATAGAATGTCACGAAATGCTACCATATTCAAGTATCTGAAACATTATTGCCTATTCCAACAGAAAACTCTCAGCTGTGAATTTTCATTGCAGGCTATTTATTTGGAACATGAGAAACAACCGGTTCTCAGCTGATTTCACACTTAATTTTAATTAATGTCTCAGCTCAGTTTCAGCTGATATTTCACAAAATGTCAACCGGTTTCTCAGCTGATTTCTTACCTGACTCTCAGCCGAGAATCAACTGAGTTTCATGTTCCAAAAATGTAGACTGAAATGGAATTCTCAGGTGAGAATGGAAATAGATAGAAGGTAAGCAAGTCCTGTATTGCTAAGTTAAAACATTATAATGGAAAAGATAGGGTAGAAATGAATATGATTATTTTATTTCTTACCTAGGGTACTGAGTCTAAAAGAGTTTTTTTTTATACTTGGAACGCGGCCAGTTGTATTGTAATGCCTCTTGATGGTAGTAAGAATACTTAAAAAACAAGCATGGCTGCACCCTCGTGGGGCGCATGGCGTACGTGATTGCTTGCAATTGTGTGCTGTGTTTTGGTGTGTACGCTGAGTTGGGTTGTGTGTTTGTGTGTTAGTGGATACGATGAGTTGGGTGAGAAGGAATGGGACATGTGTGATAGTGTAATATGTTGCATATTGTGTTTTCAACTGCAAATATGTTGTCAGTTGGAGGGGGAGCGCTGTGCAATTAACGGTTGCTGTAGTTTTAGAGGTAGGGATGTCAGTGGCCGTCGCGAGCGCTCTGATTGCTTCGTTCGAAACGTACATGGGGAACTCACCAAATGGTGTTGGGAGAAATGCGGCTCAGATAAAGAGTCATTGAAATGTGGAAAATAGTCCTAAAATTGTATAATTATCTGCGAGTGTAGCAAAAACACATGTTTGTGAATAAAGTTGGTCGGAAATAATAAGACAGTTGTACACATTTTATTTAGTGTAGTTGAGTTTTGATACGAAAATTTGAAATTGAATATTTCAAGTTGGTTTCTCTCCTTCCTGTTCGTACAAACATAGTTGCGTTCAAAATATGGAATGAACCCTAGCAACGCAACTACGCCAGCAAAGTATTGGGAAGTCCGCCATATACGCTCGAATAAAAGTAAGCACTCCAGTTACCTCATGCACCCAGAACGGCACCAAGCACTTCAGCATAAGTAGGCACTCCAACCGATCCGACTTTGCTTCAGGAACAACCAACACTGCGAGTGCAATATAGCTGTTATCTGTGCTTGACTGAGGAAATACTCCCAGAATACGTAGCACTCCTACAGCGGCTTGAATAGCAGTATACATGGCAAGAAACTATTGCTCCTATAAGTGCTTGAATACGGAGCATATTTCGCACAGAAACACTGCTCCTAGACGTGCTTGAACGGGGGCATACTTTTTGCCGCAGTTCCCCAAATTCCTTTGCGAAAAAACCCGTTTCCAGTGGCTCAGTGCATTTGCAATGCACGTTCGCCAAAAAAGACGGCAACGCCAGCATTCGTCCCTCTCCACATCATGAAGTAAAATTGATTGACTCAGTACATAGTATTATAGTTCCAACTACATCTACTGTGTGCTAAAGTTAACATTAGGATCATCATTGATACTGATATGGGCCTGATTCTCTTTTCAGTAAATATTGAAAGGATATTGTGAAAAAAAAATACTGTAAAATGACGAAAACAACAAGTTCTAAACTGCAAGTTTTATTAATTTACAGTACAAGTTTCGTGCAATCCTTTTAAGGATCATTGTTTCTTCCGTGAGCGATCTTATAACCAGGGCAGACGATTCAGTAGTAGAGGGCATTTCGTTCCAGCTTCCACCTAGTAGCGGTCATCTAGAAATTACGAATAGAGTTTTAATTTTGCAAGCTCTATCTATTGCGTAATTTCGGCAAAATATTTACAGACTGAAGTGCACAATAAACGTACAAGTATCATTTTAAACAACAGACTCCTCTAAAGAATGTACATAAGACTTTATATCACCATACTTAATGGTACCACAAGAATTGAAGGTATGCTCTTTATGTTCAGAATTTGTTCTTAATTTCAACTCCGGGCACGCGAATCGTAAATTTCGAGCAACTGGTTGATATTCTACATCAAAGGTACCTGTGGTATCATCTTCAACTTCTTTTGTGCAACCGTAACTGGCAACTGAAAGGTTGTAGTTCAGAATTCTAAACTCTTTGGTACATAGTCTATCTGCAGCTTTCGAGGAACGTTTTTTGTTGAATCGAAACAAGTTTTTAATATTAAGGTTTTGTATCACAGATTGAGAGTACGAAAGGACAGGTTTGGAAGACGATGAAACCTCAACGTAAAACCTGTTGAGAGTAACACTGTCGAAGTCGTACTTACAAGAAGGAACTATGTCTCTTTTGTCATAATCTTCTTCGTCGGATTCTTGAGGGCATCTAATTTTCCCATGACACCCTCCTTCTTTTGCCTATTGCAAACAGGATTATTGAAATGGAAACGATAGAGTTCAAGTTTAAATCATGTTTACTTGTTAATATAGAACTCCCGCAAGCCTTTAGAACCTCTTGTCGGTAATTGTTCAGGTCTTACGTAGGACCATGGCAACTGTCCTTTCAGCTCAGGGGCAACAGCGTCACTGGAAACAGACGAGTTTGATGTCCTTCGTGGCCTGGAACGTGAAATATCCGAAGAGGAACGACGAACAGGTGACGTAGGATTACTTCCAATAGAATCTAAATGAATATTTCGTTACATTAACAGTTACATTATATTTAGCGAAACAAGCAGTTAATTGTTCAGATTGTTACCAATGTCGGAGAAGCCTGAATTTTTGTTTCCGTAATGTGAATCCGGTTTATTATCAACAATATCGTAATCTATTGCGGGTAGCTGATACGCAGGCGGTGAGCTAGCCGCTAAGTCTTGCTGTCTCAGCATTTTCGTACCTTTATCTGGTATCCTAACAGGCTCCGGGTTCATCCTACTGTAGCTCATGTATATTAATATCGTGAAAATTGACGGTTAGCTGAATATAGTTACGTTTTGCTCATGTTTTCACCAGGAGCAAATCCTGGATTGTAATATGACCCAGGTGGTGCACTAGCGTACCCAATATGTCCAGAGTCGAAGATTTCGCTGTATACAGGATTCAGTCGAGGAGCTAATCCTTGGGGAATCGGATGAGGGTAAGGGTGAGACTGAGGATAAAACTGTCGCTGCAGGGGCTGGTGGAAATGAGGATCTTCTGTTTGGTGGCTAGGATACGGATTTTGCTGCGGAGGAGCGTTTCTTTGTGTTTCAGGATAAGGTGCAACTGTCTACAAAAAATAAGTTTCAGATTTAATCTCAAATGTTAAATAAGTCTGAATTACTGCTTTAGGTTTGAGCATCTTGGAGCCGACGGCTCTGGCTACGAAGTAGCAGACGATGTTGAAAATGAAGAATATAACAAACCGCGAAAAGTACACCATGATCAAGATAGTGTTGACTAGTAAAATCGTTCCAGTGTCTACTCCAGTGTCTATATCAATTGGCCCCGGTAAGTTTGAGATACCCGGAAACACAGAAATCGTCTGTGGATGCAGAAGCACGTTATTCATAGCGGATAGTTTTAATTACAAATGGGCATGATCCATTCGTGTGATGTAATACTTACGAAAAATGTAAAATTGGTTTTAGATGGATCCTAAAAATAAATATTTCATTAGAGTTAAAGATTATGAGTAAATAAATATTAAATTAACGATTGCAACAGAAATATCCAGTCCGTAAACAACCGTGAGCACGATGTCGTACAAGATAACGGAGCTCATTGTTGACATGTAGATGTTGATAAGCCATTTTTTCCTCGCAGTGATTCCTAATTGTAAATCTCAAAATACTTCTGCTATTTGCATTATTCTTAACTTTGATTACCGCACAATAAGCAGAGTGAACCGAGAAGTAACAACGAATTATCAATCAAGTAACCGATTAGCCAGCCCTGGGTCTGCGTTGGATTCGCCACGATGCTTTGATTGTATTCCGGGAATATGGTGTAGTTCAAAGGGCTACATTTATCTTGCGCTTTTCCATGCAAAAAAAAAATATTAACGTCAGGAACGTTACGAAAGTTATTGATAAGATAATGTAAGTAAAAATTATATTATCTGTGACTGGAATTTAACTTCATTTACTGTAAAAATACTGTCGGAAGAAACTGAGGAGAAAATTTTCGGCAAGGTTAACACTAGTCGATGAGTCGGGAACCTCAGGGGGTAGAATACATTCTGTCATGAGAATGGCAATGACTCCCAGTGCGACAGATCCTGCAGCTTCGAGCTATAGGGTAACAAAGGTACAAACGTGCGCCAAAACTTGAAACAACTAACTTACCAACGAATAAATTGCAACGATATACGCACACAATTTGTCAGCACACATTTCTGAGATGTATAATATTATTTACCACTCGGATTATCAAAACTTAAATACGAGAAACTTCATAAACATGTCATAACAGACTTTTTTTGAATTTTACACTGAAGGAAATTAAACATTACAAGGTCCCTTTTAGGCTCTTGATAAAACACCATGGCTACAATCGTTCGCGTTAATTCACTGATAAGATAACGTCACAGCTGTACATAGACTTTATTGATATCAAAGCTTTTAGGTCCCCTTTTTGAGAATGATTTGCCTTGAAATTTCAGCAGGAAATTTTGAATAAAAGTTTCGTGGTTCTTGATTCCAAAGACTCGTGGTTCACAATTTTCCTTAGAAATCTCGTAGGTTAAACAGTGAATAGATAAAATACGTGATTGTTACACAGGGGAAAAATCCTATTTTGTTATCAACTGGGAGTTACCTGGTTTGCTTTGATAATCAAGCGAGCTTTACGCGAGATTTGCTTGTGTTGCAACAGAGTTAGTCAAGTAGATTCAGTGAATCACTCACTGCCTAAAGTAGCTTGAATGCAACCTTGCAACTATGCAAACCTTGAACCAGTTTTAACTGGTTTTGAGATTAACTGAAAATAAAAATTTTACAAGTTATTGCTTATTATAAACATAACAAGTAATGTTGCTTAGCGATAGTAATCAATCACAAGGCTGAAATATCACGGGAAAGGTTGGCATCAGTTTAAGTGATTCAACCTCTGCTTGAAACGGTCAGAACGTTCAACGTATTTTGCTTAATGATCCGCGTCTCATTTTGATTTATTATGTTGTAAATTTTAGTAACAAGTGTGCTATGAACATTGGTTAACATCCCTCCTTATGTTAAATGAATAACTTGCAACTCGGGCTCAGTTTGCTCTCCGCGATGCAGCAACAAAATACCTCGTTTCCACTAGCCATCTACTGGACTTGTACTAAACCACTCAGAATATATACCACTTACTAGTTTAGCAAAAGACGGACGGGCACGTAAAAGGCTGTGTACAGAGCCTTGTTATCGCTTATATCCACCATCCACTAACAAAGGTGTTTGTAACAGAGTGTACCTCAAAGATGTAGTACGGAGTAAGTCTTGCTTCATCCGCTAGGTGGCAAGTGGCTTACCTTCTTTGCATATTGCAACATGATTCAAGTATCTTATTATTGGAATAAATCCCTATGTCCTGATTCAATGGAGATAATTGGATATATGGGTGATGCTGAATTGTCCGGAATACCGATACTATGGATATGGTTTACAACAACTGTACCTGGTTAAGTAAAGTATATATTAGTAAAATAAAAAGTCGTTCATAAAACGTCCAGTTAAGTTACAGTGTATCCGATCAAAAGTTTATGATTTGCTGGACACTTCGAGAAATTGCAAAAATCAAGTTATGGATTACTAACAAACGCCTCGTAGTGAAGTAACGGTATACCTGCCAGTCTGTTGTAAGGCTTTGATCCTGACAGTCGCTTTTTCTTTTCTTTTACATCCAGAAGCACTATGTATTTTTTGAGTGTTGTCTTGTTTTTCTTTCTCATAACTGTTGAACCCTCTTGTACTGTTGAGCACTTAAACGTGACTGAGTTCCGGTATCGAGCAAATATTTTATCTTGGAAGCTGAATGAAGATTATTCGTTTTATGAATGGAAAACAAGAACAGCTCGCAGTTCATACGGAACCGGACAAGTATACGGAATTTACGATTCGTGCCAAGGTAGCGGGATTCTTGGAATCTTCACGTTCCTGTTGTTTTTTGTCTATTTGTTGGACCTGCTGATGAATGTCATGGGATCTATGTCGCTAAATTTCAATGGAACCTCTGGAAGTGCTTTTCTCAATTTGATCAGTGCTTTAATTTCGGGAGGTTTCTCGGCTATCAGTAACACCATAAACAACAACAATGACAACAACAACAATAATAATAACAACAATAACAACAATAACAATAACAATAATCAAGGAAGATATTCAAGATTCCGTTTCAGTGGACTCCTAGCAAAAGCCACTAGGTGGCGCAGAAGAACGCGCGAGTTTCAAATCTGGAGACAACCTGACGATCTTCAATTTATTTTGCAGCTTGTAGAACATTTGAACTTGGATTCGGATTTCAAAGAAGTGCAATTTTTGACTTGTAATCTTGTGTATCAGTCAATCCGTAACGTATCCAAATTACAAAGTTCTTTTCCTCGAGTCAAGTACACATAATTGACAAAACCAAAATAAAGCGATTTTAATTATTGAAAGTTATTTTCAGAGAAAGAAAGGCTCTAGATTTGAAGGTGCACTCTTTTCAGAAAAGTCCTTGCGGGCAAGAGTCATTTTAGTGAAGGTTCCACTGTAGGCGGGCAGTCAGTCTTCATGGAGCGTTTCACCGAACTACATATACCGAAGCGATGAACGGTAAGAATGATTTACTTTTGTATTTTGATGTTTAAATCTACGATCTTCAATACGCAATATGTTGATAGCATACACTCTCAAAACTTTTACTCAAAATAATTCGTAACTTTCAGTAGGTTCTAAAACATATTTGCTGCTTCTGCTATTCAGTTCCATATTCTGCTGCAACATAACATTATCATGGAACAAAGATTCTTTGCAGACCTTAACGCAGAAAGCAGAAGAACTTCACCTAAAACAGCTCAAGACATTTCCAAATTTAATACGTAAAAAGAGAGGGAAATACGAATATGATAGTCAGCCAGCAAGATACCCCACGTACATTTGCAGAAGCAGCAATACGGGACTCTTCAGTTTCTTTGCTTTCTCCATTCTGAGTTTGAACATCATGGGAAGTTTAATGAAGAGTATTAATATATCCATTAATATCAACGGGAACATTGGAGGAGGATCCTCGAGCAGCAACAGTACCGCAGCAATACTAACAACAACAACAACAACAACAACAATAATAATAATAACAACAACGGTGGCGGAGGAGGTGGAGGTAGTGGAAGCTCGAACAGTAACACAAGTGGCACTGGAGGAAACAACAACAACAATAACAATAATAACAACAACAATAATGGGCGACATGGGTCAGATAAAGTTTTTTTGCAGATTCCGTACGACCAGAACGGCAATATTGAAAAATCTTTCAAGAATCTCAGAAAAGACCAATCATTCTTTGGAAATGTGTGGAGCAGAATTCTTCATTCATTCTACACTTTCGATGGAAGACATGAAGCTGACGAATACATGCATGACAACAACGCACTTTTCCTGTTTCGAAAACTAATGTCACAATTCAGAAAAACTTTCTTGAGAGTGTAAATTTTTGACAATCAGTTGTGGCTAAATAAACGATAAAAATTAAACTGAAAAGGTGGTTAAAGCTTATTTTAATGCTCTCAGGAAGGCATAGTCACTCAATAAAATTTAAATGTTATGTGCATCGCGTATGAGGTTTCACAATTGACAAATGAGTATTACCAGTATTTCATTTCACCGCAATTTTTGCTCGAATGAAACCAGAAAAGTGAATCTTATGGCGCAAATTAGACGATACGCCTGAGCGAGAAAGTTGCGTCAAGCGCTTTCATGAGTGACGGCAGGTATGAAGCAGCAAGGTAAGGCCTAGTCGGTAAGGCTGTGGTTCCGATAGTAGGGTAACGAACTTTTGCTAGATGGTACCACGCTTACTAAATTTTCGGTTTTTTTTATTTTGCTCGGAAGAAAAACCAATGCTGTTGTTAGGCTCCACCGATCAAAGCGTTTCAGTCCAGCGAAAGCTGAAACTGCGGTAAAAGAGTTTCCAATTCGAACAAATGCCTGTCAAGATACCTTCGATGCCCGAGCGGGAACTTACTGGCTTTGTGTATATATAGGGAAGTTGATTTACATAGGTATGAAAGTTCAGTTATTAAAATTATTCAACTATTGTTTTGATATAGAGATTTTAATGATCTTTTCCACTTATTACACTATGACTGTAATTTCAGTTTAGT
The DNA here is from genome assembly GCA_002872375.1 of Eulimnadia texana. Taxonomy (NCBI): domain Eukaryota; kingdom Metazoa; phylum Arthropoda; class Branchiopoda; order Diplostraca; family Limnadiidae; genus Eulimnadia; species Eulimnadia texana. The sequence goes on from NKDA01000011.1 coordinate 40,797, forward strand.
TGAAATATTGACTTAATTCAACTCATATTTTTCTATTGGGAAGCTTTATCACTGGTTCCACGAGTTTGTAATTCAATTCTACTAAAAACATTTTGGCGTCATCATGTAATGCAGAGTCAGGCAGGTTTACGCAAGGAAGTGGAGCAAGAAGAGAATAGAAGATTACGCATCATTGTTTGAAAAACGTGACAAGCGAAAACTGCTGATTTTCATTTCCAATCAACTTTAAAAGACTTCTAAGAACAGAAGGATCTTAAAATTTCAATATTCGTCTTGACCTATACATTTACAGATACATGGACAGATAATTTAACCACAGTCCTAGTTATGTAGCACTATAATACTTACAGCTGTGGGATAATCTTGCTATTAGTTTTATCACGTCACGGCATATCTAAACCTATTGGGCCATCGGGTGTGAAACATCGTCATGAAACTGCACAAACTAAACCGCACAAATGGAACATCATTATGTATTGTCTTTTTTGGCGGCTCTTTCAAAAACTTAAAAATCAACACTTTTCAAATCCATTGCCATAATACTTTACGAAAGTTCAAGAACCCTATGCAAATGTGTTTGCTCACGAGCTTACAGCTTTAAGATGACCACATGGTTGGTTAGTAAATATGGTTCATTTAATGGATGGTTAGTCACCTGTGCGTTGTTTGTTCGTTCACGAGACAATTGTAGATTGGCCCAGTGTCATGTCATGCATACTCTGTACTCGCCACATGACTGCATATTCTTCGAAGTCTGGAAATCGAGGGTAGGAGGAAGCCTGAAAGCTGTAAAAAGCAGAAAAAGAATAAGGGACATACTTGCATTTACCGGAGCATAAACTCGTTAGGGTGAAATTAATGAAAGTCATGCTGCGCAGCTTCCGATGAACCGTAATTTCACTTGGAATGGTTTGTATTGGCACCACTTCGTGAGTAAGTCCTTAAGCCTCTAGCCAGATTTTCAAGGTGAAATGATTTTTAAACCAGAAACCGTTACAAGCACTTAGAAGTGTGTATAATCTTAATCGATAACGCTTCCTTTTCCTTTGTTGCTTGGCTATAATGACCGAATGCTTTTAGCCGTGCGTTTTTTTACAGGAAGCTGCTTTATACATAATGCAAACCTATGTAAAATATGATGCAGTTCTGGACTTACTATCAGCCGATTAATAAAATACTTGCAAAAATTTTGTATAATGGTTATTATTGTTTGGATAAGACAGTAGACTGCTGTGGAAAAAGAAGTTATTGAGTAATAACTTCAGCCATTTCAGATCTCGAGTCAGCATGATTCGGGTTGCTTTATCCAAACGTGGATATAATAAGATTAAGCTACGTACTAAGTTAGTTCAATTTTACTTTAATTATTGTAAAAATTCGTATAGTTTTATTGACTATTGACATTTGAACGCGCTTTGGGGCTACGCGGACTGACATCCCGCGTAGGACGCCGTCGGGACTGAAGTGGTTCGGAAGGTAGGCGTCGAAAACCACTTCATCCCGTTCTTCCCTGATGACCCGTGAAAGGCGCTCACGATACACGTACTGACGGACTGACTACTAACGAACGGACTAACTACTAACGGACAGACTTGACTGCCCCTGCCATCTGCACCTATCGCAGGTCCGACCCTTGCTCCGTCCCTCGGCCTTCTCTTTTGCTTTGCTATCCTATACCTCTTGCTCGGACCTACATCTGAGGTAGTCAGAGTGGGCGTTCCCCGCTCGTACGGCTACCGTTGGGAGGTCGTCTCGTGGACTATCTCCCACAGATGTAGTTTTCTTTTAGTTTGATTTTTCTTTTTGTTCTTCTATTATGTCGAATTCTCTTTCTATTGAGTATAAAGTTGTCCTCATTCCATCAATCCATCAATTATGAGTTAACTGAAAAAAAACATGAATCTTTGGTGCGAATCATATTTATCATTACAAAAATTACATCCGTTGACAAAGTAAATCAAAACAAAACTATAATTTAAGTTTTAGATAATATTCACTGTAGATATATTTGCATAGGCGTACTCGAAAATATTCACTGTATATAACTTAATCTATCTATCTGTCACAAATTTCAGTCAACACGGCGTGACATTTGGAGTTCAAAACGTATATTTTCTTTTAGACTAAATTGATACAGACAAGGCAAACTGAATAAAGAGAAAACAAAAACTGCCGAAATTAACTATTACTCTCCAAAGTTGATCGAATACTGCCATACTAATAGCTATTACGGGTAAAGAAAGTTTTCCAACGTTTGCTCAACGTTCGCCAAGGTCGAAGCTTTACCACAATTCCGAAGAGAAAAACGTGGAAGTTTCAACCAAGGTCAAATTGGGTGACCTTCCGGATTTATCCGGAGCAAATCTATGCGCAGTAAAGATATTTTTATCACGTGAAAATAAAAGTAAGAGCCCCCGTGCTGGGTCAAGAATTGGATTAGTTTCTTCCTGAAGGGCGCTGGAACAAGAGGTCTGTACTTTGTTCTAGTGATAGTTTTCTTGAGTTTAACTTTGGTCCAATCATTTCAAGCTCAGATACCTTGAGGTCACGCTCTTTCAAGTGATTGGGGTGAAAGAAGGTTCGTGTGGAAGGGCTCAAAACTATCTCGCATGATGATGAAGGAGTTCACATAGGCAGTAGTCATTTGGTAAGTTTTACAACAGCTCACCGTTGAAAAGTTTATTTGCTAAAATCTCAAACTTCTATTTTTCTTCGTGCCGGCTTGTAGTGTACCTTCGTATCACGTTATATGGGATCACTAAGTACGTTCAAGTACTCTTTCAACGAAAACGAGTCTCGGACGACGCAGTGAGTCAGGCAGTGTCGTACACTTATCGAACTCCGCCTCCAGTTGATGTTGACTACGTTTTTGATTGCATATGAAACTCGAACTAATACTGTTTTTTGAAATGTCACTTGTCCAGTGGTCAAGGAGGGTCTACTGTGCAAGCGCTTGCGAGTTTCACCCCCACCGCCCATCACAAACCTCCCGTCCCACCTGAGTAACATTCAGCAAGACAGTGCAAGCCAAAGTACTTCCCAACCAGCTAGCTCGCAGTCTATGCATTTCACCCAGCAACCTCCGATTACCGATCAGTCGACGCCTCAAGCACAGCAGAACTCGATTTTCCTCCTCGAGCCATACAAATTCTGGCCACCCAAATGATTTCACAAGTACCAGAATTGATGGTTGATTCTGCAAGATGTTTTTCTTATTACTGAAAATTAACTTTTATTTGTTAGTGCCATCCAGTAATTTGTATTTCAGTACGTATCAGTGGAGTGGAGTGGTTGTTGTTAAGCTGTTCTATTTTTTGTTTGATAGTTTATCCATACCAGGCCGGTTCATCAGGGACACTGAGAGGAACTTCTGCGCATATTGATGCCGTATATAGTTGGTTCTTACTACAGTCGAAAATTCTGGTACTTGAGTCTCTGGCTTCGTATAAAACAGGTTTTTTTATACTGGTCTTTTTCTTCCCAGAAATCAATTTATAAAAGCTGCACCGCCAATCGTGGAGAAGGAACTGAAACGGTACATTGCGTTCTAGTAAAGGATGTCTACGTGAACAGTAAGGAAGTTCGGCCCGCGTAGTTCACGAACCGTCGAAAGCAGTTTTCCGCGACATAGAAGTATCGCTTATTGAAAGATTCAGATTGGAATGACAGACATGAGGCATTCATTTGAGCACGTTGCAAGGCTGCCATATTGGTCCAAAAATTTAGAGTTTTCACATTCCAACATGGCCGCCATACCATTTGCGTTTAAAGGGATAGAACGTGTAGAATACTTTATTTTTTATGAACGCAGCTTAATGTTTTGATGTATTGTAGGGTTGTAACCCACTGCACGTAGCCGCTTCCAATCGCCCCGACTGTCTGAAGATTCTGTTGGAAACACCAACTTCGCAGCACGCATAAATGATACAAATCCTATGGTAATATTTATGGAAAAAATTAAACCTGATTTGTGAAAAGTTTTACCCACTCAAGCCCTGCCGAGTATTTAAGTCGATTTGAAATAATATATTCAACGGTGCTTTAAAGAAATCTAAGTTCCCATTTTTTACTTCAAAAGATGAAACCCCGCTTTTTGTGACCGTGCAAGCGAATCATCTGGATTCTGTTCGTCTGCTTCTGAAACATGGCGCCGATCCCAACATCCCGGGTCTCGGCAGTGGAAGCACGGCCCCTCACTTGGCTGCCGAAATGCGACACGGGAAATCTTCGTTTTATTGCAGTAAATTCAACTGACGTCCTCACATTCTGAAATAGTGTTAATATATTACTTGGGTTAGAATCCGTTAAAACATAGCATAAACGTAAATTATAGAAGTGTAACTAAGCATAAAAAAAGTAAGCAAACTTCACTCAAAGGTACAAATATTTTGGCTGGAATTAATTAACATTTTCTTTCGTCTTGGTATTGGAAGGGAGGCAAACTGACGTGGAGCGCTCGATGGCAGGATTCCGTTGGAACTGTTGTATGTGGTATTAACACTTGTAAATCGCGGTTATCTTTAATCTGTTCTTTGAAGGATCCTGGCGATATGCGCTCGAAGAAGATAAAAGATTAAGAAAAAAGAAGAAAGAAGAGCTGAGGATAAAGATGACGTAAAAAAAAGAAGATAAAGTCTGCAAGCAAGACACTTGAGATGGAATCGACGCCTAAGTTTTCCAGGTCTGTCAGTTTTGTGCCATTCTCACGTTCTTATTGTAGAAGTGGAAAACGACGTCCAGAAACCTTGTGCTGCTACCGAGTAAGTTATACGGGTGTGTTTCGATTCCCCGAAGACGATCAATATATGTTCAGTTTGGAAAGCTAATTAACGTGGATACCTGAAAACAACGTTCTTGTGTTATTTCTGTCAGATCTTCATGTTTTTTTGATGATTTAGTAGATGATTTAGTTGAACTGTGAGGATATTTGGTTAAAAAACATTCAATCTCGAAACAAGTTCCTGAAGAGGTATCTGATACACGCTGTTCTGTGTCTTTTTACGCTATACATTTTAACAAGCATCAATGTTTTTGGTTACTAAACAAACCTGATATGATTACTATCAGTATCATATCAGTATCAGTATTGTATGGCTATTTGTTATCGTTGTTCGTGTAATGGCTCTAAAAATCGATCAGTCTCTTTCGTTTGAGTTCAGAAGTAGCGATCAATAACATGAGTCTACCTTGCAGTACTATGCAGGGAGGTAAAACAGCGGGTTGGGAATAATTTTACCTCCGATGGACAATTTGGGAAAATTGGAAAATAAGTATTAGAGCAATACCTTATTTAATACATGTTTAGCTAATTCTGGGCTATTTTAGTGGATTTGACATTTAAGTTACAGAGTTAAAACTTCAAGCCATGTGTCTGAGGTGAACTGGGGTTAAGGACCAAGGACCTCTCAAGTCACTACATCTCAAAAGTTCCATTTATTTCTTGACTGGCTGGGGAAACACTATCAGTTAAATATGTAGAAACTCTGGTTCTGAGAAAGTTGAGAAGACTCGCTCAGTTCAGGAGAAAAGGTCAAGCGTGTAATACCAGACTTGGACTCCTTCTATCTCTGCTCGAAATTTCAACACAACCACGACCTTGGTCCATTAGTTGCAGGGCACTGCGGAGTTAATTCTTTCCTCTATATCACTAAACTAGCACAGACCAACTTAGGCAAATCTTGCTTGTAACCTTTGACTATCCAAGATACTTTAAGAGCCACCCTCCTTCCAACTCTCCACCAAAATAGCTCATCGTTTTGCTCGATTCTTATTCTACCTGATTTACTGACCAATTAGCTCTAGCTAGATGCTATTTAACATTTCGCTTTCATGTCCGAATGCTTCGAACATCTCATGTAACCCTTTTCTACCTATATAAAGGACACATGATCTTAAGAGTAAACCGTGTCATATTCGTTTCCATAGTAGTAGAAAGCCATATATCCTTATGGTATGTGTCCCAGATTTTCCTATTTCGTTTAACACCCACGCCTTGAATTGCTGACGACTGATTTCATTTTATTGGTTTCCTTATTTACTCGGTGTTATTTTCTTGTATGACTCATTGGACTTCATTATACGCCAACCTGGGATACAGTACTTAAAAAAAATACACACATTCAATGCAGACTATATGAAAGATATTGTCAGAACATCACTTTGTAACAATTTGTGAACTCGTTACAACTGAGCTAACTTCAAAAGCGGAGTTTCTTATTGTTCCCAGCTGGTGTAGTTTTCCTCGACTTACTAAAAAAAAAAAAAATCAAAGGGACCATGTTTTGCGCACATGGTATCATCGTACATGCAGCACGAAGTATCAAAAACTTAAAAATAAAAAAAACGTTACTGGTTTCTGCATGCGACAATTCTTCTGATAGTTTTGCATTTAAGTTGAACTGGTCCCTGATAGGATAGCCAGCTTAGAGTAAAAGTGGCATCCACGCAATGCCTTATGCGTCAATATCGTTAGCTGCACTCCATACTTTTTCTAGTTTATTTATTGATTTATTTATTTCGTTTATTCATCACACTAGCATTTTACATATTTTACTCATTATTCCTTCTCATTTTGAATCAATTTTACAGCGTTTGTGAAATAAGCAGTAATTGAGTCGACAGCGTCATGTTCGTCATATTTGTTCGCAGCATTGTTAGAAAGTTTTCGTCTAGAATAGCGGAATTTTAAACAAGTTTTGAGGTAATTTAACAACTGCGCATGACGAAAAAAGCAAGGAAATGAGTCGATTTGGCTACCACCGAGATATATCGCTTCGTCGTCTGCCACTCATATTAAAGAACTGTTACACAATCCCCAGTGCCGCACTTCCCTATGGGCCAGTATGGGGACGCGCTACAGGCCCGGGTATGGAATAGGTACGCAAAACCTCTAGACGTGACATGCTGAGTAATTGTCTGAAGTACCTGGTAGAACAATTTCAACTTTGAGCCATAGGCTTGGAAAGAGTCAGATCCAACACTGCAATCCGTTTCTGCAAGTTAGCCCTATTCATTATCTTTCGTGCAAGACCTTGTATGCACCGCACCAGTCCTTGTGCACAACTAGGCACAACTGAGGAATCTTAGTTCTTAAATATAGGGTACTCGATGTCTTCGCCATTAGATTTACACTTTTCAGTTCGTGTTTTACTACCCTTAAGAGTCCGTATACAGTTTTATGTTGATGCTCTCCGTTTAGCCATTGATTTGATAATTTATTTATTTTTCCATTTCATTCCTTCATCATTGAACTGTTCCTTAATCGTCTGTGCTGTCATCGTTTTACTACGTCTGCCTCTTTTTTTCTAGTATCAAGCTACCAGCTCCAGATATTTTTGTACCAAATATACTTAGTGTGCGCAGTCTATAACAGACGTAAACACTTGTGATAAAAACTGTGCTTTGCATTCCAGTATGCACCCAATCAAAGCAAACGCCTAAAATATATAATATACTCTAAAACAAGTTGCTAAACAACAAGTACTGACCTGAAGGCATTTTTCCCTAAACTTTTCTTTTCTGCTGTTGAGGGTGTTTCATCTTCCCTACTAACAATATCCTTCCTTAGACAAATGCAATGTTCACCTAGCTTTATCAAACAACTTTTGGGAACCTGATTTTTAGAGCTTTTCCACATTCATTTGAAATGCCGAAGTCTGACAGAAAAGAATAAGACTATCCAGCATTCCGCGTTCTTTTTTTCATGATGTTTAAGAAGTGCTTAAAGGATCTTGGCCATATCTCTGTGGTTGCGGTTCAGCGACATATCCTTCGGCGTCAGACCACCACCATTCTTTGCTCTCTTGCTGGCTCCTGCTTTGATCAGGATTGCTACAAACTCATTAGGGCCCTTTTAAGCGGCCATATGCAGTGGAGTGTTGTTATTGCTACGAGAGAGTTTACCTTCGCTTTGGAGTCGATCAAGACCTGCACGATCTCTGTGAGGCCTCGTGTAGCGACTAGATGCAGTGGCGGCTCTATTCATGGCCACAGCTTCTAGATTGGCTGATGCAGTTTCCTTCAGGTAGTTTTCAACTCGACGGCCCATGGCACTTGAATCGAGTAAACGATCAACTTAAGGGCTACTCGAAGCTGCTCAGTCCAAGCGTGCGTGTCTAGGTAAGCATCGGACACGTAGCTCGAGTTGTCGAGCATTCAAAGCAGTTTAGCTCCAGCGCACGAGGAATCGATGACCTCACCGTTTCAAGCTGCTGTTCAATTGAGCTGTTTGAAGAGAATGGTATTTTCAAAGTCGGCCAACTGACAGTTTGCCATACTATAACTATTAATCAATATGAGGTTCAAATTTTGCGTTACTTCGTGCTGGAACAAATGCACGCCGTATAAAATATCTTTGACAATCTGCATCTTTAGCTAAATTGGCACTTCAAACTTGGTAAACCGTTTACACGTAGAAATTCACCACCACAGGTTTAGTTAATCAACCTTAAGACTGGTTAGTTTCCCGGATATTCGGATATCCTGATAATCGGGATAGTGGTCGGATATTCAGATACGGAATTTGTGTCCAAATAATAATTTTTTGCATGAAGGACTTTTTCCCAATGAGGATTTTTTTTTCAAGTTGACAGAATTCCGCTCTTCACCTTGCAATGTCATTTTCCAAAGAAATCAGAAAGCATGTTATCAGCTTATCGAGTTCTTCTGTGGAACCTTAGTTTTGCTCATAAGTTCCTATATCCAGTATTACTTGGCCAGCTATGAAATGCGAGACTAGATTATTTAATTGACAAAAATAAGCAGGGAACGCAGAAGTAAGTGTTAATAATAGAAAGAAGTCAAAACATTACACATTACGAACAGAGGAACGTTCAAGTGGTATCGCCGAGTATATACTGACAGCGTGGATAATCAACATGTTTTGGGTAAGTTCTAGGGGTGGACTGGGAAAGCAAATCTGGGACGTAGATACTATCAGAAGCTAGCCACTGTTAACGTAAGGTCATTCGATATGTTGAAGAATAAGTCGGATATCCGGATAATCCGGATAGTTGGCGTTCGGATATTCGGATAGTCTGTTTGGTATCCGGAAAGCTCACTACTTGAGACCTTAGGATACTATGAGCATTACCTGACGTCAACTGCCGTACCACGTTGAAAGTACCCGGTCCCGTCAAATTCCGGAAGTAAAAACTGCGCCGGGCTCTGTCAGTACTTGGACGGGTGACCGCCTGGGTACACTAGGTACTGTTGACTATATTTTCTTGTTTGAGAACTGGAATGGCTTGGCGAAATGGTGATTTCTCGGTTAGGCAGTTTTAAGTTTTTTTTTTAACTCTCCTGATCCTTTCTTGATGGAGGTGATAAAAGAACAAAGTAGAACGCAACCTCAGCGAATAGGATCGTTCAACTGATTGCAGCCGCAATCGTAAGAAAGCCTAAATTTCTGAATTATTGCTATTGCTTTGCTGAGTTTCATTAAATGAAGATTAAAATGTCAGTGTAGTAAGCATTTACTTGGTGCATTAAACATTTCACTCACCAGTATCGCTAGTTCTGTGCATATTGTGTATTAAAATGTAGACGTAATATAGGTTTGAAACGGCTTGATAGAATGTCACGAAATGCTACCATATTCAAGTATCTGAAACATTATTGCCTATTCCAACAGAAAACTCTCAGCTGTGAATTTTCATTGCAGGCTATTTATTTGGAACATGAGAAACAACCGGTTCTCAGCTGATTTCACACTTAATTTTAATTAATGTCTCAGCTCAGTTTCAGCTGATATTTCACAAAATGTCAACCGGTTTCTCAGCTGATTTCTTACCTGACTCTCAGCCGAGAATCAACTGAGTTTCATGTTCCAAAAATGTAGACTGAAATGGAATTCTCAGGTGAGAATGGAAATAGATAGAAGGTAAGCAAGTCCTGTATTGCTAAGTTAAAACATTATAATGGAAAAGATAGGGTAGAAATGAATATGATTATTTTATTTCTTACCTAGGGTACTGAGTCTAAAAGAGTTTTTTTTTATACTTGGAACGCGGCCAGTTGTATTGTAATGCCTCTTGATGGTAGTAAGAATACTTAAAAAACAAGCATGGCTGCACCCTCGTGGGGCGCATGGCGTACGTGATTGCTTGCAATTGTGTGCTGTGTTTTGGTGTGTACGCTGAGTTGGGTTGTGTGTTTGTGTGTTAGTGGATACGATGAGTTGGGTGAGAAGGAATGGGACATGTGTGATAGTGTAATATGTTGCATATTGTGTTTTCAACTGCAAATATGTTGTCAGTTGGAGGGGGAGCGCTGTGCAATTAACGGTTGCTGTAGTTTTAGAGGTAGGGATGTCAGTGGCCGTCGCGAGCGCTCTGATTGCTTCGTTCGAAACGTACATGGGGAACTCACCAAATGGTGTTGGGAGAAATGCGGCTCAGATAAAGAGTCATTGAAATGTGGAAAATAGTCCTAAAATTGTATAATTATCTGCGAGTGTAGCAAAAACACATGTTTGTGAATAAAGTTGGTCGGAAATAATAAGACAGTTGTACACATTTTATTTAGTGTAGTTGAGTTTTGATACGAAAATTTGAAATTGAATATTTCAAGTTGGTTTCTCTCCTTCCTGTTCGTACAAACATAGTTGCGTTCAAAATATGGAATGAACCCTAGCAACGCAACTACGCCAGCAAAGTATTGGGAAGTCCGCCATATACGCTCGAATAAAAGTAAGCACTCCAGTTACCTCATGCACCCAGAACGGCACCAAGCACTTCAGCATAAGTAGGCACTCCAACCGATCCGACTTTGCTTCAGGAACAACCAACACTGCGAGTGCAATATAGCTGTTATCTGTGCTTGACTGAGGAAATACTCCCAGAATACGTAGCACTCCTACAGCGGCTTGAATAGCAGTATACATGGCAAGAAACTATTGCTCCTATAAGTGCTTGAATACGGAGCATATTTCGCACAGAAACACTGCTCCTAGACGTGCTTGAACGGGGGGCATACTTTTTGCCGCAGTTCCCCAAATTCCTTTGCGAAAAAACCCGTTTCCAGTGGCTCAGTGCATTTGCAATGCACGTTCGCCAAAAAAAGACGGCAACGCCAGCATTCGTCCCTCTCCACATCATGAAGTAAAATTGATTGATCCAGTACATAGTATTATAGTTCCAACTACATCTACTGTGTGCTAAAGTTAACATTAGGATCATCATTGATACTGATATGGCCTGATTCTCTTTTCAGTAAATATTGAAAGGATATTGTGAAAAAAAAATACTGTAAAATGACGAAAAAACAAGTTCTAAACTGCAGTTTTATTAATTTACAGTACAAGTTTCGTGCAATCCTTTTAAGGATCATTGTTTCTTCCGTGAGCGATCTTATAACCAGGGCAGACGATTCAGTAGTAGAGGCATTTCGTTCCAGCTTCCACCTAGTAGCGGTCATCTAGAATTACGAATAGAGTTTTAATTTTGCAAGCTCTATCTATTGCGTAATTTCGGCAAAATATTTACAGACTGAAAGTGCACAATAAACGTACAAGTATCATTTTAAACAAAGACTCCTCTAAAGAATGTACATAAGACTTTATATCAACCATACTTAATGGTACCACAAGAATTGAAGGTATGCTCTTTATGTTCAGAATTTGTTCTTTAATTTCAACTCGGGCACGCGAATCGTAAATTTTCGAGCAACTGGTTGATATTCTACATCAAAGGTACCTGTGGTATCATCTTCAACTTCTTTTGTGCAACCGTAACTGGCAACTGAAAGGTTGTAGTTCAGAATTTCTAAACTCTTTGGTACATAGTCTATCTGCAGCTTTCGAGGAACGTTTTTTGTTGAATCGAAACAAGTTTTTAATATTAAGGTTTTTGTATCACAGATTGAGAGTACGAAAGGACAGGTTTGGAAGACGATGAAACCTCAACGTAAAACCTGTTGAGAGTAACACTGTCGAAGTCGTACTTACAAGAAGGAACTATGTCTCTTTTGTCATAATCTTCTTCGTCGGATTCTTGAGGGGCATCTAATTTTCCCATGACACCCTCCTTCTTTTGCCTATTGCAAACAGGATTATTGAAATGGAAACGATAGAGTTCAAGTTTTAATCATGTTTACTTGTTAATATAGAACTCCCGCAAGCCTTTAGAACCTCTTGTCGGTAATTGTTCAGGTCTTACGTAGGACCATGGCAACTGTCCTTTCAGCTCAGGGGCAACAGCGTCACTGGAAACAGACGAGTTTGATGTCCTTCGTGGCCTGGAACGTGAAATATCCGAGAGGAACGACGAACAGGTGACGTTAGGATTACTTCCAATAGAATCTAAATGAATATTTCGTTACATTAACAGTTACATTATATTTAGCGAAACAAGCAGTTAATTGTTCAGATTGTTACCAATGTCGGAGAAGCCTGAATTTTTGTTTCCGTAATGTGAATCCGGTTTATTATCAACATATCGTAATCTATTGCGGTAGCTGATACGCAGGCGGTGAGCTAGCCGCTAAGTCTTGCTGTCTCAGCATTTTCGTACCTTTATCTCTGGTATCCTAACAGGCTCCGGGTTCATCCTACTGTAGCTCATGTATATTAATATCGTGAAAATTGACGGTTAGCTGAATATAGTTACGTTTTGCTCATGTTTTCACCAGGAGCAAATCCTGGATTGTAATATGACCCAGGTGGTGCACTAGCGTACCCAATATGTCCAGAGTCGAAGATTTCGCTGTATACAGGATTCAGTCGAGGAGCTATCCTTGGGGAATCGGATGAGGGTAAGGGTGAGACTGAGGATAAAAACTGTCGCTGCAGGGGCTGGTGGAAATGAGATCTTCTGTTTTGGTGGCTAGGATACGGATTTTGCTGCGGAGGAGCGTTTCTTTGTGTTTTCAGATAAGTGCAACTGTCTACAAAAATAAGTTTCAGATTTAATCTCAAATGTTAAATAAGTCTGAATTACTGCTTTAGGTTTGAGCATCTTGGAGCGACGGCTCTGGCTACGAAGTAGCAGACGATGTTGAAAATGAAGAATATAACAAACCGCGAAAAGTACACCATGATCAAGATAGTGTTGACTAGTAAAATCGTTCCCAGTGTCTACTCCAGTGTTCTATATCAATTGGCCCCGGTAAGTTTGAGATACCCGGAAACACAGAAATCGTCTGTGGATGCAGAAGCACGTTATTCATAGCGGATAGTTTTAATTACAAATGGGCATGATCCATTCGTGTGATGTAATACTTACGAAAAATGTAAAATTGGTTTTAGATGGATCCTAAAATAAATATTTCATTAGAGTTAAAGATTATGAGTAAATAAATATTAAATTAACGATTGCAACAGAAATATCCAGTCCGTAAACAACCGTGAGCACGATGTCGTACAAGATAACGGAGCTCATTGTTGACATGTAGATGTTGATAAGCCATTTTTTCCTCGCAGTGATTCCTAATTGTAAATCTCAAAATACTTCTGCTATTTGCATTATTCTTAACTTTGATTACCGCACAATAAGCAGAGTGAACCGAGAAGTAACAAACGAATTATCAATCAAGTAACCGATTAGCCAGCCCTGGGTCTGCGTTGGATTCGCCACGATGCTTTGATTGTATTCCGGGAATATGTGTAGTTCAAAGGGCTACATTTATCTTGCGCTTTTCCATGCAAAAAAAAATATTAACGTCAGGAACGTTACGAAAGTTATTGATAAGATAATGTAAGTAAAAATTATATTATCTGTGACTGGAATTTAACTTCATTTACTGTAAAAATACTGTCCGGAAGAAACTGAGGAGAAAATTTTCGGCAAGGTTAACACTAGTCGATGAGTCGGGAACCTCAGGGGGTAGAATACATTCTGTCATGAGAATGGCAATGACTCCCAGTGCGACAGAATCCTGCAGCTTCGAGCTATAGGGTAACAAAAGGTACAAACGTGCGCCAAAACTTGAAACAACTAACTTACCAACGAATAAATTGCAACGATATACGCACACAATTTGTCAGCACACATTTCTGAGATGTATAATATTATTTACCACTCGGATTATCAAAACTTAAATACGAGAAACTTCATAAACATGTCATAACAGACTTTTTTTGAATTTTACACTGAAGGAAATTAAACATTACAGGTCCCTTTTAGGCTCTTGATAAACACCATGGCTACAATCGTTCGCGTTAATTCACTGATAAGATAACGTCACAGCTGTACATAGACTTTATTGATATCAAAGCTTTTAGGTCCCCTTTTGAGAATGATTTGCCTTGAAATTTCAGCAGGAAATTTTGAATAAAAGTTTCGTGGTTCTTGATTCCAAAGACTCGTGGTTCACAATTTTCCTTAGAAATCTCGTAGGTTAAACAGTGAATAGATAAAATACGTGATTGTTACACAGGGGAAAAATCCTATTTTGTTATCAACTGGGAGTTACCTGGTTTGCTTTGATAATCAAGCGAGCTTTACGCGAGATTTGCTTGTGTTGCAACAGAGTTAGTCAAGTAGATTCAGTGAATCACTCACTGCCTAAAGTAGCTTGAATGCAACCTTGCAACTATGCAAACCTTGAACCAGTTTTAACTGGTTTTGAGATTAACTGAAATAAAAATTTTACAAGTTATTGCTTATTATAAACATACAAGTAATGTTGCTTAGCGATAGTAATCAATCACAAGGCTGAAATATCACGGGAAAGGTTGGCATCAGTTTAAGTGATTCAACCTCTGCTTGAAACGGTCAGAACGTTCAACGTATTTTGCTTAATGATCCGCGTCTCATTTTGATTTATTATGTTGTAAATTTTAGTAACAAGTGTGCTATGAACATTGGTTAACATCCCTCCTTATGTTAAATGAATAACTTGCAACTCGGGCTCAGTTTGCTCTCCGCGATGCAGCAACAAAATACCTCGTTTCCACTAGCCATCTACTGGACTTGTACTAAACCACTCAGAATATATACCACTTACTAGTTTAGCAAAAGACGGACGGGCACGTAAAGGCTGTGTACAGAGCCTTGTTATCGCTTATATCCACCATCCACTAACAAAGGTGTTTGTAACAGAGTGTACCTCAAAGATGTAGTACGGGAGTAAGTCTTGCTTCATCCGCTAGGTGGCAAGTGGCTTACCTTCTTTGCATATTGCAACATGATTCAAGTATCTTATTATTGGAATAAATCCCTATGTCCTGATTCAATGGAGATAATTGGATATATGGGTGATGCTGAATTGTCCGGAATACCGATACTATGGATATGGTTTACAACAACTGTACCTGGTTAAGTAAAGTATATATTAGTAAAATAAAAAGTCGTTCATAAAACGTCCAGTTAAGTTACAGTGTATCCGATCAAAAGTTTATGATTTGCTGGACACTTCGAGAAATTGCAAAAATCAAGTTATGGATTACTAACAAACGCCTCGTAGTGAAGTAACGGTATACCTGCCAGTCTGTTGTAAGGCTTTGATCCTGACAGTCGCTTTTTCTTTTCTTTTACATCCAGAAGCACTATGTATTTTTTGAGTGTTGTCTTGTTTTTCTTTCTCATAACTGTTGAACCCTCTTGTACTGTTGAGCACTTAAACGTGACTGAGTTCCGGTATCGAGCAAATATTTTATCTTGGAAGCTGAATGAAGATTATTCGTTTTATGAATGGAAAACAAGAACAGCTCGCAGTTCATACGGAACCGGACAAGTATACGGAATTTACGATTCGTGCCAAGGTAGCGGGATTCTTGGAATCTTCACGTTCCTGTTGTTTTTTGTCTATTTGTTGGACCTGCTGATGAATGTCATGGGATCTATGTCGCTAAATTTCAATGGAACCTCTGGAAGTGCTTTTCTCAATTTGATCAGTGCTTTAATTTCGGGAGGTTTCTCGGCTATCAGTAACACCATAAACAACAACAATGACAACAACAACAATAATAATAACAACAATAACAACAATAACAATAACAATAATCAAGGAAGATATTCAAGATTCCGTTTCAGTGGACTCCTAGCAAAAGCCACTAGGTGGCGCAGAAGAACGCGCGAGTTTCAAATCTGGAGACAACCTGACGATCTTCAATTTATTTTGCAGCTTGTAGAACATTTGAACTTGGATTCGGATTTCAAAGAAGTGCAATTTTTGACTTGTAATCTTGTGTATCAGTCAATCCGTAACGTATCCAAATTACAAAGTTCTTTTCCTCGAGTCAAGTACACATAATTGACAAAACCAAAATAAAGCGATTTTAATTATTGAAAGTTATTTTCAGAGAAAGAAAGGCTCTAGATTTGAAGGTGCACTCTTTTCAGAAAAGTCCTTGCGGGCAAGAGTCATTTTAGTGAAGGTTCCACTGTAGGCGGGCAGTCAGTCTTCATGGAGCGTTTCACCGAACTACATATACCGAAGCGATGAACGGTAAGAATGATTTACTTTTGTATTTTGATGTTTAAATCTACGATCTTCAATACGCAATATGTTGATAGCATACACTCTCAAAACTTTTACTCAAAATAATTCGTAACTTTCAGTAGGTTCTAAAACATATTTGCTGCTTCTGCTATTCAGTTCCATATTCTGCTGCAACATAACATTATCATGGAACAAAGATTCTTTGCAGACCTTAACGCAGAAAGCAGAAGAACTTCACCTAAAACAGCTCAAGACATTTCCAAATTTAATACGTAAAAAGAGAGGGAAATACGAATATGATAGTCAGCCAGCAAGATACCCACGTACATTTGCAGAAGCAGCAATACGGGACTCTTCAGTTTCTTTGCTTTCTCCATTCTGAGTTTGAACATCATGGGAAGTTTAATGAAGAGTATTAATATATCCATTAATATCAACGGGAACATTGGAGGAGGATCCTCGAGCAGCAACAGTACCGGCAGCAATACTAACAACAACAACAACAACAACAACAATAATAATAATAACAACAACGGTGGCGGAGGAGGTGGAGGTAGTGGAAGCTCGAACAGTAACACAAGTGGCACTGGAGGAAACAACAACAACAATAACAATAATAACAACAACAATAATGGGCGACATGGTCAGATAAAGTTTTTTTGCAGATTCCGTACGACCAGAACGGCAATATTGAAAAATCTTTCAAGAATCTCAGAAAAGACCAATCATTCTTTGGAAATGTGTGGAGCAGAATTCTTCATTCATTCTACACTTTCGATGGAAGACATGAAGCTGACGAATACATGCATGACAACAACGCACTTTTCCTGTTTCGAAAACTAATGTCACAATTCAGAAAAACTTTCTTGAGAGTGTAAATTTTTGACAATCAGTTGTGGCTAAATAAACGATAAAAATTAAACTGAAAAGGTGGTTAAAGCTTATTTTAATGCTCTCAGGAAGGCATAGTCACTCAATAAAATTTAAATGTTATGTGCATCGCGTATGAGGTTTCACAATTGACAAATGAGTATTACCAGTATTTCATTTCACCGCAATTTTTGCTCGAATGAAACCAGAAAAGTGAATCTTATGGCGCAAATTAGACGATACGCCTGAGCGAGAAAGTTGCGTCAAGCGCTTTCATGAGTGACGGCAGGTATGAAGCAGCAAGGTAAGGCCTAGTCGGTAAGGCTGTGGTTCCGATAGTAGGGTAACGAACTTTTGCTAGATGGTACCACGCTTACTAAATTTTCGGTTTTTTTTATTTTGCTCGGAAGAAAAACCAATGCTGTTGTTAGGCTCCACCGATCAAAGCGTTTCAGTCCAGCGAAAGCTGAAACTGCGGTAAAAGAGTTTCCAATTCGAACAAATGCCTGTCAAGATACCTTCGATGCCCGAGCGGGAACTTACTGGCTTTGTGTATATATAGGGAAGTTGATTTACATAGGTATGAAAGTTCAGTTATTAAAATTATTCAACTATTGTTTTGATATAGAGATTTTAATGATCTTTTCCACTTATTACACTATGACTGTAATTTCAGTTTAGTTGAAATATTGACTTAATTCAACTCATATTTTTCTATTGGGAAGCTTTATCACTGGTTCCACGAGTTTGTAATTCAATTCTACTAAAAACATTTTGGCGTCATCATGTAATGCAGAGTCAGGCAGGTTTACGCAAGGAAGTGGAGCAAGAAGAGAATAGAAGATTACGCATCATTGTTTGAAAAACGTGACAAGCGAAAACTGCTGATTTTCATTTCCAATCAACTTTAAAAGACTTCTAAGAACAGAAGGATCTTAAAATTTCAATATTCGTCTTGACCTATACATTTACAGATACATGGACAGATAATTTAACCACAGTCCTAGTTATGTAGCACTATAATACTTACAGCTGTGGGATAATCTTGCTATTAGTTTTATCACGTCACGGCATATCTAAACCTATTGGGCCATCGGGTGTGAAACATCGTCATGAAACTGCACAAACTAAACCGCACAAATGGAACATCATTATGTATTGTCTTTTTTTGGCGGCTCTTTCAAAAACTTAAAAATCAACACTTTTCAAATCCATTGCCATAATACTTTACGAAAGTTCAAGAACCCTATGCAAATGTGTTTGCTCACGAGCTTACAGCTTTAAGATGACCACATGGTTGGTTAGTAAATATGGTTCATTTAATGGATGGTTAGTCACCTGTGCGTTGTTTGTTCGTTCACGAGACAATTGTAGATTGGCCCAGTGTCATGTCATGCATACTCTGTACTCGCCACATGACTGCATATTCTTCGAAGTCTGGAAATCGAGGGTAGGAGGAAGCCTGAAAGCTGTAAAAAGCAGAAAAAGAATAAGGGACATACTTGCATTTACCGGAGCATAAACTCGTTAGGGTGAAATTAATGAAAGTCATGCTGCGCAGCTTCCGATGAACCGTAATTTCACTTGGAATGGTTTGTATTGGCACCACTTCGTGAGTAAGTCCTTAAGCCTCTAGCCAGATTTTCAAGGTGAAATGATTTTTAAACCAGAAACCGTTACAAGCACTTAGAAGTGTGTATAATCTTAATCGATAACGCTTCCTTTTTCCTTTGTTGCTTGGCTATAATGACCGAATGCTTTTAGCCGTGCGTTTTTTTACAGGAAGCTGCTTTATACATAATGCAAACCTATGTAAAATATGATGCAGTTCTGGACTTACTATCAGCCGATTAATAAAATACTTGCAAAAATTTTGTATAATGGTTATTATTGTTTGGATAAGACAGTAGACTGCTGTGGAAAAAGAAGTTATTGAGTAATAACTTCAGCCATTTCAGATCTCGAGTCAGCATGATTCGGGTTGCTTTATCCAAACGTGGATATAATAAGATTAAGCTACGTACTAAGTTAGTTCAATTTTACTTTAATTATTGTAAAAATTCGTATAGTTTTATTGACTATTTGACATTTGAACGCGCTTTGGGGCTACGCGGACTGACATCCCGCGTAGGACGCCGTCGGGACTGAAGTGGTTCGGAAGGTAGGCGTCGAAAACCACTTCATCCCGTTCTTCCCTGATGACCCCGTGAAAGGCGCTCACGATACACGTACTGACGGACTGACTACTAACGAACGGACTAACTACTAACGGACAGACTTGACTGCCCCTGCCATCTGCACCTATCGCAGGTCCGACCCTTGCTCCGTCCCTCGGCCTTCTCTTTTGCTTTGCTATCCTATACCTCTTGCTCGGACCTACATCTGAGGTAGTCAGAGTGGGCGTTCCCCGCTCGTACGGCTACCGTTGGGAGGTCGTCTCGTGGACTATCTCCCACAGATGTAGTTTTCTTTTAGTTTGATTTTTCTTTTTGTTCTTCTATTATGTCGAATTCTCTTTCTATTGAGTATAAAGTTGTCCTCATTCCATCAATCCATCAATTATGAGTTAACTGAAAAAAAACATGAATCTTTGGTGCGAATCATATTTATCATTACAAAAATTACATCCGTTGACAAAGTAAATCAAAACAAAACTATAATTTAAGTTTTAGATTAATATTCACTGTAGATATATTTGCATAGGCGTACTCGAAAATATTCACTGTATATAACTTAATCTATCTATCTGTCACAAATTTCAGTCAACACGGCGTGACATTTGGAGTTCAAAACGTATATTTTCTTTTAGACTAAATTGATACAGACAAGGCAAACTGAATAAAGAGAAAACAAAAACTGCCGAAATTAACTATTACTCTCCAAAGTTGATCGAATACTGCCATACTAATAGCTATTACGGGTAAAGAAAGTTTTCCAACGTTTGCTCAACGTTCGCCAAGGTCGAAGCTTTACCACAATTCCGAAGAGAAAAACGTGGAAGTTTCAACCAAGGTCAAATTGGGTGACCTTCCGGATTTATCCGGAGCAATCTATGCGCAGTAAAGATATTTTTATCACGTGAAAATAAAAGTAAGAGCCCCGTGCTGGGTCAAGAATTGGATTAGTTTCTTCCTGAAGGGCGCTGGAACAAGAGGTCTGTACTTTGTTCTAGTGATAGTTTTCTTGAGTTTAACTTTGGTCCAATCATTTCAAGCTCAGATACCTTTGAGGTCACGCTCTTTCAAGTGATTGGGGGTGAAAGAAGGTTCGTGTGGAAGGGCTCAAAACTATCTCGCATGATGATGAAGGAGTTCACATAGGCAGTAGTCATTTGGTAAGTTTTACAACAGCTCACCGTTGAAAAGTTTATTTGCTAAAATCTCAAACTTCTATTTTTCTTCGTGCCGGCTTGTAGTGTACCTTCGTATCACGTTATAGGGATCACTAAGTACGTTCAAGTACTCTTTCAACGAAAACGAGTCTCGGACGACGCAGTGAGTCAGGCAGTGTCGTACACTTATCGAACTCCGCCTCCAGGTTGATGTTGACTACGTTTTGATTGCATATGAAACTCGAACTAATACTGTTTTTTGAAATGTCACTTGTCCAGTGGTCAAGGAGGGTCTACTGTGCAAGCGCTTGCGAGTTTCACCCCCACCGCCCATCACAAACCTCCCGTCCCACCTGAGTAACATTCAGCAAGACAGTGCAAGCCAAAGTACTTCCCAACCAGCTAGCTCGCAGTCTATGCATTTCACCCAGCAACCTCCGATTACCGATCAGTCGACGCCTCAAGCACAGCAGAACTCGGATTTTCCTCCTTCGAGCCATACAAATTCTGGCCACCCAAATGATTTCACAAGTACCAGAATTGATGGTTGATTCTGCAAGATGTTTTTCTTATTTACTGAAAATTAACTTTTATTTGTTAGTGCCATCCAGTAATTTGTATTTCAGTACGTATCAGTGGAGTGGAGTGGTTTGTTGTTAAGCTGTTCTATTTTTTTGTTTGATAGTTTATCCATACCAGGCCGGTTCATCAGGGGACACTTGAGAGGAACTTCTGCGCATATTGATGCCGTATATAGTTGGTTCTTACTACAGTCGAAATTCTGGTACTTGAGTCTCTGGCTTCGTATAAGAACAGGTTTTTTTATTACTGGTCTTTTTCTTCCCAGAAATCAATTATAAAAGCTGCACCGCCAATCGTGGAGAAGGAAACTGAAACGGTACATTGCGTTCTAGTAAAGGATGTCTACGTGAACAGTAAGGAAGTTCTGGCCCGCGTAGTTCACGAACCGTCGAAAGCAGTTTTCCGCGACATAGAAGGTATCGCTTATTGAAAGATTCAGATTGGAATGACAGACATGAGGCATTTCATTTGAGCACGTTGCAAGGCTGCCATATTGGTCCAAAAATTTAGAGTTTTCACATTCCAACATGGCCGCCAATACCATTTGCGTTTAAAGGGATAGAACGTGTAGAATACTTTATTTTTTATGAACGCAGCTTAATGTTTTGATGGTATTGTAGGGTTGTAACCCACTGCACGTAGCCGCTTCCAATCGCCCCGACTGTCTGAAGATTCTGTTGGAAAACACCAACTTCGCAGCACGCATAAATGATACAAATTCCTATGGTAATATTTTATGGGAAAAAATTAAACCTGATTTGTGAAAAGTTTTACCCCACTCAAGCCCTGCCGAGTATTTAGAGTCGATTTGAAATAATATATTCAGACGGTTGCTTTTAAAGAAATCTAAGTTCCCATTTTTTACTTCAAAAGATGAAACCCCGCTTTTTGTGACCGTGCAAGCGAATCATCTGGATTCTGTTCGTCTGCTTCTGAAACATGGCGCCGATCCCAACATCCCGGGTCTCGGCAGTGGAAGCACGGCCCCTCACTTGGCTGCCGAAATGCGACACGGGGAAATCTTCGTTTTATTGCAGTAAATTCAACTGACGTCCTCACATTCTGAAATAGTGTTAATATTATTACTTGGGTTTAGAATCCGTTAAACATAGCATAAACGTAAATTATAGAAGTGTAACTTAAGGCATAAAAAAAGTAAGCAAACCTTCACTCAAAGGTACAAATATTTTGGCTGGAATTAATTAACATTTTCTTTCGTCTTGGTATTGGAAGGGAGGCAAACTGACGTGGAGCGCTCCGATGGCAGGATTCCGTTGGAACTGTTGTATGTGGTATTAACACTTGTAAATCGCGTGTTATCTTTAATCTGTTCTTTGAAGGATCCTGGCGATATGCGCTCGGAAGAAGATAAAGATTAAGAAAAAGAAGAAGAAGAAGCTGAGGATAAAGATGACGTAAAAAAAAGAAGATAAAGTCTGCAAGCAAGACACTTGAGATGGAATCGACGCCTAAGTTTTCCAGGTCTGTCATGTTTTGTGCCATTCTCACGTTCTTATTGTAGAAGTGGAAAACGACGTCCAGAAACCTTGTGCTGCTACCGAGTAAGTTATACGGGTGTGTTTCGATTCCCCGAAGACGATCAATATATGTTCAGTTTGGAAGCTAATTAACGTGGATACCTGAAAACAACGTTCTTGTGTTATTTCTGTCAGATCTTCATGTTTTTTAGTTGATGATTTAGTAGATGATTTAGTTGAACTGTGAGGATATTTGGTTAAAAAACATTCAATCTCGAAACAAGTTCCTGAAGAGGTATCTGATACACGCTGTTCTGTGTCTTTTTACGCTATACATTTTAACAAGCATCAATGTTTTGTTGGTTACTAAACAAACCTGATATGATTACTATCAGTATCATATCAGTATCAGTATTGTATGGCTATTTGTTATCGTTGTTCGTGTAATGGCTCTAAAAATCGATCAGTCTCTTTCGTTTGAGTTCAGAAGTAGCGATCAATAACATGAGTCTACCTTGCAGTACTATGCAGGGAGGTAAAACAGCGGGTTGGGAATAATTTTACCTCCGATGGACAATTTGGGAAAAATTGGAAAATAAGTATTAGAGCAATACCTTATTTAATACATGTTTAGCTAATTCTGGGCTATTTTAGTGGATTTGACATTTAAGTTACAGAGTTAAACTTCAAGCCATGTGTCTGAGGTGAACTGGGGTTAAGGACCAAGGACCTCTCAAGTCACTACATCTCAAAAGTTCCATTTATTTCTTGACTGGCTGGGGAAACACTATCAGTTAAATATGTAGAAACTCTGGTTCTGAGAAAGTTGAGAAGACTCGCTCAGTTCAGGAGAAAAGGTCAAGCGTGTAATACCAGACTTGGACTCCTTCTATCTCTGCTCGAAATTTCAACACAACCACGACCTTGGTCCATTAGTTGCAGGGCACTGCGGAGTTAATTCTTTCCTCTATATCACTAAACTAGCACAGACCAACTTAGGCAAATCTTGCTTGTAACCTTTGACTATCCAAGATACTTTAAGAGCCACCCTCCTTCCAACTCTCCACCAAAATAGCTCATCGTTTTGCTCGATTCTTATTCTACCTGATTTACTGACCAATTAGCTCTAGCTAGATGCTATTTAACATTTCGCTTTCATGTCCGAATGCTTCGAACATCTCATGTAACCCTTTTCTACCTATATAAAGGACACATGATCTTAAGAGTAAACCGTGTCATATTCGTTTCCATAGTAGTAGAAAGCCATATATCCTTATGGTATGTGTCCCAGATTTTCCTATTTCGTTTAACACCCACGCCTTGAATTGCTGACGACTGATTTCATTTTATTGGTTTCCTTATTTACTCGGTGTTATTTTCTTGTATGACTCATTGGACTTCATTATACGCCAACCTGGGATACACAGTACTTAAAAAAATAACACACATTCAATGCAGACTATATGAAAGATATTGTCAGAACATCACTTTGTAACAATTTGTGAACTCGTTACTATATTCCGTTATCTGTGTTCTCTTAACTTGAAAATAAAACATTCGTTTCATCGATTGTTTTATAATTGTTGTATTAATTGCTGTTATTTTTCGTGGTCTTATTCTGAGTTTTTGGGGGTTTATAAAGTTTACGCTTTTCTCGCTACATTGGTATTCTATTTTTATTTTCGTATATGTTAAGGTGTCGTCCTATATGTTAATTATTTCATTGCATTATGGAAAAATTTTCAGAAACCATTCAATGTTCCTATCCCACCAAAATATGAAACTTGATTTTTTGTCTCATTCGGTCCCTAGTTTTTATCTTATTCACCAAACAACTAAGACTTGTTACTATTCTTACTAAGTAGTAATAATAGTAGTAGTTATAATATTACAACCAGTCATTATTAGAAAACCAAATCACGATGAATAGAAGTAATTTCCAAATATCATCAGCAATGACAAATTAGCTATTGTTTTCAGTGGACTTCGGATTGATTAAAAAATAAATTTGAACCATATGGTATAAATACAGTATAGTTGCAGTATCATAACAAGTCGGTGAAGAACGAGATTTTACTTCGTTGAGATTCAGAATCCCTGAGAGCCTTAAGAGTGAATATCATGGTATACGGGTCTGCGATACGCTCGAGTTTACATAACGTTTCAGCATGCAACGGTTCTCAGTTCTGCGCAGCGTTTCATTTAACATAGTCCCCAGCAGACGCGTTGCGTATACGGACCGAAACACATCAAAACATAGGGTCTGCTGGAATGAAGTACTTCACAACATTAGCAGTTATTCTTGTTGCATTTCTCAAAATATCAAACTGCGCTCCTGATGGCTCTGCCAGTGCTGTAGAAGCTGTTCTTCTGCAGTACATATCCAAGGAATTGCCAAAAGGGACACTAGGTATGCAAATTTCTTTTAATATCAGCAATGCGTGGAGTTTTCTATTATTTTGAAAACTGATTCATGTACCTGAAAGTCATTACAGTGCAAGGTCTTTTGGATATGGCGGCTGTAACGACGCTTTCTCCGTTTTCGGCTTTCTCGCTTTTCTGTTGGCCCTGCTCGACTTGATCATGGATATGATGGAAAGCAATAATAACACGGGTGGAGGCCGTAAGAGAAGAGAGTTTACGGATTACAGTAGAGACGCGATCTGCTCAGAGAGACTAAACGTAAGAAATAAATTTGTATTAAAACTCAGTAACACTGAAATCGTATATTAGGAACATGAAGACGTAAGGGAAGCGACCTTGGCTGCCTACGTGATGTTCCGAGCATTTCTCAACGGCCTGGCAACGCAGGACGAAAGTTGCGTAGAGCGCTTCATGTGCGAGGGCGGGTACGAGGCAGCGAGGCTAGGCCTAGTCGGTCAGGCTGTGGCTTCGGTAGCAGGGTAACGAACTTTCTGTACACTCCAGATGGTATCACGCCTACTAAGCTTTCATTTTTTTCTGGAAATGAAGAACCAATGCTGCTGTTTGGCTCCATCGAGCAAAGCGTTTCAGTCCAGCCAAAATCGAAATTGCGGTCAAGTCGGGTGCCACCTTGGACAGCTGTCTTTCAAGATACCCTCGATGTTCTAGGAATAACATACCGGCTCTTTATTCTTATCCTGGAATAAGAAGATCCGGAGATGAACCAGAAACGAAGAGGATGAATACCACCGTCTCTGGACAAGCGGAGTTTTTGAAGTTTGTGGAAGAAGCGATGAAAAGTATTGAAATTTTTCATATAAAATAAAACACGTATTTACAAATGAATGTTTTATCAATTTAGATAGTTTTTTTATTAATTGTAAAGGCTCTAATGACTGAAATTCACGACTATGCTCATTTCACAGCTCAAAGAATTTAGTATTTCTTCACGGCAATTTCTAAACAGCACGAACGGGGTTTATTAATCTGCACAACAAATCTTGCAGAGTCATAATGTAATGCGAAGTCATTACGGTTTACGTAAGGAAGTGATGCAACAGAAGAACAGGAGATTACGCTTTGGTGTTGGAAGAGGACATGACTGGCAAATGCTATAGACATTCAAATTCAATAGCTGAGGACTTTTCAGCTTGAAACGTAGTCTTGATCTTAGTTTTGAGATCTACTCTCTAACGCCATGTCTGCACTGCAGGACTAATCACGAATCAGTCGCTGATTAGGGATACATGTACATTGAAGATACTAGGAAAATAACACAGTTTACTGAAAGCTGTGAGAGCTTCGGAAACTTAAAAGCGACGTCAAACCTTCATATAAATATTAACTTTAGAGTGTTAGCCCTTCAAGATATTTTATAAGTCTACTGGGCAATCGCAAAACATGTCAAGAGTTTTATTGTTTGTCAGTAAAAGTTAGTTCAGAGTACAGAAGTCAATGGACCGTTGTAACTGTAATACTCTTCTTAAATTAATTACTTTGATTTGATTATTTGCAATTTTATTGATTGTATTTGATCAGCATCAAAGATGTTATAATCAAAAGATGTAAGAACGTTCAATCGACTATTATGAACAATTCAAAATGAAATATGGCTATTACTGGATTTTATGGTACTCAAATAGTTCATAAATATCGCAGCATGTAAACCGCAGGACGCGATTCGGTAAGTTATTGGCCTGTAGACGGTAGACGCACTTTCGATAAGTATCAGGTGCTTATTAACTTTCCGCCTGGTTAACCAAGCTGCAGGACGATGGGGCGTATGTGTGGTTTCCAAGGCAATCGTTATATTATGATAGTTCCATACAGTCAAGAAAACTTCATTAAACGATTCATACATCCCAGGTGGTTTCTTGGGCATTTTTTTTCGATACAAATTTGTTCAGCTGATGAAATTTGTTATTTTCTTTGAATTATTACATACGATGACTGACTTAGAAGACTGAAGTGTAAAAGTTAAGTACGAAAAAATATTTATAGAAAACCATGAAGTTCAGTTTCCAGCACACGTATTGCCCATGATAAGCGTATATATATATATATTTTAAAATTAAATTTAACTTATTCGCATTAAAATTACAGGAAGTAGTGCCGCCTTTGACTAATGTTTATTTCATCTCGGCTGGTTATAAGATAATACTAATACACCAAGCTGAGTGTACTGGATTTGCAATAAATTTCTCTCACAAACGACATTTTTGGCTGAAATCTACTAAGTTAACCTTCAAACCTCTGAAGATAGTTTGAATCAAGATTTTAGACGAAGAAGTGGTAGTGCAGAGTAGTTCGTAAACTAAATCGCACATAACATCAATCTGGACGTTAGTAGGGTAGTTCAAAATAGTCCAGTAGGTTTCAATGAATTGATAACATATTAAAATCGATTCTTCAAACTCACTGATGAAATTTGAATTCTGTGTGTTTAGGGAAGTTGCATTTTTGAGGTAGTTGTACTCTAGCAAAGTGTTTGGTTCAAAGTTGAACAAATGCCTTTTTGTGGGAAAAGTTTGGTTTCTTCGTAAAAGTTGTTGTAGTTTCCTTCCAACAACCACCATGTTCTGGTTGTTGAGGTTGTTGTTGTTGTTGGCCAGATTCACGTTGTTGCCGTTGTTGTTGTTATCGTTGTTGTTGTTATTGTTGTTGTTATTATTGTTATTGATGTTGTTCGATATGTTGATAACTGCGTTCATCACTGCTACCATGAAGCTCAAGAAACCGAACGATGATAGTTTCGGAGATTTTTGGCAATCTGCACTGCTCTCCTGGGGAACGAACAGTATCGGCATGGCTTCTGGTTCCCTGAGTAATAATTACAGTGTTAGTAGTAGTAGTAGTAGTAGTAGTAGTAGTAGTAGTAGTAGTAGTAGTAGTAGTAGTAGTAGTAGTAGTAGTAGTAACTTACTTTTTGTACTGTCCTTTGCGTTTGTTAATCTGTTGCTTCAAAGATTGCTTTCTCTTATTTTTCTTCCTTTTGCTTTGTTTCTTGTTAGAAGATGCTGCGGTGAACAGTCTGGTGTAACCGCTCCTTAAGTGATGCCAGTAATCGATTTGTCGCTTTTCGCGAAAAGGTGCAATAATTGGCAATGCTGCAAATTGCGGTTGGGTTAAAGCAGCCGTGACGCTCAAAGATACCGCCATTCCTGGTCGCCTTACTGAAGCAGTCTGGCAGCCTGAATGGCGTGAACGCCTGGGAGAACGTTGCAGGACGGGTGAGCTTTTAAACCAAAACCGCAAGGGCCTCGTAAATTTTATTTCCGTTTTCTCAGCTCAAATATCGTAATTAATTATAGATGGACAGACGGATGGATAAAGCTAGAGAGAGAGAGATTAGATCAGATTAGATTCGATAAGGAGACAGACAGACAGACAGTTAACTCTGTCGTCCTTGTTATAACATTCAACAACACGGTTGTAGACATCCTTACGCAATTAGTAGTATCGCAAGGTCACTGCATGTCTGAACGCTTTTTTGTCACCTGTCATAGTGCACTTCATGAAACTGCTCACCGTTGAAACCGCAAAAACACGTTGCAGGTATAATATACACTAGTTATAAAATTACTGGCCGAGAATTATTCTCACTTTCTGAAGCCCTGGGAAACCAAATGCCTGAAAAAAAGACGCCTTTCTTCCTCTCGTCGTACTCTTTTCAGGTACGTGAACTCTATGCCGATGTACTTTCCGATAGGTGAATTACCCTAGAGTGACCACATATTTGGTTAGCCAACAAATATGGTTCTTGAAGGAAGACAAGTCGCCTGAGCAGTTAATTCAACAGCTAAAAAAAAAAATTGCTTCACCGACTATCATGTTCCGCTTACGTAATATTCTGCTTTACGCATGACTACATGTTCTGTAAACTCTAGAAAACAAAAGGAACCGAGTGCTTTACATAAAACCGCAAACAAAGATGAAAAACAGCGTAGTTGGAGTTACCGGAGCATAAACTCGTCACGGCAAAATTAATGAAAGTCATGCTGCGTAATCACAGGTGAACCGTGATTTTTTTTCAAGGGTCCCTCTTTAACTTTTCGCGAGCATCATCACGGTGAAGTGATTGTTGTTGGACCAGAAACCGTTACAAGCACTTGAAAGTTTGTTAATCTTAATCGATTATCGCTTCCTTTTTGCTTCGTTGTTCGATTAACGACCATACCTCTGCTTTTGAGTTTACGCTGTTTGCAGGAAGTTCATCTTTACATAATGGCGCCCATCTGAAACGTTTAGTCACGCTCAGTGGAGTTAGTATACGGTTGTATTGACTAGACTAATGAGTGAGAATACATTATAAAATTACAAACTATAAGCTCAGAATATAAATTTTTTATGTATATGTTCAAGATTTAATACTCAAACTTCTTAATGTAACTTTAACACAAAAAACGGTGCATTATTTATCAAAACGATTGTGTTATTTGCACTTTAATTTTCAATCGATAAGATAACATACTAATAATATCTGTAGTTTTCACTGAATATTTGAATTGACGGGAACCAGGGTGTTTTTCTGTGTATATCGGGTATTTGTGGGTACTAGTAGAGAACGCACTATAACGGACAGTTGTTTAAAAGCATTAGACCAAGCATGCAGCTACGCTTCTGGTTCCTCGTCTTCTTAGTACTCGTGTATGTACAGATCTCCTCTTCGTTTCTATGGAGGTCTCGAAACAGAGGACACGTTGTCCGAATAGAGGCTATTCCCTCACGCAAAGGTCACAGGGGACCTCCTGCGGGTCAAAGTTCACGACCTCTCAAGGCTTTGGGGTCAAACAATCAAGTAGCTTATGGACCTCCTCGTCCTACCAAACGACCAATAGGCAAAAAGAATAGAAAGACTTCAAAAGAAGATCCGAAGAAACCTGTCATCTTCTTTCCAAGTGGAGAAGATGATTGTGGAGAAGTTTCCAGTAGTGGAGGTTTCAGTACTTTTAGTTTTCTAGCTTTTGTTCTAGCTGCCTACAACCTGGTGAGTCTGATCGCTAACAACGCCAACAACAACAATAACAACAACAACAATAACAACAACGACAACAACAATAACGACAACATAGTCAACGAGAGCAACAGTAACAACAACGCGAACGTCATGAACAGTGTGATGCTTCAACCTCCAGGACCTGGAAGAAAGAAGCGCGAAATTCTGGAACATCTCGACCGGATTGTTCAGCGAATCCATCTTGACAATACAACTTCCTCTTGTGCGGAAAAGCAAGCTGCTGTTTCTGTTGTTCGGCTTCTAGACACTTGGTTTGTTGCCATGACAAGTGACAATATGAATTGCACCCATAAAATGATCTGCGAACTGAACCGCTCATCGAGGAAGATGGACGAAACTGCAACAATCATTGCAGAAGTAGGAAGGTATTTGTGTTAAACAGTTCAAGTGTACTAGATTGACTTTAAATGGATGTTCTTAATTAGTATTGCCTTGGCTAAAATGGTACCTGGAAACAGAATCAAACGACTGGAAGACTTACTGATAAGAGCTGCTGAAACTGGAAGATCATCCGGAGACTGCGAGATGGTTTACGCGGATTGCCTTGAACAAGACCTGCGAGTCGCTGAGGAGAAGAAGAATCAGTTAATGCGTCAGTATTTGAATAACATGCCTAAATAAAATGTAACTTAAAAACGAAGAATTTGTTCAAAAGAAAGTGTACAAATCGAGTCACTAGTTCAGTGTTCCGTTGAACGCCCATGCGGTCGGACGTGTTCTCGGTCAGCAATAAAATTTTAGCCAAACTTTGATGAAATGTAAATTGTTGAAGTAAAAAATGAATTCTGTAGTACCGATGTCTAATTTGGTGAACGAAAATGGAAGTTTTGGACATGTGTTTTTGCCGCGTACTAAGTGTAACATGGGAGAAGAGTTCGGTATATTTGGTTTCATGAGTTTTACAGTTCTTTCTGTGCAGATGATTATCGGTATCGCCAATTCTAATAATAACAATAACAATAAAAATAATAACGACAATAATAACAATGATAATAATAACAATCTGAATGCAAACCAAGTGCAGAATTCGAATATGAACACTAATATGGCGGTTGGTGGAAGGTTTCTGAATGAAAATCAGTGCGAGTGTGGGTCGAAGGAAACTGAAACTTGTGTAAAAAATTGCAAAATTTTCAGCGAAATCTCAAACCCTATCAACAGGTAACTTGTATTTAATATCAATGTAATTAAACTTTGAATAAATTAATTGAAAAGGTTCGTGCTTGGAGTCTACGCAACAGAGTTATTGAACAGTTTTCCGGACTCGTTTTGTGAACTGATCCAGAATTTTTGCCAATTGTTGAATTGAAAAGCTGAACTATTATGGATAGTGCAAGATATAAGACATACAAGTACAAGGCTCATCCGTACAATACGCAAATTCAAACGGCTTACGCCCCGGCTTACGGGTCAGCGCTAGGAACTTACGGATGCAGTTCGGGAGGTGGGGGATTCGATCCTGATTTCAACGTCTTTGCTTTCCTAAGTTTCAGTGTTCTTGTGACTCAGTTAGTGGTAAACATAGTGCTGAACAGTAACAACAACAACAACAACAACAACAACAATGATAACAATAATAACAATAACAATAATAACTTGAATTCGGTCCTGGCGATGATTCAGAACAACAATATGAATGTGGTTGGTGGCAGAAATTACAACAAAGATTGCAGATGTTCCAGGAGCAGAAAAAGGCGCCAAAATCTGAATTTTGCCTGGAAGCGGTTGTTAAGTCCGTTGAACTCTGAAGTCTGTCATGTGTTGAAGAAGCAAGCAGTCGTCAGTAGTAAGCAGAAGAATACGGCTGCTGGACTTACTACTTTCCTCCGGTACATACAATGACTCAGCACATTTTTAAAAAAGCTTTAAAATTTTAGTTAAAATTTTCAGGAAGTTAACTGCCCTTAACTTGGCACTGAATCTTAACCGGCAAGAAATCTGCGAATGATCTGGAGATTCTTAAGTAAGTTCGCTGCTTAGTATGGACCTGGATGTCCTGGGAAGGCACTACAGTAAACCCCAAGTTGCCTACGCTGCTGCTGGATATCCCGAAACTTATCCCAGTTCTGGATGTCATCACCAAGTGGCTTTAGCCACTTTCGAGTTCCTGACTTTCACTGCAGTTACACTCCAAGCGATAGTTACTATAGTGAACCTCAATAGTAATAACAATAACAACAATAATAACAATAATAATAATAACAATGACGATAATAATAATAATAATAATGTGCATATTATTAATAATAGCATGACTAATGTTGGTGGAAGAAAATTTAACAAATGTTCGTGTAGTAGAATACATTTTGAGAATATTTTCGGATTGAGGAAAATTCAGTGTCGATTAATCGATAATTTGAAGAAAATCGATACACAAACAGCAGCACAAAAATTTACTAGGTAATTAACTTTATAAAAGATATTTAAGTTTTATAATAATCTAATTAACTCTAGGTTTGCTTCAGCGCTTTTAGTATCTGAGTATCTGCCAACCAGGACATCTAAGTGCTAATTAAAGTAACTCAATTAACATCAATTAAGTTATTTGATTCTTATTGACGATCTATTCCAGAACAATCCGCAGGAGTTCCAGTAATGGCCAAACCAATACTACTCTTCCTACTCTTCCTGCTTAGTTCCGGTTTCGTCCAGAACTTCCAGGATTCTTTTTCCTCACTTCCGGATTCTCAAATGAGCCTCGAATCCCGGAAGTACAAGAAGAAGAAAGTGAAATACGCCTATGTTCCTATGGGAAGCGAAGAAATCAGTTGTCCACCGAAACCAGCCAAAGGCTCTTTCAGTGTCTTCGGTTTCATGACGTTCACTGTGGTAGCGGCTAATGTTGTAGCGAACATAGTCAACAACATTAACAACAATAATAACAACAACAACAATAACAACAACAACAACGATAACAACAATAACATAAACAACGTGCAAAGTGACCAGAATATGAACACAAATAATAATGTCGTTGGAAGAAGAAAAAGGTGCACTTGCAGAAAGTTTGCAATACTTGCGTTCAGTGATGATTTTGCTATTTTTTTGCAAAATTTCGAGCGAAAATTTGCAGAACCAAGAACGGATTTTAGCAAATTTGGCAACGTCACGCAACAGGTGACCAGGTATTTGTTATAATAACTATTCCGGTCTAAAATTTAACTTAGTTTTTGTTTGATTTCAGGTTGACTGCAGATCTGATTCTTCGAGAACTTCTTAATGCGGCTTAAACCGTGATCTGTGTGTTATTTTGTATGTTCGGTGTACTGGGAAAATATTGATTGGGAATATCAATTTGAACTATCAGTGGTTTATTGGTGACGGGCGGTTTGAACCGTTTGTTGTACGGGTTTTTGTAATACACAATTTAGAACTTAAAGTGGCTCAGTGATAGTTCCGGTTTACGGTTCACCTTGTAGTCTCCGTAGCACGGTTCGGTTCATGGTTCACGGCTCGGTTAAAAAATAGCTTGCAAATAGTTTTTTTTTTATTTAGTACTATGATTTTATTGGAATCTCAAACCGGTTCAATAACAGTTCACAGCTCTGAAGTACGGTTCAGGTTCGGTTCATGGTTAAGTCTATCAAAGTATGGGTTCCGGTGCAACGGTTTAACTATGTTTAATGGTTTAGCCTGTTAAAACACGGTTCAGGTTCAACTGTTCAGAACCACCCATCCTCGGTTTAGCTCCACCTGTTTGTAACGGTTCTCTGGTATATGAAAGTGAAGATTCGGTTCACTTGGAAGCGAGAGTCTTTGCTGGAACTTCGTTGTGGATGTGAGCTAAAACAGAGCGGTTCACGGTTTACGGTACGTAGCTTGAACCTTTTAAATTATCTGTTAAGTTTACTAACTGGAAAATGTTGTAGGACATCATGAAGGTTGTATACGTTGCATTGGGTATCACGTTTGCCCTTTGCTCTCTGAATGCAGTTCCTTTGGAAAAAAGGTTTGAACCGGAAGGAACTCCAACTGCTGACCAAGTTTTGGTTCGACAGGACGATTCACTTTCAAGCCAGAAAAGATCGTTCCCGGTTTTCGGTTTTCTAAGTTTTCTACTGTTGTTGGTCAACAGTGTACTACTAATCAACCAGAACATTAACAACAACAACAACAATAATAATAATAATAATAATAATAATAATAATAACAACAACGATAACCAGAATATGAATATGATCGGACGAAGTTTAGACGAACTGACGTACGCAGACGAAACTAGACATTTCGGAACTGGTCGGACGTTTTCTATTTTTAGTTTGCTAAATTTCCTTCTTGTTGTATTCAACGCAGTCCTTGACATTAGCAACACTATAAACAACAATAACAACAACAACAACAACAATAATAATAACAACAACGACAACAACAACAATCTGAATATGAATTCTATCATGAACATGATGGGTCGGAACTTCGAAACACCCCGAGATGTTGACAGTAAAATGTCGATGATGGCTTTTGCTTTAGCACTACTTGACACTGTCCTTAATATCGTCAACATCATTAACAACAACAATAATAACAACAACAACAACAATAACAATAACAACAACAATAACAACAACCTGAACAGTCTATCAGCTATGAGCACGTAAGTTTTCCAGACTTTTGTCGTTTATTTTAATATATAATATTATTACATTCATAAATAGAAATATGAATATGAATATGGTCAGCCCGGGAAGGAATCTACGGCAGTTGTCTGCAAGAATCATGAGGATGATGCAGCAAGATTCTTCGAAGATCTCCAAAGTTCTGAAAACTCTGATGAAGAATTCTAAGCGTCTTTAACAGTTATTTGCTTTTCATTGTAACTTGTTTCTGATACCGTTGATAATAAACATTTAACTGTGTAATTTTAATTAAGTTACATTTAATTAGTCTTTGGCTATACACTTGAGGATCGGTGGTTCAC
This sequence comes from Eulimnadia texana, assembly GCA_002872375.1. Classification (NCBI taxonomy): domain Eukaryota; kingdom Metazoa; phylum Arthropoda; class Branchiopoda; order Diplostraca; family Limnadiidae; genus Eulimnadia; species Eulimnadia texana. The sequence continues at coordinate 75,797 of NKDA01000011.1, forward strand.
AAGAAGCAGTCAAGCTCATACTCTGGTTGAAGGTGGAGTAGGATAGACGTGTGCCGAAGATGGGCTACAACCTAGTCAGGGTAAAATTATTTATATATTTACACATATATAATGCTAAGTAAGCGTATAAATATGTAAAATTCAGCATATAACATGTGCGAACATATATATTTACTTATTCGTTAGTTACATTCTACGAAAACAAATTATATTTTATAATTCTGAGAAGCAGTGAAATAACTGCAATATTAATAGTTCAATTGATTCTAACTTTTAATATTAATAAAACACGATATATTTCAGTAGTTTAAATTTTGCACTTTTGAAACTATAAACACCTTATTGATTTTGTTCACACGTTTAGTTATTATAGTTGAATTTGTATATATTTATAGTACTAGGACTAAATTATAAGTCACCGCCATCTAGCGGTAGATTTTAAAAACACTTTTCCTGCCAACTTTTTTTAATGTTAGAGTAGGGCTCTTGCCAAGGCTATTTTCACAAGTAGCTTAACAGATTTTTTAAATTAAGATAATGACAATAAAATACTAACAAGAGTTTTCTAAATGTGATTGTATTGTTTCAGCTGCTTCTGCTGATTACGTGGACACTCTCTTCAGTCCCTCCAGCAGAAATGGCAAATCTTCGGGACTCAGTTTTCTCGTTACTGGATTCGCACTTGTCTTGCTACAGCAGAGCCAATCACGAGATCACGAAAAGGTCTAAAGAATTTCTTTACATTCCCGTTGGGGGACAAGATGGCGATCCTTGTGCTCCACCCTCAGGATCAAAATTGATGAAACTCGCTCCGTTAGTTTTCTTGACAATGACTATGAACGTATTTGATGCTGTAGTGAATATTGCCAATAATTTAAATGGTAACAATAACAATAACAACAATGCGAATAATAATAACATTAATGCTGCTAATGCTAATATTGCTGGAAATGTTAACAATGCGAATCAAGTGAATGTCAATATCCCAGGACGCCGAAAATAAACCAATGATATTCACTAATTGTGTATTATTAAATTTGCCAGAATCAATAGTATAATTCATATGTAATAAATATACCAACTTTCATAAAGATTACGGCCCAGTGCTACACTTTACGTGGCGCTTGGCAAAATGCATTTGAATTTGAAGCCTCACTGGGCCGTAGTGGTAGCGGTTAACAAAATTTATTAATTAATTGTGTCGTATTAAGATATCATATTACTATTGTTTAGATAATAACGAAATTTAATCACAAAATTTTATGAAGATAGCTGCATTAGTTTCAAGAGCCCACCAGGACCCAGTGCTACTCTTCATGTTGGCCTTGGACAAATGCATTGAAAGTCCGTGACGCACTGGGCCGTAGTGGGGTTTGGTCGCTCTTCCCCCCTATTTACCTTAAGGCGATTGGTATAGTTCCCGCCGCTAACCCCAGACCTGTTCTCGAACTTGCAGTCAAAAAGGATTAGACAAAGAACTATTATTAATAATAATAGTAAAAGTAATAATGATAATAAATTGTTGAGACTGAAGACAGCGGTACATCTCTTGTGTTGCACTGCGGAAGCACTGCATGTGGGCTTAGAAGTTCAATAAAAACCCAAATAATGCAATGCAACTACAATGCACATACGAAATGACCAAAGCAAAACTCGAAGAAATATAACATAATAAACCTGCAAAGTAATTATTAAAGATAGAATTGAAATTTATTGTTATTCCACTACCCAGTTCTAAACTTGGCCGCTAGATGGCGTTGTCCCAGACGTCAAATTTTTATGACAATATTTTGGCTTCACCAAATGTCATCCCGCTGAGTAAACCTTGAATGAATATAAACAAATATGCCATGCATGCAACTTATTAAAATAAAACCAAGAAAACATGGAAGAAAAAGCTGCTGAAAGTTCTTGTTGGCTGGCTACGGGACAGAGAAACCGTTGCTTCTGAAACAAAAGAAAGTATTAAAGGAGTAAGTGAAAAGTTTCAAATCTTTTCAAGTTGGAACTGTGACTAAGCAGGTCTATTATTAATATAAAAATAATGACTTAGTCTTTTGCGATAACTTTTTTTTCTACAGTCGTGCAGACGGACTGTAGACTGACTGTCACCGTCAATGACCTAGATGATGCAATTTGCCTGAACCATGAGCAATCGCCACATCCTGTTGAACGGTAAGCCAAAACGACGGCAAGCAAACTTGTGAAAGATCTCAACTGCTTAACGAGAACCTAGGTGAGACAAAGAAACATCATGTAATACTTAACTCCATAAGAAAATATTCTACTGACATCGCACGACAACTCATTTTCCAACGTAACGTCTAGGTAAACGGTACTCACCTCGACTGCAAAAACTAATTTTTGCGATTCGTCTTGAAGCGAGTAACCTTCACAGATATATTGGGCAGCCTCGGGAAGCGGGACGAGAAAGATGTCTTCGTGTCTTTTCCTGCTGGTGTCAGATGTTGAAGTAAGGGAGAATTTGAAAGCTCTCGCCGAGGGAACACCTCAACTTTCAGGCGGGGCTTTTGAAATCACGCCAGAGCAAGGGACCAATCACAGGGGCTGGTTTCAAATCGTACGATGACGTAAGGGACCTTCCAGCGTTGCCGCCTGGTAACAAAAAACTTGAACTATTTGAAAATTCTTTCCTTGAAACTATTATTATCTCAAGCTCTCTCCCTACCCGACTGAATATTTCCTCTTTTTCGCCCCTTTCTTGTTCCCGTACAAGTTGCTGGCTATGTCAAAACTTTTGCATCAGATTCTAAGCCTTGAATCACCTGAAAATTTCGTCAGAATCTTATTATATCACCACTGGAAATTTCCTTTGCTGAATCTTTATTGAAGGTGACTCGTTTTTGATAGATTTTTCTGGTATGTTATGGATTACGTGACTGAGTTATCTGTTTACAGAAAAAAAAGTTTGTTAAACGTGCTGAATGTCACGTGAGGGTTTTCGGCCATATGGCAACAGTGTGTAGAGCGTCTAGAGAAGCCAATGAGAGGGACTTTGTTTTGTTTTGAGCGAGGGTTTCTTTTTAAAATTTGCAATTCATTTTTTGTTGTGCGGTTACTGTGCGAAAGGCACTTGGCAACAAATTCAAGTTGACTTTGTAAGTGCGCAGTTGGAAGTAGTTTCCAGTTCACGTGTGCAGTTGATTACCATAATAGCCTTGCGAGAGAAAATTGCCAATACGTCCCACAAACCTGCAAATTTGATTTACTGATTTCTTTGTCATTTGAATAACACTTCAAGCAAACGCAATTCATAAATTTTTCATGCAAAAAGGAATCGACTATAATGACTTGTGTTTTTATTTTCTTTTGTTTAGATTTGCATTGGGAAAAATGTATAAGAGGATTTTGTCTTTGGATGCCACCGCCAACTTGAGTAATCCGATTGACTTTTGCTGCCCATTGTGTTTGCGAAGTCAACCGAACTCGTTTATATTTCATGAATCATGATTCCAGAATCCTGAATCTTGAATCTCAAACCGTGATTCTTGAACAATCAAGAAGCCTTGAACAATTTTTTTCCCATTGTATTGCTTGACCCAGTTGTTTTGTCAGCTGTTATCACTGTGTTATCAAGTATTATCACCTTGTTTTTATCACCTTTTGGGGCTTTAGGGAAGTCTCCCACGCTTTTCCCACGTGATTCCCACGTGTGGGTGGGGAAATGTATGGAATCTTATGGAAAACACGTCGGATGAAATGTTAATGAAATCTGCTCGTCCGGAAAGTTCGATTGAGACAGACGACATACAAAAACCAACAGACAGCTTGGAGATATAATATCAAAACTACTTTGTTGCTGTTATTATTTACTATCGCGTGATTTGGGATTATCATAACATTAAGATATCAACTTACACTATCAGTGTCATATTAGGTTAAAGGGGCTCGCAACTTGTGACATTAAATATGTTACCAAAAACTTAAAGTTATTAAAACTTAAAAATTAGTTTAATATATTTTATGAAACATTTATGATTAATACTTAATTTATGTTCATAACATGTATTATCTTGTTTAATATTTTTAGTTTAATGTAATTGATAATATACTTAAAATTACATTTGTTCGTGTTTATGATATATACATATATCTATATATTTATTTATAGATATGTAAGTTATATTTATAATATGTATTCATATTTGTTAAATCTTATTTACATTCATTTAATTAACTACAATATTTATTATATTGGTTTAACATTTGTAATAAACGAATATATGTTTATTATAAATATATGATAGCTGATCGTTCAACTACTTAATTATGACAGACGTGCGGTTTAATCCGTTTTATTTTCAAGCTGAACCGGTTCGGTATGTTTCCAGTTCGTGAACCGAAACGAACCATATCGTTTAAAAAAAACTTATTTCTATTGTTATAATGAGAGATGAGCGGGTTAAACGTTTTTTTTTATGTTGAACCGGCGAACCGGTTCACTTTCTTCAGAACCGTAAACCGAACCGTCTTTCAAAATTCTTGCCAATCCAATATCCAATAATCCAATAATCCAATATCTTTGTGTTTATTGTTATATTTACCTATTTATATGCAAATTATACCTTATTAATTAATAACAGTATAGTTAAGAATATAAATAACTGCAGTATTGCAAATTTTGGCAACATTGTAATGACGGTTTTGTTCGGTTGCTAAGCGCAAAGTGAAACGTGCGCTGGCGAAGATAACGTCACCAAAGCCGCGTGTGTAAGTAAACCAAAACGACAAGAACGGAAAAAGAAATTCGTATTCAATTTCAAGTTTTCAATATCTTTCCGTTGATAAGATAGAAAAAGAACAAAAGCTTTTACGTTTCATTTAAAAACCAAATTAAGAGATCTCTTTACCCCTGAGGATCAAATAGCCCAAAAGCTTATTAAAACAGCAGACGATAAGTGGTGTGATGAAACAATAATGTGGTGTAATCAGTGAGTAGGACGGTTCGGTTCACAGTTCGGTTCAAAACTTGCTATTCGATATTGTAGACAGCAGAAAAAGCAAATTTGTGGTTAATTTTGTGGAAGCTGTGAACCGGTTCAGTAACGGTTCACAGCTCTAAAGTACGGTTTAGGTTCGATTCAAGTGAGGGTGAACCGTGCTGATTGCATGGGAATGATTCTTGCAGTCGTGATTCTTAAAATTCTTTTTCATGATTCTGAGAGAGTCATACAGGTTCAGTGTTTACACTTTCAATTTCCACTTTTTTCCCTTTTTCCCCTCCGTGTTAGAATACAAGCCATACGTTTAGATTTTCCCTTTTCCCTCTTCTCTTATTTTTCCCTTCTCCCGTCTCCCCTTGTTTTTCCCTTTTTTCCCCTCCGTGTTAGAATACAGGCCGTACGTTTTAGATCTTCCCTTTTCCCTCATCTCTTATTTTTCCCTTTTCAGATCCCATTTTCCCCTTTCAGGGAATTTCCCTGCAAAGTGGAAACACTGTACAGGTTCGTAACTGCCGCAATAAAAGAGGCAACAGAGTGAAATGGCGCTGGCGAGATCATTGCAAATTGATTCCCCACTACACGAGGAACTACTTACGACTCAACAGCCCAAACACCGACCATTTGAGACCCTTGAAATCTTAAAATATCCATTTGCCAGCAACATCTGGCGTGAAACTTATAAATAGCTTCTCAACACAGATAATCGCGCCCCTTAACAGACTGATAAGTAGATGATAACAAGCGATAATGAACAGTTAAACATGATTAGTAGAAGTAGTTGATGTAGAATTTTCAATTTGATAACTTGGTTAGGTCAGGGGCTACTGAAAAGATTAAATTGGCTGGGTTAAATGCTTGGTAATCAAAGTTTGCCCCTGATTAGCCACTGGTATGGGTGAAACAGCATAACCTGTCGTAATTTTGCAACCGTGACTTATCCATGGCACGAAGGATGCGACATACCCTACTACATCCTATACTTGGTGCCCCTGATTTCCCTCTAGTGTACTCAGCATGGCTTGAACTTTATCGTTCCTTAACTGTTTGCCCCGGTCAGACTCCAGCCTTCGTAACACAGCCACAGGTTTTAGTCATGTTAAACTTTTAGCCCCTTGTTCTATTTTGTTCTATATAAGACAGACTTAGATTTATCTGTTATAATTGCCCCTGATTGAATTTGGTCCACGACGCAGCTTCAAGTTTTATCGGTCCTGCGAACTTTTTTCCCTGATTGAACTTCAAACTAATGTAGCGCAGTTACAGCTATGAAATTCTGAACATGCCACCCTGATTCAGCCTTCAACCATTCAACACACAGCTTCAAACTTGCTAGCCTTAGCTATTTGCCCCTTGTTTTACCATACTTTTTCTACCAGCTAGTCTCTCTTAACTTGTCTTACGTGGTGTCATAAACCGTCCTACCCAACACTTAACCGCAAACTCCCTCCTGGCTCCTGCTTCTACAAACAGCCCTGTACATCTTCATCTAGTGTTACACACACCCTTATCCCAGATGTATCCCATGTTTGCTCTACTTAACCGAGAATAGCTCCACACTATTGTACCGTCGATCTTGTACCCGTACCCCATACTCGTAGCTCAGCGTGATTTACGCGATAGCCCGAGTCTCCCTAGGGTATTTTTACTCGTCTTTCTTTGTGTGTTCTTACTTTATAACACAATAGGCTATCCCACTAACTTAGCAAAGCGGTTTTTAACGTACCGATGAGTTGTAGTGCCATCTACAATACTAACGCTGTATAAGTTACATGTATTGGTGTAATAAGCCTGTGTGAGCGTAGTGTTAGGATAGGTAAGGCTAGGTTAATGGGTTTGATTTAGAAGACTTTGTCCTTTGTACTTGGTGTTGCATAAAATGAACCTGTGGTTATTTTGTTGTTAGTGACAGAAGACGGGGGGCTTGAGAATCGATTTGCTTTGATAAAAAAGCTGAAGGAAGAGAAAAAAGGTTTGCGCTCGGTGTGATGATAATAGAATGCACCTCACGTTGTCACCACCATAAGAGAAAACCAACGTTCCGTGCGGCTCCCCTCAATGATAGTCCAAAGGCCCCCGCACAACAACAACCAAAATCCGAGGGCTACCATCAAGATTATCATGGACTCAGCACATTGATAACATGACGATAACTCGGTTTACATCTTGATCAACACGTGACAATTCAGCGAACATCTTCTGAGGATCCTTATGGAAAACTGCGCGGGATTTTTTTTAAAAATTTCTTCTGGATATGATTCGAAGGTTTGTAACCCCTCATAGGGATCGTTGGTTTGATCCTTGGGCTTAACGTAAATTATCTCGGGTGTCATAATGAACTCGGTCGCGATGGGTGACACTAGGTATTCCTCACATTTGACCGAAGATTGAAGGGTTCGACATTCTCCAATCCAACTCTCTCGGGATTCCCGAAATAGCGGACCCTCTTCAGAATCTGTGACGTGAAACCTGAAATATTGTCACCATGTTATCACTTGTTACCACCCGTTTTCCTGAAGCCCCTGTCCTTATACGTTTCAGGATGAGATTTTTGTTTATGAATCTTGAATTCTTGCAAGTAAGATTCTTGGTATTATAAAGTTATCAACTCGGAATCTTGTATTTGAATTAATGTATGAAATTTTGAGGAAATTAATAATAAATTTTAGACAATTTTTGTATGATAAAGATAGTGAAGAGATTACTTACAGAACCTTCGGGCTAAGAAACTTGAGTACATAGTCCTCTCTTTATTGTAGTAATATGCAGATGATGGAGGGTACCATCAACTTTATTAGAAAAGTGAGTTATAATCCTTATTGGAAGAATCCCATGATTCTGGAATGATTTTTGGTAAGATTCTGGGCATTAGGTTACAAGTGTGAGGGTCACATGACTTCTTGTGATGATAATACTGATAACAGTAGTTGGGAACCCCTTGCTGGGGAAGATTCCTCATTATTGCTTTAATAGAGTCATGGAGGAAAATCATGGGGAATCGATATGTCGTTTATTGGGTCCAGCATTGTGTTGTAATCCCCTGGAGACGAGTCTGGAATGCCGTGGGAAAATGCGGGAAGCCGTGGGAAAGTACGAGAAACAAAGGGTTAATATAGGATCTCTCAATAAGAGTGATTATTGACGCCTTTCGACCTGTTACTAAGCGGTAAATAACCCCTCTATTATGTCCAGGTTGATAACAAATGATAACAGAGTAAGGTTAAGTGTAGATTCTTACAAATGGAGCTAATTTTGGGAAAATTTGGTGGGAAAATTTATCGTTGAACGTTTTGCGGGGATTAGCCTCGTTATGTTTGGCTCCCCAATTTGCTGCCACAATATCCCGTTTCAGTAAAAAACTGATAAATTTGCTGAAAAGTTATTCCAGAATACAAATTTGGTTTATACAGTCTCTGGGAAATGGTGGGAGGTACTGGGAAACCTTAGAAAAAAATCACTTTTTTAAATTAAACGATTGTGCATTCCGATGTTATCAGATGTTATTAAGTGTTATCAATTATAGAAACTAATAATAGTTATAGTAGTTAAATTAATTAATAAGCAAATAAATCATTCAATTCAAAAACTTGGCTTTAATCCCATTGTGGATTTCAATCCGTATAATACACGCTTCAGATAATCTCATCAAAATATTACAAGTTTTATTAATTATTATATTGATTCCAAGCAATAACTAAAGTTCTTAATTATAATTATGAGAATTAATTAAATAAAAATAATATCAATTTAAAAGGACTATTAAATGATAATAATAATAATTAATATATTAATATAAAGAAAGATATAGTTAAATCATTATAAATACGTAGTATTTAATTATTATAAGTTAATACTAAAAATATAAAATCAATACTAGAATTAATTTTATAATGATATTTATAATATTAATAATGCAAAATTAAGTATTATCAGACAAATGTTATTATATTCCTTGTATAATATTTACAATGTTTGTAATGTAAAATGAAGTAATTATTAGGCAAATTTATTATTACATCATTGTTCTTCGTTGATATTTTGTTGATACGATTATCATATACTGTAAAACAGGTGGTACCTGCGCCCTGTTTGAAAGGCGACGTATAAAGCGCCAAGTTTGGCCTTCAGTCCCTGCCAGTCTGTCGTCTGATGCGTACAAGACAGCAGCGCTACTTTCACATCAGGTAAAATTTACTACTATGACTTGCTACTTAGTACTGCTACAGGGCGCTACGCTTGGTAGTAGATGGTGTCATGTAATAATAGTAAGATGCTAGTAGTGGTAGTAGTGGTAGCAGAAGCAGCACTAGTAGCATAAGTCGTAATTGCTGTAGTAATGGTAGAATAGTAGTAATGGTAGTAGTGTTCAGTGAGTAGAGGTAGCAGAGGTAGCAGCAATAACAGCATTAATGGTAGCATTAGTAGCTATGGCACTAGTGGTAGTACAGCAACAATAATAGCAGTAATAATTTATGAAGTAGTAATTGCACTAGCAGTAATAAAATAGTTCTTTTTAAGCAGAAGTAGCAAATTAAGTAGAAATAGCCGGGATGGTTAGTGTCTAATGGTGGTAGCAGTAGTGATAGTAGTAAGTAGCAGAAGTAGTAGCAACAACAGCACTAACTGAGCAGCACTGATAGTCGCACTATTGATAGTAGTAGCAATATTTACTACTTTTGCTAACTACTCGTGTGAAGAATTACAATAGGAAAACTAATAATAACTATTAATTCAGTTGTATTAATTATAGTAATTTATTATAATTAACTAACACTAACTAAATCGTATAAAAGCCAATATCATGTTTTAAAAATTCAAACTATATAATAGATTATTACTACAGTTATAGATTATTATTTATTTTTATGGTTTATTTTATATTTATAAATATTGAATATTTCATCATTATTATTATAACAAAAATGCCAGGCAAAATAATCTTGCTATCGAGAATCTGGGCGTTTATGTGATGTGCAACAGCCGCCTTGAACCGCTGGCGTCTAAAATTGGACGGCGCCCCTAGCGTCGCTGGCATCGCCGGCGTCGTCTCCTATTCACTACCCAGCCAAGGAATCCAACACAAGTGAGCAACTCAAACTCAACAAAAGTTTACGGAAAAAGAATATCAAACACTTGAAGGAAATAAATATTCAGGTATTTATGATTATTTTTATTAAAATATTTAATAAAATTTAATAGTTTGCTTGTTTTTGATGGAAGAACAGTAGAATTAGTAAAAATAGTACAAGTAGATTTGCTTAAGAAAGAGTAGTACATCAAGCAGCCATTTGCTGTAGTGTAGGATATGAATTTTTCACCGTGTGTGGCCCGTTACGTTTTATTTATCCTAAAGGGGCTCGCAGGTCGAGTGTTATCAGCCTGTTGTCATTCTATTATCAGATGTTATCAGCCTGTTATCAGATGTTATCAACCGTTAGTTCCAGACCCCTCTATATGGAGCGTATATTTGGAAGCTTAGTGACGACGTCGAGTGTTTCACTCGAAGACAGTTGCAAACCTCTTCAGAGCTGTTGAAAAACCCTATTGGGGTCTACAACTCTCAAGATTCTTTCAAGATTATTTAAGTTGTCCGCCCCTCGTCCCGTAAGTTTTACAGCGCCAGTAGTTGATAGTTAATAGTTAGCAAGAATTACTCTGGAGAAAAATGGCGTTTAACGGTACAATGTCCCATTGCACGTAACAATCAAACGGGGGCTTCGAGACACGACTAGGTGATAACAGTGATAACAAGCTGATAACAGTGATAACATGGTGATAACAGTCATAAGAAGGGTTACCGAGTTGCGTTTCGATGGATGTTACGACTCAATATCTTTCACGCACCTCCACTTGCTTCCCAGGGAGGTTGGTAACTCCGCGAAATTGTCTAGGGTGATACAGTTGATAACAGTTGATAACATCTGATATCTCGGTGATAACAGTGCTAGATCTTTTAGTAGTATCGAGTAGGGACACGCAAGATTGTCTGCTTCCCAGCAATGGGGGGTTCATCTTTGATTCAGTGACTTGGACTGAATGACTACTCAAAGGTCACTTGCATTTTTCACCACGTCCACTAAGACAACGGAAATATCCTGCGGGAAATCTTTTGTTTTCTTACCGTGTGACATCCGACGAGTCAATCGTCCACCAAGAATCACAAAAAGAGAATCAAAAAGTTCTATAATTCCTTTGAAGTGTGCGGCTTTTGGTCTGAGTCAATCAGCAAACGGTAAATCACAAAGAAAAATTCCGTGTGAATCAAAGGAGAGCCAGTCAGAAGAGAGAAATATTATTTTAAAAAGTCAAAAGGATCACCAATGAAATCAATAGTAAGTCAAAGAAGCTTTTCTTTTGAAGATGTGAAGAATACACGAAGGGCTCAAATTTGCTTAATTTGCTTAATTTGCTTTGGTTAATTTATGTCCCGTGCCGTAATGGATATCGCACTTTCCTGCGAATCTCAGGGCCACAGGTTCGGAGATAGGCTTCCACTAATTTTTTTTTCTCGATATTTTGTCTTATTATTAGGATTTACTATCACCACTTTACATATTCTATTAGTTTTCCTAATAGTATTACAATAAATAGCAAAAGCATAATAAATTATTTTAAAACGAAAAGTAGGTAGTAGCAGTTTGTCAATAGGCAATTGGAAGTTGAGGTTGGCCTCAATTGTAGCTACTACTCGAGTTTACTTTCAAAGAGCCTTTTGTACTTTTCTAAATGGTTCCTTTTCGACGTTAAAAGCTTCATTAATTGCCCAACACTTTGGCCAAGTGCTCGTTTGTCACTCATCAAAAGTCACAAAAGTGGAGAAAAACCCGGTGAGAAAGTGGTACAAAACTTTCTCGTCAAAAAGCTCTCATTACTTACTGAATCATTGATAAAAGTTAATAACAGGTGATAATTTTATTTAAAAAAATAGCAATGCCCCGAGGGTCTGGGTTATCGTCGGATAATGCAGCCGTTTCGGACTGGTTGGGACGTAGTTCCGTTTCCGGCCAGGCAGGGCTCACTTCCGCAACTCCGGAAGATAACTCGGGACGACTTATCCTGGCTCTGACCGGCTGGAGAAGAAGATGCCTCTTCGGATTGCTACTAGTTCTTACTATTATCGTTATTATCAACTTGTCGCTGACGCTGTGGCTACTTCGGTCCATGCAGTTCTCATTGGTAAGTTTTTAGTTAAGACTTATTTTTAATTTAGGAATTAACTGGAAATTTAGAGTTAGAGAATCATTTTTAAGGATCAAGAATCATACTAACAATCTTTACTAGTAGATGCAGTAGTAGTAGTAATAGTACTAGTAGTAGTAGTAGTAGTAGTAATATTAGCTGAAGTAGGAGTAATATCAACTATAGAAAGGGGTGCTAGCAGTATAAGTGGTAGTATGTTAGTAGTAGTAGTAATGAAGTGATAGTATTAGTATCAATATTTGTACTAGCTGCATTATTCTTGGTGTTAATATTCGTACTAGTAGTAGTAGTACTAGCAGTTGCATAAGTGTTAGTGGTAAGATTTGTGGTAATGGTAGTAATAATAATATTAATATTAGTACTACTAGCAATATTGCCAACAGTATCATTATTATTAGTAGTTATATTGGCACAGTGGTATCTATAAGTAGTAATGGTGTTGTAGTAGTAGCATTAATAATGCTAGTTGCATAGTGTTATTACTTACATGAATATTATTATTACTACTATTAAAACTACTGTTACTACTATTGCTACTGCTTAAACTGTTCTTCTTCCTCCTTTTACTTCTACTACTACTACTATTACTACTATCATTTTTGACTATTACTACTATTATCACTATCATTAACTACTCCTGATGTCCACAAACTGATATTAAGATGTTAGTTCATTCTATGTTTTTTTTTATGGCAGCCGCTATTATCAAGCCATCAAAAGTTTTCATTTGCATACAAAGCAGTTAATTTTTTCCCCCTTGCACAAGACTCTTGGGAACTGATTTGGGGGAAAAACGGGGAAATCCCAATTTGAGGGATTTCATGTAGGGGAAAAAATATAAATTGGTTGTTTCTCCCATGCAAATCACGTGCTGTCCTCAGCAAAATTGACCTTTATCTCCTGAAATTGACTAGAGGGAAAACCAGGAAAAAGGAAAAAACGGGGAAAAAGTGGGAAAATGGTGGGATTTTTCCCCCCGCAAGTATTTTGTTAAAGGGAAATCACATGGGAAATCATCCGAGGCATATATTACAATTGCCTTGTTGATGGCTGGACATATTACGCCCGTTGCTATCAGGTGCTACCAACCTGTTATCATGTGTTATCACCGTGTTATCGCCTGTTATCATCCCCTTGGTCCCGGGAGGGATTTACGATGCTTGTGCAAGGAATAAATCAAGACGCAAAATCACATTAGCCGCGTCTGTTGCGTCTGCTGTGTTATCCACTGATAACAGGATGATAACACATGATAACACGGGTAGAAATCCTATTGCATTCAAATGGAGATAAGCTAATTTTCCCTAATGCTTTCTCATAGAATTTTTAACTCTTAAAAGCTTCTTAGAGACAAAGCTATTGATAACAGTTGACAACAGATGATAACCACTGATAACAGGTGAAAACATATTGATAACATGATGATAACATGACGATAATACAGATAGCAGAGCCTAGAAACCCTATTACATTCAAATTGATACAAGATCTAGTAGCTTCTCAGAAACAGGACTTCTGTTAACCGTTGATAACCACGGATAACAGGTTGATAACTAGTTGATAAGGTGATGATAGGAGAGAAGGAAGAAAAGGCTTTGAAGAAAGTGACAATCTTGTTATTTTTAAGAAACCTTTGTTGCCTGTGGACTTGCTTAATGCAAGTCAAGTAGAAACCAAGAACATTTGTACTGATTCTGTTTACCGGCGTTGCCAAATATTATTATTTATTATTATTATTATTATTATTATTATTATTATTATTATTATTATTATTATTATTATTATTATTATCATTATTACTATTACTAGTAGTGCTGTGGCTAACGTTATGTGGTAGCAGTATTACAAATCTGTCGAATCAGTGGACAGCATATGAACTCCCCGCTAAAATAAATGGCCTGTCCACCTATTTGACAGATTGCTTTATTATAATGGGTATTGTTAATGTTTTAGTGAATCTGTTGAATCAGTAGACAGTTACTTGAGTTTCCCATGGAAAGAAATGGCCTGTCCACATAAGCAACAGATTACTTTTCTTATTGCTGTATCTATTGTAATGGTTTCTTATTTGGGTATCTTTCATATTAGCGGACTGTATGTGAATTATACACTGAAATAAATGATCTGTCCATATATTCGACAGATCCTATGTTGTAATGGGTACTATTATTTGTGTAACAGGAAATCTGTCGAATCAGTGCACACCATATGAACTGCCCGCTGAAACAAATAGCCTGTCCACCTACTCGACAGATTGCGTTTCTTATTGCTGTATTGATTGTACTGTTACTATTAGTAAATTTGTCAGATTAGCGGACAGTACCTGAGTTTTCCATTGAGACAGATGACCTGTCCACCTACTCGACAAATTTCTTATTCTCGTCTCCATTGTTATTCGTATGATCGTCATACTTAATCCGTTGAATTCTTGGACAGGACATGCACTGTCCATTGATACACAGCATCTGTCCACCTACTCGACAGATTTTACTCTTCCCATAACCGTCGTTGGTTTTTATATATTTCAATATTTTTTTTCTTCAGCATAAGTTTATTGGCTGAGGGATACCAAAACTGTCGAATCCTTGGACACTATGTCATTCATCCATTGGTACACTGCATCTGACCACACACTCGACAAAATCACTCTTCTTACTATTACTTTTGATAATATTATTATTGGAGTAGTAACAGTAGTAGTAATAGTAAGAGGAAGAGGAGCTGTAGTAGTATCATTAACAACGCGTAACCGAAAGAATAGTGAATCTGTCGAATAAGTGGACAGATGATATCTGTTGATAGAGACTTAAAATACTGTCCAAGCATTCCACAAATTCGTTAATTAGCTATGGTATCAATAACGATAATTATAGTCATGCTCATAACAATGGGAAAAGTAAATATGTCAAATATATGGAAAGATGCTATTTGTTAATAGAGACAATACAGTCTGTCCAAGCATCCAGCAGATTAAGTATGACACTAGCAGTATAGTACTACTACTAATAACAGAAATATACAAAAAAAAACAATCTGTGGATTACGTGGACAGATCCTTTGTTTCAAAAGGCACTTAACATACTGTCCGACGATTCGACAGATTCCTTACAAACCCCAGCAGATTTTTGAGTAGTGAATATACTTGAATAAATATTAAAATAAATGAAATGGATTTGAAAAGAAGAAGAGAACAAAACTGAAGAAATTGGATCATTTAAATAAGTCAAAGCAGGGGGCTTAACAAACCGAGTGGAGCAACTCGGTGATCAGTGAAATGGAGAAGGTTAACCAACAATGGCTTCCCCTTCCCCTTCCCTTCTTTTCCCCTTCTTTAGCTTTTACCTGCTGTAAAAAAAAAACTTGGAAAAATAACTTCAAGTTTTTTCTCATATATTTTGACAGCTGGTGAAACCATTGAATAACGAGAGAAAGTGAGAAATATTTTAACAATTAATATATAATCATAATGAGAATAAAAAGGTGAAGAAGGAAAAGTAGGAGACTTGTGAGTCTGTCGAGTAGGTGGACGAATGCAGTCAACTAGTGGATAAATGATAGTGTGTCCAAGGATTCACCAGATTTGGCATCTGCCAAACCATGAAGGAGAATCGGGATATTGGTACTACTGTTACTACTACTATTGCTGCTATTAGTGTTACTACTACTACCACTACTGCTGCTGCTGCTGCTACTACTGCTACTACTTTCATTAACATGCTTTTGGTAATGAAATTGCGATTAGGACGGGATAGGGAATATGAGGATAACTCCGGGTGGAATTCAGTTGGACGGGGAGGCTCAGATTTTGGACTCGCTGCTCACGTCGCAGATCACTTCTCGGAAGAGCCGCGCACTCCTCATGGATTCACATCAGAACATCACACTCAACGCCAGGGATACCCAAGGACGTGTCTCTACTAGATTATTTCTAGGCAAGTGTTACTATGTCCCGTAGTAGTGTTATCATAGGTGAACAAGTGGTATTCTTCGTATTTTCAATGAGCTAGGCTATTTCTAGGAATGTTACAATTGTATTCTGATAGTTTTTGGCTTACCAGACCTCGGCATACCGTAGTGTTATCAGGGGCTAACAAGTGTTATCATAGGTTAACAAGTGGTATTATTAGTGCGTTTAACAAACTTGACTTAGGTTCTTGCATTTTCACCTCTATTACTCAACAGTTGGATGCTCAGGATCTGTTATCGTGGATTAACAAGTGTTATTATTGGTTAACAAGTATTAGTAGTGCTTTTAATAATATTGAAATAGATTCTTGCTGTTTCAACCTCTCTTTCTCGTAGATCTGGGTGTTCAGGATCTGTTATCATAGGTCAACAATTTCTGTTATCATGGGTTAACAAGCTATTTTTCGCACTTAACGCCAGAGATACCCAAGGACGTGTCTCTGGTTATCATTTCTAAGCAAGTTACGATGTCCCATAGTGTTATCGCAGGTTAACAAGTGTTGTTATCATGGGTTAACAACTTTTTCTACTTACTATCCTTCATGCTCGACCTCTCTGTTCACTTAACCTTCGACTCAAAAACCTCTTACCATGTGTTATCATCGGTTTACGAAGTGTTATCATAGGTTAACAAGTACTTTCCTCGCATGTTACCAACCTTTTCCCATATTGTTGCAAATTTTGCATACTTTGTCACGTTACCATAATTTATCAAGTGTTATCACCTGTTATCACGGATTATCATCGGTTAACAAGTGTTGTCATAGGTTAACAAGCACTGTCGTCGCATGTTATCAACCTTTTCCACTATCTTTTGAACATTCTGCATGCTTCGTCGAGTACTGCCATGAATTATCAAGTTCTATCATCTTTTATCACCTGTTGTCATCATGTTATCATCATGTTATCACAGGTGACGACCGCCTGGAAGTCGTGGCACGTGATTTCACCATAAAAAATTCAGATCATCAAGTCCTGTTCGCTGCGAACCGTCGAGAAGTCGTCGTAGGAGCTGAAACACTCAGAGTCTCGGGTAATTATTTATTAATTTCACTTAATTGCATTTGACTTACGTTAACAATCGAATTAATGAATAAAAATCTGAATTATCTGTGCATTGTTTCTATCGCATGTTATGAATAACTGATTATAATAATTTTTACTTTGTAATATTATGTTATATTCTTTGTCATTATTTACTATTATAACTGATTCAGGGTCCTTAATTGATAGATTATCATCCAAACTGATCATCTTAATTTTAATATGTATTATATATTTGATTAGTATTATTCATATTCTTACAGGCATCGGTGGGGCAGTCTTTGAAGGGTCTGTTCAGACGCCATTGGTTCGAGCCGAACCTGGAAACGACCTAAGGTATTTTTTTTGCCATTTATTACTTGATAAGTTAGGTATAATAAAAATAACTTTAACAACAAAATAACTAATAATAATCCAAATATTGAATCTGTCGAATCAGCGGACACTGTGTTATGTATCAACAGATACTTCACGTACTGTCCAAAGATTCAGCAGATTAGGTAGAACAGAAACAATAACATTCTCGAAATTATAACCAGTTTATCTATGTCTATCCATCTGTCTATCATCAGGTTAGAGTCAGCCACACGTTCTGTGCTGATCCACGCACCCTTGGGCGTTTCTGTTGAATCTCGAGCAGGCGATATCAGAGCCACCTGCCTGGAAGACTTGAAACTACGTTCAACCGGAGGTTCTATCCGGATCGACACTTCGAGTCTCCACTTTTTAAACCTTCGCACCGCCTCTGTTTCTTCAAAAACCAAACCACCAAACACATCACCGAATAGGCCAACCACTCAAGTTTATCAAGTAAATTTTTAAAACGTTTACATCGATATTTACTATTTATTTTTCACGTTTTTCTGAACACAGGTCTGTATCTGCAGTAACGGGCGTTTGTTCCTAACGGCACCAGAGGGTACTTGTGTCGCTGATCCATCAATATGTTCATAAGAAATTGATTACAAAAATAATTATCGAAATTATATCGATCATTGATCAGTACTTCATTTTAAGCGAAATGTGAATATTGCTCAACAATACATCACTGTGTTCTATTAATGTACTATTTACTTATGATCAATAATTTTAAAAGTTTTAGAAAATAAACTAAGATGCTCAAAATAAGGCAGATCTTGTCAGCTTAGATCTCCTCAGTGACGGAGATCAGAGAACCTTTTAAGAAACTCCACCAATTCACTGTGAATCCCTCTAGGGACAAACCAATAAAAAAAATTTTAAAAATTGATAACACACTACGAAGTTGTTATGACTGGTTATCATCGGTTAATAACTAAGTAATCGAAAGTTAAGAATCGTTTAAGAAAATCGAAAACTTTTTAAATACTAGAAATCCTAGTTCTTAGTTTTAAAACTGCTTTTCGTTTGTTATCACGTGCCATCAGCTGTTATCAAGGGTTATCAATAAGCTGTGTTGTTCTTCGGCCGTTATCTTGTGTCAACACAAACAGGTTAAGCCGTAGAGGCAACATGTTATTGGAAGGTTTACAACCTTCCGTATGGTGTTATACGCTTATTAAAACAGGTTGACAACACATGCTAACACGTTGTTAACACATGATAACACTAAAGGTTCTTGTTCCAGAATCCCAGAAGGTGTGATTACAGTGTCATAACCCGAAAGGACACCTCAACAGTCATAGAAACTCTCAGGTATTCCAATATTCTCCTTTTAAGTGGCCAATATCCTTCTTTAGCAATAAAAGAAGAACCTATATTCTTTATGTTATACTCGACTTATTCCAGTATAAATGACAAATCGAGGATAAAATCTCACAGCATTGCGGTAAGTTATCCCTAAAGTTATACCAGGATAGAGTTAAGACCTTTTTCGCAATAAAACAAGAAATTATAATATATTCTTTATCTTACACCCGACTTATTCCAGTATAAATGATCAATCGATGATAAAATCGCACACTATTGTGATTAAATTATCCCCTCAGTTAGACCAGTATATAGTTAGGACCTTCTTCGCAATACAACAAGAAACTATATTCTTTATCTTACACCTGACTTATTCCAGTATAAGTGACTAATCGAGGATAAATTCGCACGGTATTGCGATAGGCATACGTATACCAGTATACGGTTACATTTAATTTGTGATACGCAAGGGGGTGATAATACGTCCCCTGCGTGTAAAACAAACACGGGGGTTTACTTAGGTTTTATACTGATATGTTGACGAGGTGTTAGCCGTAAGCCGCTGTTTTTACGTCAGCATACATAGTAGTTGTAGTTAATTGTCTATCCGAGGATCTAGAACCATCAACCCGATGACTGATAGGCCAACCACCTGTCTCTTCCTCTCTGGGACCTAGGCTAGTTGATCTGGTCGTGATTCTTGAGAGTAGCGAGCCCCCTCCTCTGCCTCCCGCTCTTTACCATTAGTAGTTCACCTTATGGGAACAAGGTGGACTTATAAAAGACGAGTAACATCAGCAGGGCATCGCCATTTACTTCTAGCAAAGCAGCAAACTAGCATCGTCCTAGTCTGTAAGTCAAACTACTTTTTTACTACTGCCAACTATCAAGTATCATCTTATTACTATCATAACTAGTACCGTTTGCTTACATAAAATATATGTTTAAGTTCGTTACTCGTTAAAATTTAATTATAATAGTTGAACTACTGACTACTAGTTTTACCAACTATCGACTATTACCCTATAACTACTGTGGTTCGCGTAAATAGCAAAATTTATTTTTCCGATTGTAATGTTATTCAAACTTACTAGTGTTAGTAAACTACTAACTATTTATCCGTGTCCATTGACAATGAGCTATTTCGTTACCTTAACTCCTCACGGCATATTTACTACTAAAACTATTTTCATAATACTACAAGAAATATATCCCTCTTATTTTCCTAGAATTTCTTAAGGTCTTACGTTATCTGTGTTATAAGCATGTTATCAAGTATACCTTTCATCACCTGATAAAGGTTTAGCCGTGCAAATACCAGGGACGCTAATGGAAAAAGTCAATCAGTGTCACTCACCTTTGTGTCTCACCTGTAATTGATACCTATAGACGTAATATGAACTATCCTTAGTATTTATAACATGATAATAATAAGAATAATTACAACAGTTCGGTAACAAAGGCTTTCAAATAATTGGTTACAGATTCGTTGCTAAGGCGAATGGAATGTAACACTACTATACAACACTTGTACAACTAGTGTTTCGTAAGATTCTAGTATTCTAGTGAATGCCAAGAATTAGTCTTTCACTAGTAGGTTATGTAGAAATAGAAAGCTAGAAGACTAGAATACTAGCCGTGTGATGTACTAGGAACAGTTAACTAGTAATAGCTTGCTTATACTACTCTTCTGTTTAGTTCTGCTTACTAATTAGCTTGCAATAAATATTAGCAATTCATACTATTACTACTACTACTACTAAAACTAGTAAAACCAAAGTAGTACTAGACCGTTAGCAGTAACATAGACTACTCTGCTTCTAGTCTCAGAACTTGAATTCAACTGATTTTACTTACTAATTTCAATGTAATAAATTTTAGTAGATCAGAATAGTTCTACTAGTATCTCTCATACAGATAAGTGAACTAGAAAACTAGTAAAACCAAACTGTAGTACAAGGCCTTTTGTAGTTGCTTAGCAAATACTACTCTTCTTCTAGTCCGAGAACCTGAATTCTGCTAGTTCTTCTTACTAATTCGCTAGTATCTTCCTTTAACTAAGCTAGTAGACAGATCACTAATAATATATATAATATATATATATAATAACATATTTAATTTTATTCATTATTAATTTAAATTTTAAAAATTAATGTTATTAATATTATTATTAATTATTATTATATTAAATAATATAAAATATATATATACAAAATAGCAAATACTAGTGTTCTTCTGGTTTAAGAACTTAAATTTTACTAGTTTTACGCAAGGGGTCCGAAACTGCGAGGAAAAGCGTACGGGGATTATGTGATAACGTCTGATAACACGGAGATAACATGGGGATAACAGGTTGATAAAAGTGATAACATGACCTAGGTGTACGAAGATTGTTGAAAGTTTCAGACCCCTTGGTTTTACGTACTTGTTTTCCTAGCATCTTCCTTCAACTAAACTAGAAGATAGATCTAGTAGCAGTTTAGCTAATACCACTCTTCTTCTATTCGAAGAACTTGAATTCTACTACTTCTATTTACTAGTTTGCTAGTGACATTCTATAACCAAACTAGCACATGATCACTGGTAGCAACTTAGCATATACTACCCTTCTAGTCTAGTAGCAACTGGTATTACTTACGCTAAAATCTAGTAGTTTGGATTAATACTACTAGTTTCTCTGTTGTAGGAAACCTCAGAAGACGATTACTAGTAAACTAGTGATTTCTTGCAAAGAATGGCACGACTAGTAGCAGTATACGTACTACTCGTCTTGCTAGTCTCAGCGCTAGCAAAAATCAACAATGCTGAAAAGTAAGTCCTGGAAACAACTAGCTAACTAATTACTACTTCCAGCAACTAGTAATATATAATTAGCTATTTGAGCCACCAATACTCGTAGTTTAGGTCTTGATTTCTAGTAACCATTACAGAGACATGGACTACCAGAAAGACACTCTGCTACTACTACAGAAACTACTACAACAGCGCGTTGTTGATTCCCAGAATTTGCTACCACCTACAAGGTAACAGACATTCCAACAACACTACTATCACTGCTACTTTTACTATTACTACTGCTACTATTGATACTACTACTACTACTACTACACCTATTAGTACTACTAATATTGGTAATACTACTACGACTATTACTATTGCAACAATTTACATTGCTACTACTACTACTACTAACACTACTAATACAACAACAACAACTACTACTACTACTCTACTACTACTACTTCTTCCTCTTCTTCTTCTTCTTCTCCTACTATTGGTAATACCACTACTAATACTACTACTACTGTTGTTACTACTTACTACTGCCACTTACAACTACTACTACTTCTTTTACTACTTTTACTACTACTCCTACTACTACTACTGCTACTTCTATTACTATTACTACTACTACTAATGTACCATCTGTTGCTCTTTCTGCTTACTAGTAAGAGGACTTGCTACTTCAATGCTGGTTTGTCGCATAGCTGCGACTACAAAGATCTAGTCAGCGCCGTCGACGAGGCAAATCACTGGAGCTCCGAGTTCACGCCCGGACGACGCAAGCGATTCGCTGGACGACATGCTCCTGCTAATCGCCGCTAGTTCGGCTAATCGATACTAGACGGCGCTAAGTCCGAGTTTCTGTTATTAAACTTAAAAACTTTTGGATTTGTGTAATTTTTGTTTTGTTCTTCTAAAGGTTAGTGCTATCACTATGTTATCAATACGTTATCAATGGGTTATCAGCTGTTATCAGAAACATATAATTTAAATATAATTTGCTTAAATGGAAATATACGAAAGCTTTCAAGCACCTTCAAATTTCACGGTTTTAATTTTAATTAGCAAATAGTAGTAAGCCCTATTGGTAGAGTTGGTAGTAGCTGTAGTACTTCTAGTAACAGTAGTAGCACCCAGTAACAGAAGTAGTAGCATTAGCAAACAAAAATGTAATAGCAGTTGCAACTTCAGTATAGCTACTGCAGTTGTAGTAGTAATAGTACTAGGCTAATTAATGCTAGACGTTGCATTAAACATTATAATAGTAGTTGTTCGGAGCCTTTCGTTGGTTATCTAGCGCACTTAGTAGTGATGGTTGCTCATCTAGCAGTAATAGCAGCGCAACAGTGATCGCTTAAAAGCAATAGTAGTAGAAGTGTAGAAAGCAGCAGTAAAGTATTCGCAGTAGTCGTTACTATAATAGTAGTAGTAAACAATAAGATACAAAAGCCAACTAGTAAGTAACTTATTTGCTAGTATTACCACAGAAGGGAACCGCACAACGAAAGAGGGGTATAGCTTTACTCCAGTTTTGACAGTGTGAATAGGGGAAAAAAATCGTTTAAAATCTTCTATGGAAAGGTAAAACATCATAAATATACCTCAGTGCCTGTAAAGTTGATTGCAACAATCCGAGGGGATTGTTTCTATTTTAATTTCATCACCGGACTTTGAATAAATTGCCAAAAACACATGACTACTGAGTAATCATATCACTTACGTTCTAATTTTCTCACAGACTTAAAACAAGTACAGTTAAATCAAACAAGAATTATGCATAAGAAACTGTACTTCACTCATAATCTTAGAAAATCATGGTGAAATTAATTTCCTTAAATTTAAGATTCAGGACTTCTCATAAAGCGCCCGGGGGTGCCGCACTTTACTATGGCACTGTAAGGTTGAAGAGAACAGTAGCTATTGGCGCAAGTGCGTATCTGATTTTAGTGATTTGTTCAAAGTCCGGGGATTATATTAACATAGAAACATTACCTTCGGACTCGTTTCTATGTTGTAATAAGTAAAATTGTACTATTATTTTAAGTATTATTACATAAAAGTAAATAATTAATGATATAATAACTCACATTTGATAAGATGAACTATGGATAATACTGTAAACGTGGATTACAACAATATGTGAATATTGGATTAGTAGTATACTATTAATTCTCTGTTAATTAGTTTTGCTATATTATTATACTAATAAGTTATTTGATAGATTCTGTTATTAGTTATAACGAAGTAAGTTAGTAATAATTTTAATTTTATTTTTCTAATCTTAATTAATTAATTAATAATATCTGTCTTTAATTCTATCTTTTATATTTTAATATAATTTCATGTCGAAAAAAAATATTATTAATGTACGTTTAAATAGGTTTTGATGTAATAAGTACAATTGTACTATTATTTTAAGTATTATTACATAAAAGTAAATAATTAATTATATAATAACTCACATTTGATAAGGTTAACTGTGAATAATACTGTAAACGTGGATTAAACCAAATGTGAATATTTGATTAGTTGTATACTATTAATTCTCTATTAATTAGTTTTGCTACATTTTTATACTAATAAGTTATTTGATAGATTCTGTTATTAATCATAATGAAGTAAGTTAGTAACAATTTTAATTTTATCTGCCGATTGATGAATAATCATAATAACATAACATGCACATATTGGTGATTAAATCATATAATTCATAACAGTTAGTTTGTTTTATTGACATATAATAATTTAGCAGGAACTATGCTGACTGTATGAATATTAATACTAGTTGATCTTAGTATGAGCATTAAAGTAATATTAGTGGATACGTAGTTTGTGGTTTCCCTGTAATTGATTCTTGAAAGTCAGGTAATTTTAATTGTAGTCATAATACGGTTATTTAAGCAAAAAGTAGTAGGGGCGGTAGTAAGTAGTTGTTGGCACTGGCACTTTGGTACAATAGCGCTAGAAGGGCATTTCTTGCTTATAATCAGAGAGGGGAACCGCGCAACGATCGAAGCGTATATTTTTATAGCTGTATATTATTTATAGCGTGTAACAAAGCGACCGAATGCAGGTTTATGTAAGGACGAGTACGCATGACGTATGTTTAAACAGCTCAACTCGAAACGTTGTTACAATACGCTGAAGGGAATCGGTAACGAATACTTGTGACAACGAACCGAGCTGTACGGTTTACCGTGCGTTCTTGCGCTAGGTGTCTACAAGCACCGACGATGGGGAAGCACAGTACACTTGCCACTTACGTTTGACTCGGTCGTTGAAATGCAACAGGACTAAGGCTTGGGTATATTCGAGAGTATGGGCGAAAGTGTCTAACGAATCCACATATTCCCAAACAGCACAAGCTGACTGCAGTAAAGGCAAACAAACGCTCTTTCTGAATTATTTAGTGGCCCTGAAAAGGGCCGAGGGGTTGATAAGTATAATAGCAAGAACCGGTTTTAACCGCCGAAACCGTAGAGGGTGCGACCCTGGCGCTTGAGAGCGTAGACGACGTCCATGGCAGTAACGGTCTTGCGCTTGGCGTGCTCCGTGTAGGTGACGGCATCGCGGATCACGTTCTCCAGGAACACTTTCAGAACGCCACGTGTCTCTTCGTAGATGAGCCCCGAGATGCGCTTGACGCCTCCACGGCGAGCAAGACGGCGGATGGCGGGCTTGGTGATGCCCTGAATGTTGTCACGGAGGACTTTGCGATGACGCTTGGCGCCTCCTTTGCCGAGTCCTTTACCTCCTTTACCGCGACCAGTCATGGTAACTTTTATTGAGACTTGTGGGAATGCTGAATTACAAGACTGAAGCTGCCTTTTTATAGAAGCCTCGATCACTCTGATTGGCTGGCTTTATGCCCCACTGGGCGTGGCACCCGAGCGGTTCTCGGCCCAATGAGCTGAAGGAAATGAAGTACTTACCAAGCGTCCGTCTCGTTTCAACATACGATTCGGCACAAGGCCAGGTCACGTCACCCAAATATTCATTGTCCCAACGCAATGGCCCGTACCAAGCAAACCGCTCGCAAGTCTACCGGAGGCAAAGCTCCCCGCAAGCAGCTGGCCACCAAGGCTGCCCGTAAGAGCGCTCCGGCTACAGGTGGAGTGAAAAAGCCTCACCGCTACCGTCCCGGCACCGTGGCTCTCCGCGAGATCCGTCGTTACCAAAAGTCGACTGAGCTGCTGATCCGCAAGCTGCCCTTCCAGCGCCTGGTCCGTGAAATCGCCCAGGACTTCAAGACGGACCTGCGCTTCCAGAGCTCGGCCGTGATGGCTCTTCAGGAGGCCAGTGAAGCCTACTTGGTCGGTCTGTTCGAAGACACGAACTTGTGCGCCATCCACGCCAAGCGCGTCACTATCATGCCCAAGGACATCCAGCTGGCCCGTCGTATTCGTGGAGAGAGAGCTTAAAGTATCTTGAGCGGAACGTCGATATCGAACGGCCCTTTTAAGGGCCACAAAATTGAACAGAAACGAGAGATGCTACCTTTCCCTTGGTAAAATAGTATGTTTTTCTTCCTATATAGTATTGCGACTGGAGCACAGTGTAAACCATACATGAATTCTCGGCTTGCGAAAACGAATGAATTTCTTGAAACCCCTCAGCAATAGCAGATTATCTGTTTTTGACCTACGCTTGACAAAGAAAGTGCAAACTCCTATACTAAAACTAAACATACACTTTACTCGGTGCATGAATTGCAAGGCAGTGCGAAAATACAACATAATATTGTGATTGAAAAATGTCCCCCGAGATTATGGTAAGGTCCTTTACAAATGATCTTTTCCGTTGCTGTAGCGATCGAATGATTAGGGAGGCTGAGAAAAGTTGCCGAGCTTCCTTCTTTAATCTCGCGTGGTCCATTTTCTCGCTTGCAGTACCAGTTTTGTATATAATGTAATTATTATATATTTGCCTAGTTCTTACATATTTCATAATTTTAACTTTATTATTACATTTACCTTTTAAGTATTATTAAATCATTGTCAAATATTTTTAATTACATCAACATGTGAAATGTATAAATATCTATTTGTTATCTGCAATTATATAACGTATATAATTGATGCAATTTGATTGCTGATTTGATTTGAAGTTATGAACCTGAACCTAGAACAATAACGACTAGCGCGTCGTGTCAAATCACATTTTTCGTTTGAAACATATGCTAATAAGATGAATCTACAGCGTGACGAAATTTCAGTACTAGCGGACCTTTTCTATGATATAAATGGTGGCCCTGAAAAGGGCCGTTGGTTGAGAAGGCTCTTAGTGGGCATCAACTTATTCTGACTTCTCGGTTTTCTTGGGCAACAGGACAGCCTGGATGTTGGGAAGCACACCACCCTGGGCGATGGTCACACCAGACAGGAGCTTGTTCAGTTCTTCGTCGTTACGGATGGCCAGCTGCAAGTGACGCGGGATGATACGGGTCTTCTTGTTGTCGCGAGCTGCGTTGCCAGCCAACTCGAGCACTTCGGCAGCCAAGTACTCCATCACTGCGGCCAGGTAAACGGGCGCTCCGGCTCCGACGCGCTCGGCATAATTTCCCTTGCGCAACATACGGTGAATACGACCCACCGGGAACTGAAGTCCGGCACGGCTCGAACGAGTCTTTGCCTTTCCCTTGACTTTGCCTCCTTTACCTCGTCCAGACATAATTGACGTTGTAAGTTAGGTAGATTGCAGTGCACGAGTGCGTTAAATGATTCCACTAGAGGCGTAGTTTATAGCACACGCTTCCTGACTCAGCCTTGCCAGACATTTCTGTCGCTAAAGAAGACGTCGTCTATTTCCACAACACCCATAAACATAACTGTGGTTAACGTACACCTTAAGCGTGAAATCCAGACTCACCTTAAGATAAACTTCAGTTAAGTTTAACTCTGGAAAGAAATAAAAGCTCATGAATAAAAACCAATGAAAATGACAGACCATGACGGGCGTTTTGGTTGGCCAGATGAAGCCCTTATAAAGATGCCCGCTGTATGTGTGTTCCACATCCGTCATTTATCCAGTGACTTTCTTCGAATCATGCCACCGAAAGTCAGCGGGAAAGCGGCCAAGAAGGCGGGCAAGGCCCAGAAGAATATCAACAAGGACGACAAGAAGAAGAAGCGCCGCAGGAAGGAGAGCTACGCCATCTACATCTACAAAGTGCTGAAGCAGGTCCACCCGGACACCGGCATCTCTTCCAAGGCTATGAGCATCATGAACAGCTTCGTCAACGACATTTTCGAGCGCATCGCCTCCGAGTCGTCCCGTCTGGCTCAGTACAACAAGCGCTCGACTATCACGAGCAGGGAAATCCAGACCGCCGTGCGACTCCTGCTGCCCGGTGAGCTTGCCAAGCACGCCGTCAGCGAAGGAACAAAGGCAGTCACCAAGTACACCAGCTCCAAGTAAAGCGGGGCTTCCGAATTTTACAAAAACCCAACGGCCCTTATCAGGGCCATCAATTTTGTCTTAGAACTGAGCAAGCCTGCCCGTGTACTACAAGTGTGTAGCTCGATATCACTCAGCGCCAAGATTATTTACTGCATCTAGTCCACAGGACTATCGCTAGGTGCCGTGATGATAACATCGTACGACGAGAAAGCTGGCACCTTTTGTCGGCTGCCCATTTCCCGCGTTCCCTCCGTTTCCTTTCTTCTCAACGCGGACGGACGACCCCAGACAAAGCAACACCGAGGCGGGAAAAATCTACTGCCAACAAATCATGCGGTCCCGGCTGTTGCAGGTTATCGGATGGCAAAATTCTACCGTAGGCGGGGGCTTATAGAAACAAGAAAAAATCCCCCACATCGGCTTCCGCGAGGAGAATGCCAGTTTTTTATTTACTATATCCGTTCGTCGTCTTCTGCGCTTACGTTGGTTACGAAACAGGGTAAAAATTTTAACATGAAGCCTTCCGGTCTTCAAAGAGTTTCACTTTCCCTAGTCTTAAGTTCCAAAGATGGCGTTAAAGAGAAAATGACAAGCCCGAACGAACAACGCATGGCCTAAAAGTAGGGACTCGCCCAACCGGTGGCCGAACTTCGGAACGAAAAAAGTCAACAGCACCCAGTGTTCCCAGGCGGTCACCCATCAAAGTACTGACTGGGCCCGACGTAGCTTGACTTCCGGGATCTGACGGGACCGGGTACTTTCTACGTGGTATGGCCGTTGACAGTAACTCGCTTAGAATTAAAAACTAAATCCATAATTCGTTCGCTTCACTAACTTTTCTTTCCTTCTCTCTCTCTTTTCTGTGTGGTGCGTTGCGTGAGCATTTAAGCTATGATGCTGAGCACTGTCTTGCCAGTTAAATTTTACATACGTGCGTTTTTATCTCCAAGTTTAATTCATATCTCTGCGTTTATTAGCCAATTCTGGAAATGAGGTCAAATGATTCTCTGATAAAATGCAGGTAAGAAGACTTTTGATACTGAAGTTAAGCAGCGTCGGACCTAGTAGATAGCGCATCTCCACATTTCTGAGTTTTCTTTTCTATTCTTTTATTTGCATGTTCAGTATAGGCTGTTATAAATATGCAAGAATCTGAATTACGTCTAGCGGAGATTTGTTAGTTTAACTTCCCATGGGTGTGTGCCTCAGTATTTCATTAACTGAAATAGGAATGTTTTTCGAAACGTCCCCCAGCTTGCGAACTCGGGGAGAGAGAGAGAGAGAACGTAGGCTGAAGGTGATGTTATGTTACACAACCGAAACGAAGAATCTGCTTTTTACCTCCAACGAAATCAAACGTCAACGGCCATACCACGCAGAAATTATCCGGTCCCGTCGGATTCCGGCAGTGAAGCTACGTCGGGCCCAGTCATTTCTTGGACGGGTGACCACCTGGGAACACACTGGCTGCTGTTGAGATTGTTTCCCGCTTCAAAGCATGCCCGCCGGTTTTACGAAGGAGCGAGTTTTTAACTGTCCCTACACCACTGAGACGTCTGAAGCTGAATCCTTTATCGACGGACGACAGGACTCTATAGGTTGGAGACTACTCTTCAGTGGAACCCGAGAGGCTGGACTCCCTTAAGAACGCACCTCGTCTTGTGGCTGTAGATCCCACCAACAATATAGCCGGCGAAGTTTGCTGCTGTCTCGGTCGAAGAACCCCGGTGTTCCACTGCTTGAGCCTGATATTGCAGTCAGACAGCCCGCTGACTCTGTCAGAGAGCTCGCTGTTGCACTCAGAGATTCGGCTGTACAAGTCGTGCAAAACTCAATAGTGAACCCTTGTCGGGCTACAGTTGATGCGCCACGAGAGATGGCGCCTGTTGTTGGATGAGTAACGGCCCATCCCCCGAAATGGCGATGTTTTATCATTCACGTAGTTTTCAGCAATAATTTCTTCTCTGGATATCTTCTCGTGGTTCAGTGGATGGTGCGACATGAAGTCGGAAGGATTCCACTTTCCGTTCCGGAACGATAGATTACCTTGAAATCGTATAGCTGTAGCTTGTGGTTGTAGGTTTGTTGAAGGTGTTCTTCATTGGCTTGCAATTTGTCGTTACGTTGAAAGAGGTTCCAGTTAGATACAGTTGAAAATGTAGTATGTGCCGAGTGTTAGATCGCTTCTCGTTCCGTCTGTGATATCTTTACTCAACATCAGTAAGTCATTTTGTATTTAGAACCGTCTTCTGAAGACTTTTTCAAGATGATCTCTAGTCCTGCTGGGCTTGTATCTACTATGAGTGTTGTCGTCTTCTTAATGTCAAAGTATTCAAGTGTGACAGCTTCTTTAATTCGATTTTTGAATTCTTCAAAAGCATTTTGTTCTGCTGACCCCCAAATCCACCGTGTTTTCGTATGTGTCAACTTCCGTAAAGGTTCGCTGATGTTGCCGGCATTCGAATTTAATCTTTTGAAGAACTTTACCATGTATCTAAAAGCTTGCTATTTCTTCCGTTGCAGATGGTACAGTTGTTTGATCGATTATTGTACTTCTGTCCGGTGCGATTCATTTTCCGCTCAAGTGCAATCTTAAGTACATAATTTAACTCTTATCGAATTCGTACTTGTCGAAGTTCAACGTCGGATTCAGTGCTTGTAACCGGCGTAGCACTTCGCGGATACTAGGGTCATGCTCTTCTTCCGTTTTACCTGTGATCAGGATGAATCGTCGATGCGATTGGCTACACCTGAGATACCATTGTTTGACGTATAATATCGTCTAAGATTTCTGCTGTTGGTGCAACAGTTCAATGATTTGTAGCGATATAAACCCGCAATCTGTGGTGAATAAAGGGAGGAGGAACTATGTTTCATAAAGGCGAAGCTATCTTGCCCTTAGTAAAGTAAGTTTCCGCCTACCAATCCTGCTACTCCAACTTACCATGGAATAACAAGCGATAATTTCACGTCTGTTATTTCCTTACGATATGAAATATTTGCTATGGGAATTTTTAAATATGACCCACATGTCTTTATGTGTTCATTTGTGTTTGAATGTGAAGCGAATAGCCGGAAAATTACTTCAATGCCGATATTTGTCATATCCTTATTGTGGATGTGCAGTAACGTAAACTCCATCAACCAAGATTGTCACATTGATCTAAGCTGTAAGATTTAATCTAATATCTAATTGATCTAAGAAGATGCTATCATCAGAGACGAGTTCAGGTGCTGAAGATGCGGGCACCGCACTTTAAAAACCTTAGTTTTAGGTGGAAGATCTCGGACGACTGACATAACAGCTCCAATAGCGACTGTCGAAAGTTTTTCCTATCATAGGCTCACCAATAGCAAGATACACGTTAGAAAATACTGAAAGCTCTATTGGAAGAAACTCGAAGTCGAAATCTTCCTTTTGATCTCCAAGCAGGCTGGATACTTCTTCGGAGCTCAATGTTGGTTTCTTCAGAGCTGGATTTCGTAATAAGCTTTCCAGTGAGACAAGCGAATTCACGCCACTTTAGTAACGGTTTATATAAGCCTATCGATGCTCTCATTAAACGATCTTCGGAAAGAAGTTCAAAATCAACGAATCAGACAATTTTGTTCAGTGGACTTAACCACAGGGGTTTGAAATTTCCCATTAGTTTTGGAGCTTGAATACCGACTTTTGTATGCTTCGCTTTACCGGCATTTTCCCAATTACTAGAAAACCCAGAAAGAAGATCTTGCAATTTAACAATATGCCTGATACTAATTTGGCTCATTTCGCAGTTGTGAAGGGCTTCTATAGAACACAGGCAAATATTTCCCTAGGCCTCGGCTATTTTTCAGCCGCAACAAAACCGAAGTAAAACCTCAACCGTGCCCAATTGGTTTCTGTACCCACAAAGCTTGCTTCTAATTTCAGGTTTTGTTCCTTTATCAGACACGATTTGTTCAAGTTACCTGGCACTTGTTTGTAGTTTTCTATGAATCTACCGCGGAAGCCTTGCACCTGACCGTCCATCTTTTCGAGTACAAAGCAAATAGCCACGAGAAGGCTTTCAAATTTTAAGTAATATCAATACAAGGTCCACTTCCTTCGTCATCCTTCTGTTTGTACTACTAGAGAGTTTTCCTATAATTGTAAGATCTCTTCTTCTTGGAAACTCCCGAAAAATATTGCTTAATTTTCACCATGTATAGGAGGGGCAGATGGCCCTGCTACCCCCTCCCCTCCCCCCCCCCCGGTTCCTGCGCTCTTGTGGTGAAAATAGTTATGTAACGGGATTCCTGGGGTAGCTCAAGGTGGTGGTATTCTTGGTTCAAGTTTAACTTGTAGAAAACTGTTAACTGTTGCCCCGTTGAGATCGATAACCAAGTTTTGAGTTGCTGGTATAACGACATGTTCTGAGTATTGCTTGGTTGGGAGCTCTCAGGTCAACGAAGTATTTGTCCTGGTTGCCTAGGCTTGGACAATGTTAAGAACGGTGATACTCAGGGCGTTGGACTTCCAGTCATTGGAATGAATGTGTAGTATTTGATTCGGCTTGTAATACTTGATCGATCTCTTCAGCCACTGTTTTCCTGAGACGAAGGCCTACGAATCAAAAATAATACAATATTTCCTCATGTTTTGCTTGTTTGAGAATGGGACTTGCTTTGACAGTTCTGTTTTTTCCTGCAATTTCTTTACGACAAGGTTTCGAAATATCAAAAATTTGATACTTTTCATCGATACTTGATATGATCACTGTTGATTTGAATATTTCTAACTCCATATTTTCTGTCTACAATGTATTGTATTTTTCCCCTCAACAGCGAACAACAAGTTGCCCTTTCAGAAACTCTTACCGACTGTTAACTAGTTTTTCATTTTGTTTTGGACTACGTTACGAATGGTAAGCATCCAATGGGCTTGCCATTTCGGGACAATCCCATCTTCGACAAACCTACAACCACAAGCTACAGCTATACGATTTCAAGGTAATCTATCGTTCCGGAACGGAAAGTGGAATCCTTCCGACTTCATGTCGCACCATCCACTGAACCACGAGAAGATATCCAGAGAAGAAATTATTGCTGAAAACTACGTGAATGATAAAACATCGCCATTTCGGGGGATGGGCCGTTACTCATCCAACAACAGGCGCCATCTCTCGTGGCGCATCAACTGTAGCCCGACAAGGGTTCACTATTGAGTTTTGCACGACTTGTACAGCCGAATCTCTGAGTGCAACAGCGAGCTCTCTGACAGAGTCAGCGGGCTGTCTGACTGCAATATCAGGCTCAAGCAGTGGAACACCGGGGTTCTTCGACCGAGACAGCAGCAAACTTCGCCGGCTATATTGTTGGTGGGATCTACAGCCACAAGACGAGGTGCGTTCTTAAGGGAGTCCAGCCTCTCGGGTTCCACTGAAGAGTAGTCTCCAACCTATAGAGTCCTGTCGTCCGTCGATAAAGGATTCAGCTTCAGACGTCTCAGTGGTGTAGGGACAGTTAAAAACTCGCTCCTTCGTAAAACCGGCGGGCATGCTTTGAAGCGGGAAACAATCTCAACAGCAGCCAGTGTGTTCCCAGGTGGTCACCCGTCCAAGAAATGACTGGGCCCGACGTAGCTTCACTGCCGGAATCCGACGGGACCGGATAATTTCTGCGTGGTATGGCCGTTGACGTTTGATTTCGTTGGAGGTAAAAAGCAGATTCTTCGTTTCGGTTGTGTAACATAACATCACCTTCAGCCTACGTTCTCTCTCTCTCTCTCCCCGAGTTCGCAAGCTGGGGGACGTTTCGAAAAACATTCCTATTTCAGTTAATGAAATACTGAGGCACACACCCATGGGAAGTTAAACTAACAAATCTCCGCTAGACGTAATTCAGATTCTTGCATATTTATAACAGCCTATACTGAACATGCAAATAAAAGAATAGAAAAGAAAACTCAGAAATGTGGAGATGCGCTATCTACTAGGTCCGACGCTGCTTAACTTCAGTATCAAAAGTCTTCTTACCTGCATTTTATCAGAGAATCATTTGACCTCATTTCCAGAATTGGCTAATAAACGCAGAGATATGAATTAAACTTGGAGATAAAAACGCACGTATGTAAAATTTAACTGGCAAGACAGTGCTCAGCATCATAGCTTAAATGCTCACGCAACGCACCACACAGAAAAGAGAGAGAGAAGGAAAGAAAAGTTAGTGAAGCGAACGAATTATGGATTTAGTTTTTAATTCTAAGCGAGTTACTGTCAACGGCCATACCACGTAGAAAGTACCCGGTCCCGTCAGATCCCGGAAGTCAAGCTACGTCGGGCCCAGTCAGTACTTTGATGGGTGACCGCCTGGGAACACTGGGTGCTGTTGACTTTTTTCGTTCCGAAGTTCGGCCACCGGTTGGGCGAGTCCCTACTTTTAGGCCATGCGTTGTTCGTTCGGGCTTGTCATTTTCTCTTTAACGCCATCTTTGGAACTTAAGACTAGGGAAAGTGAAACTCTTTGAAGACCGGAAGGCTTCATGTTAAAATTTTTACCCTGTTTCGTAACCAACGTAAGCGCAGAAGACGACGAACGGATATAGTAAATAAAAAACTGGCATTCTCCTCGCGGAAGCCGATGTGGGGGATTTTTTCTTGTTTCTATAAGCCCCCGCCTACGGTAGAATTTTGCCATCCGATAACCTGCAACAGCCGGGACCGCATGATTTGTTGGCAGTAGATTTTTCCCGCCTCGGTGTTGCTTTGTCTGGGGTCGTCCGTCCGCGTTGAGAAGAAAGGAAACGGAGGGAACGCGGGAAATGGGCAGCCGACAAAAGGTGCCAGCTTTCTCGTCGTACGATGTTATCATCACGGCACCTAGCGATAGTCCTGTGGACTAGATGCAGTAAATAATCTTGGCGCTGAGTGATATCGAGCTACACACTTGTAGTACACGGGCAGGCTTGCTCAGTTCTAAGACAAAATTGATGGCCCTGATAAGGGCCGTTGGGTTTTTGTAAAATTCGGAAGCCCCGCTTTACTTGGAGCTGGTGTACTTGGTGACTGCCTTTGTTCCTTCGCTGACGGCGTGCTTGGCAAGCTCACCGGGCAGCAGGAGTCGCACGGCGGTCTGGATTTCCCTGCTCGTGATAGTCGAGCGCTTGTTGTACTGAGCCAGACGGGACGACTCGGAGGCGATGCGCTCGAAAATGTCGTTGACGAAGCTGTTCATGATGCTCATAGCCTTGGAAGAGATGCCGGTGTCCGGGTGGACCTGCTTCAGCACTTTGTAGATGTAGATGGCGTAGCTCTCCTTCCTGCGGCGCTTCTTCTTCTTGTCGTCCTTGTTGATATTCTTCTGGGCCTTGCCCGCCTTCTTGGCCGCTTTCCCGCTGACTTTCGGTGGCATGATTCGAAGAAAGTCACTGGATAAATGACGGATGTGGAACACACATACAGCGGGCATCTTTATAAGGGCTTCATCTGGCCAACCAAAACGCCCGTCATGGTCTGTCATTTTCATTGGTTTTTATTCATGAGCTTTTATTTCTTTCCAGAGTTAAACTTAACTGAAGTTTATCTTAAGGTGAGTCTGGATTTCACGCTTAAGGTGTACGTTAACCACAGTTATGTTTATGGGTGTTGTGGAAATAGACGACGTCTTCTTTAGCGACAGAAATGTCTGGCAAGGCTGAGTCAGGAAGCGTGTGCTATAAACTACGCCTCTAGTGGAATCATTTAACGCACTCGTGCACTGCAATCTACCTAACTTACAACGTCAATTATGTCTGGACGAGGTAAAGGAGGCAAAGTCAAGGGAAAGGCAAAGACTCGTTCGAGCCGTGCCGGACTTCAGTTCCCGGTGGGTCGTATTCACCGTATGTTGCGCAAGGGAAATTATGCCGAGCGCGTCGGAGCCGGAGCGCCCGTTTACCTGGCCGCAGTGATGGAGTACTTGGCTGCCGAAGTGCTCGAGTTGGCTGGCAACGCAGCTCGCGACAACAAGAAGACCCGTATCATCCCGCGTCACTTGCAGCTGGCCATCCGTAACGACGAAGAACTGAACAAGCTCCTGTCTGGTGTGACCATCGCCCAGGGTGGTGTGCTTCCCAACATCCAGGCTGTCCTGTTGCCCAAGAAAACCGAGAAGTCAGAATAAGTTGATGCCCACTAAGAGCCTTCTCAACCAACGGCCCTTTTCAGGGCCACCATTTATATCATAGAAAAGGTCCGCTAGTACTGAAATTTCGTCACGCTGTAGATTCATCTTATTAGCATATGTTTCAAACGAAAAATGTGATTTGACACGACGCGCTAGTCGTTATTGTTCTAGGTTCAGGTTCATAACTTCAAATCAAATCAGCAATCAAATTGCATCAATTATATACGTTATATAATTGCAGATAACAAATAGATATTTATACATTTCACATGTTGATGTAATTAAAAATATTTGACAATGATTTAATAATACTTAAAAGGTAAATGTAATAATAAAGTTAAAATTATGAAATATGTAAGAACTAGGCAAATATATAATAATTACATTATATACAAAACTGGTACTGCAAGCGAGAAAATGGACCACGCGAGATTAAAGAAGGAAGCTCGGCAACTTTTCTCAGCCTCCCTAATCATTCGATCGCTACAGCAACGGAAAAGATCATTTGTAAAGGACCTTACCATAATCTCGGGGGACATTTTTCAATCACAATATTATGTTGTATTTTCGCACTGCCTTGCAATTCATGCACCGAGTAAAGTGTATGTTTAGTTTTAGTATAGGAGTTTGCACTTTCTTTGTCAAGCGTAGGTCAAAAACAGATAATCTGCTATTGCTGAGGGGTTTCAAGAAATTCATTCGTTTTCGCAAGCCGAGAATTCATGTATGGTTTACACTGTGCTCCAGTCGCAATACTATATAGGAAGAAAAACATACTATTTTACCAAGGGAAAGGTAGCATCTCTCGTTTCTGTTCAATTTTGTGGCCCTTAAAAGGGCCGTTCGATATCGACGTTCCGCTCAAGATACTTTAAGCTCTCTCTCCACGAATACGACGGGCCAGCTGGATGTCCTTGGGCATGATAGTGACGCGCTTGGCGTGGATGGCGCACAAGTTCGTGTCTTCGAACAGACCGACCAAGTAGGCTTCACTGGCCTCCTGAAGAGCCATCACGGCCGAGCTCTGGAAGCGCAGGTCCGTCTTGAAGTCCTGGGCGATTTCACGGACCAGGCGCTGGAAGGGCAGCTTGCGGATCAGCAGCTCAGTCGACTTTTGGTAACGACGGATCTCGCGGAGAGCCACGGTGCCGGGACGGTAGCGGTGAGGCTTTTTCACTCCACCTGTAGCCGGAGCGCTCTTACGGGCAGCCTTGGTGGCCAGCTGCTTGCGGGGAGCTTTGCCTCCGGTAGACTTGCGAGCGGTTTGCTTGGTACGGGCCATTGCGTTGGGACAATGAATATTTGGGTGACGTGACCTGGCCTTGTGCCGAATCGTATGTTGAAACGAGACGGACGCTTGGTAAGTACTTCATTTCCTTCAGCTCATTGGGCCGAGAACCGCTCGGGTGCCACGCCCAGTGGGGCATAAAGCCAGCCAATCAGAGTGATCGAGGCTTCTATAAAAAGGCAGCTTCAGTCTTGTAATTCAGCATTCCCACAAGTCTCAATAAAAGTTACCATGACTGGTCGCGGTAAAGGAGGTAAAGGACTCGGCAAAGGAGGCGCCAAGCGTCATCGCAAAGTCCTCCGTGACAACATTCAGGCATCACCAAGCCCGCCATCCGCCGTCTTGCTCGCCGTGGAGGCGTCAAGCGCATCTCGGGGCTCATCTACGAAGAGACACGTGGCGTTCTGAAAGTGTTCCTGGAGAACGTGATCCGCGATGCCGTCACCTACACGGAGCACGCCAAGCGCAAGACCGTTACTGCCATGGACGTCGTCTACGCTCTCAAGCGCCAGGGTCGCACCCTCTACGGTTTCGGCGGTTAAAACCGGTTCTTGCTATTATACTTATCAACCCCTCGGCCCTTTTCAGGGCCACTAAATAATTCAGAAAGAGCGTTTGTTTGCCTTTACTGCAGTCAGCTTGTGCTGTTTGGGAATATGTGGATTCGTTAGACACTTTCGCCCATACTCTCGAATATACCCAAGCCTTAGTCCTGTTGCATTTCAACGACCGAGTCAAACGTAAGTGGCAAGTGTACTGTGCTTCCCCATCGTCGGTGCTTGTAGACACCTAGCGCAAGAACGCACGGTAAACCGTACAGCTCGGTTCGTTGTCACAAGTATTCGTTACCGATTCCCTTCAGCGTATTGTAACAACGTTTCGAGTTGAGCTGTTTAAACATACGTCATGCGTACTCGTCCTTACATAAACCTGCATTCGGTCGCTTTGTTACACGCTATAAATAATATACAGCTATAAAAATATACGCTTCGATCGTTGCGCGGTTCCCCTCTCTGATTATAAGCAAGAAATGCCCTTCTAGCGCTATTGTACCAAAGTGCCAGTGCCAACAACTACTTACTACCGCCCCTACTACTTTTTGCTTAAATAACCGTATTATGACTACAATTAAAATTACCTGACTTTCAAGAATCAATTACAGGGAAACCACAAACTACGTATCCACTAATATTACTTTAATGCTCATACTAAGATCAACTAGTATTAATATTCATACAGTCAGCATAGTTCCTGCTAAATTATTATATGTCAATAAAACAAACTAACTGTTATGAATTATATGATTTAATCACCAATATGTGCATGTTATGTTATTATGATTATTCATCAATCGGCAGATAAAATTAAAATTGTTACTAACTTACTTCATTATGATTAATAACAGAATCTATCAAATAACTTATTAGTATAAAAATGTAGCAAAACTAATTAATAGAGAATTAATAGTATACAACTAATCAAATATTCACATTTGGTTTAATCCACGTTTACAGTATTATTCACAGTTAACCTTATCAAATGTGAGTTATTATATAATTAATTATTTACTTTTATGTAATAATACTTAAAATAATAGTACAATTGTACTTATTACATCAAAACCTATTTAAACGTACATTAATAATATTTTTTTTCGACATGAAATGTATATTATTAATAAACGACATCTATGTATTAATAGTATATTATTGTTAACAGTAATATAAACCAAGTGTATTTATTGCAACAATGAGAAAGTTGTATACAGAACGCTGTTGTTTCGAAACCTGTTGAAGGGGGCGGCTTCTTTGCGTGGGAAACTCATTTTTTTCACCTTGTTTTTATTTATTTCTACATAACGATGCTTTGCCTTTGCTTCGGCCAGGCAAAATTTCAAACCCCACTACGTCCCAGTGCACTCCAGGGTAATAGCCCTAAATCTGAAACGTAACCCAGAAGAAAAGAGGGCTTGCACTGTACCGTAGTAGGTTGCACTGGGTCGTAGTGGGGTTTGACAGTATGCCCTCGAGTGAAAGCGGTGCATTACACCGGATACGCGCTATTGTTGTTGTGGGTGTTGCTTGGACAGTTGCACTCTGCTGTTGTAGTCTGGTTGTAAGAGTTGTCGCACTTGTCTCAACAGTAATCTATTCAAAATCATTCCTTTAACTCAAGTGATATTCTTAGTACAAAACTTTTGCAAGGTAATTACTCAGCTATCACTATTTTTATTATTAGCATCGTATCCTATCTGTCGAATCCGTGGACAGAGTGTGTAGTGTCTAGTGATATACAAGTACCTGTCGAGCTATTCGATAGACCTACCATATTACTTTTTCTCTTTGTTCCTTGTCAGCAATCATCGTTACGGTCCATTTCCTAAATAAGCTGAATCCCTGGACAGCTATAAAGCCTCCATTGTTCACACACAAACGGTCCACTTATTCAGAAGATTTAATTTTCTTGATCCTTCACTTATTATTAACATTAGTGATATCATCTATCAAATCTTTAAGACCCCGGGCATCATGCATTATCTCCCCAGGTACATATCATCTGTCCACCTATTTGACAGATTTGCTTTCCTTAGCTTTTTTCTTCCGACCCTCTCGTGGGAACTTCCTTCAGTAAATTTTCACTTTTTAGCCGCAAGGGCGGCCATGTCGTATCACTCATTAACTAGTTACCAAGCGTAAAAATAATTAGTTAAACTCCTCCACTTCCTTTCCCAACTATTCATTACTATCTATCAACTACTTCAACCTAACTATCCAGTCGAGAAATATTTGAATAAATTTATTAAGAAATATTTACGCAATACCGGTTCGCCCACACAAACAAGTTTCTCTTTCGCGTGTGTGGGCGTCTTAATACGGGGGACCCCGACCAAATATGGCCGCAAGCAACTTCCGGTTTTATTACATTCGGTCATATTGAGTTAGTTGATAGTTTAAACTATGAATTGAAACCTACAAAATTTTTGATTGATTTATGGCTTCGTTTGAAAAAATGTTTTTTAAATTTTACACGCATAGTTGTATCCTTGCCAAAAAAGTTTCGTAAGCTTCAATAATATGTGATAATAAAGAGATAACATCATGATAATAGGGGATAATGATGATAATGATTGTTAACACCTGATAACACTGACAACACTCAGTTAACCACTGATAACACCCGTACGTATCTTTAAAGTCCTCTTATTAACTCGAATAATTCCTTGTCACCCCTAGATAACACCTAATAAGACTGATAGGACATTGTCAACCAGTGATAACACTTCAATAACCACTGATAATACTCCCAAAACCACTGATAACGCCTTCTTAACTTGCAATAGTCAACTTCAACGCTTAGTACCCCCTTGATAACATTCGGATGACGCCTTGTTAACCACTGATAACACCCTTATTCGTCCTCTGCAACACCTTAATAACAGTTGATCAAACTCATATAACACCTTGTTAACCACTGATAACACCGTCACCCCAAGCCAACACACATCACGCATTAATGTCTTTATGCGAAATGACGCATGCGCTTAAAAATAACTTGCATGCGCACGAGTGTACGAAAATCTAAATTTACACATAAACTTTTCCTTGTGTGTTCCCATTTCTGTTGACGATTCCTTTCACTTTCATTCTAATCCTCGTCTCGAACTTATACTATCAAGTACTATTAATCCCAATATTGAATTTGATTACAGTAGAAAACAAAAATACAATGGCAGACATTACTGGACAGCGGCTATTCATTTTCACTACTCTGATTCTCTTCTTTGCTTCAGTACAACAAGGTAAACTAATTCTTTACTATTTATTATTATATCAATAAAACAAGTAGTCAAACTAGTTTTCGTTC
Organism: Eulimnadia texana; assembly: GCA_002872375.1. NCBI lineage: Eukaryota > Metazoa > Arthropoda > Branchiopoda > Diplostraca > Limnadiidae > Eulimnadia > Eulimnadia texana. Next base: position 117,095 of record NKDA01000011.1, read on the forward strand.
ATTATTAAACGATTTTTATCGATTTCTTATCGATTCTGGAACGGTTCCAGCACAACTAGAAACTCTAGAATCGATCAAACTTCCCATTGCGAGGGTTAACAACTTTCTTAACTATTCCTATTAATTATTAATATTTTTCTAGCGAGTGGCATTCAGTGCTATGTTTGCAGTTGGTCTCCGTCCGAAAGCTACCGGATTGACGTTTGCACTAAAAATAATTTTTCAGCTTCTGTGTTAGCACATACCTGTGAGCACGGCTGCGAAGCAACCACAGTCTACGACAAAAACGGTAAAATCAAACCATAAACTTTGAATTTACGATAGTTAACTAAAATTATTAACATTTAGGCAACATTGAGATCTTTTACCGTAACTGCGCTTCCAAAGAATCTCCCATCACCGGTGACTGCAGAAACGAGACCAAGAAAGCCATTACCAAAAATATTTGCACATGCGATTCTGATTATTGCAACTCCGCTAATCTGCTTCAACTTAGTTCCTTCGTCACTTTGCTAGTGGCCTTAGCAATGGCCTGGTAGAATTTTTATCTGGTTCCCAAAAGAGCTTTGTGTTTTCTTCACAAAATTTAAACTCAATTAGTTCAATTCTACTCGCAATAATCTCAATATTTGTATATGGCTGTTTTTGTTGTTGGTTATCAATTACAAGAAATAGTTCATCAATCATTCCCTAGGTAGTGTTATTATCATACTTAGTTCGTTCTTTTTCCGCTAGATGGCTCAGGAAAAACTGCCGAGTATCAGACTTCAACGCTAAAATAAGTTTTTTAAAAATAATTTTATATTAAATACTGGTAGTTTAATGTTACTTGATGAGTATGAAAACTATAATTCGGGGTATAAGGATTTTATTCTTTTTAAAAAAGCCCTCGACAATTTAGAAACCTGTTTGCTTGCGGAACATGGCGGATTGACGTATTGTACATCAAGTTAAATTGTCGTGCTGAGCTTTTTAAGATTTTTATACCCGACAGGTTTATGCAACCGTCTTATTTCTACTGTAATCAGTGAGGAATAAGACGGATAGTAAGGAATTACTTTCGCAACCGGTCTTTGACCTGAAAACGTTTGAAGTTCATTGGCACGTTTGATATTGAAACTGCGCGAATTTATTGCTGGCAATTCGGATTTTTCATGAAGACTGATTTATACTTAAATAGAAGGTGAAAGAAGTATGAGAATCGCAAAAATGTATCACAGGTCTTTAACCCGGAAGATTTCGAGTTTAACTGCTTCATGCAGTTTTCCGGCAGCATAGTTAAAAACCGAGGATAAAATCACAAAGTAAAGAGATAGCCATATTTCTAAACTTTTAGCAGTATAAGTATACAAGTGACAACATAGTGTTAGCTAGTTAAATGACATACGTGTTCATAAGAACAAGAATAGCAGCCGTGTTATGTGAACTAAAGGGTAAAGCAAACTTGTATTTCTTTCCAAGTTTGCGAACCACGCCCAGGATTTTCTTGATATAAAAATTCTGGCTTGGCAGCAGACTGCAAACAGAACTTTTGGAAGGGTTACTCTTTATTCTTTGTGTTGACTCTTTACATTTACAACAACAAACAATATTTGCTACAGAGTGTCATGATTGCTGTCCTAAAGAACAAAGAATACAGTTTGTACAAGTTTCTAGAATACTAGGGAAAATTCTGAATAGTGTGTACTAAGTATTAGTAGTTTGAAAATGTTCTAGCTTATACAAGGTAAAGTATCCTCACACAACCGGCATATTATACTAGTGTAACTTTTGGAATAACTCTCCATCCACTGTATGATTTACGCCCGTTTTACCCCCATTTTACCCACATTTTAGCCCCGTTCGGTCACTTATAGTGGAATACAGCCCTGCATTCTGAACAAAGCGTAACACTCTTTGACCTCTCTTGTTATTCTGGTAGAGCGTACAGTTTAGTTGACGAGCCCCAGCGTTTTGCACAACCGGATTAACCAGAATTTCTTTTTTTTTAATTGCCACAAATGATTTGTATTTGCGGCTTTTTTTAATGACAACTTAAAATCCGTGTAATGATCCACCATACATCAAGTTGTATTAAAAGAACTTCCAAATATAAATTTTGCCAGATATATTATTATAACTGACTCACCATCTGTCTCAAGCTTTGTGTTGTATTATAGTATTATTATACATCTTATTACATGAATGTTTTAAGTTTTTATGAACTACTGTCGGAAAATGGGTTAACTTGCAACATCAATATAGGATTAAGAAATAAATAATTGAGTATAATCAGAATCTAAACCTATATGCACACAATGCAACCTTCCGTTCCTTTATATTGCAAAATTTTGTGCAAGCGATATAAATATCCCTCGATAGTACCGTTACATTCTTTAAACGAACGAAGGTATTCTCAATATACAGCGAATATCCGTGAATTGTTTTAAATGTTTAAGAATTCATAATACGTGCTATTTCTTGAAATGAAGCTGATAAACTTTTATTGTGACCTTTCAACAGAACTCTTCAATGTATTATATTCAGATTAAATAAACAAAATTTCGGATAAAAAAAAACTAACAATAAAACAACACCAAGCTTAAATACGCTTTAAGAACGGCTCGAAACCATCAATTAACATATTTTGTAAGGGAAAGGGCTGGGAGTACATTTCTCAATCAGGAAAGTTTTGGTAGAAGTCGTAACTGTAATGAGCGAAGTTGAAGTTATTTCGGTTATGGTGGTAAAGACTGTCTTCGTTATGGTCACCAGATTATTGAAGTACTTGATAAATTTGTTGAAGAAGAACGGATTCGGGCTTCGTGACTGCACGTTATAGTAGTCGTTCCAGACTGGAACCTGCGGTATGCTCGGTTGAACGTGAGTATGCGGTGAACTCGGAAATCCCCAGTGACCATACGTCAATCTATCATTTGGACGTATTTCAGGGAGAGGTGTTCTCTCAACACTAACGAAAGAAATAAAAATGAATGAACCACTAGCTACTTCACTGGTCGTGGGTAAGAGTATAGAAGTGTACCTGTACATTGCAGTCGGGTCAAAGTAGTCATAGAAGTCGTCATCGTCATCATCGAAGGTAATGAAGATAGGTTCATCAACCCAGATTCCTCGACGTCGTCTGCAAGCTCCGGTGACGTTCACAAGCGTAGCACAGATCCCGTTCACTAGGGTCACACCTACCGTAGAAGTGTAGACTTTGGATGTAAGTGTTTGAGTGACTACATTTTTGTCGTTTCCCCCGTTGATGTTGATGTTGATGACATCTTTGACAGGCTCGTCTTTGATGAGTCCAAGCTTGAGGCCTCCTAACTTCTTCGAGGAGATACCCGTGAAAAAGACAAGAAGGGTGAAACTTAAAAGAAGCGGTTTAGCCGCCATGTTCTACTGCTACAACGATGAGCTGGATCCAAGGACCTCGACAACTGAGAAGGGAATGCCGCCGTTCCTGGTGAGTCGGCTATTTAACAACTGCGGATGAACTCTGGGTGTACAGAACACTTCCAGGAGGTTAGCAACTTACACTGACAAATATTCCGTAAGTTAGATACGCCTTCCATCTTAACTCCTCCCTGGCCATGACGTCAAGGCCCTTCTCTTGCATCTCCCTATCCGAAGAGTCATACAGACAGACAAGAGCCAGTGGAAGAAAAGCTACCAAACGGGTTGCTTTAGAAGTATCCCGCTACGATACGATGAACTTTGAGGAATACTAATTTCTGTCCAGGGGAAATACCGATGAACTAGGGGAATTTTTCGAAAGTTTCGGGGTTGGGTGGGTTGAACGTCGAACCGCCTGAACATCCTGGTAACACCCGCTAAGGAATGAACAAATTACACTTCATATCTTTTTAGTTTAAAGAAGATTTATTACAATAACCTAGAATTAAAACAAATCCAGGATCCATACAAAAACAGGTCTCCTCCTTACCGGCTACTAATAATAGTTGAATGCACTGAAATATTTTGTATAAAAAATCTTATTTTGTGCAGTCGCCCGACAGTGAATTATTTGTAATGTGTGTGCATAGCAAGATTCCGAAAAAACCGACTTTTCTTCTGAACTGTGATAAACGATTTCGATATTCACTGAATAGCAATCTGGTATTTCTTTTTGGGTCATATTCTCTGAAAATTCACAGTTGGATATTGACCAAACTCTTTAACTCTCTGAACGTTTCTTTGCGTGTTAAATCGTGATTTTGAAAGGTTATTGCTGCAGGCGAATGACCGTAAAAGTAAATATTTTTAAAGAAAACAGGTTTACGGTACTGTAATAAAACTGAGCTAACGTAAAGATTTTTCGACAGGTTGGTTTAGCACCAAACCCGTTTCTCTCATAGAAGCGAAGGTAGATTCGATGAAATACCATTTAATAAACAGGAATATACGCGCAGAATATTACTGAAGTCTACATTCAGTTATCATAGTCATTAGCAACCTCTAAGCATTCGAGCGTTCCGTCCCTCAATCTTCTATTAACATCTTTGTCGTTCCAGAATTGGATGTATAATTAGGAATACTCCCGGCAGTTCAATAATGTTTATTTATTGGATATAATCACCGCTCTGCGCAAGATTCAGGTGCTGAAATGTGCACATGAAGAATGTTTTCGTGCCATACAGTTGTTAGCACCTTCTGAATATGAATATGACGTCACTATAAGACTGCTTGTTTTAAGTTTCGAAAGTATAGGCGAATCCCTTACAAAATTATGCCTGCTCATCGCGGAACATGCTAAAAACAGTAACATACAATGTTAAGAAAGGGGCAAAGTAGCAGTTTGTCACTTTTGCATTGTCTCTCAAAATACCACAGTTGCACTAACATCACTCACATTTATGTTGTAAATCATGGAGGAACAAATTGTTAACTCCGCACTAACATGCAGTTCTTATGAACATCTTAAGCTCAAGTAATTTAAGTCCTCGTTCAGGCTGTGCGTTGCGAATTGAACTTGGAAAGTTTGCTGAGTTAGAAATAGTAACGCTTTAAATTAAGGTGGTAGACTTGAGCACTAGATTGTAACTTAAGTATATGCTGGTACAAAGTGTATGATGATTTACAAAACAAAAGGTATAGAAATTAGTTCTTAGTGCTTTTGTTAAAGAACCTCCTAACATTGTCATAAATATCAAAAGACATGTCCTTTCTAGGAACTCTTGTCAGCAACATACATGAACTCGAGGCTACTTACTTTCCGACGTCTTTGTTTTTCTGTAGAAAGCGGCCAGATGTTAAATAGACTCCTAAGCTATTAACCACATATTATACACAGATACTCAAAAACTATTATTAATGAACACTCTAAATCATATTGATTACACTCAATCATGACTGAAGATACGCATGCTAGGTATCGTGTTACGACTAAAGACTTCCCGGTGATCAGTGTTAGTATTCATTTCCGAGTGGAGGCATCTGCTGGAAGTCAGTAACCGAAAAATTCCAAGCTGAAATCATTATAACAGATGGTTTATTGATTTAATTTGGAAACAGTACAGATTCAGGAAGACACGAGATAATAAGTCAGTTAAAAAGTTAAAAGTTAAAACTTGTGAACTTTGCTGAAGGTGCGGTATTTTTGTGGCCGGGATACTTGGAATGCGGCTCGAGTTCTGATGGTGATTGGAAAAAACAAAAGCTTGTGTAATCTTAAGTCAGTCTTTATGCAGCACTGAACACAAAAGTGACTTTTTCAATGCAAGTGCCGCATGTAAAATGTAATTCTTCATTGAACGATGAGATACATATAACAAACATGAAAGATGGTTCCGACTACTGAACATTTTACTAAGCCTAACTAACAACTCAAAGAAAAGAGTTCACGAACCGTGTGTAATTCAATAGGAAAGAACTGGAGGTAAGACAATTAGTAAAGAGTTAATAGAGCATCGGACAAGTTTGACTTGGATTGCTCGAAAGCAGGTGAATGCAGTCTTTTAAACACATGCGGAGCTATAGCTCGAAATCCTGCTACCAACTTGATCAACGAACTAAGTACTTCTACTCCTCGCTCGTTTCCAAAGCGCCACTGCAGGTACCGTTTCAGTAGCAGTCCGAAACGTATTTGACACTTGTTGACCGCAGAGAAATTCGAGAGACCTGGGCGCGCAGGAGTGAAGAACACGGTAGCGAAGAGCAGCATTATCATCTTCTTGTCTGGATGGTATCTCTGAAGATCCAAAGTAAGATTCGTTTTCTTCTGGTACAGATTATGACCGAACATTTCCTCGAGGAAACTTCCTTCAAGTTTTCCATTAAGATCTTCGTACATACCTTTCTTTGCGGCGTACCAGCCTTCCTGGTCATAAGTCAACGTGTGATTTATCATCAGTACCTCGGAACATGCGCTCCTGAATAGTGTTTTTCTGTCATTCAGAGAGAGTTCTTGAAATTCTGGCAAAAGATTAACAAAGAAAACGCAGCGTTCTGCCATGGAACAGATGACATGGTTGACATTAACTGTGGTTACGCTGTGGATCTCGTAACCTGTGCCTTTTAAGATGTTGTGAAATGCACACTTGTATTTGGATACCATACAGTCCATTTCTGAAATATCGGACGCAGTGAAAAATTTACTTTTGTCGTTGATATTCAGTTGCAGAGGAGAAGTTAGACTTATCAGTTCCTGGAAAAGTTCTCTTGCTGCTGTCTCCATTTCTTCGTCCCTGTGTTTAGTTCTGTCGTCCTTGTACAGTACTGTAGGGGTAGTACTGTTTGCTTCTTGACGATTTTTCGTGTTTCCTATAGCCATTCCAACGGCAAGACATCGCTTGAAGCGACAGGAAACACAGGATTTTCTGCTGTACTTGTCTATAATGCAATTGTTATCAGAGAAACACTTAAACTTTTTATAATCTTTCTTGCAAGTCCGTCTGAAAAAAATTCTGCAGGCCTCACACGTGATGACGCCGTAGTTGCAATACGATCCAGGCCCACCGCAGACAGAGCATTTGTGTCGCATCTCACTACTAGACATGGCTGAACCCTGCACTATTGCAGTTTGGTGGGAAAGGACTGCAAAAATGAAATTTGGGGAGGCTCCTTTTATAGAGTAGCTGGAAAAACACAAAACCAGATGGCGTGAGACACTCAACGGGCGGTTAATCCATTAATCCCAAGCAAAATACAACAGGAAATAATTTATTTGAAATTTTATTTAGAGTCTTCTGATAACAACAGAATTAACTTACTATGATACCGGTATTCTGCAATAACGTAATCATTCAATTCCTCGAAACTTAGTCCCAGTGCCTAAAAGTTAATGAGTTTAAAGTCCTGGTTAATCCACCATTTTCTGGGATTCCGGGGAAAAGAGGATTAATGCAACGTTTTTCTGTTTAACAAAAGTTCTAACTGTATTGCAACAGAGCGACAAAACCTACATGTAAAGCTTATGAGATAAAAAACAATATTGGTTCATGTCTCAAGGTAATATTATTGGGACAAAAAAGGACTTGAAAATGATATGCAACATAGTTATTTAAAAGTAAAGCATTCCGGCTTTCCGTTAATGGTCTCGTAAAAAACCTTATTTTAACTTAGCAATGTAATGCTTAGTGGCCCATGCTTTCTATAGAGCCAACTCTCCATCTTGTTTTTCATGCCACTTTGCGACAACGATGCAGTAACTGCAGATTGTGTTAGAACTTGTTTGTCAAGTTCGATATCGAAGGATACACTACCGGGTCCCTAGTTTTGAAAAAGGGTCGATTCACAACACTTGATATAATCTCTTCACGATCTTTCAGGCATCGATGGTTCAGTGGTAGAATGCTCGCCTGCCACGCGGGCGGCCCGGGTTCGATTCCCGGTCGATGCAATCTTTTAGTCGCACATCTGTTTCTTGTTTGTTTCGGAAAGGAACGATGTGACGACTACATTTGCAAAGTCGTCTAAATACAAAGTCCTATACTGCAACCAGTTTCTTGTTGCGCTCAGAGGTAATATTTTTTGTTGTTAAGAGCGAAATGTAGATTTTCAACTTACTGAACCTAACAACATTCTCGGTTACTTCTTTCAGAACCAAATTTGCATGACTTGCGGAAAGCACCGTAGAGCTTGAGCAATCTGAGAACGTAGTAGAAGGTCCACTAGAAGAAGAGCTCTCACTATCGTCGTCCACCAAGTTCTGAACCAGGTTTATCCAAACACCAGTATCTCTTCGAAGGCTTTTGGACAATGTATAGAGTTGACTACTCTGGACCAATAAAACATGCGCTAGACCATCATGAGAAGTGGAATTTTAACCAACATGTTGCTATATAGCCTGGTCAAACAAGCTTTCTTTACTATGCTAGAACTAAACTCAGGCAGTTAAAATATTCAAAAAAGTCAAGAAAAGAAGTCAACAGCAGAACTCGGGGTTCCAAGCGGTCACCCATTTAAGTACTAACTGGGTCCAACGTAGCTTCATTACCGGGATCTGACGGAACGGGATATTTTCTACGAAGCATGGCCGTTGAGACTTCCAACACTATCGTCACCCCAGGTCACATGATTCTAAGAGAAAGACAGTGAATTTTGGAATAATGTTGCTTCACAATCGCAAAACTTCAATTCTGTAAATCACAAGAAGAAGAAGGGAAATACTAAAGTTCAAAGCCTAGATCAGTTAAATGCATACGCAAAATGTTCAAGTAAAAGATAACTGCGGACTTTGCAGTTGTCTCCAACGCACAAGTATGATAGAATGAGTCAAGGCCACGCAACTCCCATCATAGCCAGTTAGTTACTTGCTTTGAAAACATCTATCTGTAATTCATTTTGGATTTTGGCTTTTAATGATTATAAAGTCCTGTTCAGCTTGGTTTATAAGCGTTAGATCAGACTATAATCAGGTAACTGTTCACAAGCTGAGCCAAAACGTTACCTCACGATTAGAATAACGTTTCCATGTAAACTGTGACGCTGAGCTAAGATACAGTCTCATATGACCTTCATTAAATGAGAATTTTATTTCCATGTATCTTTTCGAACTGATAGCGTAGTCTTGTGACCTCGACCAGGATGCGAACTGAGACAAAGCTCATACAAAATACCTTTGGAAACAAATGAGATGTGGGGAGCCATATCGACTGTTCCGTATACTTGCTCCTTTTTTCTTCGGTCTTCCATTTACCTTAGCGTCTGTTTGATTGCCCCGAGTCTCGGAGAAATAAGTCCTGCTGGACCCAGCTTCGCACTCTTGATTCACTGAATAACTCGAGCTGAGTAAAAAGCAAGTTAACCCTAACGTTCATGCCCCAATAGACCATTCAGCCTCACCCTCAGCCTCTCTTCTTTCTTTTATTGTTTCAGCCGCCTGAGAGGCGGTGTTTCTCTTGGTGAAGTCAAAGTGCAGAAAGTTCTAAGAAAGGCTGGGTTCAACGTTGAAAAACTCAACGCGGGCTCTTATGGACGAAAAACTTTTATTTAATTTGTTCTTCATGAGAACACGGTTTGTTATGCAAATGACGTCCAGTTTCATACAGATCATGATTTGTACTATCTTTGGTCGCAAGTATCCAAGGTGAAACAAAGTAGTTTTGATTTTTAAATAATTTTTAAAAACTCAAGTGGCACGCTTCTGACCCTTACGAAACGTCGCAGCGACCGTCAGCCAACGGTTAAGCTACTATGCGTCGCTATGATCTGCTGACCGTCGCTTGGAAAATTTCCATATGATATTTTGCACCCGTACCACTTGACCACACGTTCGAGACCGTCAGCACGTCAAACGTTTGCTGGCGGTCAGTTGATAATTGATCTTTTCACGGTTAGCTCGTATTAAGCCTATATTCAATTGGCTTACTATTGGTTAATAGGTTCGAAAAGAAAATATGACGATAGAATTAATTGAACAGACCACTATATTTGGCCTAAAACTCAAGTTCCACTTTTGATACAAAATTGAAAAATTAACAATTAATACTGCATTCTTAATGGTTGATTTTTTAAAAATCAAAGTTCTCCGTTAAACCGCGAAAAATAAATCACCGATAACTGAAAACTTTCTCTGGGGAAACAGATCAGCAACGAGATTGTGGCTGACTCGAAAACTTTGGAGTATTTAAGTTTGATTTCTTCGTTGGAAGTTGGGAGAATGTAGCTTCACGGGTTTTGGAGTACGTTGTTTCCATCGAAGTCCTTTTTCTGCTTTTCTCGGGAGCCCATCTGCGGTTCTAAAAGCATTCACCCAAGCCACACCAACATCTGCTTTGTTCCCACGTGTAAGAAGCAACTTGTTGTACTCTTGGTGTTCTGTTTCCCAGCTTCCCGGATCTGGTCGAATGTACAATTTCTTCTCTGATGTCGAGGTTATACTTCGCCAGAACGAGACTGTGAAACCTTGAATGAAGACCTTGTTTTATAGCCGCTTAATTTGAATTAATTGCTACAAACTTACGAACGATGGCTTTTCTTTCGTCAACAGGAGACAATAAATTTTCCTAGCATACGTGTTCTGCCGAATCCAGTGTATCTGAAGACCGCTCACTTGCTGATTGGCCAAATAACATTTGACGGAAGATAGACACTCCCACTTCCGTATCTGCAACATAAACAACGGATATTTTATTTTAAGTTTCAAATTCGTACCGCAAAAAAAAAAAAAAAAAATACCTGCTGCCATATTTGCAGGTCTGCTGGAAAGATGTTCCACTCGATTTCCAAGAGTCGTGCATCCTTTCTTCTTTTCTTCGGACTTCTTGTTCCAAGAACTGATCCCTTGGTTCAGATCCGGAATAAGACAGCACATTATGTGTTAAGCCCCCAACCCCAGTTCCTTGCATGATTGTATGTTCTTCAACGTTGTGATTGTCTCCGTCAGTCTGGAGAAGCAAGTCTTTAATTGGCAAGGAACTTAGATGTAAAATTACTAAAAATTTTAAGTACCAGTTCTGGATAAGCGCCTTGATCCAATCCTTTTCGAATGCAGGCCAAAATTTCTCTTCATTCACTGTCATAGAGAGGATAGTTAGAACCATCGTTACTTTCCGAACGACTCCCATTACTTTGCTGTCATGTTGACCTTGATTGGGAATACATAAATGCAATTTTAATGCTAACTGGATATAACAGTGAGTCAAAACGATAAAAAAAGTTACTTCTGTGCCCGCGTCTTGGTCAACAACGCTGTTTTTGTCGAACATATCCTCCTCGTCTTCTTGGTGTCTCAGTCGTGCAAACGAATTCCAATTTTAACGAGATGTCTGTGGGCACCTAATTGCATTGAATTGTGAATGAGCAAACTTTTAATGGAGTGACACGATTACCTGAATAGTCCAGAATATTTGCTTTCTAGGGGGTTACAGGATTGATTCGTTCTTTATCTGGTCTGGATTCTTCGGCTCCAACAGTCGCAAGTGTCCTTTAAAGCTTTAACTCGAGTAACGTTTTCAACGCATCGTGGCTAGTCATTGTCTGTAGTACTGGGTCATACCAACAGTCCTAGTTTCAACAAGATTTTCGCCCTCAAAGTGAAACAAAAGAAAGATTCTCAGATTTGTTTCACAGTGAATCTGAAACAGATTTTGTTGTAACAATCTTACGGCCATATTTGCGGCTAATTATTAAAGAAAGTTTTAAAAACGGGGTGAAAAAAATCAAGAGCTAAGAAGGACGCGTCTGTTAGACTTTTCAAAGATTCAAAATAGTTAACGGAAACGTTTCTCATTGGATGCTTGCCAGGAATAGGGAAAAATCCCTACGCATGAAAACATTTTGGTTTTTCAACATGAAAGTGAAAGTTAAAAGAAAAGTAAGTGTGCTTAAATTACCTACTCCTTTTTGATTTATCTATTTGATTATTATTAATTTATCAACTCCATTTTAAAGTTAAATAAGGAATGATTTTTATATTTGACATTAGACATTATTATTTATTAAAGTCTAGTATAATTAATAAAATAAAAATAATAAATACTAATAAAAATAAAATTGATGATAAATAGTAAACAATGAATTATAGATTGATATTTCAATTATTAATTTATTTTAAGTTATTCAGTATTCTATTTTTATTAATAGTATCACTCGCAGTTTTGTTGACGAGGCAACTCGGAATTCCCTGAGATATCAAGTTGCTGAACTACACTCATGTAATTAAAAACATCGTGTCATTTTATACCCCCTCTTATTAATTCATTTAGTAGTAAGATCCTTCCGACTTTTGTTCAAGTTTTTCGATACTGAACATTCCCAAATTAGTATTGTGCTCTCAGTCGTTACACCTCCGCATCATTGCTTTTAGTCTCCGTCGAACTGTTTTAGTTATTTATTCATAAATATAGTAGATTTAACGTTACAGCTCGTATACTCGTTAATGTGTTTCATATTTTACATTTTACATTATTTTGTATGTTTATATCGTTTTGCTGTTTTTATCGTTTCCACATTTTCCTTCTTGCATCATTTTGTTCTTTTCATTGTTTAATGCGTTTATCTTATTATTCGTTTATTTCAAAAGAGGGCATTTAGGCTTGTGTGCCCATGTCCCTGCTAAGTGCATCATAACACACGTAAAATCGATACTGATAAGATAAGACCATAGAACAAACGGTATAAAAATAATGATTGTACTTGTACTTCTAATTTGTCAACTGAAAAGAGTTTTTCTGGGTCAGAGTGTTTGAACGTAAGTGCTGCGTGAACGAATAAGACTCCTGAATTATTTGATTCCTTTTAATTATCCAATGTGAGACGACATATTTGTATAGTGCATATGATGTAAGTTAAGAACGTTACAATCATAACCCCAATGTGAATGGAAGCCTACGCTAAAATATTAAAGTTATAGAAAAATAATTAAACTATTTGAAAAAATTATGAAATCAAATTAATAAATAAAATCAGACTAAAATCAAATTAATTAAATAATTAAAAATAAGAAGAGAAAAAGTAAAAAACTGAAAATTGTAGTTTTCGAAAACTCTTTATTTGTTCCCATTGATCAGAACAAAATTATTTAAATGATAACTCGAGGAAAAGAACTTATGGTCTGGGAAGCCTTGGGTATCAGAAACCAATATAAAGACATCAGGAAACTAGTAACAGCTCTATTGTTTTTATTCATTTGGCACACAGATGAATTGTACAATATTAACGCAATATGAAATTGTACATATTGTGAGACGATAAATAATTGTCTTTAAACATATACATTACTAAATATAAGTATAAGGAGCAGTAACATAAAGGCATATTAAGCTACCGTAAAGCAACTTTTGGTAGACTGATCGTCAGCACGGTTTTTCCTGAAAGACTGCGAGGCAGTTTCAGACCGTCCTGCAACGTGATGACGGCAAGATGACCAACTGCCGTTGGCCAAGTGCAAGCGCGTCGTCAGCAGATAGTCAGCCAGTTTGTTGTCAGCCGACCTCGCTCCCAATGCAAGTTGGCTGACGGTCGCTGTAACGTTTCGTAAGGGGACTGACAGGGTGCCGCTCAGGTACAACTACAGATTGTTTATTCCTGTATAACTTCAAAAATAGCTGTTGGTTTCCTTGGTGGTGAAGTGTTAAATGCTTGTTACATACTCCTATGAAGAATTTTAGAAAAAGATGGTTTCACGTTGAACGCAGTTCGTTGTATACTAAGTACTATATCCATTTTGCAGCGACAAACCGGAAAATCTGTTCTCGTCTCGTGTTTGACAGCTTCTTTCCTGAAGTCTGGTGTACCATTTAATAAATTCACCTACCCTTTAAAAAATCAATGCAAATAGTGGTATCATTATTGTATTTTCGTAGTGACTAATTCAAAACACCAAACTTCGGGTGAACTTTAACTAGTGAACGGAGAACGTGGCTCGTGCTTCGACGAGCAGGCTGGGACTGAGCTTTGGTTTGTCTCTGATTCTCTTGCTCCCGACGTCTTAAATTCAGTGTCATGCAATGCACGAATTTTCCTGAACTGTTATAAGTTTAGGACTTCATATGCGTGTTATTCTGTTCATGGCATGCAAACCTGTATCGCACTGTTATCAACTCGAGACATTTCGAGATTCAAGTATTCGTTCACCTTCATTTACCCCTCTATCCAAATATACAATAGGGACTGGACAAAATATTAAGTTGTTTGAAATGCCTTGAGTCGCGAGTCAGAATTACATTTGTCACAAGCGTAAAGAAAATATGCAGATTTGGCGGCAGAAGAGTTTGAATCTTGTAGTTGTTTTTGCTATCTGCTGTCTGCCAGGCTATTCTCTCGAAATACGGCTGTACGAGAAAATAAAGAAGACCGTTTCTTCGCTCGAATGAGCACAGCGAAGAAAGGCTCTTTCCGCTTTAGGGAAAAGAGATCACTTAAGGAGGGGCTAAAGGGACTTTTAGGGCTGGACTGCTATGCTCTATACAACACCTAGAAAAGTACAGCACTAGGAAAGGTGTATGTTCCGCAAATTTGTTTTGTTTCATGCAGGTTTTAAATAGACTCGGTCTTGATGTCCACGAAAACTTTACAGAATTCTTGCTGCCATTAGAACGTTTCGATCTACGGTAGTTTTTCACTTTTTCGAACGAAACGAATACGTAGGCGTAACGGGGAGGATTACATGAATAGTGTACATTAAGTGTGACGAGTCGAAAAGTTGCATCGACCGGGAATCGAACCCGGGCCGCCCGCGTGGCAGGCGAGCATTCTACCACTGAACCATCGATGCTTGAAACGTTACTGAAACGTGTGATTTCTGCACGAACAAGTTTTCAGTAAGATTTGATTTCTCAGATGGATGAGATGTTCTTTTCTGAAACAGGTGCACAGGGATCCTTATTTGGTTATCAAACATTAAGACAAAAATCATCTCATAAGTTAACACACAATGTAAAACGAATGTGTCGCCTCCGTAAAACAGCGTACGATGTGAAATCTGATCAACCTAGGCTAGCTTAGTTGGCGTAGAATTGCACTTCCCTAGATACTCGATTGCTAAATATATAATTCAGGTTAAGAACTACATGCAATGCTGCACAGTAGCTTTCAGGAGGTGAAACGTCTTAAGCATGCTATTCAGCAGGTTCAGGCCCAGTCAGCATATGATTCAGCATTTATCCGATGTACTGAATTTTGCACTGGGAAGGGAAAGTATATAAATATTGCTGACTATAAAAACAAACAAAAAAAAACCAGAAACTTAACACCGGTGTATATATTGAACCGTGAATTGTAGCAGAGAAGTTGGCAGAAATAACAGCGCTGTACGAATTTCGGTAAGGAATGGCCAAAGCCCGCTTTTACAGCTGATCCTATTCACATATCTGGAAAATGAATTGAAAGTTTGAATATATGTGTCATCTTCTCGTTTTGAAGTATGAACAATCTCGGGTTATTTCTATAGCCATGGAGGTTATGTTAAAACGTGGGAAAATTCAGTGAGGGATTTGCTTATGTGAGAAAACGAGGAGATTACGGACGATAAAACTGATCCATCAGGCAGTAACGTACGACACTAATCGATTACAATAATGCTGATAAACTGAGTGTACACGTGGATTACAGACTGCTCTTTTTGTTGGCCGAGAAATATTAACATACACTGAGTACAAAGCAAATGTATGGTTCAGTTAAATTTATTGTTGTTGATGTTGCATTAGTTTTTACCAAAGCACTGGACACCTAGACGTCAGTTCCCTACATTAATGGTGTAATTTTGTAAATATTCCAACATTAATGTTACTGGGCTTCATGGCACAATAAACATTCATACAGTTTTGTGCAATTATAGTATGCCAATGTGAACGATTACATTCATACGGTAGTACCCGAAATTTCTTCCGCCCGTTTTGATATGCTGCACTGTTCCACAAAATATTACCGACAGAAAAAGGCCGAAGCTCTGAGCAGCAGTGACATCGATGTTTGGATTGCCTTAAAGGATGTATCTAACGTCAAGTTAGTTCTGGTTCGCGAAAAAGATAAAATAGTCGGTCCGTGGGGTATGCAGTTTAGTTGATTGCGTCGATATGCTATTCGAAGATGTAAAAGCACTCTGTGAAAAGCTTTAATCGGTACCAGCTGAGTATTTTGGCATGAGTACGTATATTGCCTAATGGCTGCAAACTTTGCTCCATCTTCAATTCTTAATAAACGCTCACTAAGATTTATGAATTGCTTCCGACGATTTCACCTGTACAACAGGTTTGGGTGATAAAATTATTGATGACCCATAGCAATCACGCTCCCCGGTAGTTATTTCAGAGCCAACAGATTGTTTTAGGGCAACCTCTAAGACGAAAAAAGGTACTAAAACTTTGGGGCCCTATCGTGTCTTATTAAACTTTATAAGAAAAGCGTGTGTACGCCAAAGAGATACATGGGCAATGAAATTCGCAGTCTGAAAACGCGCATAATTGTTTGGACCGAGTTGAAGCATTCGTAAAAGTACCGTTTTCGACAATACTATGTAGTATGGAATTTGTCAGCGGCCATACCACGTAAAAAGTACCCGGTCCCGTTAGATCCCGGAAGTTAAGCTGCGTCGGGCCCAGTCAGTACTTTGATGGGTGACCGCCTGGAAACACTGGGTGCTGTCGACTCCTCTGCGTGTCTTAAATAAATTATAAGTACGTTGTGGAGAAATCAAGGGACGATCGTAATTTCTAAGTTTGAGTGGCTCACTTTTGTCCCAATGGTAATCTCGGAGCCTATATCACCATAGTGGTGTTGCAAGGCTCAGTTTTCGTACTGTTCACCCCGGTAGGTAAAGTTCTGTATTGGCCACAGATTAGTTGACAGTCGCAAGATCTGATGGTTTCACAACCAAGTTGTTACCAAGTGTTACAAACTTGGTAAAGAAGGGTTTTGGGGTTTCAAGCTGTGCCACTGAAGAATAAACGTTCAAGCTATGTACACTACACTCTAAATTCTTATTTGACGATGCTGCTCGTCTAATAACCGCGCGGAGTTATAATATATTATGTATGATTATTATTATTTATATATATTATATTATAATATATGACTTATGTCGTCCTGGATGATGTATATAGTAATATGACATATCAAAATACATTTACAATGTGGAGTTATATTATATGAATGTAACTGGACGCAACATCGGACAGTAATGAGAATTTAATACGGGGATCTTTGAAGTTGTTTTCATCCAGTGATAAAGAACTTAATTTTCAAATCACGTTAACGGGACTGTAATCAAACGACTAGCAGGGCGTCTACTGTTGAAATTGCAGCTGCTAGGCGGTAGTTCACATTCTGGTGGTGGATGGCGTTAGTGAGATCATTGAATGACCTTTCCAACTTTTATCTATTAGAAGAAACTTCTTTTGAAAACTAGAAGATACTTTCGTTAAAGCCAGAGTAGGCAAGTGGAATAATAGTAATAACAGAATAATAATAACAGAATAGGAGTGGAGCTGTAGTGACAGATGATGCATGGGACTGGTTGGGTCGGAAAGGACAGTTTCATCTATGAAGCTAGTTTTAACACGAAATACCTTCTTGTCGAACAACGAAGAACTGCAAGGTGGTACTTCACATTCTGCTGGTAGATGGCATTAATGAAGATCCATTGGAGAACCCTTTCAGCGGTCAAACTGTTAGAAGAAATTTTCCTTCAAAAACCAGAGAGAAAAGGAACTAGAAAGTGCTTTCGTTGAAGCCAGAATGGGAAAGAACAGGGTGGACCTATACGTGGGATCCCGTGTTTTTATCGGTTGGGTCGGGCATGTCCGCGTCATTTATGTAACTACTTTTAACACGAAATGCCTTCATGTTGGAGGAATGAATGGCGAGTTGTAAATTAAGAGACAAACAAAGGAAGAAAGAAGAGCATTTCGGCCTACGAAACCATAAGAATGCCTAATAAAACCATATCATCGATGCAGTAAATATAAAGGAACACTTAATGTAAGAAACTGCTGCTAGATGGCGATCATCATTGCTACAAAAAAGGGGCTGGCCATTCATGAGAAATCTCCACCCTTTTGCGTTATGACTTCAACGTTCTCGGTTTAAGGCGTAGTTCAGAGTTCTGGGCAGTGCAATGACCGGTGTTAATGGCCCATGTTCTGCTAAAATATATGCCATACCCTAAGCGAAATGCATACTTTTCTACACGAGTATTAAATTAAGCGAAGTGGGTACCGATTCAACTTCAAAAAACATTTGGTGGCCCTGAAAAGGGCCGGGAGGGGGGGGGGGGTCGTCGAGCTTGAAAACAGGAAACGGTTTTAACCACCGAAACCATAGAGGGTGCGGCCTTGGCGTTTCAGTGCATAGACGACGTCCATGGCGGTGACGGTCTTCCGCTTAGCGTGCTCGGTATAAGTTACGGCATCGCGGATCACGTTCTCGAGGAACACTTTCAGAACGCCGCGGGTCTCCTCGTAGATCAGGCCAGAGATACGCTTAACGCCTCCACGACGAGCGAGACGGCGGATGGCGGGCTTGGTGATACCCTGGATGTTGTCACGAAGAACTTTGCGATGACGCTTGGCGCCTCCTTTGCCAAGTCCTTTGCCCCTTTACCGCGACCAGTCATGGTTGGACTTTTATTGAGACTTGTGGAAGTGCTGAATTGTGAGACTGAGGCTGCCTTTTTATGGAAGCCTTGATCGCTCTGATTGGCTCACTTCTTGCCTCACGGGGCGTGGCACCAGAGCGGCTCTGGTCCAACGAGATTGGAGGAAATGAAGTACTTACCAAGCGTCCGTCTCGCTTATATATACCATTCGGCACAAGGCCAGGTCACGTCAACCCAATACTCGCTGTCCTAACGCAATGGCCCGTACCAAGCAAACCGCTCGCAAGTCTACAGGAGGCAAAGCTCCCCGCAAGCAGCTGGCCACCAAGGCTGCTCGTAAGAGCGCTCCGGCTACAGGTGGAGTGAAGAAGCCTCATCGTTATCGTCCCGGCACCGTTGCTCTTCGTGAGATCCGTCGTTACCAAAAGTCGACCGAACTGCTGATCCGCAAGCTGCCCTTCCAGCGCTTGGTGCGTGAGATTGCCCAGGACTTCAAGACGGACCTGCGCTTCCAGAGCTCGGCCGTGATGGCTCTTCAGGAGGCCAGCGAAGCCTACTTGGTCGGTCTGTTCGAAGACACCAACTTGTGCGCTATCCACGCCAAGCGCGTCACGATCATGCCGAAGGATATCCAACTTGCCCGCCGTATTCGCGGAGAACGAGCTTAAATTGCCTGTCCGCGCCATTGATAACCCAACGGCCCTTTTAAGGGCCACAAATTGAAACGAATAGAGAGTTCTGCTGTCCTGCGCTGTGTAGAATAACGAAACAGAAACGGAAAACTAACATGTCTTGGTTTGTCTAGGACATGCAGTAAAACCAATTCTCATCTCAAGTTATATTTTTCTCCGGTTGATGGTACGCACGCGTCTTCCTTTTTCATTCGCTTTACTTCGGCAAACTCGAGATAGACCATTTCGAACAGTCCGATTCTCGCTTGGAAGTTGTTAGTCTTGTAGTTCTCAAGGCGTTATACGAATGGGTCACGGCAACCTAATGTATCAATACAGGTAAGTTGAAAGTTTTTCATATCTAATGTTGCGCTCATAACTGTAATGTGTTTCCCGTTCCAGTGTTATACCAATTCTAACAATAAAGATGATTCTCGCGAAAGCCGCAGATACTTTAATAAATACACCTTTCTGTATAATACATACGGACAAGAATTAAGAAAAGCTGTCATTCTAAGGATGTAAAAATTTATCATACTTTACTGATTCAAATCCCATTCCACGAGTCTGGGGTTATTTTATTTTTTCAGAATTAAAGCATGTTACGAGTCCCTAGCGAGAGAACATCTGTATACTCGCACCTATTCACAAGTCTTGTATTAAAAAAAAATAGTTTCGTTTTAACTAATCTCAGCTTCTTGTCCTTACTCCATCGTACAAGACTGTAAACAAAAGCATGTTGGCAATCTTTTCAAAGAAACGCTTGGTGGCCCTGAAAAGGGCCGTTGGATTGAGACCGGTTGGCGGACGTTGATTTACTCTGATTTTTCAGTTTTCTTGGGCAGCAGGACGGCCTGGATGTTGGGAAGCACACCACCCTGAGCGATGGTCACACCAGACAGGAGTTTGTTCAGTTCTTCGTCGTTGCGAATGGCCAGCTGCAAGTGACGCGGGATGATGCGGGTCTTTTTGTTGTCACGGGCAGCGTTGCCAGCCAACTCGAGCACTTCAGCAGCCAGGTACTCCATCACTGCAGCCAGATACACAGGCGCTCCGGCTCCAACGCGCTCGGCATAGTTGCCCTTGCGCAGCATACGGTGAATACGACCGACGGGAAATTGAAGTCCAGCACGGCTGGAACGGGTTTTCGCCTTTCCCTTAACTTTTCCTCCTTTACCGCGTCCGGACATGATTGCTTAGTGAAAAGTCGTTGGTGAATGGTATACTTTGTCATTATAGATCCGTTTCTATATAGGGTACAGAAGGGGACTGAAGCTTACACGGTTTTGATTTACTTTACAAGGTAGCAGTACTGCTTACTCAACACGCGGCAGTAAAGTAGCTTGAGAAAGTTACTTTTACTAAACAGCGAATTAATTCATGATTTAAACTTCTTTCTTAGTTTCAAAAAAATGAGTCAATTTGGGCTGCAACTTTTTACCAATGAGAATGCAGGACAGCTTAGGGCGTACCGGCCACTGTCCTATAAAGACGGCAGCAGTGCAGCTATTCTGCCACCCATTGTTGAAATCCCCCATTCGGAAGATGCCACCCAAAGTCAGCGGGAAAGCGGCCAAGAAGGCGGGCAAGGCCCAGAAGAACATCAGCAAGGACGACAAGAAGAAGAAGCGCCGCAGGAAGGAGAGCTACGCCATCTACATCTACAAAGTGCTGAAGCAGGTCCACCCGGACACCGGTATCTCTTCCAAGGCCATGAGCATCATGAACAGTTTCGTCAACGACATTTTTGAGCGCATCGCGTCAGAGTCATCCCGTCTGGCTCAGTACAACAAACGCTCGACCATCACGAGCAGGGAAATTCAGACCGCCGTGCGCCTCCTGCTTCCAGGCGAATTGGCCAAGCATGCTGTCAGTGAAGGAACAAAGGCAGTCACCAAGTACACAAGCTCCAAGTAAAGCTGCTTCTGGCTTTTGTGAAAACCCCAACGGCCCTTGTCAGGGCCACCATTTCCTTAATAATCGGGGATAAGCTTTCCGCACACAGCAAGTCTTTGCACGTGCACACGACGAAACTAGAAACCGTAGATAAACTAAACGTTTGGTGCAACCGAATCGCCACTAGGTTTATAAATATAGCATAGTACAACACAGTAGTTGGTTTCCATACACCAGTTTCCATGAACTATTCCCTTTTACAAGACCTAACGGCCCTGATGGGCCAATAGGTTTTCGAGAAACGGGGAGCGAATTTAACCACGGTAATCGAAATCATACAGTCCCACAGGATGCAGAATAGCAACAATTGCTATGCTGAAGGTAGTCCAAACAGCAACTGCTAGACGTCGTTTTGTGCGACGTACCAAACCGTGGGCCTGGCTATTTTGAGTTCTCATGGGTTCCTCCCTAATCGCATGTCCCTTCCTTTTCTTCATCCCTTTATTCTTTCTGTCACATACTGTTCGGTAAAAAATGCCGCCTTGCGTAATTTCTTCCAAATTAGACTATTATCCAGTGTATAGTTATGTGATTATTTTGCAATTTTTTGTCAACGGAAAAACTTTTTCTCACTGAAGTGTGGAACGGCCTGAATCGTAACGACGGAACCGTACATACAGTCAAAAGCAGGTAAACTAGGTAACAAATACTGCTTGCATAGTTTCGAAAAATTTCTCTGACTGTATTGAAAGGGAACTCATCAACTTTACAGCAAGCTAAGTAGCGACAAACCCTTTCAGTATAACTTAACCGTGTGATAGAGTTCGTAGCTTTCATATCATCATAGTGATAGAATTCAAAAGCTTTCATGATTTGAAGATTCCTCGAAATTTACAGTTCAAAATACTCACAGTGCAATTATATTGCCAGGAAAAATCTTAATGTTTTGCTCCAAACTGAAATCTTTTCCCACGTAAAAATCGGCCAGAGCGATGGTGCCTTGCACCGTGCCGAAGACCGTAAAAGGGCACAGTAAGGGTGCCGTTTTCATTCCTTTATTTTTACAGCTATTTAGGCTAAGAGGGCAAAATTAAAGGATCAGAATAATCATAATTCACCAAAAGTAACAACTTTATGATATAATATACTTCAATAATTTAAAATTAATTCAATTATTCGACAACACGTGTTTTGCAATAAGAAATAGTTTTCTTCTTGACCGGTAGATGGCAACGAGGGAGATTGTAATATGTTCTATTTATCCCTTACGGTGCTGTTTCTCTTACTACGGACGGTACCGTTTCTCTTACAACGGACGGTACCGTTTCCCTTCATTTTCAAAAAATAAATTGCTGAAATAAAACTGCAGCATTCGCAAACTATGGTGGAAAGAAACATGGCGACAAATGAACAATTTATTAAGGTTAACAAGGAACGTCATCTAGCGGTCGCCAGTCAGACTACATGGGGCTGTTCAAGGTAATCAAAACGGCACGGTCGAATGGCACCATATTTTTACGTGGGTAGGGACTCGTAACATGCTTTAATTCTGAAAAAATAAAATAACCCCAGACTCGTGGAATGGGATTTGAATCAGTAAAGTATGATAAATTTTTACATCCTTAGAATGACAGCTTTTCTTAATTCTTGTCCGTATGTATTATACAGAAAGGTGTATTTATTAAAGTATCTGCGGCTTTCGCGAGAATCATCTTTATTGTTAGAATTGGTATAACACTGGAACGGGAAACACATTACAGTTATGAGCGCAACATTAGATATGAAAAACTTTCAACTTACCTGTATTGATACATTAGGTTGCCGTGACCCATTCGTATAACGCCTTGAGAACTACAAGACTAACAACTTCCAAGCGAGAATCGGACTGTTCGAAATGGTCTATCTCGAGTTTGCCGAAGTAAAGCGAATGAAAAAGGAAGACGCGTGCGTACCATCAACCGGAGAAAAATATAACTTGAGATGAGAATTGGTTTTACTGCATGTCCTAGACAAACCAAGACATGTTAGTTTTCCGTTTCTGTTTCGTTATTCTACACAGCGCAGGACAGCAGAACTCTCTATTCGTTTCAATTTGTGGCCCTTAAAAGGGCCGTTGGGTTATCAATGGCGCGGACAGGCAATTTAAGCTCGTTCTCCGCGAATACGGCGGGCAAGTTGGATATCCTTCGGCATGATCGTGACGCGCTTGGCGTGGATAGCGCACAAGTTGGTGTCTTCGAACAGACCGACCAAGTAGGCTTCGCTGGCCTCCTGAAGAGCCATCACGGCCGAGCTCTGGAAGCGCAGGTCCGTCTTGAAGTCCTGGGCAATCTCACGCACCAAGCGCTGGAAGGGCAGCTTGCGGATCAGCAGTTCGGTCGACTTTTGGTAACGACGGATCTCACGAAGAGCAACGGTGCCGGGACGATAACGATGAGGCTTCTTCACTCCACCTGTAGCCGGAGCGCTCTTACGAGCAGCCTTGGTGGCCAGCTGCTTGCGGGGAGCTTTGCCTCCTGTAGACTTGCGAGCGGTTTGCTTGGTACGGGCCATTGCGTTAGGACAGCGAGTATTGGGTTGACGTGACCTGGCCTTGTGCCGAATGGTATATATAAGCGAGACGGACGCTTGGTAAGTACTTCATTTCCTCCAATCTCGTTGGACCAGAGCCGCTCTGGTGCCACGCCCCGTGAGGCAAGAAGTGAGCCAATCAGAGCGATCAAGGCTTCCATAAAAAGGCAGCCTCAGTCTCACAATTCAGCACTTCCACAAGTCTCAATAAAAGTCCAACCATGACTGGTCGCGGTAAAGGGGGCAAAGGACTTGGCAAAGGAGGCGCCAAGCGTCATCGCAAAGTTCTTCGTGACAACATCCAGGGTATCACCAAGCCCGCCATCCGCCGTCTCGCTCGTCGTGGAGGCGTTAAGCGTATCTCTGGCCTGATCTACGAGGAGACCCGCGGCGTTCTGAAAGTGTTCCTCGAGAACGTGATCCGCGATGCCGTAACTTATACCGAGCACGCTAAGCGGAAGACCGTCACCGCCATGGACGTCGTCTATGCACTGAAACGCCAAGGCCGCACCCTCTATGGTTTCGGTGGTTAAAACCGTTTCCTGTTTTCAAGCTCGACGACCCCCCCCCCCCTCCCGGCCCTTTTCAGGGCCACCAAATGTTTTTTGAAGTTGAATCGGTACCCACTTCGCTTAATTTAATACTCGTGTAGAAAAGTATGCATTTCGCTTAGGGTATGGCATATATTTTAGCAGAACATGGGCCATTAACACCGGTCATTGCACTGCCCAGAACTCTGAACTACGCCTTAAACCGAGAACGTTGAAGTCATAACGCAAAAGGTGGAGATTTCTCATGAATGGCCAGCCCCTTTTTTGTAGCAATGATGATCGCCATCTAGCAGCAGTTTCTTACATTAAGTGTTCCTTTATATTTACTGCATCGATGATATGGTTTTATTAGGCATTCTTATGGTTTCGTAGGCCGAAATGCTCTTCTTTCTTCCTTTGTTTGTCTCTTAATTTACAACTCGCCATTCATTCCTCCAACATGAAGGCATTTCGTGTTAAAAGTAGTTACATAAATGACGCGGACATGCCCGACCCAACCGATAAAAACACGGGATCCCACGTATAGGTCCACCCTGTTCTTTCCCATTCTGGCTTCAACGAAAGCACTTTCTAGTTCCTTTTCTCTCTGGTTTTTGAAGGAAAATTTCTTCTAACAGTTTGACCGCTGAAAGGGTTCTCCAATGGATCTTCATTAATGCCATCTACCAGCAGAATGTGAAGTACCACCTTGCAGTTCTTCGTTGTTCGACAAGAAGGTATTTCGTGTTAAAACTAGCTTCATAGATGAAACTGTCCTTTCCGACCCAACCAGTCCCATGCATCATCTGTCACTACAGCTCCACTCCTATTCTGTTATTATTATTCTGTTATTACTATTATTCCACTTGCCTACTCTGGCTTTAACGAAAGTATCTTCTAGTTTTCAAAAGAAGTTTCTTCTAATAGATAAAAGTTGGAAAGGTCATTCAATGATCTCACTAACGCCATCCACCACCAGAATGTGAACTACCGCCTAGCAGCTGCAATTTCAACAGTAGACGCCCTGCTAGTCGTTTGATTACAGTCCCGTTAACGTGATTTGAAAATTAAGTTCTTTATCACTGGATGAAAACAACTTCAAAGATCCCCGTATTAAATTCTCATTACTGTCCGATGTTGCGTCCAGTTACATTCATATAATATAACTCCACATTGTAAATGTATTTTGATATGTCATATTACTATATACATCATCCAGGACGACATAAGTCATATATTATAATATAATATATATAAATAATAATAATCATACATAATATATTATAACTCCGCGCGGTTATTAGACGAGCAGCATCGTCAAATAAGAATTTAGAGTGTAGTGTACATAGCTTGAACGTTTATTCTTCAGTGGCACAGCTTGAAACCCCAAAACCCTTCTTTACCAAGTTTGTAACACTTGGTAACAACTTGGTTGTGAAACCATCAGATCTTGCGACTGTCAACTAATCTGTGGCCAATACAGAACTTTACCTACCGGGGTGAACAGTACGAAAACTGAGCCTTGCAACACCACTATGGTGATATAGGCTCCGAGATTACCATTGGGACAAAAGTGAGCCACTCAAACTTAGAAATTACGATCGTCCCTTGATTTCTCCACAACGTACTTATAATTTATTTAAGACACGCAGAGGAGTCGACAGCACCCAGTGTTTCCAGGCGGTCACCCATCAAAGTACTGACTGGGCCCGACGCAGCTTAACTTCCGGGATCTAACGGGACCGGGTACTTTTTACGTGGTATGGCCGCTGACAAATTCCATACTACATAGTATTGTCGAAAACGGTACTTTTACGAATGCTTCAACTCGGTCCAAACAATTATGCGCGTTTTCAGACTGCGAATTTCATTGCCCATGTATCTCTTTGGCGTACACACGCTTTTCTTATAAAGTTTAATAAGACACGATAGGGCCCCAAAGTTTTAGTACCTTTTTTCGTCTTAGAGGTTGCCCTAAAACAATCTGTTGGCTCTGAAATAACTACCGGGGAGCGTGATTGCTATGGGTCATCAATAATTTTATCACCCAAACCTGTTGTACAGGTGAAATCGTCGGAAGCAATTCATAAATCTTAGTGAGCGTTTATTAAGAATTGAAGATGGAGCAAAGTTTGCAGCCATTAGGCAATATACGTACTCATGCCAAAATACTCAGCTGGTACCGATTAAAGCTTTTCACAGAGTGCTTTTACATCTTCGAATAGCATATCGACGCAATCAACTAAACTGCATACCCCACGGACCGACTATTTTATCTTTTTCGCGAACCAGAACTAACTTGACGTTAGATACATCCTTTAAGGCAATCCAAACATCGATGTCACTGCTGCTCAGAGCTTCGGCCTTTTTCTGTCGGTAATATTTTGTGGAACAGTGCAGCATATCAAAACGGGCGGAAGAAATTTCGGGTACTACCGTATGAATGTAATCGTTCACATTGGCATACTATAATTGCACAAAACTGTATGAATGTTTATTGTGCCATGAAGCCCAATAACATTAATGTTGGAATATTTACAAAATTACACCATTAATGTAGGGAACTGACGTCTAGGTGTCCAGTGCTTTGGTAAAAACTAATGCAACATCAACAACAATAAATTTAACTGAACCATACATTTGCTTTGTACTCAGTGTATGTTAATATTTCTCGGCCAACAAAAAGAGCAGTCTGTAATCCACGTGTACACTCAGTTTATCAGCATTATTGTAATCGATTAGTGTCGTACGTTACTGCCTGATGGATCAGTTTTATCGTCCGTAATCTCCTCGTTTTCTCACATAAGCAAATCCCTCACTGAATTTTCCCACGTTTTAACATAACCTCCATGGCTATAGAAATAACCCGAGATTGTTCATACTTCAAAACGAGAAGATGACACATATATTCAAACTTTCAATTCATTTTCCAGATATGTGAATAGGATCAGCTGTAAAAGCGGGCTTTGGCCATTCCTTACCGAAATTCGTACAGCGCTGTTATTTCTGCCAACTTCTCTGCTACAATTCACGGTTCAATATATACACCGGTGTTAAGTTTCTGGTTTTTTTTTGTTTGTTTTTATAGTCAGCAATATTTATATACTTTCCCTTCCCAGTGCAAAATTCAGTACATCGGATAAATGCTGAATCATATGCTGACTGGGCCTGAACCTGCTGAATAGCATGCTTAAGACGTTTCACCTCCTGAAAGCTACTGTGCAGCATTGCATGTAGTTCTTAACCTGAATTATATATTTAGCAATCGAGTATCTAGGGAAGTGCAATTCTACGCCAACTAAGCTAGCCTAGGTTGATCAGATTTCACATCGTACGCTGTTTTACGGAGGCGACACATTCGTTTTACATTGTGTGTTAACTTATGAGATGATTTTTGTCTTAATGTTTGATAACCAAATAAGGATCCCTGTGCACCTGTTTCAGAAAAGAACATCTCATCCATCTGAGAAATCAAATCTTACTGAAAACTTGTTCGTGCAGAAATCACACGTTTCAGTAACGTTTCAAGCATCGATGGTTCAGTGGTAGAATGCTCGCCTGCCACGCGGGCGGCCCGGGTTCGATTCCCGGTCGATGCAACTTTTCGACTCGTCACACTTAATGTACACTATTCATGTAATCCTCCCCGTTACGCCTACGTATTCGTTTCGTTCGAAAAAGTGAAAAACTACCGTAGATCGAAACGTTCTAATGGCAGCAAGAATTCTGTAAAGTTTTCGTGGACATCAAGACCGAGTCTATTTAAAACCTGCATGAAACAAAACAAATTTGCGGAACATACACCTTTCCTAGTGCTGTACTTTTCTAGGTGTTGTATAGAGCATAGCAGTCCAGCCCTAAAAGTCCCTTTAGCCCCTCCTTAAGTGATCTCTTTTCCCTAAAGCGGAAAGAGCCTTTCTTCGCTGTGCTCATTCGAGCGAAGAAACGGTCTTCTTTATTTTCTCGTACAGCCGTATTTCGAGAGAATAGCCTGGCAGACAGCAGATAGCAAAAACAACTACAAGATTCAAACTCTTCTGCCGCCAAATCTGCATATTTTCTTTACGCTTGTGACAAATGTAATTCTGACTCGCGACTCAAGGCATTTCAAACAACTTAATATTTTGTCCAGTCCCTATTGTATATTTGGATAGAGGGGTAAATGAAGGTGAACGAATACTTGAATCTCGAAATGTCTCGAGTTGATAACAGTGCGATACAGGTTTGCATGCCATGAACAGAATAACACGCATATGAAGTCCTAAACTTATAACAGTTCAGGAAAATTCGTGCATTGCATGACACTGAATTTAAGACGTCGGGAGCAAGAGAATCAGAGACAAACCAAAGCTCAGTCCCAGCCTGCTCGTCGAAGCACGAGCCACGTTCTCCGTTCACTAGTTAAAGTTCACCCGAAGTTTGGTGTTTTGAATTAGTCACTACGAAAATACAATAATGATACCACTATTTGCATTGATTTTTTAAAGGGTAGGTGAATTTATTAAATGGTACACCAGACTTCAGGAAAGAAGCTGTCAAACACGAGACGAGAACAGATTTTCCGGTTTGTCGCTGCAAAATGGATATAGTACTTAGTATACAACGAACTGCGTTCAACGTGAAACCATCTTTTTCTAAAATTCTTCATAGGAGTATGTAACAAGCATTTAACACTTCACCACCAAGGAAACCAACAGCTATTTTTGAAGTTATACAGGAATAAACAATCTGTAGTTGTACCTGAGCGGCACCCTGTCAGTCCCCTTACGAAACGTTACAGCGACCGTCAGCCAACTTGCATTGGGAGCGAGGTCGGCTGACAACAAACTGGCTGACTATCTGCTGACGACGCGCTTGCACTTGGCCAACGGCAGTTGGTCATCTTGCCGTCATCACGTTGCAGGACGGTCTGAAACTGCCTCGCAGTCTTTCAGGAAAAACCGTGCTGACGATCAGTCTACCAAAAGTTGCTTTACGGTAGCTTAATATGCCTTTATGTTACTGCTCCTTATACTTATATTTAGTAATGTATATGTTTAAAGACAATTATTTATCGTCTCACAATATGTACAATTTCATATTGCGTTAATATTGTACAATTCATCTGTGTGCCAAATGAATAAAAACAATAGAGCTGTTACTAGTTTCCTGATGTCTTTATATTGGTTTCTGATACCCAAGGCTTCCCAGACCATAAGTTCTTTTCCTCGAGTTATCATTTAAATAATTTTGTTCTGATCAATGGAACAAATAAAGAGTTTTCGAAAACTACAATTTTCAGTTTTTTACTTTTTCTCTTCTTATTTTTAATTATTTAATTAATTTGATTTTAGTCTGATTTTATTTATTAATTTGATTTCATAATTTTTTCAAATAGTTTAATTATTTTTCTATAACTTTAATATTTTAGCGTAGGCTTCCATTCACATTGGGTTATGATTGTAACGTTCTTAACTTACATCATATGCACTATACAAATATGTCGTCTCACATTGGATAATTAAAAGGAATCAAATAATTCAGGAGTCTTATTCGTTCACGCAGCACTTACGTTCAAACACTCTGACCCAGAAAAACTCTTTTCAGTTGACAAATTAGAAGTACAAGTACAATCATTATTTTTATACCGTTTGTTCTATGGTCTTATCTTATCAGTATCGATTTTACGTGTGTTATGATGCACTTAGCAGGGACATGGGCACACAAGCCTAAATGCCCTCTTTTGAAATAAACGAATAATAAGATAAACGCATTAAACAATGAAAAGAACAAAATGATGCAAGAAGGAAAATGTGGAAACGATAAAAACAGCAAAACGATATAAACATACAAAATAATGTAAAATGTAAAATATGAAACACATTAACGAGTATACGAGCTGTAACGTTAAATCTACTATATTTATGAATAAATAACTAAAACAGTTCGACGGAGACTAAAAGCAATGATGCGGAGGTGTAACGACTGAGAGCACAATACTAATTTGGGAATGTTCAGTATCGAAAAACTTGAACAAAAGTCGGAAGGATCTTACTACTAAATGAATTAATAAGAGGGGTATAAAATGACACGATGTTTTTAATTACATGAGTGTAGTTCAGCAACTTGATATCTCAGGGAATTCCGAGTTGCCTCGTCAACAAAACTGCGAGTGATACTATTAATAAAAATAGAATACTGAATAACTTAAAATAAATTAATAATTGAAATATCAATCTATAATTCATTGTTTACTATTTATCATCAATTTTATTTTTATTAGTATTTATTATTTTTATTTTATTAATTATACTAGACTTTAATAAATAATAATGTCTAATGTCAAATATAAAAATCATTCCTTATTTAACTTTAAAATGGAGTTGATAAATTAATAATAATCAAATAGATAAATCAAAAAGGAGTAGGTAATTTAAGCACACTTACTTTTCTTTTAACTTTCACTTTCATGTTGAAAAACCAAAATGTTTTCATGCGTAGGGATTTTTCCCTATTCCTGGCAAGCATCCAATGAGAAACGTTTCCGTTAACTATTTTGAATCTTTGAAAAGTCTAACAGACGCGTCCTTCTTAGCTCTTGATTTTTTTCACCCCGTTTTTAAAACTTTCTTTAATAATTAGCCGCAAATATGGCCGTAAGATTGTTACAACAAAATCTGTTTCAGATTCACTGTGAAACAAATCTGAGAATCTTTCTTTTGTTTCACTTTGAGGGCGAAAATCTTGTTGAAACTAGGACTGTTGGTATGACCCAGTACTACAGACAATGACTAGCCACGATGCGTTGAAAACGTTACTCGAGTTAAAGCTTTAAAGGACACTTGCGACTGTTGGAGCCGAAGAATCCAGACCAGATAAAGAACGAATCAATCCTGTAACCCCCTAGAAAGCAAATATTCTGGACTATTCAGGTAATCGTGTCACTCCATTAAAAGTTTGCTCATTCACAATTCAATGCAATTAGGTGCCCACAGACATCTCGTTAAAATTGGAATTCGTTTGCACGACTGAGACACCAAGAAGACGAGGAGGATATGTTCGACAAAAACAGCGTTGTTGACCAAGACGCGGGCACAGAAGTAACTTTTTTTATCGTTTTGACTCACTGTTATATCCAGTTAGCATTAAAATTGCATTTATGTATTCCCAATCAAGGTCAACATGACAGCAAAGTAATGGGAGTCGTTCGGAAAGTAACGATGGTTCTAACTATCCTCTCTATGACAGTGAATGAAGAGAAATTTTGGCCTGCATTCGAAAAGGATTGGATCAAGGCGCTTATCCAGAACTGGTACTTAAAATTTTTAGTAATTTTACATCTAAGTTCCTTGCCAATTAAAGACTTGCTTCTCCAGACTGACGGAGACAATCACAACGTTGAAGAACATACAATCATGCAAGGAACTGGGGTTGGGGGCTTAACACATAATGTGCTGTCTTATTCCGGATCTGAACCAAGGGATCAGTTCTTGGAACAAGAAGTCCGAAGAAAAGAAGAAAGGATGCACGACTCTTGGAAATCGAGTGGAACATCTTTCCAGCAGACCTGCAAATATGGCAGCAGGTATTTTTTTTTTTTTTTTTGCGGTACGAATTTGAAACTTAAAATAAAATATCCGTTGTTTATGTTGCAGATACGGAAGTGGGAGTGTCTATCTTCCGTCAAATGTTATTTGGCCAATCAGCAAGTGAGCGGTCTTCAGATACACTGGATTCGGCAGAACACGTATGCTAGGAAAATTTATTGTCTCCTGTTGACGAAAGAAAAGCCATCGTTCGTAAGTTTGTAGCAATTAATTCAAATTAAGCGGCTATAAAACAAGGTCTTCATTCAAGGTTTCACAGTCTCGTTCTGGCGAAGTATAACCTCGACATCAGAGAAGAAATTGTACATTCGACCAGATCCGGGAAGCTGGGAAACAGAACACCAAGAGTACAACAAGTTGCTTCTTACACGTGGGAACAAAGCAGATGTTGGTGTGGCTTGGGTGAATGCTTTTAGAACCGCAGATGGGCTCCCGAGAAAAGCAGAAAAAGGACTTCGATGGAAACAACGTACTCCAAAACCCGTGAAGCTACATTCTCCCAACTTCCAACGAAGAAATCAAACTTAAATACTCCAAAGTTTTCGAGTCAGCCACAATCTCGTTGCTGATCTGTTTCCCCAGAGAAAGTTTTCAGTTATCGGTGATTTATTTTTCGCGGTTTAACGGAGAACTTTGATTTTTAAAAAATCAACCATTAAGAATGCAGTATTAATTGTTAATTTTTCAATTTTGTATCAAAAGTGGAACTTGAGTTTTAGGCCAAATATAGTGGTCTGTTCAATTAATTCTATCGTCATATTTTCTTTTCGAACCTATTAACCAATAGTAAGCCAATTGAATATAGGCTTAATACGAGCTAACCGTGAAAAGATCAATTATCAACTGACCGCCAGCAAACGTTTGACGTGCTGACGGTCTCGAACGTGTGGTCAAGTGGTACGGGTGCAAAATATCATATGGAAATTTTCCAAGCGACGGTCAGCAGATCATAGCGACGCATAGTAGCTTAACCGTTGGCTGACGGTCGCTGCGACGTTTCGTAAGGGTCAGAAGCGTGCCACTTGAGTTTTTAAAAATTATTTAAAAATCAAAACTACTTTGTTTCACCTTGGATACTTGCGACCAAAGATAGTACAAATCATGATCTGTATGAAACTGGACGTCATTTGCATAACAAACCGTGTTCTCATGAAGAACAAATTAAATAAAAGTTTTTCGTCCATAAGAGCCCGCGTTGAGTTTTTCAACGTTGAACCCAGCCTTTCTTAGAACTTTCTGCACTTTGACTTCACCAAGAGAAACACCGCCTCTCAGGCGGCTGAAACAATAAAAGAAAGAAGAGAGGCTGAGGGTGAGGCTGAATGGTCTATTGGGGCATGAACGTTAGGGTTAACTTGCTTTTTACTCAGCTCGAGTTATTCAGTGAATCAAGAGTGCGAAGCTGGGTCCAGCAGGACTTATTTCTCCGAGACTCGGGGCAATCAAACAGACGCTAAGGTAAATGGAAGACCGAAGAAAAAAGGAGCAAGTATACGGAACAGTCGATATGGCTCCCCACATCTCATTTGTTTCCAAAGGTATTTTGTATGAGCTTTGTCTCAGTTCGCATCCTGGTCGAGGTCACAAGACTACGCTATCAGTTCGAAAAGATACATGGAAATAAAATTCTCATTTAATGAAGGTCATATGAGACTGTATCTTAGCTCAGCGTCACAGTTTACATGGAAACGTTATTCTAATCGTGAGGTAACGTTTTGGCTCAGCTTGTGAACAGTTACCTGATTATAGTCTGATCTAACGCTTATAAACCAAGCTGAACAGGACTTTATAATCATTAAAAGCCAAAATCCAAAATGAATTACAGATAGATGTTTTCAAAGCAAGTAACTAACTGGCTATGATGGGAGTTGCGTGGCCTTGACTCATTCTATCATACTTGTGCGTTGGAGACAACTGCAAAGTCCGCAGTTATCTTTTACTTGAACATTTTGCGTATGCATTTAACTGATCTAGGCTTTGAACTTTAGTATTTCCCTTCTTCTTCTTGTGATTTACAGAATTGAAGTTTTGCGATTGTGAAGCAACATTATTCCAAAATTCACTGTCTTTCTCTTAGAATCATGTGACCTGGGGTGACGATAGTGTTGGAAGTCTCAACGGCCATGCTTCGTAGAAAATATCCCGTTCCGTCAGATCCCGGTAATGAAGCTACGTTGGACCCAGTTAGTACTTAAATGGGTGACCGCTTGGAACCCCGAGTTCTGCTGTTGACTTCTTTTCTTGACTTTTTTGAATATTTTAACTGCCTGAGTTTAGTTCTAGCATAGTAAAGAAAGCTTGTTTGACCAGGCTATATAGCAACATGTTGGTTAAAATTCCACTTCTCATGATGGTCTAGCGCATGTTTTATTGGTCCAGAGTAGTCAACTCTATACATTGTCCAAAAGCCTTCGAAGAGATACTGGTGTTTGGATAAACCTGGTTCAGAACTTGGTGGACGACGATAGTGAGAGCTCTTCTTCTAGTGGACCTTCTACTACGTTCTCAGATTGCTCAAGCTCTACGGTGCTTTCCGCAAGTCATGCAAATTTGGTTCTGAAAGAAGTAACCGAGAATGTTGTTAGGTTCAGTAAGTTGAAAATCTACATTTCGCTCTTAACAACAAAAAATATTACCTCTGAGCGCAACAAGAAACTGGTTGCAGTATAGGACTTTGTATTTAGACGACTTTGCAAATGTAGTCGTCACATCGTTCCTTTCCGAAACAAACAAGAAACAGATGTGCGACTAAAAGATTGCATCGACCGGGAATCGAACCCGGGCCGCCCGCGTGGCAGGCGAGCATTCTACCACTGAACCATCGATGCCTGAAAGATCGTGAAGAGATTATATCAAGTGTTGTGAATCGACCCTTTTTCAAAACTAGGGACCCGGTAGTGTATCCTTCGATATCGAACTTGACAAACAAGTTCTAACACAATCTGCAGTTACTGCATCGTTGTCGCAAAGTGGCATGAAAAACAAGATGGAGAGTTGGCTCTATAGAAAGCATGGGCCACTAAGCATTACATTGCTAAGTTAAAATAAGGTTTTTTACGAGACCATTAACGGAAAGCCGGAATGCTTTACTTTTAAATAACTATGTTGCATATCATTTTCAAGTCCTTTTTTGTCCCAATAATATTACCTTGAGACATGAACCAATATTGTTTTTTATCTCATAAGCTTTACATGTAGGTTTTGTCGCTCTGTTGCAATACAGTTAGAACTTTTGTTAAACAGAAAAACGTTGCATTAATCCTCTTTTCCCCGGAATCCCAGAAAATGGTGGATTAACCAGGACTTTAAACTCATTAACTTTTAGGCACTGGGACTAAGTTTCGAGGAATTGAATGATTACGTTATTGCAGAATACCGGTATCATAGTAAGTTAATTCTGTTGTTATCAGAAGACTCTAAATAAAATTTCAAATAAATTATTTCCTGTTGTATTTTGCTTGGGATTAATGGATTAACCGCCCGTTGAGTGTCTCACGCCATCTGGTTTTGTGTTTTTCCAGCTACTCTATAAAAGGAGCCTCCCCAAATTTCATTTTTGCAGTCCTTTCCCACCAAACTGCAATAGTGCAGGGTTCAGCCATGTCTAGTAGTGAGATGCGACACAAATGCTCTGTCTGCGGTGGGCCTGGATCGTATTGCAACTACGGCGTCATCACGTGTGAGGCCTGCAGAATTTTTTTCAGACGGACTTGCAAGAAAGATTATAAAAAGTTTAAGTGTTTCTCTGATAACAATTGCATTATAGACAAGTACAGCAGAAAATCCTGTGTTTCCTGTCGCTTCAAGCGATGTCTTGCCGTTGGAATGGCTATAGGAAACACGAAAAATCGTCAAGAAGCAAACAGTACTACCCCTACAGTACTGTACAAGGACGACAGAACTAAACACAGGGACGAAGAAATGGAGACAGCAGCAAGAGAACTTTTCCAGGAACTGATAAGTCTAACTTCTCCTCTGCAACTGAATATCAACGACAAAAGTAAATTTTTCACTGCGTCCGATATTTCAGAAATGGACTGTATGGTATCCAAATACAAGTGTGCATTTCACAACATCTTAAAAGGCACAGGTTACGAGATCCACAGCGTAACCACAGTTAATGTCAACCATGTCATCTGTTCCATGGCAGAACGCTGCGTTTTCTTTGTTAATCTTTTGCCAGAATTTCAAGAACTCTCTCTGAATGACAGAAAAACACTATTCAGGAGCGCATGTTCCGAGGTACTGATGATAAATCACACGTTGACTTATGACCAGGAAGGCTGGTACGCCGCAAAGAAAGGTATGTACGAAGATCTTAATGGAAAACTTGAAGGAAGTTTCCTCGAGGAAATGTTCGGTCATAATCTGTACCAGAAGAAAACGAATCTTACTTTGGATCTTCAGAGATACCATCCAGACAAGAAGATGATAATGCTGCTCTTCGCTACCGTGTTCTTCACTCCTGCGCGCCCAGGTCTCTCGAATTTCTCTGCGGTCAACAAGTGTCAAATACGTTTCGGACTGCTACTGAAACGGTACCTGCAGTGGCGCTTTGGAAACGAGCGAGGAGTAGAAGTACTTAGTTCGTTGATCAAGTTGGTAGCAGGATTTCGAGCTATAGCTCCGCATGTGTTTAAAAGACTGCATTCACCTGCTTTCGAGCAATCCAAGTCAAACTTGTCCGATGCTCTATTAACTCTTTACTAATTGTCTTACCTCCAGTTCTTTCCTATTGAATTACACACGGTTCGTGAACTCTTTTCTTTGAGTTGTTAGTTAGGCTTAGTAAAATGTTCAGTAGTCGGAACCATCTTTCATGTTTGTTATATGTATCTCATCGTTCAATGAAGAATTACATTTTACATGCGGCACTTGCATTGAAAAAGTCACTTTTGTGTTCAGTGCTGCATAAAGACTGACTTAAGATTACACAAGCTTTTGTTTTTTCCAATCACCATCAGAACTCGAGCCGCATTCCAAGTATCCCGGCCACAAAAATACCGCACCTTCAGCAAAGTTCACAAGTTTTAACTTTTAACTTTTTAACTGACTTATTATCTCGTGTCTTCCTGAATCTGTACTGTTTCCAAATTAAATCAATAAACCATCTGTTATAATGATTTCAGCTTGGAATTTTTCGGTTACTGACTTCCAGCAGATGCCTCCACTCGGAAATGAATACTAACACTGATCACCGGGAAGTCTTTAGTCGTAACACGATACCTAGCATGCGTATCTTCAGTCATGATTGAGTGTAATCAATATGATTTAGAGTGTTCATTAATAATAGTTTTTGAGTATCTGTGTATAATATGTGGTTAATAGCTTAGGAGTCTATTTAACATCTGGCCGCTTTCTACAGAAAAACAAAGACGTCGGAAAGTAAGTAGCCTCGAGTTCATGTATGTTGCTGACAAGAGTTCCTAGAAAGGACATGTCTTTTGATATTTATGACAATGTTAGGAGGTTCTTTAACAAAAGCACTAAGAACTAATTTCTATACCTTTTATTTTGTACATCATCATACACTTTATACCAGCATATACTTAAGTTACAATCTAGTGCTTAAACCTTCGATGTTTTTCATTTATTTAAAGCGTACTTCTACTGTGCACTAATTTCTGGTAGATCAAACTTTTTAAGCTCTCTTGGCTCTTAGCACAGTAGCCTCATCGTGGGCGTAAATTACATATGCTAATAATTGCTTAAGTATAATAATTATAATACTAATAATAATTAACTTATTACGTTAATACTCATAATAATAATAATATACTAATTGTAAATTATATGTGTACATAAGAATTACTTGTTCCTGCTGAAGCACGCAGTGTTGGTTTTTCACTGAAGCTTTTGTATTCCCCATGTTTCACATCATAACGTAATTAAAGTAGTTACAAACTTTTTATTTTAAGATAAAATTCGAAAAGTTAGTAAACTGTTAAATCACCCTCCTTCTAACAGCGTAGTTGTTGTTCAAGATCAATTATAATTGTTTGAGCGAACCACCTACTTGCAAACTTGGAACAATCAGTCTTACGGTGCATTATACCAGAGGTATATATCAAACGAGGGCTGCAATATCTTCGAATGCTGCCAGGAATTTTTTCTTGAGAAGGTCTGATATAAATGCTCTAAACAATTGTTAGCGAGTGATAAGTAACTTTGTCCAGTTTTTGTGCTTCTGATTTTGTAATCACGAATGGGTTATTTCGTTTTCGATTTATTATTTCTTAGTCGTTGAAATTTGATGTAAACAAATCATATTTGCATGTAGATGTATCTGTTTTGGAGAGTTACTATTTAATCAATATGAGAGAGAGAGAGAAACAGAGAAAAAAAACTTTCGACATCGATGCAATGTATTTTCCCTTACTTTATATGTACAAGTCGGCATATTCCATATGAAAACTAGTGTGACGGAATATCTGATCGTAAGAATGAGAAATCGTAGCACTCCGTATCCTTCGTGAGTTACCGATTCAATATTTGAGATTCCACACTCTGCTTTGTACAACTTTGTTTAACTCGTGACGAGGTGTGAAAACTGGTCCCGAACAAAAGCACAAAACTGAAGGTAACCATGAATTATAATATAGTAAGTACCTGTAGCTATATTTCCTACACATAAAAAAGAGGTTCCTATGGAGGAAGAGAAAGATCAACTCCATTCATAAGGATACTTTCTGGAATGTAGATCCTTGCTCCTTGGAGTCCGTACAACAGCTAGAAAAAGAACTGGATCAACAAACGAGGCCAAGGGAGCTCGTAGATCTTGGGACATGACTGCTCCACTTACGGAGTTACGGTGAAAAACATCTGGGATACCACCGCGTGGGATACAGCAAGCCAGCGCCATCAATCCAGCAGCTGTGGTAGAGAATTATGCCGGGATCGATTTAGACAACACTGGCCTGTTACAATTGTCAGGCAGTTTGTCGCACGATGAACTACTCATCACAGGGAAATGAGAGAAGTTAAGAAAAATTGTAGCATTTACTATTTGGAAATTTTCTGATCTGAATTCCCTTTCCCCGTATGTAACTTTGTGGCAATGACAAAAATAGAACTGGGTTTTAAACCGTACAAAGCACGTAAACTTTTATTTATTCGGGATTCTATAAGGACTCTGTTCAGAATATAGTAATGACCCGTTCAGGATATCATAAGGACAGATTCCGGGTATTATAATGACTCGTTCAGAATATTGTAAGGACCCGTCCAGGAAATCATAAGAACTCATGCAGGGCATCATATGGAATCGTTCAGGATATAGTAAGGACCCATTCAGGATATCATAAGGACTCGTTCAGGATATCATAAGGACCCGTACGGGGTATCATAAGGATCCCTTCAGGGTATTATACGGACCTGTTCAGGTTACTCTAAGTACCTGGTTCAGGTTACTGAATAAACCCTACCATACAACAATTTTTCGGATTTTGTACGGACCCCGGTAGTGTACTGAAAGTGGGCTAATTTCAGGACGTCCAGAGCCCTGCGGACAGTCTGTCATTGTGTGTAGAGTTATGTCGTACGGAGGGTGTCCGAGGCCTGGACATATCCCGATTTCTCTACCGGGGAACTGTCCGCCCAACTGTCTGTTTGGTTTTTACCGATTTTCGATGTATCTTGGGCAGCTAGAACCAAGATGGAAGCTGCTAGAAGCAGAGCGGTGAAAGAAACGCTTGGTTTTCCCGTTTGTCCTTAATACGAATGAAACTCTAAGTATGGTCTTAAGGGCGACTGAAGCACTGCATCACGAATCGTTGGTTTTGCTATGTTTTGGTTACTCGCGGAAACATGCATGACGAAGCTGAATGGGCAAGCCGGGTGTAATCTTTCAGAAAATATTTAGAAACGGCTGTTAAATAAGCCAGAAAGATTAACAAACTAATTCTGGACACGTTCGAATTTTTGGACAATTGCAATATCGGTGAGGTATTTAAGCCCACAGGAAGTAATGATCTGGTCATTCCATTTATGAATACGCTGGGCAAAACTTAAGTTGAGCAAACAAATCGTACAGCACGTACCTTAAAATATAATTTTGAAAAATACTAT
This sequence comes from Eulimnadia texana, assembly GCA_002872375.1. Taxonomy (NCBI): domain Eukaryota; kingdom Metazoa; phylum Arthropoda; class Branchiopoda; order Diplostraca; family Limnadiidae; genus Eulimnadia; species Eulimnadia texana. The sequence goes on from NKDA01000011.1 coordinate 156,879, forward strand.
TTAGTAGAAATTATAAAATGGTTACAAGACCTAAGTTTTAGTACGGAATTTGTAGTTTTCCGTTTTTATTTATCATTTTGTGTGATGTTTAGCAAAAAGAGATATTGTTGATGCTATCTTTTTTTCTTAACAGTGCCTCACAAAATTAAAATGTTTTACAGCAGACTTTAAGTATTGACCAGTGTTACTAATAAAGGGCACCAGTGTGTATTTACTAGTGGATTACCGGGAATGACGAGGTATTCACTGATGAAATTTACGCTGTTTCGAACAATTCATCTGGTGTAGAAGAAGAAGCAGTTAGCTGTGTTTACAGCGGCAAGTTAACAAACTGTCACAAGCGCTAACGTTTACGTTAAACATGTCGCTTCTTGACCTCATGTGCGGAGACTTTCAGAGAAAAAACTCCCCTTTTACATACCAGTGTTCACACAACCATTCAAACTATGTGCTATTGGGTTTCTAAGTCGAGTCTCCATAGACGTCAACGGCCATACCACGTAGAAAGTACCCGGTCCCGTCAGATCCCGGAAGTCAAGCTACGTCGGGCCCAGTCAGTACTTGGATGGGTGACCGCCTGGGAACACTGGGTGCTGTTGACTTTTTCTTTCTGTTTTCGGTTTTGGGTATGGTTGTAAAATGAAGAATGGTCACAACAGTTTCGTTCGAACGGAGCACTTTTGAGCAACTTTTCTCTTCCATATTACTGTATTTGTGACGTCAGTTGCCGTTCATAACAAGCTGAATCATTCACACACTTTATTTTGAACTCTTATCTTGATGGGTTAAAACTAATCGAAAATAATTGAGGTCAAGGCTCTATATTGTTTAACAATACTAATCAAGACAAGACATTCGATTATAATTCAAACTGACCGATGCTGTCCGTCTAATCAGCCGTGTTAAGATAATATTTGTGTGTATAATTTTCATCGACTTAATCTAGTGTGAGATTCTGTATCCTTAACGGTTGGGGGTTTTAAATTTTCATTAGCGAACAAAAGCAGATAGCTTAGCTTTCAAACGAGTAATTCTGGTGTCATCTAGAGCCCAAATTCTTGAACTGAATCAGCAAGTGCAAATTCTACCGGTAGATGACGCTACTGAACTTGGAAGCCATTCTCGTTCGCCATAGAAAGTACGTCTCAGGCTTGCGGGTGTCAACCATAGCCATGAATAACTTGTTTGTACGAGAAAATTTTGAGAAACTCGTAAATGGATTGGTGATAACATGTCGTACACGTGGATCTGTGAGGAAAAATTCGTTTGAACTGTTAGCCCTTTTGTAATACGTAATATCCAACCGCCACGAGCGCTAGTTTGTAGCACGCCGTATTAAGCCCCGCCTGTCGGTCACAGCGAAATGCTCGAGACGAAGCAACAAATACAGGCTTTGAGCTTAGGGGAGTGACGTTATAACATAACCATTGTTCTGTGGCCAACTCAGAATGTAAGATTAGGCCAAAGAATGAATACATCCACTTTCTACGAGAGTTTACATGCAATGAAATACAAAAGTTAGCGGTACGATTCCAGGAATTGTTTGGTGGCCCTGAAAAGGGCCGGGGGTTGAAACGTTTTAAGAACAAGAGCTGGTTTTAACCGCCGAAACCGTAGAGGGTGCGGCCTTGACGCTTCAGAGCATAGACGACGTCCATGGCGGTGACGGTCTTGCGCTTGGCGTGCTCGGTGTAGGTGACGGCATCACGAATCACGTTTTCGAGAAACACCTTCAGGACACCGCGGGTTTCCTCGTAGATGAGGCCAGAGATACGCTTGACTCCTCCACGACGAGCAAGACGGCGAATGGCAGGCTTGGTGATACCCTGGATGTTGTCACGGAGAACTTTGCGATGACGCTTGGCGCCTCCTTTGCCGAGTCCTTTACCTCCTTTACCGCGACCAGTCATTTTAGGGACTAAACTGTTTGAAGAATGTGAGATGAACGCCTAAAGTGCGGCTTTATAAACCCATGCTCCTTGGCGGTCATTGGCTGTTGCGGAACGGACTCTGGGCAAAACGTGGGGTTTCTTCCTTTATTCAAGAAGCATCCAATGGGAATGGAGTACGGGTGTTAGAAACGTGAACGTCCGCTTTGCCCACTGTAACTCTTTCGAGAATACGAAGTACACTCAAGTGGTCAGTTCTACAATTAAACATCATGGCACGTACAAAGCAAACCGCTCGTAAATCGACAGGAGGTAAAGCCCCTCGCAAACAGCTGGCCACTAAGGCCGCCCGCAAAAGCGCCCCGGCCACCGGTGGTGTCAAGAAGCCTCACCGTTATCGTCCCGGCACCGTTGCTCTTCGTGAGATCCGTCGTTACCAGAAGTCGACCGAACTGCTGATCCGCAAGCTGCCCTTCCAGCGCTTGGTGCGTGAGATTGCCCAGGACTTCAAGACGGACCTGCGCTTCCAGAGCTCGGCCGTGATGGCTCTTCAGGAGGCCAGCGAAGCCTACTTGGTTGGTTTGTTCGAAGACACGAACTTGTGCGCTATTCATGCAAAGCGTGTCACGATCATGCCAAAGGACATCCAACTGGCCCGCCGTATTCGCGGAGAACGGGCCTAAGTTACCTGACCACACCGTCAACAACCAACGGCCCTTTTAAGGGCCACAAATTTGAAAAGACTAGAGTTACGCTGTCCTTCGCAGTATATAGAAATAATAGAGTGGCATGATTGTTCAGCTGGAACCCGGTAACTTTGGAATTTTAATTGGCCTTTAGTATGGATAAATCAATCCTCATCTCATGTTACATATTTCATGCATGCTTATTCTTTTCCTTCAATTTACTCATGCTAAACTAAAAACTGACTTGCTATTTTCCAAAGCTTTTTCTACCAATATAGCGTGTCATACGAAACGGTCATGTTCGAAACAATGAAGATGAAACCAATGGATGCGCAAGTGCGCTGATAACGGGGATGCCGTTTGTCACAAAATAATATCAAGTATAGCGCTAAAAAAAACTTGGTCCCAGTGTAGACAAAATATATTTGTATTGTTCGTTATTGCATTCGTTTATAATCTCGCAACGAAGTTGGGAACTGTTCTCAGAATGAAAGTAAGCTACCGTTCCTTACTGCGAGTTTATAGGTATAAAGGCTAAATATAATTCTAGAAAACTTTCCGGGTAAAAAGTGGTTTACAAAGATTGCATCTTAATAATCATCTTTAACGCTTTACTATATTTTCACATTTCTTACGTCTAGCAAAGAACTAACCGGTACTCGATCCTAAGACTGGTAGTAAGGTAGCGGATCTTTCAAAACCTCATGGTGGCCCTGAAAAGGGCCGTTGGTTGAGACAGGATTTTGAATTTTGATTTATTCCGACTTCTCGGTCTTCTTGGGCAACAGCACAGCCTGGATGTTGGGGAGCACACCACCCTGAGCGATGGTCACACCAGACAGGAGTTTGTTCAGTTCTTCGTCGTTACGGATGGCCAGTTGCAAGTGACGCGGGATGATGCGGGTCTTTTTGTTGTCACGGGCGGCGTTGCCAGCCAACTCGAGCACTTCGGCAGCCAAGTACTCCATCACTGCAGCCAAGTAGACGGGCGCTCCGGCTCCGACGCGTTCTGCATAGTTTCCCTTGCGCAGCATACGGTGAATACGACCGACGGGGAACTGAAGGCCAGCGCGGCTGGAACGAGTCTTCGCCTTTCCCTTAACTTTTCCTCCTTTGCCGCGTCCAGACATACTTGCTTAGTGAATGGTGGGTTTGTGAATGTGAAAAGCCGATACCGACCCCTTGCTATGTAGGCCACACCGTGCGACTGAAGCTTACAAGGTTTAATTTTACTTTACAAATTATCCCAGCACTCGTTATTCTGCACGACTTAAACCAAGCAGCTTGTAAAAAGTTTCACGTATCATATTCTCTATTAATCATTCATTCGAACTTTTCTCTTCATCTGGAAAATAAATTCACTTACCTATGATTCTCCATTAATGAAAATAGAGGAACGTTTGGGTCGATCCTCGGAGCGTTGCGTCCAGTATAAAGAGGCTAGCAGCGCAGCTGTTTCGCTATCCATTCTTAGGAAATCCAAACCAAAACATGCCACCCAAAGTCAGCGGTAAGGCAGCCAAGAAGGCGGGAAAGGCCCAGAAGAACATCAACAAAGACGACAAGAAGAAGAAGCGCCGCAGGAAGGAGAGCTACGCCATTTACATTTACAAAGTGCTAAAGCAGGTCCACCCGGACACCGGCATCTCCTCCAAGGCCATGAGCATCATGAACAGTTTCGTCAACGACATTTTCGAGCGTATCGCTTCCGAGTCATCCCGTCTGGCTCAGTATAACAAGCGCTCTACTATCACGAGCAGGGAAATCCAGACGGCCGTGCGCCTCCTGCTTCCCGGTGAACTGGCAAAGCACGCCGTCAGCGAAGGAACAAAGGCAGTCACCAAGTACACCAGCTCTAAGTAAAGCGGCCTCCGATACATTACAAGACCTAACGGCCCTTTTCAGGGCCACCAAATGAGATCCAGAAAAGAGTGTGGGCTTGCCGTGTATTACCGGTGTATCTACCCAAGACCGAACTCGTCGCCGTAGAATAAGTATAACGGTCTATGTGCCGCCGTCATGGAACACTCAGCAGCTGGCTCCATTTACCGTTTCGAGGCTTGAGGAGAATAAGCAAGCCAGATGCAGCCCACGCAACTCAAAGGCTCTTTAGAACAACCAGAACATTTGTTTCGACAAAAGTTTGTGCGTTTATCAAGCAACCGTTTCTGCACTTCCCTTGACGCGGTCCCCCAGCCTATTCCTTTTTTATCTGTTGCCTGTAATTTGTTATTTTTCCCTTTGTTTTTTTTTTTGTTAACTTTTAACTCGCGCCGTGAAAATCATTTTGATGTGTGCTTTTTTTCTATAGTTGATGTAATGCCTTTCAATACAATCTGAAAAATTGTTCGAAGTTGAATGTATTATTAGGGTGAAAATTGCAATAATTCGAAGTAGTTTTCATTTTTTTTAATTCTCGTCTATTCAATCGCAATTTTCACCCTGAAGGAGTCAAAAAATCCTTATTGCCCCGCAGGTTTTCGGATACAGCCAAAAATTAGCTTTTTTTTTGGTATGTGTCTCAAATCCATACGTTTTGTCAAAAACCTGTGCATTGCTTTCAAAGTTTCGCCATAAGAATGTAATGGGAAAATTTCGGTAAAAGTTTGGGAGCCATTTTAAAATACTTGTCCTTCTTCAAAAGCACTAAGAATTTAACCAGCCACACTCAGATCTCTACTGCAAAATGCAAAAATTCGCATATTTTTATCTTCTTTACTTCACGAGAAAACCCATGCGGACACATCTGTCGGTTTACAATGGAAAGAGATGATTTTGTCTGTCAAAGCTCTGCTAAATGGTACTGACATCCCTAATAATACATTCAACTTCGAACAATTTTTCAGATTGTATTGAAAGGCATTACATCAACTATAGAAAAAAAGCACACATCAAAATGATTTTCACGGCGCGAGTTAAAAGTTAACAAAAAAAAAACAAAGGGAAAAATAACAAATTACAGGCAACAGATAAAAAAGGAATAGGCTGGGGGACCGCGTCAAGGGAAGTGCAGAAACGGTTGCTTGATAAACGCACAAACTTTTGTCGAAACAAATGTTCTGGTTGTTCTAAAGAGCCTTTGAGTTGCGTGGGCTGCATCTGGCTTGCTTATTCTCCTCAAGCCTCGAAACGGTAAATGGAGCCAGCTGCTGAGTGTTCCATGACGGCGGCACATAGACCGTTATACTTATTCTACGGCGACGAGTTCGGTCTTGGGTAGATACACCGGTAATACACGGCAAGCCCACACTCTTTTCTGGATCTCATTTGGTGGCCCTGAAAAGGGCCGTTAGGTCTTGTAATGTATCGGAGGCCGCTTTACTTAGAGCTGGTGTACTTGGTGACTGCCTTTGTTCCTTCGCTGACGGCGTGCTTTGCCAGTTCACCGGGAAGCAGGAGGCGCACGGCCGTCTGGATTTCCCTGCTCGTGATAGTAGAGCGCTTGTTATACTGAGCCAGACGGGATGACTCGGAAGCGATACGCTCGAAAATGTCGTTGACGAAACTGTTCATGATGCTCATGGCCTTGGAGGAGATGCCGGTGTCCGGGTGGACCTGCTTTAGCACTTTGTAAATGTAAATGGCGTAGCTCTCCTTCCTGCGGCGCTTCTTCTTCTTGTCGTCTTTGTTGATGTTCTTCTGGGCCTTTCCCGCCTTCTTGGCTGCCTTACCGCTGACTTTGGGTGGCATGTTTTGGTTTGGATTTCCTAAGAATGGATAGCGAAACAGCTGCGCTGCTAGCCTCTTTATACTGGACGCAACGCTCCGAGGATCGACCCAAACGTTCCTCTATTTTCATTAATGGAGAATCATAGGTAAGTGAATTTATTTTCCAGATGAAGAGAAAAGTTCGAATGAATGATTAATAGAGAATATGATACGTGAAACTTTTTACAAGCTGCTTGGTTTAAGTCGTGCAGAATAACGAGTGCTGGGATAATTTGTAAAGTAAAATTAAACCTTGTAAGCTTCAGTCGCACGGTGTGGCCTACATAGCAAGGGGTCGGTATCGGCTTTTCACATTCACAAACCCACCATTCACTAAGCAAGTATGTCTGGACGCGGCAAAGGAGGAAAAGTTAAGGGAAAGGCGAAGACTCGTTCCAGCCGCGCTGGCCTTCAGTTCCCCGTCGGTCGTATTCACCGTATGCTGCGCAAGGGAAACTATGCAGAACGCGTCGGAGCCGGAGCGCCCGTCTACTTGGCTGCAGTGATGGAGTACTTGGCTGCCGAAGTGCTCGAGTTGGCTGGCAACGCCGCCCGTGACAACAAAAAGACCCGCATCATCCCGCGTCACTTGCAACTGGCCATCCGTAACGACGAAGAACTGAACAAACTCCTGTCTGGTGTGACCATCGCTCAGGGTGGTGTGCTCCCCAACATCCAGGCTGTGCTGTTGCCCAAGAAGACCGAGAAGTCGGAATAAATCAAAATTCAAAATCCTGTCTCAACCAACGGCCCTTTTCAGGGCCACCATGAGGTTTTGAAAGATCCGCTACCTTACTACCAGTCTTAGGATCGAGTACCGGTTAGTTCTTTGCTAGACGTAAGAAATGTGAAAATATAGTAAAGCGTTAAAGATGATTATTAAGATGCAATCTTTGTAAACCACTTTTTACCCGGAAAGTTTTCTAGAATTATATTTAGCCTTTATACCTATAAACTCGCAGTAAGGAACGGTAGCTTACTTTCATTCTGAGAACAGTTCCCAACTTCGTTGCGAGATTATAAACGAATGCAATAACGAACAATACAAATATATTTTGTCTACACTGGGACCAAGTTTTTTTTAGCGCTATACTTGATATTATTTTGTGACAAACGGCATCCCCGTTATCAGCGCACTTGCGCATCCATTGGTTTCATCTTCATTGTTTCGAACATGACCGTTTCGTATGACACGCTATATTGGTAGAAAAAGCTTTGGAAAATAGCAAGTCAGTTTTTAGTTTAGCATGAGTAAATTGAAGGAAAAGAATAAGCATGCATGAAATATGTAACATGAGATGAGGATTGATTTATCCATACTAAAGGCCAATTAAAATTCCAAAGTTACCGGGTTCCAGCTGAACAATCATGCCACTCTATTATTTCTATATACTGCGAAGGACAGCGTAACTCTAGTCTTTTCAAATTTGTGGCCCTTAAAAGGGCCGTTGGTTGTTGACGGTGTGGTCAGGTAACTTAGGCCCGTTCTCCGCGAATACGGCGGGCCAGTTGGATGTCCTTTGGCATGATCGTGACACGCTTTGCATGAATAGCGCACAAGTTCGTGTCTTCGAACAAACCAACCAAGTAGGCTTCGCTGGCCTCCTGAAGAGCCATCACGGCCGAGCTCTGGAAGCGCAGGTCCGTCTTGAAGTCCTGGGCAATCTCACGCACCAAGCGCTGGAAGGGCAGCTTGCGGATCAGCAGTTCGGTCGACTTCTGGTAACGACGGATCTCACGAAGAGCAACGGTGCCGGGACGATAACGGTGAGGCTTCTTGACACCACCGGTGGCCGGGGCGCTTTTGCGGGCGGCCTTAGTGGCCAGCTGTTTGCGAGGGGCTTTACCTCCTGTCGATTTACGAGCGGTTTGCTTTGTACGTGCCATGATGTTTAATTGTAGAACTGACCACTTGAGTGTACTTCGTATTCTCGAAAGAGTTACAGTGGGCAAAGCGGACGTTCACGTTTCTAACACCCGTACTCCATTCCCATTGGATGCTTCTTGAATAAAGGAAGAAACCCCACGTTTTGCCCAGAGTCCGTTCCGCAACAGCCAATGACCGCCAAGGAGCATGGGTTTATAAAGCCGCACTTTAGGCGTTCATCTCACATTCTTCAAACAGTTTAGTCCCTAAAATGACTGGTCGCGGTAAAGGAGGTAAAGGACTCGGCAAAGGAGGCGCCAAGCGTCATCGCAAAGTTCTCCGTGACAACATCCAGGGTATCACCAAGCCTGCCATTCGCCGTCTTGCTCGTCGTGGAGGAGTCAAGCGTATCTCTGGCCTCATCTACGAGGAAACCCGCGGTGTCCTGAAGGTGTTTCTCGAAAACGTGATTCGTGATGCCGTCACCTACACCGAGCACGCCAAGCGCAAGACCGTCACCGCCATGGACGTCGTCTATGCTCTGAAGCGTCAAGGCCGCACCCTCTACGGTTTCGGCGGTTAAAACCAGCTCTTGTTCTTAAAACGTTTCAACCCCCGGCCCTTTTCAGGGCCACCAAACAATTCCTGGAATCGTACCGCTAACTTTTGTATTTCATTGCATGTAAACTCTCGTAGAAAGTGGATGTATTCATTCTTTGGCCTAATCTTACATTCTGAGTTGGCCACAGAACAATGGTTATGTTATAACGTCACTCCCCTAAGCTCAAAGCCTGTATTTGTTGCTTCGTCTCGAGCATTTCGCTGTGACCGACAGGCGGGGCTTAATACGGCGTGCTACAAACTAGCGCTCGTGGCGGTTGGATATTACGTATTACAAAAGGGCTAACAGTTCAAACGAATTTTTCCTCACAGATCCACGTGTACGACATGTTATCACCAATCCATTTACGAGTTTCTCAAAATTTTCTCGTACAAACAAGTTATTCATGGCTATGGTTGACACCCGCAAGCCTGAGACGTACTTTCTATGGCGAACGAGAATGGCTTCCAAGTTCAGTAGCGTCATCTACCGGTAGAATTTGCACTTGCTGATTCAGTTCAAGAATTTGGGCTCTAGATGACACCAGAATTACTCGTTTGAAAGCTAAGCTATCTGCTTTTGTTCGCTAATGAAAATTTAAAACCCCCAACCGTTAAGGATACAGAATCTCACACTAGATTAAGTCGATGAAAATTATACACACAAATATTATCTTAACACGGCTGATTAGACGGACAGCATCGGTCAGTTTGAATTATAATCGAATGTCTTGTCTTGATTAGTATTGTTAAACAATATAGAGCCTTGACCTCAATTATTTTCGATTAGTTTTAACCCATCAAGATAAGAGTTCAAAATAAAGTGTGTGAATGATTCAGCTTGTTATGAACGGCAACTGACGTCACAAATACAGTAATATGGAAGAGAAAAGTTGCTCAAAAGTGCTCCGTTCGAACGAAACTGTTGTGACCATTCTTCATTTTACAACCATACCCAAAACCGAAAACAGAAAGAAAAAGTCAACAGCACCCAGTGTTCCCAGGCGGTCACCCATCCAAGTACTGACTGGGCCCGACGTAGCTTGACTTCCGGGATCTGACGGGACCGGGTACTTTCTACGTGGTATGGCCGTTGACGTCTATGGAGACTCGACTTAGAAACCCAATAGCACATAGTTTGAATGGTTGTGTGAACACTGGTATGTAAAAGGGGAGTTTTTTCTCTGAAAGTCTCCGCACATGAGGTCAAGAAGCGACATGTTTAACGTAAACGTTAGCGCTTGTGACAGTTTGTTAACTTGCCGCTGTAAACACAGCTAACTGCTTCTTCTTCTACACCAGATGAATTGTTCGAAACAGCGTAAATTTCATCAGTGAATACCTCGTCATTCCCGGTAATCCACTAGTAAATACACACTGGTGCCCTTTATTAGTAACACTGGTCAATACTTAAAGTCTGCTGTAAAACATTTTAATTTTGTGAGGCACTGTTAAGAAAAAAAGATAGCATCAACAATATCTCTTTTTGCTAAACATCACACAAAATGATAAATAAAAACGGAAAACTACAAATTCCGTACTAAAACTTAGGTCTTGTAACCATTTTATAATTTCTACTAAATAGTATTTTTCAAAATTATATTTTAAGGTACGTGCTGTACGATTTGTTTGCTCAACTTAAGTTTTGCCCAGCGTATTCATAAATGGAATGACCACTAGTTTGATTGTTGCAAAAGTGAATTTTGATTCACTAGGCAGATCTCAAACTAGTGAATACGCGAGCTATAAGATTTCTCGCTTCTAGCCTAGTAAATTTTTGGTCGAAGTGAATTTCTAGTCATCAGTTTAGCCAGGTGAACTTCGGCCAAGGTGAATTTACGGCCACCGGTTTTGCCTAGTGAATCTACAACCATCAGCCGAGCCTAGTGAAACATTCGTTTAATTTTTTGCCTAGTGAATTTATTATCTTGATTTTGCCACATACTCGCTTTCGCGTTCCTCCTCAATAAATACGAAGTTATTAAATATAAAAAAGCATTCCACTGTGTATTAACGACGATCAGACTGTGTTAATTCTGCAACTCGCAGATTAATCAAGGTGATGAGGACATAGAGTAAAATGCACACTCAAATACGCTCGAAACAAAAATGAAGACGTCAAAATCTCACTATAAGCTGGGGAAAATTAGTGAGTTATAAAATAGCGATGAATATCCAATGTGAACAGCAACGTCCACTAAGACGAAGCAATGTTCAAATGCTAATTTCCGACTCCTTTAAACTGCTTCACATCGTCTGATACGGGACTGCAGCTGGCCTGTCGCGTCAAGTGCAGAGTCCAACACGAAACGTCACACCAACCTTAGGCAAAATAAAGTTAACATTTGTTTCCTATATAACTAACTGATCGCGGAACTTAGAATGCAAAACAGAGATTTTTTAGTTTACCTCTCGAATCAAAACATTTTCACACCTATCGTTTCCCTCCAGCACGGCAAACACGCGTCGTCGAGGTCGCTCTCACGTATTTGAAGTCCCCTTGTTAGTCACAAGTTCAATTTCCTCACTCGACTAGGAACTGTAACAGAGGCAATCGTCAGAAATAAGAGGAATGTAATGAAAGATTTAATTAAAAAGGTCAGAAAATCTACTTACCCTAATGGAGCCTTACCATCACTGACCTGGTCTAATTTGAACTGAACCAAGCGCATACAACTTTCCATCAACTCTGTGCGACCGTTTACCCTGCAACGTTGCCACTTGTTTACTCAGAAACTGTAGAGCCATTGAGAAATAAGCCTTAGCAGGCCGGCCCCCAAAGAATAAGTATTCCCAAAAGCGTTTGAGGTCTTTGGCCCGCCTCGGTCACTCGAGCGTAAATTCTTTAATTTGTACTAGCCCTTCTGCAGATTTTAGGCATTAGCCTGGCTTGTTCTGTGGGCATGTAGCCATGGCGGATGGGTATGGGAGAACGTGAAGCACTCTGAATGAAGCATTATAGCACTACTGATGCTTTCTACAGCATTAGTTTTCAAATATATATTCAAAACTCTTAGGAAACTTGTGAAATCACTTTCTTGTATAAGTCTGGAAAGATAGATGTTTGTCAACACCTTGCACTTAGTATTTCGAAATGCCACACTGACCAAGTGTTAACTTTATGTAAATAAACCCTGATTTATATTTATAATCCGAAAAAAAGTAAATGAATAAAGGTGTTTTGGCAGACGGAATTTTCATATAATGTCAAATTTAATTAATTTCAAAAGAAATCTTGTGTATCAGAAAAGTTCCCACGCCCCGGTTTCTAATTTTGGAGCTGAAAAATAGTACTAAAGCGCACACCGCGCCTGTCATGCGCACGCCGGATATATTCAAAATTAAATTAAAAATCAGGATGGCCATGCCCACACACCGATATAATCAGTGAAAAATAGACCACGGTTTCTTCTATCACGAAATGAACTTCGTTCTTTGGGACCTGGTCGATTTCGATGTTAAAAATTGAATCAAAGTTTTTCTTCCATAAGAGCCCATAGTAAAAATTGTCGAGTTGCCCACACCAGTTCGAGGAACTTTCCGCGGCCGATTTTTCCAGGGAGAGAAAAGCCCGCCCTAGACCTCTACTCCAGTCAAAGTACGAGGCTTAATGACAGGTGGAGTCTAGAGGGGCTGGATTGCTAAGGCTTATTAAACTTATCACTTGTATTTCAGTTAGTTTTGAATAATATCTAACAACTTTAGTACATTTCTAATATTGCTTTCCCGTTCTTATGTTTCATGACATATAAAACTCATTCCACATCAATAGTGTGTGCAATACACGTGCAATAGTTTATCACCAATTTGAACATTTTTAGTATGTGTTCCCTCATAATACACCACAATTTCCCAAGTGTTTTCGTAAACTTAGTTTAAATTAAAGGTATCAAAAACATGGTAAAAATTCCATAAGACTGTTGATAGGCGTTACGCAGGCAAGTTTGCTTTGTTTCTAGAAATAATTCGTAATGGGGGTACGAAACTACGAGGAAAGGTGTACGAAGATTTGATAACATCTGATAACATAGGATAACACGTGAATTTAACAGTGATAATATGACCCAGGCGTATGAAGATTACTGGAGGTTTCGGACCCCTTGCAGTTTACACATAGAAATCCCAACTGGCGTGGTGGTGATATGAATTCTGTCCTTCGTTTCTAATAAATGAAAACTGTGTTCTTAGAACTGGTGACACATGAACTATTTTCGACGCAGTAATTACACGAAGAATGTCTGATATAATGGCTAGTGAAACTGCTTCCAGAGTTTCAGCCTAGTGAATCCGTCTGCCTAGTAAATTTTATTTTTATTATAGCCTAGTGAATCTGCTTCCAGAACTCCAATCTAGTGAATTTGTCTACCTAGTGAATTTTATTTCCGATTATAGCCTGGTGAAACTCTTCTGCATAGTGAATCAGGGACTTGAAAAAAATTCACCGGGCGTTTTAGCCTAGTGAATCCGCGAAACAGATAAAAATGGACAAAAACAACGGATTCACTAGGCTGCTTTCCTAGCGAATCGGCCGAACCCTCACTTATGCCTAGTGAATTCGGCTGAAATCGCGAGAGTGCAAGTTCAATATATCCTTGGGCGGATTCACTAACTCTTTTATAATAAATTATTTTAAGTATTTGTCAATGCCTATATCGCTCAGAAAGCTAGTGCTTTACGCTCATGCTTCATGAAATTTTAATTAGTTCCTTGTTTCGTGTTATATTTCCAAAATATTTATAATTTTTTCTCATAAAACTGCATGAGTGTCATTACCCTCAGTCAAATAATTACAAAAATTTTAACCATATGAAGGGGATCATAATAATAACCAGAATATTAATCGGACTAATCATTGTAACTGGTTCCTCCTCCACAATCTCCTCCAGAGCTTACTCCCCCAGAGTCCCAACCTCCACTGTAATCATTTTGACTCCCAGTGTCGCATTGTCCAGAATCCCAGCCTTCAACTTGGCACCATGCGTTGCCATCACTCAATGATCCGCACCTATCGTTCCTAACTTCCGAGTTTCTCCAGCATGCGTTCGTTATTTCGTCAGCTCCAGTCTCGTTCGTGCCGCCAGATAGTGAGAAGCCATACTTCTTCTTTAGGTACGCATGAGCATCCTTACTTCTTTCCCCACGGGAAGAGACTTCTAATAGATGGAAAAAAAATGAGATTTAAAAAGTATTTAAGAAGATTAAGCATTCGATGCAACATTTTTCAGGCAATATTACGAGTTTCTATTACTGGAAATTCTCAGAACCTCAAAACCATGTCCCTTCACAAGACTTGCAAAGGAAAATTGCGTTTCCCATGTAATATCTATGCGGAATCGTGTTCGCAATGCAAAATGACTGCTTAAAATGCTGAACTGTCCTTTGGCAAATAGCGCAGTGAAGATATTAAGGAGATTATTTTTTTTAATCTTATAAATGTACGCGTGATATTCTAGTTTGTTTCTTTTAGAACTACAGCACTGGTGAGAAACTTCATAGCAAGTGATAAAATTTAGAGTTTACTTCCATAAATTTACTTGCCTTTCTTGTGACGTTTCTTACACGATGAACTTCCTTCCTCTGCACTCATACAGCAACCCATCTAACTCAAATAGTTCCACCTCGACGGATCTTTCTGTAAGGGCAATCTTAACAACTAATAAATGTGGCCCTGTGTTTACGACACTTACCAGTTAACTGACTCTTTTGGGTTGAAACTTTTTTTGAATAGTGAAACTTACTTCCGCCTCAGGCAACATTGGGATTTCCTAACGCTGACGAAAAAAGGATACAGGACGCGTTTCCGTTACGACATAGTGTAACTAATTTGTTTGGAAGCATTGTGGTAGAAAGCACAAGTTGCGAATAGGTTTGAATGAGCAATTACATTCAATAACTAATAAGATACACATGCAACCAGTTTTATGTGACGTCGCAAAGAAATTGATCTGACTGTAGGAATCAAGGAACGAGTTTGTTTTTATTTCACAGGGCTATGAATGTCGACAAAGTTAGTTTTCCTTACATTAATATAATAAATGTAATGAATTCAGAACGTTCTGTTTAATAATTCAACATGTATGTGTTGCATCACACTAAAACCGGTTGCATACGGGAATTCCCCAGAAATGTTCTCTACACTGTTATCCGAAAGGTCCTGTTTCTGGCCTTAACCGAGGTCCGACGTTTTTCAGGACCTCACTGTAAGAAACCGGACGTCAGGTTTAGAAACCGGACGTCATGTTAAAAAACCGGACGTCTTGATAAAATTCTGGACGTCACGATAAATTTCGGGACGTTACGTTAAAAATCCGGACGTCACGTTAAAATTCTGGACATCGGTTTAAAAATCCGGGCCCCAACCCGTTTGGGACGTCAATTTAGCGGCGGACCTCACCTTAATAGGGCCTTACTTTAAAATGGGATGTCCTTTATTGGATGTCATTTTCCCCAATAAAAAAAAGATTCGATTGGTTAGAGATTCAACATAAACCTTCCTTCTCCATTGCAGAAAGCAATTCGTTTTTCCTTCAGAACGAACTCGAACCTGGAATCCTTTGCTTCGTAGGTGAGACCTTTATCCACTTCACCACCTTGCTACGCAAAATCATCGATATTTAATAGATGGAATGACATTTTCTGCTTCTTAACTGTGTTCTTTCAGGTGGTGTTCAGGCTATTGTTCAGGTGGTCCCAGACCACCTTAATTTTCTTTTTAGTAGCATCGGACCTCTCTTTCATATGACGTCTCTTATTGGACCCCTCGTTTATCGGACCTCCATGAATAGACCATAATAAAGCTTAATATGTTTAAAAAACTTTACAGAAATGTCATGTGTTATGAAAGAAATGCGACCATCTTCGTATTCTGTCTCACTCTATGCTATTATAAGGAATGAAAATTGCCAAATTACCAAGTTAATTACAAAATTCCCCCCAATTAAGTCCTTAATTAGCATTAATTAGCTAGTCGATTAAAATTTATATTATTGATAATGTGTAATGTAAAAAAATCGGAGATCAGCTTAAGATTCTGGGTCTCGGTGTGAAATGTGGGACCTTACATTAAAAACCAGACGTCATTTAACATTCCGGATGTCGTTTCTAAATTCGGGACTTCAGTTTGAATTCGGTACTCCGTTCATTAATGGAACCTTTTCTTTACCGGACATCTTCTTCAAAATTTGGAACTCAGTCTTAAATTCAGGACGTCATTTTCCCAAACCGGACCTTCGGGTTGGTCGGACGTTGTTTTCAAAAATCGGACCCCGTCCTTTTGGGACGTCAGTTTTAAATTCAAGACGTCAGTTTTTCATTTCGGACGTTAATTTAAAATATCGGACGTCGTTTTAAGGAACCGGACGTCTGTTTTAGATTCCAGACGTTAAAGCTTCAATTCCGGACGTCAGTGTAAAATTCCGGACGTTACTCTAAAAAACTGGACGTTGACTTAAAATTCCGGACGTTTACTTTAAATTCTGGACGTTGACTTAAAATTCTGGACGTCACGATAAAATTCCGGATGTCACGTTAAAATTCTGGACGTTAACTTAAAATTCCGGACGTCGTTTTAAAAAAACCGGACTTGGACCGAGAAAATTTTAGGACCTTTCGGATACCAGTGTACGAAAATAATCTTAGCCAGTCTTATTAGGCAATTACGTTAAGCAACACTATTGAATTTAATTCCAATAGGTGAGGTATTACCTTAAATATCCCATATCATCTATAAAATAATATAAAGTCCTGAGTCCTGTGTAAAGATTTAGAAATTTAACGGCCCACTACAGTTTGAGTTATACTATTTGAAAGGAATATTATAATGTTGTAATGCATATTTTACTACATGCTAATGAAATATGTAAGAATAACGCAGAATGTTTCTTCACTACAACTTATTGGAGTAGTTTTGACGCACTGTACACTGTTATCCCAAAGGTCCTAAAATTTTCTCGGTCCAAGTCCGGTTTTTTAAAGCGACGTCCGGTATTTTTAAGTTAACGTCCAGAATTTTAACGTGACGTCCGGAATTTTATCGTGACGTCCAGAATTTAAAGTCAACGTCCAGAATTTTAAGTCAACGTCCAGAATTTAAAGTCAACGTCCGGAATTTTAAGTCAACGTCCAGTTTTTTAGAGTAACGTCCGGAATTGAAGCTTTAACGTCTGGAATCTAAAACAGACGTCCGGTTCCTTAAAACGACGTCCGATATTTTAAATTAACGTCCGAAATGAAAAACTGACGTCCTGAATTTAGAACTGACGTCCCAAAAGGACGGGGTCCGATTTTTGAAAACAACGTCCGACCAACCCGAAGGTCCGGTTTGGGAAAATGACGTCCTGAATTTAAGACTGAGTTCCAAATTTTGAAGATGTCCGGTAAAGACAAGGTTCCATTAATGAACGGAGTACCGAATTCAAACTGAAGTCCCGAATTTAGAAACGACATCCGGAATGTTAAATGACGTCTGGTTTTTAATGTAAGGTCCCACATTTCACACCGAGACCCAGAATCTTAAGCTGATCTCCGATTTTTTTACATTACACATTATCAGTAATATAAATTTTAATTGACTAGCTAATTAATGCTAATTAAGGACTTAATTGGGGCGAATTTTGTAATTAACTTGGTAATTTGGCAATTTTCATTCGTTATAATAGCATAGAGTGAAACAGAATACGAAGATGGTCGCATTTCTTTCATAACACATGACATTTCTGTAAAGTTTTTTAAACATACTAAGCTTTATTATGGTCTAATCATGGAGGTCCGTTAAACGAGGGGTCCAATAAGAGACGCCATATGAAAGAGAGGTCCGGTGCTACTAAAAAGAAAATTAAGGTGGTCTGGGACCACCTGAACAATAGCCTGAACACCACATGAAAGAACACAGTTAAGAAGCAGAAAATGTCATTCCATCTATTAAATATCGATGATTTTGCGTAGCAAGGTGGTGAAGTGGATAAAGGTCTCACCTACGAAGCAAAGGATTCCAGGTTCGAGTTCGTTCGGGAGGAAAAACGAATTGCTTTCTGCAACGGAGAAGGAAGGTTTATGTTGAATCTCTAACCAATCGAATCTTTTTTTTTTATTGGGGAAAATGACGTCCAATAAAGGACATCCCATTTTAAAGTAAGGTCCTATTAAGGTGAGGTCCGCCGCTAAATTGACGTCCCAAACGGGTTGAGGCCCGGATTTTTAAACCGATGTCCAGAATTTTAACGTGACGTCCGGATTTTTAACGTAACGTCCCGAA
Source organism: Eulimnadia texana (assembly GCA_002872375.1). NCBI lineage: Eukaryota > Metazoa > Arthropoda > Branchiopoda > Diplostraca > Limnadiidae > Eulimnadia > Eulimnadia texana. The sequence continues at coordinate 174,882 of NKDA01000011.1, forward strand.
ATTTATCGTGACGTCCAGAATTTTATCAAGACGTCCGGTTTTTTAACATGACGTCCGGTTTCTAAACCTGACGTCCGGTTTCTAAACCTGACGTCCGGTTTCTAAACCTGACGTCCGGTTTCTTACAGTGAGGTCCTGAAAAACGTCGGACCTCGGTTAAGGCCAGAAATAGGACCTTTCGGATAACAGTGTAGTAATTTGGTCGGTTTCATGTTCAGGTTATGTTAACATTTAGTTGTTTGTTTTTAAGCCAATACAAAAAAGAAGGGCTAGCCAAATGCCAGAATGTCCTTCTGCATGGTGGATAATTATCATGGATTCAGCTAGACGATAGTGTGAAATTGGTCCACTTTCACGCGTTTCGCACGCTTGAACTTTTAAAGAACTTAGTCATGCAGTATTCAACTCTTTATTCAGAAGGTCCACTTCTAGCAACTAAAGTAAGTTCAGTTTTTTTCAGCTTTTTCTGTATCGGAAATGTGAATTTGTAACGCTTTTGTCGTGTCTCCAGTTGGCAAATAAATATTTGCACTTGTCGGAACGCGTTTGATTGTAATCGTTAGCGAGTCACTTCAACACTAAACAAATCAATGTCATATCTATTCGTTCCCTTCAGTGCAATTGTAAACTGTATGCCCATGTGGAACTAGAACAGCAACAGAAAGAATGATGCGGGGCAATAACAAACTTCGAAGGAGGCTTGGCTTAGTTATCTCAGATCATTCTGTTCACTTCTCACTACTTATCACTAATACTGACTTTGACACCTTCTGCACGTCATAACTTTTGTACCTTGTACGTTGAACTCGAAATATGACCGGTAATACACCCAAACAATTATAAAAATGATAAAAAAGGACAACTAATCAAATGATTTCGTTCCTAGTGACCGGTGTGAAAGTGTCGAAATTAGCCTCATTATTGGTTGCTGATCCCACAGGCAGTTTGATAAAATAGGTTTTGCGTAGATCAATCTTGTCAACTGAATTAACTAAAAAGTTTCATAAGAATTGTATGTCGTTCGATTCCACAAACTTTGATTCAAATTTGTCCGGTCTATCAGTTGGTTAATCGGGTATTTATTGATCACGTATATCACATTACAATCTATTAGTTCCTTTACACCAAATGTAGAGCTATACCCATATTTAGAACTCGAACATAACAACACATGACAAAGCACATAACAAAGGATGTTGATCCTTTTGGAAAGCACGAAGTGTATAAGCTATTAAAAACTTTAACGAAGCATCAAGCAAAACAATATGGTCTTGCAGTGACCAACGCATTGGTTAAAATACCAGAGATGAATAAATCCAAATAAAATTTGTTTTATCAGTTCAAGTAATCCTACGAGGAAAAAACGTAAAATACCAGCAGCATCCAGTGTTTTCCATGGGCCATCCCCCAGCCAAGTACTGATTGGGCCTATCACCTTCACTGCCGGGATCTCACGAAATCGGGTAGTTTCTACGTAGAACAACCGTTAGCACTAATGTACTGTACAGTTGTATATTCAAAAAAGTATCCTCTTAAGTTATAGGATATCACTTTTGAATGAAGTTGAGTACTACTAAAGCGGCCTAATGGAGCTCTAAAGGAGGGCGAGGAATCAAACGCTGGTCAAGATGATTTGATTTTCACCCTTGTAATCCACTTGAGCACTATAGTAGAAGACGAGTCTATGGTAAATCGATTTTCTAATCCATATAGGTAGTCATTTTTTCACGACTGTACGTATCGTTATAAATTCGTTGGGACAGTTACTATTTTCTTTTGAATAGATTATTATAAAGTAGTGACGACGAGCAACGAACTAGAAACTTTAACACCTTTACTGGTAAGGACTCGGGAATGATAAGCTCGGGAACGATCCACTCAAAAGAGTCTAACTGTAGACAAAAATTCTTTCCTCTCTTCTCAATTTATTTCGGGTACTGAAAGGAGAAAAAAAATATATAGCAGCACCAAGTGTTCCCAGGCGGTCCTACTCCATTATATAGCAAGTGTAGAACATAGTACGTTATATAATAATTTGAAAGAAGTCGTCAAAGACGGATCTGACGGAAGTGGAACTGTACTAGTTCTGGAGGGTCTTAAAATCCAGAGGCTGTCAAATATCTCACAAGAGAGTGGGCCTCGACCTTAAGATAGCTGGAGTGTCCCTCGATGTTATAGCCAACATGCAACTTTAGGGGCATTCATCAGACACCACGAACTAGCAGAAGCTAGACCCCGACAACTTTCTGTTGCTGACGTTTCTGGTTGAAGATATTGCATCCGACGCAGAAAAATATTATTCTGAGGGTCCCAGGACTTTCCAGTGTCAGGATTGCAATCCTCGGGTTTAGAGACGAAACGATGTAATATAGGAAAATGTCTATTTCATAGTAATAATGTTTAGAAACTGTCACTGCCGAGCGATCATTTGTTTTATGATCATGCATTTTTCTTATAAATAGAAAAGCGGATTGGATACGAAATACTTTACTGACGATCGCACCAGTTATCGTGAAGTTTAATTCGAAATTCGCGAATGTGATTATCTTTTCTACTATATCCGTGGTGATGCATGGATAACAACTTCATGAACTTCGATAGAAAGAAAGCTGTTCAGAATAATTGTTCTCTTGAATATAGTTATTTAATCTACCGCTAGATGGCATTTGTCTTTCCTCTTAATTTCACCCTTACCAGAGTGTTATTTAATCTGTTGTCAATTAAGCGTCATGGAGAAAGGTAGTTGAAGTTTTCAGTTAATAAACGATTGCAGTTAATTGGCCGATATCGTCTTCTTATTTCTAAACCAAGTAAAACAAAACGCAGGGAACTCTAAAATCACGAACAAAAGTACCAAATCTGCTTGATTGATCGCTTAGCAGGCCGCTCGCACTAGGCATCCCCGATTAGACATTCTTTTTCTTCTGCAGAACTACACACGAAACAAGAGAAGAACATCTTGATCAACTACTAGCGTGACTACCATGGACAATTTGATACGGTACTCCAGTCATTCGTTTCAGTACCACTTGAAATTATATGTATCCCTTGTTTGGTGTAAAGCAACTGTAAAAACCTACATGTACATGTAATACTAGATTGCCTCAGCTTATTTCCAGTAAAAGAAAAACTGTTTGAAACAACTAAAGCCCATATTTCCTCTAACTAACTGAAATCGTGTATCAGTTACTATTACACACCACCCAAAAATATTTACCAAGTTCAAGTGGGTTCGTGTCAATTAAGTATGTAAGCATTTGCACACTATTGCATGTTTTATTCACAACCTTGACGGCCGGTAAGTACACAAATAAATGAATAGTTAAATATTTAGTGAAAAACATTTCGATTATACATTTTCCGTAGAACCGCTTCACTCCTAAAGAACCTTCCCCAACTTGTAGGAACCTGAATTAAAAAATTTTTTGTATCTCTTCAATTCTATCCCACTTTTTCTATCAGTTTTCTGCGTTCGTATCCAGTCTTATTCATCAGTAAGTGCACTGTGAGATTAATCGAATTTTAAGTAGCAATCATAAAGTGATATTTGATCAAAAAGCTTTCACTATAATTGAAAAATTAAGTAAGTTCAACATTTGTAATATGTCATATAGTGCAAGTTTCTTGTAGCGAAGTTTCAGTGTCCACGCGGAAGACACTTGGGTTTCCTGTCAAGGTTGACACATCTTCCATGAGCGCAGCGGACTGTAGCGCACGGTCCATATGCTAAAACAAACAAATCATAGTATGAGTATGTTCGTAAAACTTTTCGATGACCGCATTTGTTCAGTGCTATACTATGTCAGAACACTTTGCTTTACGTTATTCATTGTTAATTAATATTAAATTTTCAAATAATATAACTTAAAAGCTATTATAATGCTTAATGATTTATTTTAACTTGCCAAGAAACAAACTTACGTCCTGGAACACATGTTTTAATCGGGAGACATGGAGACCTGATACAGAAAACAGTCTGCAGCTCACAGTGCTGGTTGTGTGGACAGTCAAGAGTGCATTCAGGGTGGTTTTGAACACATTTCAGCGTCAACCGATCACATGAAAAGCCTGGTGGACAGTTCCCCTGACGACATGTTACTGAAAAATTTTTGTCAATAGTGTTCAAAAAAAACTTGTGGGTACAGTTTGCGAATCGTTTGATGCCATTAACAGGAAGTTAATGGGATAAAAAGTAAGTAAATAAATGGTGTTAATTAATCTAAAGTTCTTACCTGATCTAGTCGCTTCTTCGTCAGCGAAAACCAAGACCGAAGCTGCCAAAAGCAGAGTGACGAATGAAAGCATAAACTTTTTCATTGTTCCTCCAAAGAATGAAACTTTTTCGTTTAAGGACTGGTTTTATATGTGACTTAAGCATTGCGTCACATAAAGTGGGTTTTCCCATGTTTTGTTTACTCGCAGAGAGATAACCGAACTTAACGGGTAAGTCGGGGTAGTGTGTTTCGGTTAATATTTGCAAAAAAAAAAAAAAAAACGTTCAATAAACAAAGGAGACAAACTCTGAATACGTTCAAACATCATGGCATTCAAAATTATAACCGTGAGACAGGAAGACCTATCACGTAACATAAACTAGTGCGCTGATTATTGAGATCATTACAACACTTATTGGGACAAAAAAGACCGTGTGTACCACGTGTATGGGCACGCTAATGGTTAGAAAAGCGTTGTTGCAACAATTATATATTACTTACTGAATTTTTGTCTATTAACCATTTTTTAACAGTCATAAAAAATTGATTTTAAACGAAAGTACCCTTTATTCTTGTATTACTTTACAATATGATTCCTTTTTGGGCGTACATGTATACGTACGCCAAAACATACGCGATCGTCCGAGTTTAGCGCCTCGCGGGCAATCTGCACAAAATTGCGAAAACTATCGTAGCCGCTAATGTTAGTGCAGCCTTGGTATGTATAGGACGCGCCAAGCGATGCCGTGTGGGATGTTTATACGCGCGCACATGCGCGCGCATTCATGAGGCCTTGGGCCAAATGCACAAGATACTAACTTCTCTATTACGGACAGGGTCATTCACTATGCTTATTTTCGGGTGCGCATGCGCGCACATTTTCTCTGTAGGTCTGCTTTGATCGTTGTGCGGATTTTTGGTCTTCAAGCTATGCTTTGATTGTTGCGCGGCGAATTTTCTCGTAAAGGTTAACTCAGATCGTTGCACTGTTCGCCTTGATTTTAAATTATGGCACGTTATGTAATAATTTAAAGGGTTTTAATGATTTATTTCATAGGGTATAATGAAATACCTAGTTAAATGCAGACACGTTGTTTTATTTGTAATATTTTTTCCTCTTTGTGTATTCTTTCTATTCGGGAACGCGTTTTGCTGTTTTAGGGTATTTTTTGGAACAGAGTTTGAACTCGTAGCTTTAGTCTGAACTGTGCCTTCGAGCGATATATTCTAGGAAGTTAGGGCGGAAGCGTCAAAGACGGACGTACAATTTGTGTACTTAGGCGAAAGGGCAATGCTCAGAACCCTGAAGGATTGATTTTAAGTTCAATCCTACGTGGCTTGCGCATAGAAACGGCTTTGAACAATTGTGTCCCAAGTATCCTGTGAATAGGAAGGTCAGTTTCTTACACCGCATGCGTGCTCGAAATGCGAATACACATACTCTTATAATCACTAGACATACATGCGGTCATAGAGTTGTGCAGATTCGGTTACTCTATTAACTGGTAACCGGTTACTGCATTAGATTTCGAGAAACCGGTTAGATTGAGAATGATGCACAAGAACGCTGTTTAATATTAATACCTAAACGGAAGTATACAGTAAACTTTGCTGGGGTTAACAAAGTAATATTTAATTAACGAAATATTGTTTTGGAACTACGCCATCTCTTGGCAGAAAATACAACGAATACGAAGTACCCTATGCAATTTAGAGGAATGATTAACTGTTGATGTGGACACTCCACCACCACCACAGATAAACGAACTACCTTCATTCACCACTCATACAACACACATCTTTTCGCACGCTTCACATCCAGCATGTACATGTACGCCATGCGCCCATACGGCGCAATCGTCCTTGTTTAAAATTCCCTGAGGTAAGTATTTCTCATGCCACAGATATAAATTTTTCATAACGGATCAAAACACTATACTGAACGTTATCTTCGGTGAAATATTGCGTAACGTTTTTGAATTATTCACATCGTTTACTATTAGCACCACATTTGCTCGGTGGCTTGCGTAACCTTCCTGTTGTGTCATAGGAAATTTCCGGTTTATCGTTGTTTACTGTCCTAAATTGAGAAATTTGGGCAACGCAAAATTGTAAGTTTTTTGTTTTATTCACATTAGTCTGAACAACTTATTAGTAAATGCGTAATTTGCGTAATTCTTCCATATTTAAGACAAACGAAACGTCTCGTTACGGACTGTTGCCAAATAAAGTGGCGCCGCGGGTGGCGATAGTTAGAATCTTGAAAAAGTGGTAAACAAATCATTGAAAATTTCGAAGAATTTGAAATGAATTGGAAATCGGAAGTGGTTAAATTGGCATATATTTAATAGAACTGTTTCTGTATGTGTATATCATTTTGTCGTAAAATAAAACATAAGCTGGGGCCTCGTATACGTAACGGTAAACTGAACTCAACCTTGAAATCATAAAAAAGATAACTCAAATAAATCTCAGGTAAACATCAACTTTCGGATAAACGCACTCAAAAGATGAACAGTGAGTGCGTTTTACCCGAAATCTTTTTCTAGATTCATTGTTGTAATGAGTTGGGTCTTCCATCGAAGTTCAGTTGTAGTCACAGTTCATTTTGGCAATAAGCTCTTGAAGTCGTCTATGTTTGTCTTTAAGTCCTTACGATGTTCAACCTTTCCCGTTTTTTCCGCTGTTCTCTCGGAAAGAAGTATATGTTTAGTTTGAAAATGATTTCATGGGAAATCTTGGAAACACTACGATTCTTCGACTGAGGAAATATTGGTAAATGAAGCGAAGAAAGGTAATCTTTTTTATAACGTCAACTGTGACACTACATTTACTTTGAGACATACAAAACCATAAGTAATGACGACAACTGTTAAATGAAAACTGCGTACTTTGACGTGATTTACAATAGCGCCAACGGTCTTACCACGTAGAAAGTACCCGGTTCCATCAGATCGCGGCAGTAAAACGACGTCGGTCTCGGTCAGCCCTTGGACGGATGACCGCCTGGGAACATTGGAGCTGTTGACTTATCCCATATTTTTTAAAACTCGAAATGCGTTCAGGAGAAATTAAGTAACAACTGTAATTACACTTGACATGCGTGGATCACTCTTGGTCAATGGCCATCACCTCGTATACGGTCGCGGTTGGGGTGTGTAAAAGGTCAAGTCTGTTTTTCATTACTGCTCGATGGAACTGTTGACTCAGTTGATATAGAATGGCAGTTATCCGCTCGAGGTCGTTGTTTCAGATACTCGGCCACACGGCACTTGACACCTTGCAAAGAAAAGATTCGTGTTACGTGAATGAACATTTAGTGGCCGATGAAGGAAAGTAAATATATGATGACGTAGATATTCACTATTCCAAACTCCGTATTAAAAATCATATTTAACTATCAACAGCATAGAGAAACGACGACGAGACCAACAGAGTGAAACTCACATCTGGAAACAGAATTACTCAGCAGAAAGATGAAGTGCGCATGCTGCCGCTAGATGGTTATTTTGAAGGGCTACATCATTTGTGGATAAATAAGTGGGAATGAAATACAATAGTTCTATTCGAATCTAGTCTTATATAAAACTGTGCATGGTATAATATATTTGAAGAGGAGCAAAGACTGAAATAAAACCAGTTATCATATTCTTAAGTGAATAGGAAATGAATGCTGTTGACAAATAAACTCAGCTGTACGGTTCACTGTTCGATCTTGCGCTAGATGGTGTTCGCGAAGTATACGGATACGGCGATCAATTATTACACTGGGTACATCTGCCACCAAAGCACGGCTTATACGCGAATCCAAGGGCTGAAAGAAATACTATACCCACTCAGTCAATAAATTAGTACGTAACTATTAACACACAGAACTGAAAAGCAGTAAGGCAAGTAATGCTCTTTCAGAAGTGTCTAGTGGCCCTAAAAAGGGCCGTTGGGTTTTCGAAGCGCTCAACCAAGGTCCAGTTTTAACCTCCAAAACCATAGAGGGTGCGGCCTTGGCGCTTCAAAGCGTACACGACGTCCATGGCGGTGACGGTCTTGCGCTTGGCGTGCTCTGTATAAGTGACGGCATCACGAATCACGTTCTCCAGGAACACTTTGAGAACACCGCGAGTCTCCTCATAGATCAGCCCAGAGATACGCTTGACGCCTCCACGACGAGCAAGACGCCGGATGGCGGGCTTGGTGATACCCTGGATGTTGTCACGAAGAACTTTGCGATGACGTTTAGCGCCTCCTTTACCAAGTCCTTTACCTCCTTTACCTCGACCTGTCATTTTCAGAACTGAACTGTTAGTACAATGACTAAAGTGTGCCACGTCCGCCTTTATGTACCCGTAACGCTTCACATTCGTTGGCTGGCACAGTAGTATCTAAGCTAAAGAGGCGGGGTTTCGCTTTGTTGCATCAACAACCAATAGAAAGTAGCTGCGGTGTTAGAACCGTACACGTCTGCCTTGCCTTTACTAGAAGAGTTGATTTAAGACTCCCAATTCATTCTGAGACATTTATTTAACAGCATGGCACGTACCAAGCAAACTGCCCGTAAGTCTACTGGAGGTAAAGCGCCCCGTAAGCAGCTAGCCACCAAGGCTGCCCGCAAGAGCGCTCCGGCCACTGGTGGAGTTAAGAAGCCTCATCGTTATCGTCCCGGCACCGTTGCTCTTCGTGAGATCCGTCGCTATCAGAAATCGACCGAGCTTCTGATCCGCAAGCTGCCCTTCCAGCGGCTGGTGCGTGAAATCGCCCAGGACTTCAAGACGGACCTGCGCTTCCAGAGCTCAGCCGTGATGGCCCTCCAGGAGGCCAGTGAGGCTTATCTGGTTGGTCTGTTCGAAGACACAAATTTGTGCGCCATTCACGCTAAGCGCGTTACCATCATGCCGAAGGACATCCAACTGGCCCGCCGTATTCGTGGAGAGCGAGCTTAATATATTCTGAGTAGTACGCCCATAACCAACGGCCCTTTTCAGGGCCACAAAAAATCCTAAGAAACGAGAATTTGTGCCCCCACACAGCTTAAAAAACTTTTTTGGCCTTTAGTTGGTATCACAGTGTTCAGATATAGTCCGCGTAAGAATAATTGCAGTTACGGAATTTGTAACTAATTTTGTCTACATAAATATCCATCCCGATACTTATTTATGTCTTATGAATGAAGTTAGCACCTAATGCGTTTTGCGTTATTTGATGCTGAGCTGTTACTGTTCTGTTCGTTCGAAAACCAGTGTTATGGAAAAGCTTACATTTTCGACGTTACTTCATGCAACGTGATATAGTAGACAATTAGTCATGCAAAACGTTCTCACAACCGCGAACTTATGGTAAAAACTTGACTGAATTGATACTTAGTCTCAACTATAATACTGATGAGAAATTACAGGCACAACATTAGCGGATTTTTCCATGAGATAAGTGGTGGCCCTGAAAAGGGCCGTTGGTCGAGACGGGTCGTCATTAAGTCGATTTATTCCGACTTCTCGGTTTTCTTGGGCAACAGCACAGCCTGGATGTTGGGGAGCACACCACCCTGAGCGATGGTTACACCAGACAATAGCTTGTTCAGTTCTTCGTCGTTGCGGATGGCCAGCTGCAAGTGACGCGGGATGATGCGGGTTTTCTTGTTGTCGCGGGCTGCGTTGCCAGCCAACTCGAGCACTTCAGCAGCCAAATATTCCATCACGGCAGCCAGGTAGACTGGGGCTCCTGCTCCGACGCGCTCGGCATAGTTTCCCTTGCGCAGCATACGGTGAATACGACCGACGGGGAACTGAAGTCCGGCGCGGCTGGAACGAGTCTTCGCCTTTCCCTTGACCTTGCCTCCCTTACCGCGACCAGACATGTTTGCTTGAGGGATTAGTGGTAGACTGAAGTCTGAAGTTTGACATCTGAGGAATGACCTTTTTATATGGATACACCTAGTGACCGAAGTTAACATGTTTTTGTTTTGCTTTTTGATTCAGCTCACGTTTTTGACAGAAGGCAACTGCGAAACGTGTTTAAACAAAAGCTACCTCTGGTGATTTGCGTGACCAATGTGTAATTTTGGTTTTGCTTTTATTCCGCAGAATGAATTAATTTTTCCTTACAAGTTACAACCAATGGAAAAGGAGGCAGCTGGTGAGCATACCGCCAACTTTCCTTCCGTATAAAGTGAGACAGCATGCAGCTGTTCGCACCATTCATTGTTTAGAGACCCCACTCAAAACATGCCTCCCAAAGTGAGCGGAAAAGCAGCGAAGAAGGCCGGCAAGGCCCAGAAGAACATCAACAAGGACGACAAGAAGAAGAAGCGCCGTAGGAAGGAGAGCTATGCCATCTACATCTACAAAGTTCTCAAGCAGGTCCACCCAGATACTGGTATCTCTTCCAAAGCCATGAGCATCATGAACAGCTTCGTCAACGACATTTTCGAGCGCATTGCCTCCGAGTCGTCTCGCCTGGCCCAGTACAACAAGCGTTCCACCATCACGAGCAGGGAAATCCAGACAGCCGTGCGCCTCCTGCTGCCTGGTGAACTGGCCAAGCACGCCGTCAGCGAAGGAACAAAGGCCGTCACCAAGTATACCAGCTCCAAGTAAAGCGGTTTCTTTCTCTGATATAATACAACGGCCCTTTTCAGGGCCACCAGTTTTCCAAAGAATGGAGAAAGAGCTTGCCGTATAGAATTATTTGTTCGTGTGATACGTTAAACGGTAATTAACACTGGAAGAAGCCTAACCATCTGGTTCATGTTCACAAAATTACCGCTAGTTGCCGTAACAATGGCACCCAGTTCGACAGGAACGTTGATTCGTTTCCTATTCTTCTAGTGTTTGTTGGCGTCCTCCCCTAATTCTCGTTTCCCCTTCGCGGACAGCTTAGTTATATGTGTTTTTAAAAAAACGGCCATCAACCTAGTCAAACCAAATATTTGGTGATAAGAATGTTTAATTCTCTCTTCTAGGAATATTAACTCGCGGATTTACCAGAAGCATGCTTATACAGAAACCCTAACTAGCGACTGATAACATCAGAGTAAAATTTCCTAGCTGTCCCAGTGTGCCTAAGTTTTGGCCACCACCCACTCCTAGGCAGAATATTCGAAAAACCGTGACATTATACCGTTCTTCAACCTTGTCTTGTTAAGCCACACTTCAGCTAGAGCTACAGAGTTAACCTGTTGAAAATCTCATTTCCAAGCTGTGTTCATTAACATCCTCAGTTATATTTCGGTTAATTCCGTTGACGTATGCCAATGTTAAAGCAGCAAGAAATAAACTTGCCCTTGTCACGCTCCTTCAAACTACTATTTGTATGTACAACAAGTCAAATATTTTGCTTACTCTCATTCCATAGCCAATAAAATTAAGCGTCAAAACAAGAACGAGCTATGCAGCGGGTACCCCTTTACCTACAAAATGTCAGCGAAACTCACGATCACTGACAATTGGGGAATGGAAAAAAGTCAACAGCACCCAGTGTTCCCAGGCGGTCACCCATCAAAGTACTGACTGGGCCCGACGTAGCTTGACTTCCGGGATCTGACGGGACCGGGTACTTTCTACGTGGTATGGCCGTTGACACTTACACGTACAAACGTAGATAACAGTTTCTTCGGTTCCTCCCATTCAACGTCAATTTCCAGTTCAACTTACTTTTTTTTCCTCTTAGTTCGGCGAGTTGTGAACAGCCATTTGAGCGGGCCTTGCGCATGGACACGCTGCGTGACAACCACTAGCAACTTGGCCCCCTCTTCTTCAAGCTGCTCTCATCCTGTCATCAACACTGCTGATATTATCCTTTTCGTGACTGATAAGAACAACATTGCGTCAACTGTTCCTGAGCAGGGTCACGATGTAGGGCAAACAATGTCTGAATTATCCGGGGATGTTACGAAAAACCTTATCAACGCAGCCAGAGTGACTCGCTTGATTCTTGCATTGAAAACGGTTAATAAATGCAACTGGGTATTAGGCAGGAATTTATTGGGCGGGTTAACTTGAATGGCTTTTCCCACGGTGGTCTTGAGCTAGATAAGATGTGGCCAGATTAAGGTAAAACAGTATTGTATTCCTCTAGAGTCTTCAGTCCACCTTTCCGAAGGAATCCTCCTATTTTGATATTAGGTCCATTTTGAAGGGTATCTTGGTTCTGATTTCATCCCATGAAACTGGTCCTCACTTATTCTTACCGCTTTCGCTACACATACACAACGAATACTTTGTTGGGGTCAAGGATATACTACGAGAACTCAGCTTGTTTACTATCCTCGAACACAACGCAACTTCGACGGAACCAAGACGCTAGGGCGAAACTCCTGATGCAAACCGTTGATGAAATAGATATAGTTACATCAACTATCTGATTTGAGCTTCAAACGAGGAAGTTTCAAACTCTCACCTTGTGCAGTGGCGCAATACATGCTTTTGCCGGAGGAGGGGAGGGGTTGGGTGGGCAGAGTAGCATGCGAATAAGAGACCAGAAGGTAGAGTTTAAGCAATAATAAGCTAAGAGAATTGAAGAAACCAATATAGTAGCAGTTTGCACTGTGGACCTAAGTCTTTTAAAGTGAAAAAGTAGGTGGATATTTCCGATGTTTGGAGGGGGTAGGGGGGGGGCTTAACCCCCCCCCCCCCAGAGACCGGCGACGTCCTATGAATTTCTTGAGAAATTCAGGGTAAATTTTACGGCAAGCCTCTCAAACCTCGTCATTTTTAGTCATAAAGTAACACTTATTAACTCATATCATACATCCTGGGCAAGGTCTAGTAACTAAAGTGTTAGAGTGTATAATAATGGCGAGGAAAAAATTTTGGAAGTTCACAACCAGTCAAGCAAAGATATATAAGTTGTTCTGATGCAATATAGGTAAGGACGAGAGGCCCGATTTCTGCTTGGATAAGTAGGTAACCGCTGTTAGCGAACAATCTGATTTTAAAATTATTAACCAGTTTTCAATAAATTTGAATCGAAGTCTCGGATGACTAGAACCCCCTCAGAAGGTTTTCCATTTGCTGAAAAAGTGAATAAAGTCACAGAGAATTTCCACATTACTTGATTATTTATGTTGTACAACTTCAAATCTGCGCCCGTACGAAAAAGCAGCCCCACTCTACCATGAAAAAAAAAACGAAAAAAAACATGGTAAAATTTATCCTTAAAAAAAAAAAGAAAAAACCGTGGAAAGAATCCGGGAAAATTTAACGTGAAATAAGTTAACCGGGTAAAACACGTGAAAAACCCGTAGTAAACCGCAGAAAAATACACTTCCAAGAAAAATTCGGGGAAAAAACCCTTTGGATTGATTTTGAATATCCTCCTTCAAAACTTATGGGGTGGGGACGACCGTTTCCTTGCCCCCTCCCCTTCTGTTGTACCACTGACCTTGCGTTAGTTTACACTAGCTTGTGCATATTACATTAACATAAGTCGAACTCTCACAGATGATTGACACTGGAGAAAGAACCATAAACTTCTTCTACGTCAAGCAAGGAACTCTAGTATAGCAGACACTTCGACCATTGACAAAACTAACGCTAAAACTTTATATTAAGCTGTGGGGTAGACAGTATTACGATGACAGCAACAGTATTATGACGTGGGAAAAATGACAGTAATGGACTACGAGGCCGTCAATGAAGTCGATCCTTTGACAACATCATGCGGCAGAGTATATAACTATATCTAGCCTGCACGTGACTTGTGAGAAATAAGAGTGGTCCACGTTTCTTCTTCGGGCCTATGGCAAACTTGGCTTATAGTTGAACGAAGACCATTTCTGTATAAACTTAAACGAAGTGTCAGTAAAGCTGAGTTGCTAAATGCAATGCAAGTTGAGGTGCTCTTTGAAATATTAACAAAAATAAAGCTGTTTAAAGAAAATATGTTGTTAGATTTAAAATTTTCCATTTTAAGTTTTGTTCCATTTGAAATGAACTCCAACAGCTAAAAATGCCAGGAGACTGCCAGAAAGGCACCACTGAGCAACAGGCACGGGTTCTGTCGTAACTGAGATAAAATGAGGTAGTATTTTTAGCGCAACTTTTACAAGGACAATACATAGGAAATCTAACGACCAAACTGTAGTTTACTCTCCAATGCGTCAGCTATTATCACTCTATTGTCAAAAGGGGATACAGGAGGTAAAAGTCAAGAACATAATGGAGACAGGATGAGAGCAGCTTGAAGAAGAGGGGGCCAAGTTGCTAGTGGTTGTCACGCAGCGTGTCCATGCGCAAGGCCCGCTCAAATGGCTGTTCACAACTCGCCGAACTAAGAGGAAAAAAAAGTAAGTTGAACTGGAAATTGACGTTGAATGGGAGGAACCGAAGAAACTGTTATCTACGTTTGTACGTGTAAGTGTCAACGGCCATACCACGTAGAAAGTACCCGGTCCCGTCAGATCCCGGAAGTCAAGCTACGTCGGGCCCAGTCAGTACTTTGATGGGTGACCGCCTGGGAACACTGGGTGCTGTTGACTTTTTTCCATTCCCCAATTGTCAGTGATCGTGAGTTTCGCTGACATTTTGTAGGTAAAGGGGTACCCGCTGCATAGCTCGTTCTTGTTTTGACGCTTAATTTTATTGGCTATGGAATGAGAGTAAGCAAAATATTTGACTTGTTGTACATACAAATAGTAGTTTGAAGGAGCGTGACAAGGGCAAGTTTATTTCTTGCTGCTTTAACATTGGCATACGTCAACGGAATTAACCGAAATATAACTGAGGATGTTAATGAACACAGCTTGGAAATGAGATTTTCAACAGGTTAACTCTGTAGCTCTAGCTGAAGTGTGGCTTAACAAGACAAGGTTGAAGAACGGTATAATGTCACGGTTTTTCGAATATTCTGCCTAGGAGTGGGTGGTGGCCAAAACTTAGGCACACTGGGACAGCTAGGAAATTTTACTCTGATGTTATCAGTCGCTAGTTAGGGTTTCTGTATAAGCATGCTTCTGGTAAATCCGCGAGTTAATATTCCTAGAAGAGAGAATTAAACATTCTTATCACCAAATATTTGGTTTGACTAGGTTGATGGCCGTTTTTTTTAAAAACACATATAACTAAGCTGTCCGCGAAGGGGAAACGAGAATTAGGGGAGGACGCCAACAAACACTAGAAGAATAGGAAACGAATCAACGTTCCTGTCGAACTGGGTGCCATTGTTACGGCAACTAGCGGTAATTTTGTGAACATGAACCAGATGGTTAGGCTTCTTCCAGTGTTAATTACCGTTTAACGTATCACACGAACAAATAATTCTATACGGCAAGCTCTTTCTCCATTCTTTGGAAAACTGGTGGCCCTGAAAAGGGCCGTTGTATTATATCAGAGAAAGAAACCGCTTTACTTGGAGCTGGTATACTTGGTGACGGCCTTTGTTCCTTCGCTGACGGCGTGCTTGGCCAGTTCACCAGGCAGCAGGAGGCGCACGGCTGTCTGGATTTCCCTGCTCGTGATGGTGGAACGCTTGTTGTACTGGGCCAGGCGAGACGACTCGGAGGCAATGCGCTCGAAAATGTCGTTGACGAAGCTGTTCATGATGCTCATGGCTTTGGAAGAGATACCAGTATCTGGGTGGACCTGCTTGAGAACTTTGTAGATGTAGATGGCGTAGCTCTCCTTCCTACGGCGCTTCTTCTTCTTGTCGTCCTTGTTGATGTTCTTCTGGGCCTTGCCGGCCTTCTTCGCTGCTTTTCCGCTCACTTTGGGAGGCATGTTTTGAGTGGGGTCTCTAAACAATGAATGGTGCGAACAGCTGCATGCTGTCTCACTTTATACGGAAGGAAAGTTGGCGGTATGCTCACCAGCTGCCTCCTTTTCCATTGGTTGTAACTTGTAAGGAAAAATTAATTCATTCTGCGGAATAAAAGCAAAACCAAAATTACACATTGGTCACGCAAATCACCAGAGGTAGCTTTTGTTTAAACACGTTTCGCAGTTGCCTTCTGTCAAAAACGTGAGCTGAATCAAAAAGCAAAACAAAAACATGTTAACTTCGGTCACTAGGTGTATCCATATAAAAAGGTCATTCCTCAGATGTCAAACTTCAGACTTCAGTCTACCACTAATCCCTCAAGCAAACATGTCTGGTCGCGGTAAGGGAGGCAAGGTCAAGGGAAAGGCGAAGACTCGTTCCAGCCGCGCCGGACTTCAGTTCCCCGTCGGTCGTATTCACCGTATGCTGCGCAAGGGAAACTATGCCGAGCGCGTCGGAGCAGGAGCCCCAGTCTACCTGGCTGCCGTGATGGAATATTTGGCTGCTGAAGTGCTCGAGTTGGCTGGCAACGCAGCCCGCGACAACAAGAAAACCCGCATCATCCCGCGTCACTTGCAGCTGGCCATCCGCAACGACGAAGAACTGAACAAGCTATTGTCTGGTGTAACCATCGCTCAGGGTGGTGTGCTCCCCAACATCCAGGCTGTGCTGTTGCCCAAGAAAACCGAGAAGTCGGAATAAATCGACTTAATGACGACCCGTCTCGACCAACGGCCCTTTTCAGGGCCACCACTTATCTCATGGAAAAATCCGCTAATGTTGTGCCTGTAATTTCTCATCAGTATTATAGTTGAGACTAAGTATCAATTCAGTCAAGTTTTTACCATAAGTTCGCGGTTGTGAGAACGTTTTGCATGACTAATTGTCTACTATATCACGTTGCATGAAGTAACGTCGAAAATGTAAGCTTTTCCATAACACTGGTTTTCGAACGAACAGAACAGTAACAGCTCAGCATCAAATAACGCAAAACGCATTAGGTGCTAACTTCATTCATAAGACATAAATAAGTATCGGGATGGATATTTATGTAGACAAAATTAGTTACAAATTCCGTAACTGCAATTATTCTTACGCGGACTATATCTGAACACTGTGATACCAACTAAAGGCCAAAAAAGTTTTTTAAGCTGTGTGGGGGCACAAATTCTCGTTTCTTAGGATTTTTTGTGGCCCTGAAAAGGGCCGTTGGTTATGGGCGTACTACTCAGAATATATTAAGCTCGCTCTCCACGAATACGGCGGGCCAGTTGGATGTCCTTCGGCATGATGGTAACGCGCTTAGCGTGAATGGCGCACAAATTTGTGTCTTCGAACAGACCAACCAGATAAGCCTCACTGGCCTCCTGGAGGGCCATCACGGCTGAGCTCTGGAAGCGCAGGTCCGTCTTGAAGTCCTGGGCGATTTCACGCACCAGCCGCTGGAAGGGCAGCTTGCGGATCAGAAGCTCGGTCGATTTCTGATAGCGACGGATCTCACGAAGAGCAACGGTGCCGGGACGATAACGATGAGGCTTCTTAACTCCACCAGTGGCCGGAGCGCTCTTGCGGGCAGCCTTGGTGGCTAGCTGCTTACGGGGCGCTTTACCTCCAGTAGACTTACGGGCAGTTTGCTTGGTACGTGCCATGCTGTTAAATAAATGTCTCAGAATGAATTGGGAGTCTTAAATCAACTCTTCTAGTAAAGGCAAGGCAGACGTGTACGGTTCTAACACCGCAGCTACTTTCTATTGGTTGTTGATGCAACAAAGCGAAACCCCGCCTCTTTAGCTTAGATACTACTGTGCCAGCCAACGAATGTGAAGCGTTACGGGTACATAAAGGCGGACGTGGCACACTTTAGTCATTGTACTAACAGTTCAGTTCTGAAAATGACAGGTCGAGGTAAAGGAGGTAAAGGACTTGGTAAAGGAGGCGCTAAACGTCATCGCAAAGTTCTTCGTGACAACATCCAGGGTATCACCAAGCCCGCCATCCGGCGTCTTGCTCGTCGTGGAGGCGTCAAGCGTATCTCTGGGCTGATCTATGAGGAGACTCGCGGTGTTCTCAAAGTGTTCCTGGAGAACGTGATTCGTGATGCCGTCACTTATACAGAGCACGCCAAGCGCAAGACCGTCACCGCCATGGACGTCGTGTACGCTTTGAAGCGCCAAGGCCGCACCCTCTATGGTTTTGGAGGTTAAAACTGGACCTTGGTTGAGCGCTTCGAAAACCCAACGGCCCTTTTTAGGGCCACTAGACACTTCTGAAAGAGCATTACTTGCCTTACTGCTTTTCAGTTCTGTGTGTTAATAGTTACGTACTAATTTATTGACTGAGTGGGTATAGTATTTCTTTCAGCCCTTGGATTCGCGTATAAGCCGTGCTTTGGTGGCAGATGTACCCAGTGTAATAATTGATCGCCGTATCCGTATACTTCGCGAACACCATCTAGCGCAAGATCGAACAGTGAACCGTACAGCTGAGTTTATTTGTCAACAGCATTCATTTCCTATTCACTTAAGAATATGATAACTGGTTTTATTTCAGTCTTTGCTCCTCTTCAAATATATTATACCATGCACAGTTTTATATAAGACTAGATTCGAATAGAACTATTGTATTTCATTCCCACTTATTTATCCACAAATGATGTAGCCCTTCAAAATAACCATCTAGCGGCAGCATGCGCACTTCATCTTTCTGCTGAGTAATTCTGTTTCCAGATGTGAGTTTCACTCTGTTGGTCTCGTCGTCGTTTCTCTATGCTGTTGATAGTTAAATATGATTTTTAATACGGAGTTTGGAATAGTGAATATCTACGTCATCATATATTTACTTTCCTTCATCGGCCACTAAATGTTCATTCACGTAACACGAATCTTTTCTTTGCAAGGTGTCAAGTGCCGTGTGGCCGAGTATCTGAAACAACGACCTCGAGCGGATAACTGCCATTCTATATCAACTGAGTCAACAGTTCCATCGAGCAGTAATGAAAAACAGACTTGACCTTTTACACACCCCAACCGCGACCGTATACGAGGTGATGGCCATTGACCAAGAGTGATCCACGCATGTCAAGTGTAATTACAGTTGTTACTTAATTTCTCCTGAACGCATTTCGAGTTTTAAAAAATATGGGATAAGTCAACAGCTCCAATGTTCCCAGGCGGTCATCCGTCCAAGGGCTGACCGAGACCGACGTCGTTTTACTGCCGCGATCTGATGGAACCGGGTACTTTCTACGTGGTAAGACCGTTGGCGCTATTGTAAATCACGTCAAAGTACGCAGTTTTCATTTAACAGTTGTCGTCATTACTTATGGTTTTGTATGTCTCAAAGTAAATGTAGTGTCACAGTTGACGTTATAAAAAAGATTACCTTTCTTCGCTTCATTTACCAATATTTCCTCAGTCGAAGAATCGTAGTGTTTCCAAGATTTCCCATGAAATCATTTTCAAACTAAACATATACTTCTTTCCGAGAGAACAGCGGAAAAAACGGGAAAGGTTGAACATCGTAAGGACTTAAAGACAAACATAGACGACTTCAAGAGCTTATTGCCAAAATGAACTGTGACTACAACTGAACTTCGATGGAAGACCCAACTCATTACAACAATGAATCTAGAAAAAGATTTCGGGTAAAACGCACTCACTGTTCATCTTTTGAGTGCGTTTATCCGAAAGTTGATGTTTACCTGAGATTTATTTGAGTTATCTTTTTTATGATTTCAAGGTTGAGTTCAGTTTACCGTTACGTATACGAGGCCCCAGCTTATGTTTTATTTTACGACAAAATGATATACACATACAGAAACAGTTCTATTAAATATATGCCAATTTAACCACTTCCGATTTCCAATTCATTTCAAATTCTTCGAAATTTTCAATGATTTGTTTACCACTTTTTCAAGATTCTAACTATCGCCACCCGCGGCGCCACTTTATTTGGCAACAGTCCGTAACGAGACGTTTCGTTTGTCTTAAATATGGAAGAATTACGCAAATTACGCATTTACTAATAAGTTGTTCAGACTAATGTGAATAAAACAAAAAACTTACAATTTTGCGTTGCCCAAATTTCTCAATTTAGGACAGTAAACAACGATAAACCGGAAATTTCCTATGACACAACAGGAAGGTTACGCAAGCCACCGAGCAAATGTGGTGCTAATAGTAAACGATGTGAATAATTCAAAAACGTTACGCAATATTTCACCGAAGATAACGTTCAGTATAGTGTTTTGATCCGTTATGAAAAATTTATATCTGTGGCATGAGAAATACTTACCTCAGGGAATTTTAAACAAGGACGATTGCGCCGTATGGGCGCATGGCGTACATGTACATGCTGGATGTGAAGCGTGCGAAAAGATGTGTGTTGTATGAGTGGTGAATGAAGGTAGTTCGTTTATCTGTGGTGGTGGTGGAGTGTCCACATCAACAGTTAATCATTCCTCTAAATTGCATAGGGTACTTCGTATTCGTTGTATTTTCTGCCAAGAGATGGCGTAGTTCCAAAACAATATTTCGTTAATTAAATATTACTTTGTTAACCCCAGCAAAGTTTACTGTATACTTCCGTTTAGGTATTAATATTAAACAGCGTTCTTGTGCATCATTCTCAATCTAACCGGTTTCTCGAAATCTAATGCAGTAACCGGTTACCAGTTAATAGAGTAACCGAATCTGCACAACTCTATGACCGCATGTATGTCTAGTGATTATAAGAGTATGTGTATTCGCATTTCGAGCACGCATGCGGTGTAAGAAACTGACCTTCCTATTCACAGGATACTTGGGACACAATTGTTCAAAGCCGTTTCTATGCGCAAGCCACGTAGGATTGAACTTAAAATCAATCCTTCAGGGTTCTGAGCATTGCCCTTTCGCCTAAGTACACAAATTGTACGTCCGTCTTTGACGCTTCCGCCCTAACTTCCTAGAATATATCGCTCGAAGGCACAGTTCAGACTAAAGCTACGAGTTCAAACTCTGTTCCAAAAAATACCCTAAAACAGCAAAACGCGTTCCCGAATAGAAAGAATACACAAAGAGGAAAAAATATTACAAATAAAACAACGTGTCTGCATTTAACTAGGTATTTCATTATACCCTATGAAATAAATCATTAAAACCCTTTAAATTATTACATAACGTGCCATAATTTAAAATCAAGGCGAACAGTGCAACGATCTGAGTTAACCTTTACGAGAAAATTCGCCGCGCAACAATCAAAGCATAGCTTGAAGACCAAAAATCCGCACAACGATCAAAGCAGACCTACAGAGAAAATGTGCGCGCATGCGCACCCGAAAATAAGCATAGTGAATGACCCTGTCCGTAATAGAGAAGTTAGTATCTTGTGCATTTGGCCCAAGGCCTCATGAATGCGCGCGCATGTGCGCGCGTATAAACATCCCACACGGCATCGCTTGGCGCGTCCTATACATACCAAGGCTGCACTAACATTAGCGGCTACGATAGTTTTCGCAATTTTGTGCAGATTGCCCGCGAGGCGCTAAACTCGGACGATCGCGTATGTTTTGGCGTACGTATACATGTACGCCCAAAAAGGAATCATATTGTAAAGTAATACAAGAATAAAGGGTACTTTCGTTTAAAATCAATTTTTTATGACTGTTAAAAAATGGTTAATAGACAAAAATTCAGTAAGTAATATATAATTGTTGCAACAACGCTTTTCTAACCATTAGCGTGCCCATACACGTGGTACACACGGTCTTTTTTGTCCCAATAAGTGTTGTAATGATCTCAATAATCAGCGCACTAGTTTATGTTACGTGATAGGTCTTCCTGTCTCACGGTTATAATTTTGAATGCCATGATGTTTGAACGTATTCAGAGTTTGTCTCCTTTGTTTATTGAACGTTTTTTTTTTTTTTTGCAAATATTAACCGAAACACACTACCCCGACTTACCCGTTAAGTTCGGTTATCTCTCTGCGAGTAAACAAAACATGGGAAAACCCACTTTATGTGACGCAATGCTTAAGTCACATATAAAACCAGTCCTTAAACGAAAAAGTTTCATTCTTTGGAGGAACAATGAAAAAGTTTATGCTTTCATTCGTCACTCTGCTTTTGGCAGCTTCGGTCTTGGTTTTCGCTGACGAAGAAGCGACTAGATCAGGTAAGAACTTTAGATTAATTAACACCATTTATTTACTTACTTTTTATCCCATTAACTTCCTGTTAATGGCATCAAACGATTCGCAAACTGTACCCACAAGTTTTTTTTGAACACTATTGACAAAAATTTTTCAGTAACATGTCGTCAGGGGAACTGTCCACCAGGCTTTTCATGTGATCGGTTGACGCTGAAATGTGTTCAAAACCACCCTGAATGCACTCTTGACTGTCCACACAACCAGCACTGTGAGCTGCAGACTGTTTTCTGTATCAGGTCTCCATGTCTCCCGATTAAAACATGTGTTCCAGGACGTAAGTTTGTTTCTTGGCAAGTTAAAATAAATCATTAAGCATTATAATAGCTTTTAAGTTATATTATTTGAAAATTTAATATTAATTAACAATGAATAACGTAAAGCAAAGTGTTCTGACATAGTATAGCACTGAACAAATGCGGTCATCGAAAAGTTTTACGAACATACTCATACTATGATTTGTTTGTTTTAGCATATGGACCGTGCGCTACAGTCCGCTGCGCTCATGGAAGATGTGTCAACCTTGACAGGAAACCCAAGTGTCTTCCGCGTGGACACTGAAACTTCGCTACAAGAAACTTGCACTATATGACATATTACAAATGTTGAACTTACTTAATTTTTCAATTATAGTGAAAGCTTTTTGATCAAATATCACTTTATGATTGCTACTTAAAATTCGATTAATCTCACAGTGCACTTACTGATGAATAAGACTGGATACGAACGCAGAAAACTGATAGAAAAAGTGGGATAGAATTGAAGAGATACAAAAAATTTTTTAATTCAGGTTCCTACAAGTTGGGGAAGGTTCTTTAGGAGTGAAGCGGTTCTACGGAAAATGTATAATCGAAATGTTTTTCACTAAATATTTAACTATTCATTTATTTGTGTACTTACCGGCCGTCAAGGTTGTGAATAAAACATGCAATAGTGTGCAAATGCTTACATACTTAATTGACACGAACCCACTTGAACTTGGTAAATATTTTTGGGTGGTGTGTAATAGTAACTGATACACGATTTCAGTTAGTTAGAGGAAATATGGGCTTTAGTTGTTTCAAACAGTTTTTCTTTTACTGGAAATAAGCTGAGGCAATCTAGTATTACATGTACATGTAGGTTTTTACAGTTGCTTTACACCAAACAAGGGATACATATAATTTCAAGTGGTACTGAAACGAATGACTGGAGTACCGTATCAAATTGTCCATGGTAGTCACGCTAGTAGTTGATCAAGATGTTCTTCTCTTGTTTCGTGTGTAGTTCTGCAGAAGAAAAAGAATGTCTAATCGGGGATGCCTAGTGCGAGCGGCCTGCTAAGCGATCAATCAAGCAGATTTGGTACTTTTGTTCGTGATTTTAGAGTTCCCTGCGTTTTGTTTTACTTGGTTTAGAAATAAGAAGACGATATCGGCCAATTAACTGCAATCGTTTATTAACTGAAAACTTCAACTACCTTTCTCCATGACGCTTAATTGACAACAGATTAAATAACACTCTGGTAAGGGTGAAATTAAGAGGAAAGACAAATGCCATCTAGCGGTAGATTAAATAACTATATTCAAGAGAACAATTATTCTGAACAGCTTTCTTTCTATCGAAGTTCATGAAGTTGTTATCCATGCATCACCACGGATATAGTAGAAAAGATAATCACATTCGCGAATTTCGAATTAAACTTCACGATAACTGGTGCGATCGTCAGTAAAGTATTTCGTATCCAATCCGCTTTTCTATTTATAAGAAAAATGCATGATCATAAAACAAATGATCGCTCGGCAGTGACAGTTTCTAAACATTATTACTATGAAATAGACATTTTCCTATATTACATCGTTTCATCTCTAAACCCGAGGATTGCAATCCTGACACTGGAAAGTCCTGGGACCCTCAGAATAATATTTTTCTGCGTCGGATGCAATATCTTCAACCAGAAACGTCAGCAACAGAAAGTTGTCGGGGTCTAGCTTCTGCTAGTTCGTGGTGTCTGATGAATGCCCCTAAAGTTGCATGTTGGCTATAACATCGAGGGACACTCCAGCTATCTTAAGGTCGAGGCCCACTCTCTTGTGAGATATTTGACAGCCTCTGGATTTTAAGACCCTCCAGAACTAGTACAGTTCCACTTCCGTCAGATCCGTCTTTGACGACTTCTTTCAAATTATTATATAACGTACTATGTTCTACACTTGCTATATAATGGAGTAGGACCGCCTGGGAACACTTGGTGCTGCTATATATTTTTTTTCTCCTTTCAGTACCCGAAATAAATTGAGAAGAGAGGAAAGAATTTTTGTCTACAGTTAGACTCTTTTGAGTGGATCGTTCCCGAGCTTATCATTCCCGAGTCCTTACCAGTAAAGGTGTTAAAGTTTCTAGTTCGTTGCTCGTCGTCACTACTTTATAATAATCTATTCAAAAGAAAATAGTAACTGTCCCAACGAATTTATAACGATACGTACAGTCGTGAAAAAATGACTACCTATATGGATTAGAAAATCGATTTACCATAGACTCGTCTTCTACTATAGTGCTCAAGTGGATTACAAGGGTGAAAATCAAATCATCTTGACCAGCGTTTGATTCCTCGCCCTCCTTTAGAGCTCCATTAGGCCGCTTTAGTAGTACTCAACTTCATTCAAAAGTGATATCCTATAACTTAAGAGGATACTTTTTTGAATATACAACTGTACAGTACATTAGTGCTAACGGTTGTTCTACGTAGAAACTACCCGATTTCGTGAGATCCCGGCAGTGAAGGTGATAGGCCCAATCAGTACTTGGCTGGGGGATGGCCCATGGAAAACACTGGATGCTGCTGGTATTTTACGTTTTTTCCTCGTAGGATTACTTGAACTGATAAAACAAATTTTATTTGGATTTATTCATCTCTGGTATTTTAACCAATGCGTTGGTCACTGCAAGACCATATTGTTTTGCTTGATGCTTCGTTAAAGTTTTTAATAGCTTATACACTTCGTGCTTTCCAAAAGGATCAACATCCTTTGTTATGTGCTTTGTCATGTGTTGTTATGTTCGAGTTCTAAATATGGGTATAGCTCTACATTTGGTGTAAAGGAACTAATAGATTGTAATGTGATATACGTGATCAATAAATACCCGATTAACCAACTGATAGACCGGACAAATTTGAATCAAAGTTTGTGGAATCGAACGACATACAATTCTTATGAAACTTTTTAGTTAATTCAGTTGACAAGATTGATCTACGCAAAACCTATTTTATCAAACTGCCTGTGGGATCAGCAACCAATAATGAGGCTAATTTCGACACTTTCACACCGGTCACTAGGAACGAAATCATTTGATTAGTTGTCCTTTTTTATCATTTTTATAATTGTTTGGGTGTATTACCGGTCATATTTCGAGTTCAACGTACAAGGTACAAAAGTTATGACGTGCAGAAGGTGTCAAAGTCAGTATTAGTGATAAGTAGTGAGAAGTGAACAGAATGATCTGAGATAACTAAGCCAAGCCTCCTTCGAAGTTTGTTATTGCCCCGCATCATTCTTTCTGTTGCTGTTCTAGTTCCACATGGGCATACAGTTTACAATTGCACTGAAGGGAACGAATAGATATGACATTGATTTGTTTAGTGTTGAAGTGACTCGCTAACGATTACAATCAAACGCGTTCCGACAAGTGCAAATATTTATTTGCCAACTGGAGACACGACAAAAGCGTTACAAATTCACATTTCCGATACAGAAAAAGCTGAAAAAAACTGAACTTACTTTAGTTGCTAGAAGTGGACCTTCTGAATAAAGAGTTGAATACTGCATGACTAAGTTCTTTAAAAGTTCAAGCGTGCGAAACGCGTGAAAGTGGACCAATTTCACACTATCGTCTAGCTGAATCCATGATAATTATCCACCATGCAGAAGGACATTCTGGGTTTTGACTACCCCTTCATTTTTTAAGCTCTTGGTAGTTCCCACTCCTATCATTGCAAAATCCACTATGTTGTTCCTTTTTACGGCGAATCCTCTACCCCATCATTCCCGGACCCACGGTGTAGCCGAATAATTCAAGTACTATTCGGTTATTCGGAGAAAAACAATAAAACAATATATTCTGTACTGAAATCAAACACAGTCCCAAGATATTTCAGTAATTATCACGTCACCGTTGTTAATCAAGTTCTCGGTTGACTGAAAGGTAACATAAACGATTGAACTTCTGTTAAACAACTTGGATAAGGCCTGTCAATAGGCCCTTACACAATTAGGACTGCATAGAGTACTTTCTGAAGGAAGACAAGCTTGTAAGGGTTGTGCTGTTGTTGTGTGTCTGCTGTTGTTGGCCGATCCTTTTTGCGTGTCTCGGAGGGTTGATCCTTGACAAGTGTAAATTTATTACTAAGCGAGCGATTCATACAAGTGCAGCGAAGTCAGGATGCAGCGTAGGCCTTTTGCGGAGGTCTATATGGCAATATCGGACTTGCTTATAGTAGGCGTAGTGGGATCTATCAACTAATGCTTGAAAGGTATCCATACTGCATTAAAATCAGCTGTTCTAGTTTTGCGCCAAGAGGCCACATTTACCGCTGCCTCGTTTATGTTTCTGTCCATCACCCTTTGATCTCCCCACAGTAGACCTTGGACCTTGTTACTTCTAACGCGGATAGTGCGGATGCACACCTCAGATAGCCAGAATGAGTTGTTCTCGTCCGCATGGCTTACCGCTGTTGGCGGATGCAAATATTCCACGTCGGAAACATGCCAAAAACGCTCAATATGTGATCAAACCTAGATGGTAGTAATTTTGATAAACTATTCAGTAAATGGAAAATAACATTATATCCCGAGAAAAACTGTACTGTCAGCACATGAGAATAAAACAACGAAACATCTCGGCAAATCAAAATGGAAGCTTTAATGTTTACTAATTACACCAGAAGTGCTCAGTATTTGTTAGTAGTTTCTGACTTGTTGTTTACTTCATGCAGACGTAAATTAGACATCCTGGTAGAAAGCTTAACACTCCCGAAATACAGAAATAAAAGACTGAAGGGGAAAGGGAACTAAGATTGTATTTCAGCGGCGTTCTTCAGGCAATATGGGGTGGCTTTCTTCATGGAGAGGGAAACTTGGAAAAAAGCCATCTGGAGGGGAAACTGGAAACTGACAGTGGGTGCACGTGTTTTAGCCTGATTTTATCCGAGGGGTCCGCAAGCTCGTAAATCCTCGTAGACCCCTTGAAAAATCTAGATTTGAATCTTTATAAATCTCCGTAAGTCCTTAAAATCCCTGTAAATCCCTGTAAATCTCTGCCAATCTCTATAAACCTCTATAAATCTTTATAAATCTTTGTGAAACTTTAACAATTCTCTGCAAATATTTGTAAATCTGGGTCAATCTTGATAAATCTTCGCAAGAATTAGTTCCATTATAGTAAAATCTGATCAAATTCGCTTAAAATTTTACGAAGTGTTCAAATCAGCAACTACTAGATAAGGTTTTGACATATAACGATACATAAACCTTGTTTTGCAGATTTAGAAACTTTCCAGTGGTACGTTAGAATCCATAGGTTTCAGTTTAGCCAGTACCCTCAGATTACTAAGTTTCCTTTACACGCAGAAATCGTTTCCTAGCTGACTCTATTATAAGTAAAAGCAACTGATATAGGATTACTATTACGTTGATTTACTGAAAATCCCACTGAACACAAGTATTTGGAAAGGTAGGTACAGTATATTTTGTTTCATGCCTTTTAGTGTAATTTTTTCTTCCGTGTTTAGAATGCGCGTCTTTGGTGCGAGAACAAAAGGAATTCCATAGTAAGGGACTTGCTGCAGATCCAATATGAAAATGACTTACCGGACTACTAGACCTCTAAATTACCAGACTGTTGGATATACTGATAACATGCCCTTACAGATTTAAACGAAGAACAGGATGTTTGCAAAGTCAATGAGTTCACGAAGAAGTCACTTTTTGAAAATCATACACCTCCAGACCTAGGAACTAGCTAGACTTTCTTTTCCCATAAGAAAGTGCCATACTAAAGATATCTCTGCAGTGAAAAAACCCCATCCGAGGCAGAACCAAGTACTACTCCAGGTTGTTTCTGACAAATGGATTAACGCTGTACGAACCACGGCCTGCTCGCAAGCAAGATGGGATTCAGCCGGCCGTAACTCTGCCACTTAGGCTTCCATGCCTTGAGATAGGCCATGCCCCGTCTATTAGTTCCTCGGTCTGGGCATACACCCTGCTGAATTATATGCTGTTCCCACTTCATCTGGAACAAATCTGAGAGGTTGTTTTAACTTTTTAAGTTTTGGTTTCAACTCAGCAGGATCAAAATTTTTCATAAGCCTGAAAGAACTGATGACAAATTCTTCACATGGGGTAAAATTCTAGTTCATTGGACAAATTGTATGTGTTCCTCAAAATGAACACACAATTTTGTTACCAAAATATGATTATGTATCCTTCATGTTCGCTGTAGTAAACGATTCGGAACAAAGTTTTGTTCGCGATTATTGTGTATAATGCTGCGCATATTTATTTCATCTTCTTGTACATATTTTTGCTTTCTGAAAGGTTATCGATGAATTTACTATGCTCCACTCATACCGACTGACGTTTTCGTGTGTAGTTGCGTGCCTGAAGATTCTTCTACCTGAGCAGTTCAAAGTTATAATAGGAATGTAGAATGCGGCCAGCGTTTCCCATAATACTATGTTCGCACCTGTTTACCTGTGTGATATGATTTTTTCCTGAATTTTCTTCCCTGTTTAACCCCAGAATTGTACCCAAAAGTAAGATATACTGATCGCCTTACTCATTCTTTGATCGTTATTTCGGACCGCTTCTTTGCGGTCCATATAAACTAGCCAGCATGAGTTTTCCCTGCTCCGCACTCATTACTGGAGAATTCATGTCAGGAAACACTCGGCCATCGTACAGGATTTTTAATTTCTTTCTGTACATCGTCTGAAGGAATCTTTTTTTATATTGAAACCCGTAACATTTGGATAGTTATGGGTATATTTTTGCGACATTGTCTTATAAGTAAGATAGCGAAATGTTAGAACGAGTTAGTAAGTGTCTGGGAGGCTAAACTAGAGTTGCCAAGGTTTCCAATCGTAAATTTATATAACCCAAAGCGCGTACAATTCCACCTTAAATCTAAAAATAAATCTCCGTAAATCTTTGAAAATCTCTATAAATCTTCATGAATCTGTGGAAATCTTTGTAAATTTTTGTAAATCCCATTTAAATCGTGTAATAGAAAGAGAATTCGACATAATAGAAAAACAAAAAGAAAAATCAAACTAAAAGAAAACTACTTAAAAAACTAAATCTCCGCAAATCTTATCAACCCCTATAAATTTCTGTAAATCTCCATAACTCTCTATAAATCATTCCAAATCTTCACGAGATTTAATTCTCGTACACCTTTTTGGGAGCTTGCGGAACCCTAGGCCCTTACGAAAAGTTTTAACGACGGCAAGCAAGCGACAAACCAGCGCACGGTAAGCTGATTCAACTAGCGGCTTACTCGCCTTTCCATAACCAGTATTTTGCACCCATACCGCAAGACATTTTCCCTACTAGTGGTTAGCTAGCGTTAGACTTGCTTGCGACATGCTCGCCCGCAGACTGCTTGCAGCGAGTACGTTAAAAGCTAACCATCCTGTAGCTGGTCTAGTACTGGCTTATGACTGGTTCATGTATTTTGATTACGGTTGTAAAAATTAAAATAAGTGTGAACAACAACGGTAAAAAATGTTGCAACGAAACTATTTTTTTTATTCCGAGATGTTGCAATCGATTTTTTACAAACATAACTGCTGAGCTCAGTTCCAAAAACCTAGCGGTACAAGAAGAGACGAGCTTAATTGTTGCGCCGAGCTTTCTTGCTGCGAATATCTTCGGGTGTTCCGGAAACCTGTGGTGGCCGATACCCCATCGAATGCGCTTTGCTCAATGGCGGAGCTGCTGGACTGGGTCTTCGGGAGAGGGTTAGTTCTTCTGTCCCTGACTTCGGAGTGCTCCTCTGCCTTGCTGCACGCGGTCTAGGGGTAGTTAAACAGCGACCCTCGTCGATCGATGGACTAGGACTGTTTATTTCGCTTAGGGAGGCAGCAGGATCCATCGAAACGTATCTTCCTACGGGTGTAGTTGGCGTGCTCTGGGCCCTTGATTCAACTGGAACAGCGGCTGCGTGCGCTGAGCTTGATCCGTCGAGGTTTTGGTTGCGCAGCTTCTTTCCAGCATCCCTGTGCTCCCTGTGCTCTGTCCACAGCTTTCGGGAGATGCTGTTGTGGACCGTCTCCACAGGTAAATTCAAATCATACTGCTTCTTCCAAAAGTCCTGTGCAAATTCTGAAAAGAAACAAGAACAATTTCTTATTCATAAATCAGTAGAAAACCTTTATTATCATATTTATTTTTAAAAATGTTGACTTAACTTATGGACATTAAGTGAAATTATTCGTTAGTAAGTCCAGAATCGTAATTTATTATTCGAGTAACTTTTTTCCAAAAAACTTTGTAACCATAAAATAGCTGAGGCATTTACTTGTCAGTGCAAGGACATCCTCTCTCGGAAGTGCAGGCTTTACCGGAGATGTGCCCGATTTCTTCCCTGGGGGCACTTTCCCACTTAAAGAATGACTCGCCATGAAGGGTCTCGAGTAGGTGGCCTCCATGATTTTATTCATCATGGCTCTTAGACTTGCTGTCTGTTGACCGCCAAGCCCAGCCGAGATGGCACCCTCCAGGTCGTGTTTGACAATCGTGAACTCGAAGTCATGGTGGAGCTTCACGATTGGACCCTATAAATAAGGTACATTAAAGAGAGATGGACGAAAGAGAAGGTAATTAATATACTTGTCTGGCTGCTGATGCGGCATGAACGATTTGGACAGGCTCTCTTGGCAAAGTCGTGCACATCCGGAGAATGTCCTGCGCCTTACTGAGGGTTTCTTTCGTATCTGCAAATAATGCATGAAATACAAAAAGCTTGTGACTCATGAACGTTTATTTACCAAAGATAACATTTTCAGGCCGATTAGCCATTTCCTCCAGCCTATTGCGCAAGTCGTCGCACTCCTCTTCTTTTCTCAGTAATCGATCCTTTAGTTCCTTTACTTCCTTTTGAAGGTTTCCAACCGTTTTCTGAAGCATGGAGTTGTCATGCTCGCTTTCTCCGGACTCACTATTGGTCTAAATTTAGCAAAGCAAAATGATAAATGTATAGTGGCAGCTTCCAGTGAGGGATTTACCAAATCAGGATATCCGTCGTTTTCCATAGTTTTCCGGAGTGACGCCCATTTATTTCTTTGCGGGTCTTCCCACTGGTTCTCCTCAGGAACTGCTAACATTACATGTCCTTCACTGCGGCCCTTTTTTGATGATTGTCCCTGGCAAGCAATACAAAAAGTATGAACAAAACTTGAATTATTTTAAGTAATGAATAAAACAATTTATTATTGATTGATTTAGTAATAATTCAATAATTAATTTAATATAGCTTAATTTAATAACTTTTAATTATTAATTAATAATAATTAATTTTAAAGAATGATTAATCAATAAATAATAGTTAATTAATTAATAATAATTAATCAATAAATAATAATTAATTAATTAATCTACTAGTTCAATAATAGAAAATAAATTAAATTTCATGTTTGACTCACTTTCTCAGCGACATCGTTCCGCTGCTCAACGTCGCTCGAGTCACTTGATGCCTCGAACACCTCGAGATCGCTGACAACGTTTTGAGGCAGGAAGTTTCTCAGAAAACCAAAATTATATGGAAAAATTATGTGATATAATCATTTAATGGAAAATATGATATGTCTGTTACCCGAGTATTCAAGTATGATGCATTTTCGCATCACAGTGGGCTGCGACAAATCCTGCGTTTTTTCTTCGACAACGTCGACCAAGAACTTCAGCGCTTTCATACCTCCCAACGCTGAAAGTATTTCATCCCTGGTCATTCCGGAAAGTTTTGGGTTTTCAATCGTGTGAGATGTCCCAATGAAGCATTCGCTGTTTGGTTCAGCGCAAAACAAAACGTAGATTTGTCGCTGGTCCTCAGCGAAAAGTGACTTTCTCGCCATTTCTATGTTCTGCAAATGCCAGATATTTAACATACAGCTACCATAAGTGTGAAAAAAGTGTTTAACTTACCTTTTTAATACAATAAATAATAGACCTCGCAGACCTGTATTATGCACGACTTGCGTGAAATTATGCAATGTGAATGCGGAATGGCTCTTCCGGTTCGCACTACGCAATAACCGTTAAGTCTCAGTTTTAAACGGCCCAATTAGCAGGGTGATTAGTGTCACGTGATCCCGCCAAAAAAAAACGCCATCATGTGGGTTTTTCTGCACTATTTTTTTCAAGAAAATATTTAAACAACATATAAAATCAATAATTATTTTCTCAGTCACCACTTCACTGTAAACCTACCTTAATTTAATCAGAGAATTATTATAACTGTATTTATAAAAAAAATCACAAATTCATTCAAATAAATATTGATGCAATATTCACTAACGTTTGCATTCGTAAACGGCTTTAAGATAATTAAAACAATAAACAATACTAAAAATTCCATTTATTGTATTGAAATTTTAAATAAAATAAATTTACAATAAAATTGTGAATTTAGCAACACTGGATGAATACAAGATTTCCGTAAAAGTGTGAAATGGCGCCGAACGACACAGGCGTGAAAAGAAAAGGCGGATCGTCAAGATGGACTACATGGAGGAAGAGAAAAAACGCTTCTCGTGCACATGTTTCTAAAGTGATGGATGCTTTGCATGCTGAACAAAACGACGAACACGTAAGTGTAGCACTATTAGTAAATTTAATCAGGAGCCAGGCTGGGAGCATTCCCCTTGGGGCTCGACCGGACGTAATCAGTATACAGGTCTATCATTTCTGTAACCATTCTGTGGCGCAGTTGCTAAGCTTTGAAGTGTAAAAACAACATTTCCGTGTATAACTAATGATCTTCTGAAAAGGTCATAAATTGAAAAACGTATTTGTTGATTCGTTTGATAACAAAAGTTATCGAGAAACGGAACCGTTTTTTTAGCTGTTTTCAAAGGGTTATAGTGGGTAGTTTACATAACATTGATAAGGGATAATATGAATGGAGATTGCCTAACAAGCAGTTCTAACAGTTCTGTTTTACTCTAAACAGCAAAATGAGAATTCAGAAATTCGTCCACATCTCATTAAGACAAGATACTCATCTGATCAAGAGGATTCTGACGATCAAGTTCCTGAAGACGGGGCATTACTGCAAGTTTCCTACGTTCCGTCAGCAAGACCTGTAGAGACCGAGAGGATCCACAATGAGGATGAAAATATAGATACAGTGGACCTCATCACGGAAAACCCTGAGGCAATATGGGAAAACTTATTAGAGGAAGAAAACTGGACCAGTATCTTTTTGTCTGACGACGAGGATTTCGATGAACCGAGCTGTGATGTCGAAGTTTTTGTAAGTTCACAAAATTTATTGAAACTTGTTGGATTTATTTTATTTATCTTGAATGTATTTTGTCTAGGATCTGAATGCGTATTCTAAGCGGTATCTACCCAGAGAAAAGTGTGCCCCATTGCTAGCGATAGCGTTTTACTTGAAGCACCAACTGAGCGACTCGGCATTGCAGCATTACCTGAACATTAACCGAGTGACCCATACCGCCCTCGATCAAAGTGAGATGGCGTCACCTCACATGTTGTTGAAGAAATATCAGCATGTAAGAGCCAGCGTCAAAAAGGTTTTCTTGTGCGTAATTTGTAGTAAGCCGCTCGTGACATCTTCTGATGGAAAACCGTTGAAGGAGCAGCCTTGTAACCACAAATACGACCCAAAAAAGCACGATGGCTCGTTTTTGCTGTTTTTACCTGTTCTCGAACAGCTTTATTTCTTCCTGGAGAACTACGGGATGCGCGAGAGAGATACTTCCGAGACCTATAATTACCGCGGAGACGTCCACACTGGAAGGCTGTTCCGGAAGTATATGAAGCAAGGTTTTATTGACGATAAAACTTTAACATTGCAAATGAACACCGACGGAGCCAAAATCTTCAAATCAAGTAAATACGGATTCTGGCCCTTTATGGGACTTATCAACGAAGCAGAATACTCGATTCGCCGGTCCAACGTTGTATTATTCGCGTTATGGTATGGTAACAGGAAGCCTCCCATGGATGCTTTCTTCGAAACTCCGCTGAAGGAGTTAGAAAGACTACGAACTGAGGGATTCCAATTTAAGGAATCAACGTATAAATTATTGCCCGTTATCATTACCTTAGACTCGGTTGCCAGACCCATTATGCGCAACACTACGCAGCATAAAGGATAATGGGGTTGCGATTTCTGCCTACACCCCGGTAACTAAGCTTAGTTTCAAGTTCCTTAGAAATTCATGTCAATTCTTGTGATCTAGGGATCGTAGTTAAGGTGGGAAGAGGGCACGCTCGGGTCTATCCTGAGTCACGCGAAGGACAGCAAAAGTACCCGAAGCGTACTCTACATCAGCACATCGAGGATGTACAGGTATTCTCAACATACTTTTTCTTGATTTATCCTCCAAGTAATACGAATATGTTTTTATA
Source organism: Eulimnadia texana (assembly GCA_002872375.1). NCBI lineage: Eukaryota > Metazoa > Arthropoda > Branchiopoda > Diplostraca > Limnadiidae > Eulimnadia > Eulimnadia texana. The sequence goes on from NKDA01000011.1 coordinate 209,665, forward strand.
GCATTTTTTAGACTGGGGTGTACACAGGCATGGAGTCATGGGGGACAGTCCATTTCTTCACCTTCGTGGATTTAATTTCATTCGAGCGTTTATTCCCGATTACATGCATGGTGTATGCCTCGGTGTAATACGGTACTTTCTGCTGTTGTGGACGGAACCGAGATTTGGCAAGCAGACCTGGTCAATCCGGAAAAAAATCTCTGTTATCAACCAGCGCTTATCGGCTGCAAAACCACCGTACGAAATAACTCGCTCGCCAAGAACTTTAGACAACATTAAATTTTGGAAGGCCTCCGAGTTCAAGACATTTGGACTCTACTATTTTCCTATACTTGAAGGAGTGCTCCCAGAGCCATACTATAATCACTTCCAGCTTCTGTCGTACAGCTTATACGTTCTGCTCCAGGACAAGGTGCATTGTGACGACATAAGTGATACCCGGCGAATGTTATCTGAGTTTGCTTCTCAAACTGAAGTTCTTTATGGCCAGGAACACGTAAAATTTAACGTTCACTTACTGACTCATCTGTCTGACAGCGTGGATGACTGGGGGTCGCTTTGGGCAACCTCCACCTTCATTCCTGAACATTTCAACGGAATGCTGTCAAAACTTTGCAATGGAACTCAAGCTACTGCTGATCAAATGGCGCACAATCTGCTGCTAAAAAAGGCTATCGTATCTGAAGTAGTTGACCTTATGGAACAGGATAAACTGTTACCTGAGATACGATCCCTGTTCACCGAGTTACTGGACATTCTTCGTTCTGTGAAAAAACAATTCTGCGAACTTCCTGGGAACGCCTTGAAAACAGGAGCAAGCCTGCTTGGACGTGGTACGAAAAAATCTCTTGACACTGAAGACCAAGACGCCATTAAGCTGCTTTTCGGCTTGAATGAAAGCACTATGTCCGTGCCAGTCCCAGAAAGTGGAGACTGTTTTATGAGGTTTCGAATACCTAATGGTAGCATTTTCACTACCAAATCGTATGCCCGGGCCACCAAAAGAAGTAATCACTGCGCATTTCTGCCAGACGGAAGATTTTTTCTTATAGAAGATTTTCTTCATGTTCCCGACCCGTTTCTCCTAGATGAAGTGATAATGCTCGGTTACCTGCTAGAAGAGGTTGAAGGAGAAAGGAGCGTTTACAGTTCTCATCCCACTATTTCCAATTCTCGGAATCCGAAAGGCCTCACTGCCAGACTTTGCCAAGATCCCGAGTTACGAAGAATTGCTTGTTTCAGTCGGGATATACAGCGGAAATCTGTAATGACATCTGTGAATCCGCTGACAAACATTTACACTGTGACAGCATTGGTAAATGAGAAGGAAACCGACTAAACTGTAATAAACGCAAAAACAATTCACCGGCGATGTTATCCGTTTCTTTTTTAATAATTCCAAACCGAAAAAAGGGACTAATTGTACAGCTATGTTCACAAAAAAGCGTACCGCATGGAAAGGTTAGATGCAGTTTGTTTTTTGATTTTATAAAGACTATTTATTTAAGCACAAAATTTAGTAAGTATAGATTAGACACTGCTTTAGTTAGATTAACCTATATTATCGATCAATTAAAACGTTCTTGCAAAATCTAACACAAAAGTGATGTTTAATTGTTCGATACCGTTCCCCCATTTCTTTTGAACATTACTGTACATATATCATAATAAATATTAAAATACAACAACTTACTGAATAATTACTGAAAAATTAATAAACAATCGCAAATAATGTTTAAAATAGTTTACAAAACTGACGAAAAGTTTGACTATTAATGTATGTATATATGCCAATAAATATAAAATAAAATATCATTCTGTTGTGCTTTCATTTAAATTGATTAAGTTATAAAACATTTCTAATTTTTGTTTTGCGTTATAATTCTACTCCCTGAGTTAAAACTTCATGCAAATATCCTAAGTTATAAAATGCCTGGAAGTCTTGGAAATACAGTTCAGTTTTTTGCCTGTCTACCTGCGGTCTAGACCTAACAAAATTGGCGACGAGGTTGTTCGACTCCTGCGCTGCTTTTCATTCATACTGCTGGTACATGGGGTGAGTGTGGTTGATTTTTGCATTGGTTGTTCCAATTTTCTCTCTCCTCGTGTGTTCGGGTTGCATTGCTATCATGTCCAACCCTGCTGCTTCTGCTGCTGGAGCCGCCGCTGTTCCGGTTAACGTTGTTCCTGTTCGCATGGTGGGTACGTTAGGCGCGTTAGAAGCGTTTCAGCCTTCACAGATGAAGTGGGACATTTATCAGAGTTGTATGGACCAATACTTTATTGCGAACGACGTAGTTGACCCCGTAAAAAAGCGAGCTATTCTTTTGACGGTTCTTGGGTCTCCTTGTACAGAGCTACTTTGGAATTTGTTTGCGCCTGAGTCGCCTAGTACTAAATCGTACGACGAACTTTGCCTGAAGCTACGTAATCACTTTGTCCCTGAAAAGATTGAAATTGCCGAGCGACACAAATTTTATCAGCGTAAACTGCAGCCTTCCGAGTCGGTGAAGGACTATCTTGCCGCTCTTCGTGCGCTATCGAAAGACTGCAACTTCGGTGCTTTCCTTGAAAGTGCTTTACGGGACGCATTTGTACTAGGGTTGCGGGACGAGGCGATGAAAACTAAATTGTTACAACAGCGAAATCTCACACTGGCTAGAGCAATTGAGTTAGCTCAAGCAATGGAGATCGCGTCGAGTGAGGCCGCTCAAATTCGTACGAAGCCGTCCATCAGCGCTGCTTATCAGGTATCTTCTGCTGCTCCACTTCGTTCTTGCTTCAGGTGTGGTCATACTTCCCATCTAGCGAATGCTTGTCCCATGGCGGATAAGACATGTCACAACTGCTCCAAGAAGGGTCATCTGGCTGCGGTGTGCCGCTCCAGTTCTGAAGGGAAGAAAGTCTCTACGCAAGCTGCCACACACAGAAAGAAGAAGTCCGGTTGCAAGAAAGGTAGTAACTTGTCATCTAATGGGGGTAAAAAGGGCAACATCCATCAAACAGATGCGGAGGAGGAGGGAGAAGATGCTTCCGTCCTTAGTCAACTCTTTACGATTCATTCAGTCCATTCGAAGCCTATCATTATTTCTGCGCGAATCAACGGACTGGTTGTTCCCATGGAGCTGGACACGGGTGCTGCTGTGACTATTCTTTCCCGTAGCTGGTGGAGAAAGTTGGGCTCTCCAAAGCTAGGTTGCTCGAATCTGTCTTTGAGGACGTATACTGGAGAAAGTCTTCCCATGCTAGGCCGCATTTTGCTACGGGTAGAGGTCAATGGTGCGTCTGCAGTAGTACCTGTCCACTTTGTTGATCGGGAGGATTGTGTGTGCTTGTTTGGTCGCGATTGGCTGACCACGTTTAAGTTGGACTGGTCGACACTACTGGATGTTCGTCGACTGGAATCTCTGCCAGATCCTTCCGTTGGGGACATTCGAAATCGCTACCCTACTCTATTCGGTGCAGACCTGGGGGTCATACAAGGTGCGAAAGCCACTTTAACGTTACGTTCTTCGGCTACTGCCGTATTCCACAAAGCCCGACCAGTTCCGTACGCTCTTCGGGAGAAAGTCGAAGCCGAGCTGCAACGTCTTGAACGTGCTGGTATTCTCGAGCGAGTTCAGCATTCCGAATGGGCATCCCCAATTGTCACTGTGCCCAAGCCGGATGGTTCCTTACGTTTATGCGGGGACTACAAAGTATCGCTTAATCCCTGTTTACGGGCTGACAACTATCCCCTACCCCGGCCGGAAGATCTATTCGCCTCGATCGGCAAAGGCAAAATCTTCTCAAAAATTGATTTGTCACAAGCGTATCTTCAAGTGGAACTGGAAGAGGAATCCCGGAAACTTACTACAATCAATACATCTCTAGGACTCTTTCAGTACACTCGGATGCCGTATGGGTTGTCAGTAGCTCCCTCTGTGTTTCAACGCGTGATGGACGAGTTACTGGCTGACCTACCGTTCGTACATTCTTACCTTGACGATTTGCTCGTGGTAGGATCCACCCCTGAAGAACACAGGCGTCGATTGCAGCAAGTTCTGGATCGATTGGAAGCAGCTAACGTGCGTCTCAAGTTCGAGAAATGTGCGTTCGGGGTGAAGGAAGTGTCGTTCTTAGGATTCATCGTTTCTTTCGAAGGACTTCGTCCAAATCCTAAGTTGATTTCTGCAATGGTCGAGAGTCCTAGACCGCGTGACGTTCACCAAGTTCGATCGTTTCTAGGGATGGCCACATTTTTCAGTCGGTTCCTAAGCAATTTCGCAGATCTCGCTGCTCCACTATACCGGCTGCTTCACAAAGATGTTCCTTGGGAATGGAAAAAGGCTCAGGAAGAGAGTTGGTCTTCCTTGAAAAAGGCTTTAACGTCTGCCACCACACTGGCTCACTATGATCCCGAACTTCCTATCTGCCTGACTTGCGACGCTTCTGCGGTAGGAATCGGTGCCGTGTTGACCCACAAGTATCCTGATGGATCGGAGAGGCCAGTGGCCTACGCTTCGCGGGCGCTGAGTGTGGCAGAGCGAAACTACTCACAAATCGATCGAGAAGCTTTGTCTATCGTCTTTGGAGTAAAAAGGTTCCGAATGTACCTGTTTGGCCAACATTTTGTTCTCAAAACAGACCATAAGCCACTTCTTGCCATTTTCGGTCCTGGTAAAGGTGTCCCTCCACTTGCCGCCGCTAGACTTCAACGCTGGGCTTTGCTTCTGGCAGCTTATGATTTCGATATTCAATTTTGTGGATCTACGGACAATATAGCTGATTACTTGTCTCGATTGCCGGCGAAGGAAAGTACGTGGGATGCTGATTCCAAGGAAATTGATGCTTCCATTCATACCCTACTTTCATCCAGTCCTGTCGCGTATGCAGAGCTCAAGGAAACTACTGCACAGGATGGATTACTTCAACAAGTCGCACATCGGCTCCGAAATGGTTGGCATCACACCGACAAGACCAGTGAGTCCCTAGCTCCCTTCTTCAGACGAAAATTAGAGTTATCCCTAGAGAGCGGAGTTGTTTTCTGGGGACACCGCCTGGTTATCCCGTTGTCTCTGCAGGACAAGGTCCTACTCCTTTTGCACGAGGGTCACCAGGGTATGCGTAGGATTAAGGAGCTGGCACGGTCACACGTCTGGTGGCCTTCCATAGACCAGGATATCGAGGAAACGGTGCAATCTTGTGCGCCCTGCCAACAATCGAGACGCACTCCATCCATTACTAAAACTCCCTGGCCGTCCACATCCTCAGTATGGAGTCGAATCCATCTAGACTTCGCGGGACCAGTCCAAGGGAAAATGCTGTTGATTCTGGTGGATTCCGCGTCTAAGTGGCCTGAAGTAGCGGTCCTATCTTCAGCAACTTCAGCTTCCACTATTGAATTCTTACGAACCGTGTTTGCACGTTTTGGATTCCCGAGGGAGGTCGTCACCGACAACGGAACCCAGTTTACGTCTCAAGAATTTGCAGACTTTCTTGGGAAGTGTGGTGTAAAACATCTTCGCGGACCGCCCTACCATCCCTCTTCGAACGGATTGGCAGAGAGATTCATTCAAACCCTTAAAAAGGCACTCTCTCGCCATGAGTTCTCCTCTTCCACTCTTCTTGCGGTGGTTTCCAATATTTTGTTCCACTATCGTTCGACTCCTCATGCAACTACTGGGTTGAGTCCTGCTGCCCTATTGTTGAAAACACCGTTCCGATCCTCACTGGACCTGCTTCGTCCACCTGAAGGTAAAAAGGAAAAACGGGACGTCACTTTCAAAGCACCGTTTGCTGTGGGGGATCCTGTTTGGATTACCGATTATCGTCCGGGAGGCGCATGGCAACCTGGCATTATCTCCAAAAAAATAGGCAATGTCCTTTTTGACGTTGACAGCGAAGGACGAACGCTCCGACGACACCAAGACCAAATTCGCAGTCGCCGGTTACCGTCTGTAATTCCTGAGAGCATTGAGCCTCTGCCGTCAATCGCCGAGTCAACTCTACAACCATCTGAGGGTAATCTTCCGTCTCTTCCGGCAGAGTCATCGAACGGATCTACCTCTGTCCACGAACCTCAACTAGCTGGACCCAGAACACCGGATCGGGGCCCAGATTCGAGTCTCCCCACGACACCTTCCCCTGCACACTCCACTACTGAGTTTCCTGTTGACAACCCGAAAGGATCATCGGACTTCTCTGTTCCCGACGCTCAGATGCAGATGACACCACCACTCCGCCGAAGTCAACGCATACGGGACCAAAAGAGGGATCTCAACTTTCGCTACCCCAAATAAACTCTTTTTTTTCTCTCTCTCATTTTTGGTGGGGAGGAATGTTGTGCTTTCATTTAAATTGATTAAGTTATAAAACATTTCTAATTTTTGTTTTGCGTTATAATTCTACTCCCTGAGTTAAAACTTCATGCAAATATCCTAAGTTATAAAATGCCTGGAAGTCTTGGAAATACAGTTCAGTTTTTTGCCTGTCTACCTGCGGTCTAGACCTAACACATTCATAGGGATGCGGCAACATATACGAATATTTTTAAAAAAGGATGACTTTGTAAAGTAACTTGCGCAATTAAACAAATTTGTTTAATGAAACGCATGTTATAAAAACTACCAAGCTAGTCTCGGCCGAGCTTGTTGCTTGCTAGGCTTGGAAACGCTGCCAAAGCCGCGTGAAATTAAAGCTAGTTTAGAGCAAGTCCAAAGCCAGCTTGCCGAAGCACGGCGAAAACAGGCTCGCCGCTTGCTTACATAAAAATGGTCAAGTTTTGACCATCCTTGGCCTAGCCAGTCACAAGCTTTTACAGCACTGTACTACGTAGGGCAAGCAAGCCGTTAACACGTTGCGAGCTTGCCGTTTCGGAACCAGCGTGAGGCTGGTAAGCCGTCGTTGAAATTTTCCGTAAGGGCTCGATTTCATCCAGTTGCTTTGAAGAGTGCCAGGCAGCAGCACAGCAAGTGGACAGATCCCGCTGCTAGGAAAAAAAAGTACAAGTTAGTTAATCGGTTTCCTAGTTATTCCGTTACATTGTCCAGACAAAACTAGCACTAGGTGATGAAACTGCAAGTCAGCAGTTGAACAGATTGCGACATGCTAGATCATATTAAATAGATAACAATAGATCACATCTATTTCATGCCAGAGTTTGTACCTTGTCAAGTTAACGAACTGCTGTTGAGTTGTATGATTAAAATAACGATTTCTAAATAGGATCACATCACTGGCATTCTGTATACTTGAAAGAAACTTTTGTAAGTAAATGTCTTCATCCTACGCTATGGGGTAAGTTTACTCTGTACACCAAGGATATTTTCATCAGTGGTACGTGTTTACGCTTCATTTGAATAAAAAAAGATTCACTTTTCCGTACGATGTATAATTTTACAAATTACAGTCTGTATACATTCAGTACGTGGTTAACGACAAATTACAATCCAACTTAATTGTGTTGTATGATGATACTTCAAAATGGAATTCAACAGTTTAAAACAAATTTGCGTTATTATTATTACGGTATAGCATTTAATACGTGAGTATATATCTATATATAGTATATGATATATCATATGCATCACATAGATATATGTGAGCGTGTGTATGCTCATAGCAATTATAAATCCACATCTTACTAGAACAGTAAATTGAAGTTACTGACTTACTGTAAAGTTCATTAACCCTCCAGTCCTCCACCTACTCCACCCTTCTCAATCCTCTTCTACCCCAGTTATTACCTAAGGTATTTTACAGTGCCACGCATAATTTATGTTATATGTAGGCACACTTACATACTGTTTTTGAATTCCAGGATGTTTCTTATATTTCGCAGGGAAGGTTATCAGAGCTTTTTGAATGTACCGCAAATCGTGAAATTCAACGAAGCATTTGACGAATGTGACTCGCTTCCTTCCTTGATCCACGGTGATGCCTGGATTAACAATTTCATGTACCTTGACGAAGAAGAACGCGTCAAATCTGCTTGCTTGGTCGACTGGCAGGCCACTCGCACTGGGCACCCCGGATCAGACATTGTCTTTTTCCTATTTAACAGTACTACCCACGAAACGAGAGAAAAGCATCTTGATCAATTACTGGGCGACTATTACCGGCAGTTTGACAAAGTGTTATTGTTGTTCGATATCCACCTGGAGGAAGAAGGACTTTCCTTCGAGAAATTTCGTCAAGAAGTTGAGAAAACGCTACGTGTGGGGCATGTTCATGGCCTTCATGTTACTGCCCAGTATTCTGGACACTACGGAAGCTGAGAAAATCAAGGAAATGGAGGCACAGGGTATATTCAAAATATTACATCCCTATTACAATGTCATCAATCTGAGGCATCTTTAACTAGGTTTGTCTGGATCAAGCGGCGAAGAATTTCCTAAGTGAAACCTTGCAACAAATGGCCCAAGCTGACGTGGTACAAGCTTTCCTACAGAACAAAGTAATGTGTAAGAGAGTCACAGAACTAGTCGTCGAAGTGAAGAAAGTACTTGGAGATAAATGAGGATACTTCGCATAACATATGACGGAAAAAATTGAAGATTCTATCAAAAGCACAATGTTCAGAATATCTCCTGAGTTTTCGTTTTGTTATTTTCTCTTTAGTTGGTTTACGTGAAATCCTAAGCGTTTAAACGTCTTAGTCTTACTCAAAGTGCAGTAAAGCAGACATAAGAAAAGCATCCCACTCTTATGACTGCCACTTTGCTATTGCTACAATTAACGAAATCTATGCCGTTGTGCTGCACGTCAATTCGTATAAGAAAAGTCTCTTTTCCCTAACCAATACACTGGGTATTTCTAAAGTCGTTGTATTATTTTGATAGTAATATCATTACAAATTACATTGGACCAGATGCAAGCTTCTTGTTCAGCCACATTCTAGTCGGTATACATTTAGGTAAACCAAAAGCACAACTGGTGTACTAATCTGTTAATGAGGTTTTAATGTTTATGGGCAGTGCTGCCCTTGAATACTAGGGCTAGGTTAGGATGACGATGTTGTTACGATAATGACCTGGCTGTGAAGACTGACGAGTATAGCTTTGAACTTCAAGCAAAATATCGTCCAGTGAGTGTAATTAAAGAGAAATAACAAATGGGATGATGCTCTGATTTGTAGCCGGCGACCTGCAACCCACGACCCAAAACTCATCAAACTGGAATGTCTCTCAGTGTTCCGTCTGCGACCCACGACTAACTTTCGCTATTATTTCAAACGGCAGTTTCAACAAGGTTTAATCCAATAATCCCACCACGAATATGAACGAAGTTAATCATGAACTCTAATATTTACACCCAAAAGAACAAGAAGAACGTTATATTATACTTTCTAGATTTTGATGGAGTTATTATCATGACACCCGGCTTGAGGCTTTGTGACTCAAAAATAAATCATTGTGGAGAATTAAACTGAGGTCTTGATATGAAAATAAAACACATCTTCCGGAAAAATAAGCCTGATTAAAAAAAATATTGCGACCAATTTTCACAGTCTGCTACCCTGTTGAAATTTTCCCATAGTATGCCAACTGCCATTCCACGTAGAAACTGGTGGGGTCCCTTCAGATCCCGGAAGTTAAGCTACGTCGGGTTTAATCAGTACTTGGATGGGTGACCGCCTGGGAGCACTGGGTGCTGCTGAATTTTGAGTATATTCACTCATTCTTGAAATAGTCCCCAATCTATGTTTTAGTTACAAACTTGCTCCTGATTTGCAGTCTCGTTTATAGGCATTTTGTGCTTTCTTAAGTGCAGGAGCAAATAAAAGTATCCACCTAAACTAAAGGAAATTTGCTTTAAAATGAACTAGGCTATTACTATAGCGGTTATATTTAGTTTGATTTTTCTTTTTGTTCTTCTATTATGTCGAATTCTCTTTCTATTTCTAACAAGGGTGAAAACTGAATTGATTTTAAGCTTTGAAAGTCTTTTGACTTCGACTTCCCCTCTAATGTAGTGCTCAAGCTAATTTAAAAATGATGTTCTTCAAATCCAGGTGGTTACTTTTTTTTTGCTCATGACTGTACTTGAAAGCCGAACTTCAAGAGCTTCGTTAGCCAAGTTAATCGTATTGTTGCAAGAGCATGTAATCTGCATCGTGCAGTTAGCTAGAAGGAGCTCTAATGTAAACGATAACTGAGAACCGTTGAAGTAAGAACAAAAATATTAGGGAAAGGATTCACTGAAAAATATTTATAACTACCATAAACAAATTAAGACAGAGTGTACCTGACCGTCGTCGGCAGAACTGAAGTTCTTTGGAAGCAGGGCCTGATCAACCTTTCTGGAGGTCCTAGTCTTAACATTATACTTCACCATAGTCTTATTCAAGCTAATTCGCTCATTTGCAAATACAGACAACTCAAAAGCTATTGAAATATCCTGGACCCCAGCGATTTTGTAGAAGACTGAGCATGTTTTACCCCATATCGTTAAACCTGTTCTCTACAACGGTACCTACAAGACTTGCACTGAGAGAGAAGACTACACTCTTCTCCACAACAATATCTACATCACTTGAACTGAGAGACAAGACTATTCTCTCTTCTTTACAACTGGTCATGAATAGATTTACCTCTCCTGTAGCCTTGGTCTTAACCTTATGGTTCGCAATATTTTACAATTGAATTCATTCAATAGCAATCCGGATTTAACTCGATACCCCTTGGAATATCCTTCACCCCAGCACTGTTGTAGTGGACTGAACTGTTACGGCCTGTATAGTCGTAAGTGTCATTCAAAGACCTGACACAGTTAAAACTAATATATAGGTTTGAAAGATATTCTATTTTAAATGTGATGTAAGTTTTTTAATTATGGATTTACCAAATTCATTGATGACGTTATTAACTGGAAGGACACAAAGAACATATCTATTCCAGTATGGTCATCAAGGAAATAATGCTTAAACTATTTTGTAACATGGACGGATGATCGCTTTTCGTTCTTGATGAATTTAGCTAGGAAAATGTTGTCATTGTCACCCATGTAACGATTTAAGGTCCAACTAATATGTTAAACTGGTCTCTCTCTGTAAATACTGATTATGTCTTTTCTTGAGGATAGTCACACGGTAACGTGCATGTGATTATTAAAGTGAAAGAGCGGATACGAGGTCGTACCAGGATTGAGGCATGTTAGATACATCTTGCTGGCCCCCTGAATAAACAAAAGTATGCAAGGTCCTTTAATCTTAGTTACAACTTTTTCTTCACTGTAGTGAAAAATATGCCCTGCCTCTTCGATCTCTGTTTCTGTAAACTATGCGTGGACTGAACTCAATAAACACTCGTACTGGTAGACCCAAATATGTTGGTTTGACCTCTGATTCACTGCTGGTCATACTTTAGATACTACCCCGAGCCACTTAAATAATCAGTGATCAGGAAATTCGGAACGCAATCTCAACACAACATGAATACTATGCGATTCTTCTTCTAAAGACGAGAGCAGAATTTCCCAGGGGAAGCAAGGATTGGACGAATCGACTTGTACACTGCAGCTTTATACAGCCCATTACAAATAACGCTAAGTAATTTATCCTCACTGTGACATAGTATATTTATACATTCGGAGCAAGTCAGAATAAACTCAGAAACTTTTTTGAAAAACTAAAACTCGCGAGGCACGGATATGTGCAGCTTGGACGTGAGTCAAAGTGGGGCATGAGTTAATAAGGCCCTCTTTGTTAGTGATGTTCTTAAATACAGGTGGCCAAGCGTTCGTTTGAAATATTTAGAAATTCAATTTAATATTTGAGCATTTTATTATTAAATTCTCATTCTTACAAAATTGTTTATATACTATTATTTCGATTTTTTATGTCTGTAATTTTCACATGGCAGATGAGAAATAAAAAATAATAAGCCGACTGGTAGCCAGGGGGGCCCTAGGCTGCAGCTCTGAAAGACCATGCATTACTCCGGTACTGTTTGGGAGGACTGCGTGGATTCCGCTTTATCTCGCTCCTCCCTGACGACCCTGTTAAGGCCACCAACAACGTTATAGCAGTTGGCTGAGTGACACTTAACGGACCGACTCGATTATTCACTGACTCGTGACTTTTAATATTAACTTGTTTATTTATATTTTTATTACCGATATATGTATAAATAATAATGTTGGACTACTATTATTTCTATTTTTTAACTAAATTTAACATATTGTGTATTTTAATTCAAGAACACTGTTATGAGCACTTGTGAACGTAACACTTGCTCCGTCCCTTTGCCTCCTCTTTTGCCTTTTCTACTCTGTACCTTTTGGCCGGCTCTACATCTGCGGTAGTTCCCCACTCGTACAGCTACCGTTTGGAGAGGGTCTTGTGAACTACTTTCCACGGATATCGAACTTTTTTCCCCAATTAGAAGCTAAAACCATTACATATCCCGTTTTCAAAGCTTACCAAGAAGATGATACGGTGACCGTAAGTGTAAATCTACTGGAAAATTGACAAATAACCTTAATGTTTTTATATAAATTTTTTTATTTTAAAGTTGGCTTCCTCGAGTTGTCGAGTGTTACAAACTTTTTGTGTACATTCAAACTGTTACCAAGCACAAGGAGTATAACATCACATTCATATACTCAGTGGAAAAGACATCGTATGAATGTTTACATTACTTCGGCAATCTAATTTCTGCAGAGCCCCACCCACTTGGCTATATTCTTGCTTCACGGCGCGGCCCACTGTACATTACCCACAGTAAAAATGACAGGAAAAGTATGTTTAAGGGTATGCAATGCAATAAAAAATACAGGGAAATTGAAACCAGTTCGAGATTTGAAATATTAACCTTAACTTAACCATTTAAAAAGTGTTCACCAATTGGAATGTGACTGCATACAGGAAGAAATATTCAAGTATTAACGATCGCACCATTAAAGACAGAGATACTGCCAAGCAATTTTGTTAGTAACATTTTGTGCCCAGCGAACTAGGGAGTAGAGTAACCTTGTACAAATCGTAATAACTTCAGTAGTTTTGGATGCGGATAGAACCAAACACGATGCTCTTGACAGTAGCAGATGTGACGAAACGGTTTGAGGGTAGGAAGAACAAGGGGATCCAAAACTGGAGGGGAGGCGAGAGGAAGGGAGAGAAAGTAGGGGAGAAGACCAAGTGAACCGGAATAACAAAAGAACCATACGACGTGTAACGACAAGGTTACGACACGTAGCGGCAGTTTAACAATCTAGGTGCAACATAAGTATGATTGACATGAACAGTTTTACAGAAATGTTCTGGAAAGAAACCAAGAATGACATTATCGGTAGGTCATTCCCCATTCTTGGGAATGTATTGGCCCTGAAAAGGGCCGTTGGGTTAATCAACAGGTTAGAATCGTTTTTACTTGGAGCTGGTGTACTTGGTGACTGCCTTTGTTCCTTCACTGACGGCATGCTTGGCAAGTTCACCAGGCAACAGGAGACGCACGGCGGTCTGGATTTCCCTGCTCGTGATGGTCGAGCGCTTGTTGTACTGGGCCAAACGGGACGACTCGGAAGCGATGCGCTCAAAAATGTCGTTAACGAAGCTATTCATAATGCTCATGGCTTTGGAGGAGATACCAGTGTCCGGGTGGACTTGCTTCAAAACTTTGTAAATGTAGATGGCGTAGCTCTCCTTCCTGCGGCGCTTCTTCTTCTTGTCGTCCTTGCTGATGTTCTTCTGGGCCTTGCCGGCCTTCTTGGCCGCTTTTCCGCTAACTTTGGGTGGCATGGTTCCCCCCGCCTGCTTCACAAAAAGTGTGTAGACAACTTTGTAGCCTGAACTTTTCATATCGCAGGGGAAAGCGGAAGGCGCGCCACAAAGGCCCTCCTATTCTCATTGGTTAAAGGTTTGTTCATATAAAAGTTAACAACCAAGTATCAGACATTTCATAAAACTATTCAGGAAATGTGTATTTCATAGTAGCAGTTTTATTTTAAACGTACCAGTTGCTACTGACAGATATTAAGTGTATACCATTATAAAAGGAGACGAAAAATATGCGAGCTTGAGTCGTTGGCTGTGGCCTACAAAATGGTAGGCTTGCCTTACACCTTTAGCATTTACTATCGTCATTTGTGTAGAGTTAACATGTCTGGACGCGGTAAAGGAGGAAAAGTTAAGGGAAAGGCAAAGACTCGTTCTAGCCGCGCTGGACTTCAGTTTCCCGTCGGTCGTATCCATCGTATGCTGCGCAAGGGAAACTATGCAGAGCGCGTCGGAGCAGGAGCACCCGTATACCTGGCTGCAGTGATGGAGTACTTGGCTGCCGAAGTACTCGAGTTGGCTGGTAACGCTGCGCGTGATAATAAGAAGTCCCGCATCATCCCGCGTCACTTGCAGCTGGCCATCCGTAACGACGAAGAACTAAACAAACTCCTGTCTGGTGTGACCATCGCTCAGGGAGGTGTGCTCCCCAACATCCAGGCTGTCCTGCTGCCCAAGAAAACCGACAAGTCAGAATAAGTTGATCGCCACAAGTTTGCTTCTTGACCAACGGCCCTTTTCAGGGCCACCATGTTTTTCTTGAAAAGATCTGCTGAACGATTTATTGCTAATGTATCTGTTAAATTTTTTTAAGACCGTTTGAAATGTTTTCTGGAGAAAACGGAGTGTACGGATGTTTACTGAGAAAATACATAAAATATTAAAACTTCGGCCTAGTATTACATTCTGAACTTGTGTTGTACATTGTAAAGAAAAGTCTCATCGCTGGATGCAGTTTTCAGGTTTTCATTGGGTTGTCTAAATCAATTAGGTCACTGAGTGAACTGATAAGGAAATAGTGTTAAAAGAACCTGCCAATACATTTTAAGTTTTCATGTAAAAATATATATGTTACACATGCGTCGATCTAATGTGGCCAACCACGTTGGTCGGCTCTTAATATGTCTAAATGTTTGAATCTTACGTTTCATTAAAAAAAAGTTCCATGACATGAAACGGAAACAAGGGACTAGAGTTATCTGACCAGAGGAAGCTAAGTAGTACAACCACTTTGTCTGATTTTTTTTATGCAATTTCGACTCTGCGCAAAGCTCCATCGTGAAGAACATGTAATATATGTATATACAGCACGAAGAACATACCGTTACGTAGGAATACAGTATTGTTCCTCATAAAAATTCGAGAATTGAATTAAAGTAAAATGAAAGTGCAGAAAGCTATCTTGAATACTTGACTGCAGAGGACAGCACAATTCTCTATTCGTTTCAGTTTGTGGCCCTTAAAAGGGCCGTTAGTTATAAACGGCGGGCTTAGATCTGTTTAGGCTCGTTCTCCGCGAATACGACGGGCCAGTTGGATGTCTTTGGGCATGATGGTGACGCGCTTGGCGTGAATGGCGCACAAGTTGGTGTCTTCGAACAGACCGACCAGATAGGCCTCGCTGGCCTCCTGAAGAGCCATCACGGCCGAGCTCTGGAAACGCAGGTCGGTCTTAAAGTCCTGGGCGATCTCACGCACCAGCCGCTGGAAGGGCAGCTTGCGGATCAGCAGCTCGGTCGACTTTTGGTAACGACGGATCTCACGAAGAGCAACGGTGCCGGGACGATAGCGATGAGGCTTCTTGACTCCACCGGTGGCCGGAGCGCTTTTACGGGCAGCCTTGGTAGCCAGCTGCTTACGAGGGGCTTTACCTCCAGTGGACTTACGGGCGGTTTGCTTGGTACGTGCCATGTTGAATGTGTCAAATTAACTAGTTAAAAACCCTACCTGGGGTCTTTCAGTAAGGGGAAGGCCGACGTGCACGATTCTAACATCATGAATTCTTCCTATTGGGTGCTACTTAACAAAGGAAAGACCCCGCCCTTTTGGCTTAGTCCGCTCTGTTGCAGCCAATGAATGTGTAGTGGTATAGGCTTATAAGGCCGCACTTTGTGTACTCATTTCACATTCTTCCAACAGCTCAGTTCCGAAAATGACTGGTCGCGGCAAAGGGGGTAAAGGACTCGGTAAAGGAGGCGCCAAGCGTCATCGCAAAGTTCTTCGTGATAACATTCAGGGTATCACCAAGCCCGCCATCCGGCGTCTTGCTCGTCGTGGAGGCGTCAAGCGTATCTCTGGCCTCATCTACGAGGAAACCCGCGGTGTCCTGAAGGTGTTCCTCGAGAACGTGATTCGTGATGCCGTCACTTACACAGAGCACGCCAAGCGCAAGACCGTCACCGCCATGGACGTCGTGTACGCTTTGAAGCGCCAAGGCCGCACCCTCTATGGTTTCGGTGGTTAAAACCAGATTTTGTTCCTAGTTTTTCAACCCCCGGCCCTTTTTAGGGCCACCAAATATTCCCTAAAAGTACATCGCTGCCCTGATCACATTATTTGACATACAGACTTGGACGTAATAAATCCAGCATAACCTACTATGATATTGTACATTTGTCATCCAATTCCATCACGGCAGCTCAGTCGAATAGAAATGGTATAGCTGCAAGGTTCCTCTTCACAAGGCTGGCTGATGGAAAGAAAAAGCTCCGCCTCCTATTTTGATGACGTTGACCAGTTCCCGAGACGCGCTTGGCACATATGGACCGAGGTACAAAATAATTCATTTTAAGCATTTATTTTGATTGTTATCTTAGAAATAAGACAATCCACACGCTTTTCACTTACCATCTTAAGTATTGTTACCAAAGTTTGAAATAATTTGTAATATCGAGCATGTTTTTACAGTGTTTTAGGTGGACATCAGAATCGTATATGCACGAAGCATTTAACAACATCGAATGGTGCTATTGATTAATCGACGTGACATCTACGTCAAGAAGATTGGAGGTTTAGTTTTCTCCTTGCTGACTGTCCTTTTATGGGTTTTACGGAACAGTTCTTCAATTTTCGACGCTCTTCCCGTTCCCCTACATACTTTAGAAAGCTGTACGAGACCACCATATGAGAAATGTTCGATCTAAGAGGGGATCTCATAAGCATAGTCTGATTCGTCTAATTGGCCGGTTGGACGACTCAGGTTTGGATACTTTCTGCATATTTGTACGCAACCCATCCAGCTACATAACACAGTGCGTCTTCTTCGCTTCCAATGAGGGTTAGTACGGTTCGTCGTATAATGAAATATCAGATACGTATCCTCCTAAATAACCTAGAACAGGGTCCTATAAAGGCTCGGAAGTATTCTATTAAAGCATTGGTTTACAAACATTCAAATAGGTTTTAGACAAGGGCCTGTTCGTTAGTTCTCTTCTATTGTTGCCTTCTGCTCAGCGTCTATACTGGAAACTTTGAATGCGTGGTACATCACATGTTATTTTCCCAAAATCCTTCCATGTTCATGCTATATGCTACTGGTCCACACTGCAACTTGTGCAACGAGTACCAAGCATTGCGAATTTTAATTAACGAGAAAATAGTTCAATTATAGGGTTTACAACAGCTTGAAAAGTCGAAGTCCATGAAATGTGTCTTACCGGACTGAGTAAATATCTAGACAGACAGATGTACTTGCTTAAATCACAGAAATCCTTTGCGCAGAAAATTTTTGCTAGTTACCTTCAGAGAAGTAAAGGGACTCTAGTTTCGCGCCCTTACTTGAGGAACCGGCTGACGTCACGGTTCTCTGAACCGAGTACTCCCTTGAGTACAGCCGCTTCCCATGAACCAACCTGGTGTACAGTAAACTTGGTATAGCTCTGTACTTCTGCGTCATAACCATGTGGTCAACTGCAGGCACGCTTTCTAGTGGTGTAATATATACTAACTAATATATATAACACTTAAGTGTTAGGTTTATGATTTTGCCGGTAGATGCCAGTTAAGAGGCTTTGTACGAAACATTTCACGCTTCAGTCGAGTTACTACGCTGGTATGCTTCTGTTGATGCAGTAATCCGATATGGGAGGGTAATGAATTCTCACACTCAATTCACAGATATGACAACTAATAAGCTACAGATATTGTTTCTTTGTTATTAGACGGATAACAAAGGGCAATATCAATCAAACCATACAAAACTTGAGTGTTATTTTAGAGATTATAGATATTGACCCAAGGTTTATAAATCAAGTATTCAAAATAAAATAAACGGATACCACTTTCCTATTGTATAACAGTTAATTATCACTTCTCTATCCTCTAGAAATAGTTCAAGACATTCATTTTGAAAACGTTAAAACTAATAGTTTCATTAGATAGAAGTACAAAATCTAAATTGTATCAAATAATGGTCTAACACGCAGGAGAGAATGTGTAACTTTATTACGTACATTAACAGGATGAATGAAGACATAAAAGAGGGTTGTGCGTCCATAAAAACAGGTCGTTTTTGTGGGCAAACAAATGTATAGGTGCCATAAAATCATTCATCATTCAGCACGTAACCTACAATTTTCTAGAGCGCCATTCCGACACATGTTTCCATATTGGCCGTAAATGCAAAACAAGGCGAAACCAAATGGCACCCCCGGGGCTTCCGAACGCTTCTTAATGAAGCCACCCCCTGGGTTGCTTGCTGCCATATTCATCTGCATTCAGCCTCTTATCGTGATTCTTCAAAAAATTCTTGCGAATGGTAAAGATTCTCAAGTGTTGCTAACCTTCTAGGGAGGGACTCTCTGAGTTTCCCATTCAGTCATTAACGTTTGAAGGTTATTAAGACATCTCTTCACAAACGTCAGGATCTGAACAATAATTTTGTAGACTCCCAATATGGAGGCTTTTATCCGAATTGGAGTGATCGTTTCTCTTTCCCTTTTCTTAAAAAAAGCTTTTCAAAAAGCCAATCTAGTTTTCGAAAATAAAGCGCTGGTTTTTCCAAAGTTTCAAACAAAATATACTCGGTCTTTTGTGTAGTTTCTTATTTTCTTTAGATTTTTATTGAAGATTTTTGTTAACGAAATACAATGCAACAAGCGAAATAAAAGACATCAATGAAAAAAGTCGAACAAAAAATCGAAGTGGAGCTTTCAGATTTAGTCTGTACAATTGGATTTGTCGGACCTGTTTTAAAAGGGTAGAAAAAAAAGTTAAGTTTTTTTTTACTACTGGTTTGTAAAAGATAAGTTTTACTTGTAGGTCCTACGAGCGACCGACAGAACCACCTGTCCGCTTTTGATCCGCTTAAAAACAGCAATAGCTTCGGCGTGAGAAAGTCCGACAAGCGATTCGTCATTGACCGTCAAGATTTCATCGCCTAAAGGATTTGAAAATTTTTAAAGATCCTGAAAAATTACTTTTATTTAAGAATAAGTATGGCAACCTTGGAGTAGTTTCTTCTCTTCAGCAGCTTGTCCGTTAGCGAAGATGGTCTTGACGAAGATTCCCATGGATCCTTTCGGAGAATCCCTGCCACCGACAATGCTGAATCCCAGGCTCTTCTTGGCTGATCCTTTTTGGAAGACAACTGTGTGAATGGTAGTAGAAAGTACGCCGGAACGTCTGGCGGGCGACTTGCTATCGATTGGCACCTGGCAACTTTCGTCTGCTCCGTCATTGTCCGAAGCAGTATCCGGACTCGGACCAAGGTTGGTGTAATCGCCGCATAATCGGGTGCTGGGACGTAACAGGTGTGACTGATTGGAGTGGCTATCGTCGGTGACATCTCGAGCTATGACGATGTCTATCTCGCTCGAGCAGCTTTTCAGAAGCTCGCGGGCCTGTTCGGGCCCCAGGCCTCTTAATCTTCTACCGTTAATGTTGACAAGCTCATCACCCACTCGCAAACGTCCATCTCTGTTTAAAAAACAAGACATTAATTGGAAATCAATTTCCCACGACATCCCACTTTCCCCTGAACTTCCCATACTTGGGGATATGGAATTTTCCCAAGAACTGTCCATACTTCCCGTACTGCACCACTTTCTTGCAATTTTGTTTCAGGAATTGTTATTAGAAAAGTCCCACGCTTTCCCATAAGGTACACCGTTCAGTGTTTTGTTAGTTTCTCTGATTTTTCCCACGCCTTTTTAGAGTCATTTCCCACTTGAGAAAGCTTGAAAAACTTCTCTGTTTTGCCCTATTGGAACAACCAACAAAGTTTCAAATTTATCTTTTATGATTCACTGGTTCAAGTAAGGCATTTCCCCGAATCTTCGAAGAGGCGATCCCTTTTCAGGTAATTAGAGGGTTGAGGAAAATCCCAGGGGGTCTTTGAAAGACAAGACAAGATCAGATAACAAAGAAGTTGACCACGAAACAAGAGGAGAGGGTAAAGCGAATTGTCGTACCTGGAGACAGGACTATCAGATTCGATATGTACAACAACATAGCCGTGCATTAGACCGTGGCCGTCCCTCCTCTTAGTGCTAATCAAGATTCCCAGCTCGCCAGTTTCACCCTTAATCAGGCGTAAAAGTTTAAATTGCTTGGTAGGAGCAACGGATGTCACAGGGATAGCCCCAGGGGAACCAGAAGTTGTTGCCACTCCGCGATTCCATTCGTTCTCGGACCTTGTCACTTGTTTACCGTTCAGCTGACTGTTATCAGCCTGAAAAGTCTCAAATCGTTTCGACACGCTTGTCTGGAAGCTCCTCAGGGCACCCGGTTGAGCCTCTTTGGTGTTATCTAGCGAGTTTGCTCTGCAACGAAGGGCCTCTCCGTGGAAGAGGGCCCTGCCCTCGGAACCCGACCCGGAGGGTCTGGCCTTCCTTAACGTGTAGAACTGGCCGAAAGGCGGTGAAGACCCTCCGCTGGCTTCGGAGCCGTACAGGGAGCTGGATTCGATACCGCTATCGTTATCGGTAGGGGTATCGTATCCCTGACTGCAGTTGCTTCGAAAGCTGGACGAATGATTCAGGTTGAGGCCCGAGGGCCCTGGAGATGGACTGGCGTACATGCGGTTCATTTTGGCCTTGATCTGTGCGATATCACACGCCGGGAGCCCTGGTCTGTCCCGCTCTCTCCCGCGGTGGCCCTCCTCGGACAAGGACGAGAGACGCGACCGTACAAATGCGTGCGGGAATGAACTTTTCTGTCCCGTAAGAATCGGAGTTGCCGGTAACGACTGATAAGTCTGCGGAATATTTGACTTGATGTCGCTCAAACTCGTTGTTTTGCTAAACTGGACACTCTGAGAAGATTCTGCGGTTAACAGATTCGATTTGCAACCACTGGGATCGAAAACTGGAAGGTCGACGCCTTCACTCGGGTCGTCGCATCGGTGGTAGGAGGATAACTGAGACGTGGACGAGCTTCTGAACAAAAGCTTCGAGGCTAGTGACGACGGCGACGGCAATGCTGGGGGTCTCTTAGCTTTGCACGATGAATTTTTACGACGCAGGGTATTCTTCAGGGCCCACAGAGGGTCAGGGACTCTATTTTGGTCACCCAGGGATGACACGTATGAAGTCAACTTGTCACAAAGGCGCGATCTGTGCTGTTGCTGGTTCTCAGTCGGACGCCAGAGACGCTCGCGAGATGAACCACGCGCCAGCTGTTCAAGCTTGGTGCCCATCCGTTTGCCCCACGTCAAAAACCCTAAGACAAACAACCCCAATTAGTAGAAATGTACCCCTCAGAAGAACATTATGGAAGCAGAGTGCTAACCTTTCGGCGGGGAGTCTTCTGAAACTATAGCTTCTAGCCTAGAACCGATGCGTTTACCCCAAGTTCCAGAACCTGTAGAACCATAAAACACTATTTAAATCCTCCTCGTTTTAGTAAACTGGGATAAGTTACTAACCTTTATGTGATGTTTCATCTACAACAAACGCTGGAACGGCTTTAACAGTCTGGTAGCCGTCAGAGGGGCCCTTCAAGTTGGGCCCCTGAAGACGAGATTCCTGCAAATTCATTTCCGAAGACCGAGATGAGAGGTTCACCAGCTGTGGTGCTGATGAATCGGAAGGTGTGCGATGTCTGAAGAGCCTCATTCTGTTGGGAGGATGCTTGATGCTCGTGTTGCTCTCTTACGTGATATGCAAAACAGGCCACTTTCGTTTTTCAACGTCTGCCCTCTGGGCGAAGCCTTTTTCTCACTCACCAACAACAACTTGAAACCCTACCGAAAAAAGGATTTAAAGACATGGAAAATTATTCACGCGACCTACTTCGTCTAAACCCTTTTTCGTCTCTCATAAGCCGAGACCAGCAGAAGTTGATTACCAATCAATGATGGACGGTTTGAACCGTTTCTTGGACGGGTCTTAAACGGCTAACCCCTCAATAGAACAGAACCGTTGAACCGATGAACCGTACCTCAAAGCTAAACGCTCATAACAATGGATAACAGAGATTGCCGAGTTACACCTACCTGTTGTTTTCCAACGGGGGGTATAAAAATTTTAACCCGAGTTTATAATTAACCTGGTTACTGTTCCAGCAGGATAAACGGAATGCTTTTTTATCTGAGGTTTCAGGTTTTGTGAAAATTACAGCACACACAGGAAAAGTTGAAATTACAGTTTGAAAAAAGGTGGCAAAAAGTCAAGTGCTGACACATAACGGTCCCATTACACGAGCAAAATGACAAGTAAATGGGCCAAGCTGTTAGCTTCTGTTATCCCTGGTTATCAGCTGTTATCACAGGTTATCTTCTGCTTCTCACGTGTTGTTTCAGGGAACTTGGGAAACTTCCAAGTTGCTTTTTGATGACTTTTGCGGGGGGGGGGGGACTTTCTTGATGGTGTGAAATGACAGCAGTTATTACCTGGACGATTGAGTTAGTACATTTGCTAAGATAATTAACCCATTTATATCTGATCTCTCTGTGACCTTGACGCTACAAAGTAACTGTCATAATATTAGACGTGCTACCCTGTTCGTGGGAAAAACGTGGAAGAAGTTTAATTCATCTCGTTAACGTATTTTTTATGAAGATGATCACGGTTCACGGTTCAGAAGAACGGTTCAAACCTACCAGTGTTCACACTTTCAGTTTCCCCTTTTTCCCTTATTTTCCCCCTTTTTTCCCTCCGTAGTAAAATACAAGGCTATACTCCAGATTTTCCCCTTTTTCAGGAAATTTCCCTGCAAAGTGGAAACACTGGAACCTACCCTTCTTTGTTAATGATAATTAACGTTGATTTATTCTATGGGGTCTTAGGGTAAGAATAATTAAAGGTCACGGGGGTCTTCTTGCGGTTCAATTTACTGAAACCGTGGGGCTCTTATGAATTTTGCAGAAAAAATGAGAAAAATTAAAACCTCGTACATCTAGCTGACTGATTTTTTCACAAAAATCTATAAATAGTGCAAATAGTGTTTGCACTACTGTCGTCAGTCCAACGAATAGTTTAATCTAATTACTATTTTTTGCTTTTTCTAGGAATAAGACGATTTTTCTTCTGCTGGGGGACATTTAATCTCTTTAGCCACTTTGGCGAAACTTTGCAAAGGCAATGGCACACCCGTGGGAAAGTGCGAATCAATGCGAATTCGAACCGAACTACAAACTATTAACTATCAAGGGTTGTCTGATATCAGAAAAGAGTGATATCGATACTTTCGATACGATATATATTGAAACATTAACTACTATTGCTGAAACTAATTATAATTTAAGTTAAGTTATGGTCCAACTAAAATCGCACCTGACTGGATGACAGCTGTCACGTGACCAACATCTGTTTTGTGAATTTAAAACGAAATTGACGTAGGTTTGCGTTATAAACTGAGGAAAACATAAAGAGTTCGTCAAACGTGCGTCTGCTGGGAACAACGTCAATGCGACAACTGGACCCTCACAACAACCTGTCCCTTAACTACCGGAGGGCCTTCTGTGTTTCAGCCAGTAGGTGGCAGTCACGTGACTACAAACAACCAATCAGAAGTCTGAAAAATTGAAAATATTATAGACAAATGAGAAGTTTAAAAAGATACCTCATTTTGCTGTATAAAGATTAACGAATAGAATATTTACGAATTTCTGTTTCAGCCAATAGATGACTGTCACGTGACAAGAGGGAACCAATCAGGAATCTGGAAAATTCAGAATATTATGGACAAATGAGGAAATTAAAGGAATACCTCGTGTTATTTTATAAAAATTAATGAACAGAATGTTTACGAGGTTCTCCGCTTCAGCCAATAGATGGCAGTCACGTGACTAGAGCGCACCAATCAGAAGACTGGAAATTCAAAATATAATGGTCAAGTGAAAACTTCAAAGGAATACCTCGTTTTACTGAATAAAAACTACTGAACGGAGTATTTGCGAGCTTCCGTGTTTCAGCCAATAGGTGGCAGTCATGCGACTAGTCGGAACCATCAGAAGTCTGGAAAATTTGAAATATTATGAGGCTGTTTAAAACTTTTATTTTGACATAGAATTTTCAGGGATATCACATTTCAATCATTTAAAATTAATAAATAGATATTTATGAGCTGTTCCCGGTGCTGAGGTTAGCAGCAAGCAGGTTCCCGCAGGAACGGGACTTCGAGTCTCTGAGATATAAATATCCAAATTTAATTTAAACTTCCATAAGTTATTTAAAACATTAAATATACTTTTGTAAATTTTTCTGTCTGCGACAGACTTGCAGAGCCACAGGGCCAGACTTGATTCCCTTGAAAATCGCAATAGCCTCAGAATGACAGAGACCGTCAAGCGAGGTTCCGTTAATCGCAAGAATCTCGTCTCCTGTAGAACGAATATTAATCGAGATTAATAAAAAGTAAAGTTTGATAAACATGAAATTAACGTGCCTGTCTTCAAACGCTCATCTTCCGCAGCTTGTCCCGCGGGCAGAATCGTTTTAACGTAGAAACCCATCACTCCTCGAGGCGAGTCCTTCCCTCCAACTATCGTGAAGCCCAAACTTTTCTTTCCAGGACCTTTTTCATAAGTGATTGTGTAAAAAGACTGTGAGACGAGAGTTTTGGGGCGTCGGGGAAGCGTGGCGAATCCTGGAGCTTCGATGTGTGATTTTTCACGATACCTAATAGTTCCCGAGCACTCGGATCCTGAACTGAGGCTCGAGTTCTCGAAGCCGGAGTCTTCGGAAGCTGTTTGAGCAAAATAAATGGTTTCATAGGGTTTGTCTTCATCGTCCGTTGGAGGGAAGGTAATGATGTCTCCTCGTGAAAAGTTAGACAAGTTGCACATTTGCTCGTCTCCAGGTCTCCGCAAGACAACAAGCTCGAGGAGACATGTCGCTTGCAGGAAGATTCTCGTGGCTTCAGATATCGATAGGTTTCGCAGTTTTTGGCCGTTGAAGTGTAAAATCTCGTCCCCGAGTTTCAAACGTCCATCTCTGTTACAAGAAACAAAACCGTGGATGAATATAAAACTCATCAGTAAAACAATAATTATGATACCTGTCAGCGAGACTGCCTTTATTAATGAAGGCAATAACATATCCAGCAGTATTGGGAGCAGGATCTTTTTCTGTGGTACTAGAAAATTGTTTCCTAGCTACGATGACCCCAAACTCGATGTTTGGTTCCTTTTCAATGCGAAGGTAGTTCACAATGTCACCGCTAGATGGCGGAGTGTTCCTCTTCAAATAACCGCGATCTAGCGACCCGGTTTCAAATTTGGCGGGAAATTTCAAAACGTCGTAAGAGTTCGGTACTGTTTGTGATGGATTTTGCTGATTGTGAGGCTTTTGCGGTTCTGTGGTACTGGACCAGAGGTACTCGTAGCTCGGCGACTCTTTCTCCGTCTCGTCGGAATGTTCGAGATGGAGGTTGTAAAAGACGGGAGAGAGCAATCTTCTGGCTCTGTGATGAGGGTTGCGCCATGAAGATAAAGTTTTGCAGGGCTGGACGTTACGGATGTAAGAAGAGGCACGGGAAACTGGAGTCGAGCAGTCTTTTAACTCGGGAAGCTCGGGAACGATACCACTGTCGGAGTCACAGCTCGGCAGCGTTCCCGAACCTGGGGGAGAGCTTTTCCCATCCAAGGGAAACGTAAGTTGAAGGTCTTCCAAACTGCCCGTCGAATAACTGCGATAGAAGTTCGAATCCGAGCAGTCTTCGAGGGTTTCCCGAGACTTCGCGAATAATGTGGCTCGGGACGGGAAGTTACGAAGAGAGCTTTTGATGTACTTGTCCGATATTGATTTCAGTTTCATTTTTAGAGTATCGTCTATTGCCGAGGATTTGTCGTCTGCCGGAAACTTTGATGGAGTCCAGCGTTTTTGTTTCAGACCCGCTCGGGATGAACCCAGCTTCTCGAGAAAACTTTTTGAAGACCGTTCTTCTTTTGGTACTTCGTTTACCGACTCGGGTTTTGATTCTAGAAGATTGTCGAGGCTTGAAGTCTTGCGGGTCAATTTGACGGGCTCTCGGCTCGGCTCGAACGTCTGCTGCAATATTCTCGAGCCTGGTAAATTTGAAATTATTTTGAATTTCTTGTATAATCTAACTTTATATTGATTTACCTTGGGAAAAGGAGATAGTAGCACTATTTCTCTTTGAAGAAACACTCCTACTTGCAGCACGTTTCGACTTGTCCTTGTTCAACTCTGAACTGTGAGATACACCAGACGAAATGACTGAAGAGTCTCTACGGAGACCTAAAACAGAAAATGTATTAAAAATTTCAGATTTTTGTTCAGTGCTTTCACTTTACAGGGAAATTCCCTTAAAACGGGAAAACTGGGTCTCAAAAAGGAAAAATGAGAGAAAAGATAAATATCATTGATATTCTAAGGGAGGAGAAAAGGATATTTCATTCCCGTAAGAGAAGGGGGGAAAAGGGAAAAACCGTGCCCTCCTTAAGGGGAAACTGAAAACTGAAAGTGAAAGCACTGATTTTGTGAGCAAAAGTTGAGGTGAAAAAAGTTATACTTTGCATGCCACTCCTTCTGCGGACAGCGTGCTTTCTCCTCAGGGAGTAAGGGGGCACAGGCATCGTTTCCTCTGTGCCGAAACCCCTGGTTCTCAGGGGCAAAGTCTCTTCCTGACGAGGCATGACGCTCGCAGGCTGAAAAGACCAGGAGGACAGAACTTCCACGTCGTTTCTCAGGGGAGAGAGACTGATCAGTCGGGGCTCCTCGTTCGCCTGACTGTCACGAGATCTTCTCAGCCAGTGCATCTCAGTAAACAGCCTGAATATCAAACATTAAACAGTTCGTGAAAGTTCTTTTGTCATTAAGGTTTATACACGGATCTTCATCAGAGATTCTTGACACATTTCTCAAGTTTTCTTGTGAACTGTTCAGAGTTTCGACATCTTATGAAAAAGGTTTTTTAAGTAAGGCAATAGTTGAGTGGGTGTTTTGTGTTTCTCAATAATACATTCCATATTCTTTTGCCATTCATCTTAGTTGCGTGTCTCATTACGAAATCTTTTCACGTTTTCTGGCGAACAGAGTCGTCTGTAAATAGTCAATCAGTGGGTAACGAGTGTCAAGGAACCTGCAAAGGGCCGAGCAATGCCCTTCTCTTTTCAAACCAAAATTCACACTCCGAAATTCAAGGCTAGTACTCATAAAAGCTGTTATCAGTGTGTTATCACTTAAACAGCGTCAGATGTTTCTCATTTATCATAAAGAAGTCGTAAGTTTTTAATGATTTGTATCTTCTTCTTATTCAAGGTCGACTGATAACAGTTGATAACAAGTTGATAACACAGTTGTCATTATTTTAGAGGGTTTAATTGAGCGTAAAAATTGATAGAAGGAAAAGTTTTTCCCTGGAAAATGATAGGCCACGCATGACTACACCCCCCCCCTGTCTGATAACAAGTGATAACACAGTGATAACATATGATAATTTTTCTATTCTTAAACAATAAGCGAAATTATACGGTAGGAATCTTATGCTTCAGTTCGCTTGAATAGGAAACAATTGCTAAATATATTATGTAGTTGATTATTATAAATATTGACTGATTGATTTATTTAAATTAAATGTACGAGGAAGAGGAAAATGATAATTCGTTTTGCCGAACAGAGAAATCGGTTAATTGCGTAATTGATTGAAATTCCGGGTATAGCGTGTGCTGAATAAGGATATGCTGACGCACCTTCTACTGTTAGGAGTGGACGGGCTTGTTATCACGTGTTATCAACGTGTTATCACATATTATCACATGTTATCAAAAGGGTCTGATACATTCTACAGGGAGCGTAAGTGCTATTTTGCATGTTATCAGCGATAATAAGTTGTTATCGACGTGTTATCCAGTGTTATCGGTGGTTATCAAAGTGTTATCACATGTTATCAGGTGTGGCAATTTGAAATTCTTTCCTGTTGCGTCACAAGTCTCAGCAGGAATGAGCCAATGACGTCGCTAGAAAATAACTGAATGAAAAAAAAAATCCTATTTGCTGAAGGCCGTTCTGATAAGATTACGCATAACTTCGGACTGCATAACACTTTTATATAAAAAACATTTTTATTAGAATAAATCAATTATACATATTAGAAATTAGATATTATATAAATAACACAATGTGAAATATGTATAACTGTAAAACAATTGAAGTTTTTAACAATTTATTTTGTTATAATATAATGATATTAATATATAATGAGCGAGTCAGCGAGTCACTAGAAGTAGTAAACGTAGTAAATAGCAATCCACTTACGTTGTTGTTACTTTTTATCAATGAATGAAAGATAATACTTAATCAAATAGAAATTTGCACTGAATAAGAATAATGGAGAGAGCAAGACTGATGCGTTCGAACGGCACAGCGTCTCGACGCAGACTGGCGCGCGTTCAAACGGATAAGTCGTAAAGTAAAAGGTGACTTGAGGTGAGGTGAGCTGAGGTGTGCACACTTCATTTGAATAATATCTTAAAGAAAATTTTTCCCATAAAGTAAGTAGAAGAAAAATAAAGTATATCTTTCTCTTTGTATATTTAATGATACACAAGTTATGTATTTACTAATACAATATGTAAATGACAAAAAGTAGACCAATAATACACTAATCGAACAGTCACATAATAGTTATAATTACTTTAATTTACTAATGTCCACATGAAAAATGTCCAAGAGGTCCGAAACTCCGAGGAAAAGGGTGGGAAGATTATTTGATAACATATGATAACACGGAGATAACATGGAGATAACAGGTTGATAACAGTGATAACATGGCTTAGGTGTACGAAGATTATTGGGAGTTTCGGACCCGTTGAAAATGTCCTGAAGTGATAAAGTTAAGGTGAGTTTAATATGTACACTTTCTTTGGGATAATATTTTAAAAGATTTTTTTTCAAATTATTTTCTTTTCTCCTTTACTTTTTTTTATCTCATAACTTTTTTTTTAAAAAAAGATTTTTTAAAGGGAATAATTTCTTTCACGATTAATGAAATTCAGTGAAATACAAGTTTAAATAAAAACAGTATTTAAATCAACTAATTATCTTTATCATTTTAATGCAGTTAAACTGATACGTAAAACGTTAAGAAATTTAGGTTTTTCACACAAGTTTTCGCAAAACTGAATTTATGATATTGCAATTTTTCCCCAAAGGGATCTTTTGCAAGCTTTTCTGCAACAGGATTTAATGTTTTTTTCTCAGAACTTGATTGTTTTATTGGACCTTTTCCTGGGAATTTCGAAATAAATTTGCGATATTAGTTTTCAATTCTATAGTCATTAGTATTGATGCAATATTATAAAATTTACTGAAGACTGTAGAAATTACTAATTTTCTTTAAATACTCATAGTATTAACATTAATTAATGGTATTCAAAAATTAATACCGGATTTTTTACTTGCATGAAGAATTTTCTCCGTGCATGGAATGCATTATTAATATTTATGGAAATTATATAGACGAAAAAAAGTGAAGCTCCAGGGATCTGAATGACCTTATAAATCATAATTATAAAAGACCTTATAAGAGTACAGTGCCCTGAATTATACGGAAGAGTCCTGAATAGTTTTTAGAACGTCTAGGATAGTAAGGAAGGGTCCTGAATTGTTATAGAAGGGTTCTAAATGGCTCTGATAGGTCCTACATTATCCTACAGACCCTGAAAACTGGAACAGGACCCTAAAATCCCGCAAAATACCCTGAATTTGCCCTTGAGTTTCCAGGAAGCCCCAAGAAAAACTCGTCTGGGGGTTAATTAAACGCTTTGTGTGGTCAATTCGATCATCCGATCCTTTCTTGGGGGTATCACTTTCATCCAAGAACCCACCTGTTATCATTTGTTATCATCTCTTATCACCTGTTATCATCCATTATCGCCTGAAGAGCGGACATAACAGATTGGCAGCGGAAACTTCCAAGTAAACTTGTGGTTCTTCAGTTTAAATTATATCTAGGTTTTTTTATGCATACAAAACAAATTAGAGGAAACAGCCAATCAGAAGAAAGGAAAATTGATTTAAATTAACCAATCAGAGAATTGTTTTTGGTTCAATTAAGATTTTCGGTTGAAAAACAAGGGCGTCTTAATGAGTCTATCAAGTTGAAGAAGAAGAAGAAGAAGAGGCTTAAGGGCAAATTTTTCACCACCCAGTGTTGCCAGAACCTACGGCAAAAACTTAATTAATATATTGTATTGACTAGTTCATTTATTGATAATTAATTAAGTAACTTTATGATTCAGCAATAATATTTTATATCATTATTATTACTTATTATAAGTGCTTGAAATTAAATTTATATCTTTATGTTTTTTTTGCTTTTATCTGTATAGGCTTATCATCTGTGTTATCAGGACATAATCTGAAAATATATAGGCTCTGTAAATATTGAAATAACAAACAACTAAATCTTCCTGAGTTATTTATACGTTAAAAGTATGACGGACCAGTAATCTTAAGAGTATTAAATCTGTTACTGTTTGCTTACTCTTCCTATTTTTAACATTTTAAGGTGAGAAATGCAGAAGATCACGGTTGTACTTAGTTCGAATTTCTACCGCTAGATGGTGTTGTTCAAAAATTGATTATTATAATGCACAAATTAATATTATTTGAAAAAGTGATATGTTTCATTTTTACTTATTCATACTTAAGACTCAGCTTAGAATTCAATAACACCATAACTTTTCTTAAAAAGTAAAAGGAAGTACACAAAAAAAACAAAATATCACTATTTGATCTAGTACTATATTTACATTCTACATTCTTTGCGTATTTATCGTAATTCTCATACAAAATTTATGTTATCAAACAAGTTACAGATTTTACCGCTAGATGACGCTGCTTCACACAGTGCAGTACGTCATATGCTCGAAATGTAATGTAACTTAAAAGCAGGAAACCTGCTGCATATCACGCCTTCCAGACGCAAATGCCATGAAATTAGACAGAAAAAAACGAAAAACTGAAAATAACTAAACCGAAATAGTAATTTAGGTTAAGTAATGCGGATATCCAACACAGCCAATTTTCGTAAACTGTTACTATTAAGTGCTAAGTGCACGGAAATAGGCGGTAAAAACTTAAAGAGGTTAGTCAAAGGATAGAAACTTATTTAAACTGTAATAATAATTTTAAAGAATACCAATATTATGTAAAAATACATCCATAATTAGAATTTTTAATTAACGTTGACCCGGGAGTGGATAGGAACCCTCTGGCTACTCAATTAAAGGCAATATAAATTTGTAAAATAATTATCCAAACAATGGCCCACTTGAAGAACCTCAAACGGGAATCAAGAATCTTCAAAGAATCTTTAAGAATCATGTAAGAGGAATTGAAATTAGGGCCCTTGGGTCTTGGGTAAGAATAACGGTACCGAATCTTCTGTAACACCATTGCCCCAGTCCCTTATGGCTGACATATTTATTACGTATGTACAATTATTCATTGTTATTTACAATATATATATACATATGAGAAGTATATTAAGAATAATAATAATAATGTAGTTACAAGTGATGTAAGACTAAGTTTCAAGCGTATGACTTTTCATACGGCTGCTGTTTGAAAACCATAAGTTATATTCTATTGTTAATTGTAATTAAATACATTGAATATGTGATTTAGTTGTTTGTAGTCCTAGATTTGACATGTTGGAATGCGTTTCTGATTTTTATGGGGTCAATCGTTTTGCTTGAGGTTTCGTGTGGTTTCACGTTTGTGAACTACTGGCTTCCATTCCGAACTAAAATTCAAATTTCAGATTCAAGATTCACGTTTAAGAATCTCAGAATCAGAATCAAGAATCTTAGTTAAGAATCTTTTCCAATAGATTAACGTTTAAAAACAGCCAGAATCGCATGGATTCGGAGGTATGTCTTGAACTATTCTAGAATAAGTTTTGTGAAAAGAATTTTTTGGGGTGTTTGAGGTTGAGGTAAATGACGCAGACAAGCCTCGGGGTCCATGACATGTTTCAATAGATCCACTTGAGTCGTTAAAACGCGTCTTCTTCCGCGTTGTGAGTCGCATTCAGCGTCCAGACCTTCTGGAGTCAACTCGTCTCATTTTACTCTGAAGAAAATAAATGTGGAAAGCTGTTTTGCTAAACTTGTGCTGCTACGCAGCACTAGCAGGTACTAGTAGCAGTCCTGTTGCGGTAGCAAACAGTGGTAGCAGAATCAATTCGTGGATTATTAACCCGCCCAAAAGACCTTCGCACGTCTATGGAGTCTACAACAGACCTGCGGGTATGCTGCTTATGGTTATGGAACCTAACATGACTACCACTACGACTACTACCACGGTAGCAACTAGTAGTACTGAGGTAGCTGCTACTGAAGCGCCTGCTACTACTACTACAACAGCTGCGCCGTCATCTGAAGCTCCTGCTACCATGCTACCACCTCAAGCACCTGAGAAACCAGAGACTCCTGCTACCGCGCTACCATCTGCCGAACCGGTACCCGAGAACCCTGATACTACAGTCGAAATTGTGAGTAGCACTACCCAGGTACCGCAGGTTTCTGTCAATACTGAAGTTGTTGAGACTACCCTGCTACCTTCGCATGGCGATACCCAAGAAAATCCTGTTCCTGAAGAACAACAGGGTCCTGTAGAAGCTTCTGCTACCCCACAGCTACCTTCGGATAATGTTCCTCAGGCTGTTCCGGATCTAGAAGAACAAGACCCTCCAGTAGCAGTTACTGATACCGCAGTACCAGATTCAGGTAGCGACCCTCACGTTATTCCAGGCTCCGAGGGCCCAGAGGTACCAGCAGAAGTACCAGAAGCCCCGGTAGAAGTTCCAGAGGCCCCGACAGAGGTCCCTGAATTCCCAGCTGAGTTATCTGAAGTCCCAGCGGAGGTTCCAGACGTCCCAGCAGAAGCCCCTGAAGTTCCAGCAGAGGTTCCTGATGTCCCGGTAGAAGTCCTAGACGTCGCAACAGATGTCCCAGATGTCCCAACAGATGTCCCAGACGTCCCTAAAGTTCCCGTAGAAGTTCCAGACGTCCCAGTCGAGGTACCAGACGTCCAAGAAGAGGTCCCTAACCTTTCAGCAGAGATCCCTAGTATCCCAGTGGAAGTCCCTGAGGTCGCAGCTGAGGTCTCTAGCGTTCCAGCTGAGGTTCCAGACGTCTCGACAGATGTCCCAGACGTCCCAGTTATAGTCCCAGAGGCCCCAGTAGAAGTTCCAGAGGTTCCTGCAGAGTTCCCTGTTGTCCCAGAGAATATCCCAGACGTCCCTGCAGAGACACCGGAGGTCCCAACAGACGTCCCAGAAGTACCAGAAGAAGTTCCAGATGTTCCTGCACAGGTCCCTGAGCTACCTGCAGAGATCTCGGAGGTCTCAACAGAGGTTCCAGACGTCTCAGTAGAGGCAGCAGAGGTCCCAGACGTCCCAGTAGAAGTTCCAGAGGTGCCAACAGAGTTTCCAGAGGTGCCAACAGAGGTTCCAGAGGTGCCAACAGAGGTTCCAGACGCCCCAGCAGAGGCAGCAGAAGTCCCAGACGTACCAGTTGAAATATCAGAGGTCCCTGACGTCCCAACAGAGGTACCAGACGTCCCTGTAGAGGTTCCAGACGCGCCAGTAGAAGTTCCAGAGATCCCAACAGAGGCTCCAGAGGTCCCAGACGCGCCAGTGGAAATTCCAGACGTTCCAGCAGAGATCCCTGATGTCCCAGATGTCCCAGTAGAAGAACCAGACGTTCCAGCAGAAGCTACGGAGGTCCCAGAAGAAGTTCCAGACGCACCAACAGAAGTTCCAGACGTCCCAGCAGAGGTTCCAGACGTCCCAACAACACCTTCAAACCTTCAAGTCCCGAACATCCCCGATCCTGGTGATGAAGGTATCACAATCGAAGTATCAGACCCTGTACCATCTTTGGACATAGAGGACCAGCCAGAAGTTCCAGAACCAGCTACAGGTAGCGATACCCAGGCTATTCCACACCCTCAGAACCAAGAAGTCCTGGTAGATTCGGCTGATACCACGCTACCACCTGCAGAAATTCCGATCCAGAATCAAGCAGAAGTTTCTGATCCGCCTGTAGGTGGCGATACCACGATCATTCTAGACCCTGAACTTTCGGTCCCATCATCAGACGGCGGTACCGAGGTAGCAGATGAGTCTGTTACCACGCTGCCACCTTTAGACCCAGACACCGAAAACCTGGAGACCCAGACAGAATTCGGTACGATCGAACCGGTACCAGAAGTCCCTTTTCTTCCTGAAGTAGGACCTGAAACCTATCCTTGGGTAGGTTCCGTCGAAACCGCTACCGACCCACAAACCGGGTTGCCGGAACGGGTATCACGAAGAACCAGGTCCCTAAAATCGGTCTCTAACGATCAGGCAGATTCGGTTCCTAGCGATCAAACTGAATCGGTCCCTGAAAGCGGGACCGAAACCAGTGACTTGAAGGAAGAAGACTCTGAAGCCAGACAGTACGGTTACCGGCCCTATAACCGACCCTACCGTCCCTACCCTATCGGACCTGGGCCATACCACCGACCCATGTACCCACCACAGTACCAAGTGGGCACTTTCCGTAGGGTCTATGATGTCTGCTATGGTATCTGGTGCAAAGTGAAGAAGACCCTTGCCAGTATTGGTATCTACTAAAGGTCCAAACTACTTACTATTTACTTTAAGGACGGTGTTTTTTTTTTCTTAGGGACCACTGCAGTATTGAGTATTTTTCCTGTTTATTTATTGTTTATTTATT
This sequence comes from Eulimnadia texana, assembly GCA_002872375.1. Classification (NCBI taxonomy): domain Eukaryota; kingdom Metazoa; phylum Arthropoda; class Branchiopoda; order Diplostraca; family Limnadiidae; genus Eulimnadia; species Eulimnadia texana. Next base: position 244,557 of record NKDA01000011.1, read on the forward strand.
TATTTATTTGTTGAAGTGTTTATTTGCTAAAATTCGTCTGAAATACAAGTTTGCAGAAAGTTTTGTTGTATTTTGCTTACTGAAGCCATAAAGTGTCTGCTGTCTGATCAGACAGACTGGATAAATGGATTAGTGCATGGTTGATTAGCGAAAAGCTTTCTGCAGAAAAAGGTGTTAATATATGGGGTGAGACATTATGTCTGACAGACAAACAGACAATCAGACAAGTTGGCCAGCAGATTGAATAAATAAATTAGTGCGTACTTGAATGGCAGAAAGCTTTCTGCTGAAAAAAGTTAAAATAAAGCGTTCAGACAATTTTGTCTGCACAGACAGACAGACAATCAGACAGATTGCCCGTCAGACAGAGAGAACTTAAAATCTATAGTCCAACTTGACTGTCAGACATACTAAAGACAAAGAAGTCTGCTTGAAGCTATAACAGACAGACAGTTTGCCCGACAGACATGCTCACCAGGCATGTCTGCTGTCTGTCAGACAAAACTTCAAAATACCATTCGTTTAGCTCAGCAAAGCATTATTTTAGACAGAAAGCAAAGAATTACCGGTTTTTTAAGCAGCAAAAAAGCGATTTTTTATCTGATTTTGTCCTTCAAGCTTTAGCCACAGTGATCTTCGTAGACCCCGTGATATCGACCAGTTCCTTGGAATCGAAAGTGGCAACAAAATTGTGTTCACCAGCAAACCGTGGGATTATATTCAGAGTCATAGAAGCCACGCCTTCTGGAGGGATGTCCCTGAAACAACCAATGAAAAAAAAGTCAAAAATTAATATTAAAAAAAACTTAACAAAAAATTAGTTTTTTTTTGTATACTTGGATTCCTGTGATCCGGGACGAGTGATTCCCGGTCCTTCGTAATTAAGTTTGCAGTTGGTCAAAGCCACTTTAAGTGGATTCTTGAAGGAACACGTGATCTGCAGGGGCTTCCCCACTTGAGTCTTCCCAGAGACCTTTAAATTCAAATAATTAAACAGTAGTTTTTATCATATTAATATTAGTAATAATAAAACTGATACTTGGATGTCCAGTGATGGAGTCAGCACTTGGAAATCGTCTTCTTCAGCCCAGGTCTGATTAGTTTCCCTGACTGTAGCCATGGCATGCAGTTTCATGATAGCGTATTCCACCAGTTTGTGAACGTAGTCCTTTGCTGGAACCTGCAGAGTTAACTCCTCACCTAATTGAAAGAAATAATCAAATTCATGAATGATAATCAATTAAAATAGAGAAATTGAAAAGCATTTTTATTAACGATTCAGCCTCATGTAAATTAAATTAAATAGATGAAATCTGAATTAATTAAATTATTATTTACGGCCATTTGCTGGAATAGGGAAATGTTAATCAACCAAAAAATTAATGAAAAAATCAATTGGAGCAGACTAATATTGGAAAAGAGAAATTTTAACAGAAAAGGTTTATTTGAATTAAATTAAATTATATTAAATTATATTTGATTAAATTACATTAAATTATTATTTACGACCATTTGCTGGAATAGGGAAATTAATGAAAAAATCAATTGGAAAAGATAAATTTTCGGAAAACTAAATTTTAACCAATAAGGTTAATTTAAATTAAATTAAATTGGATTGATTAAATTAAATTAGGTTAGGTGGAACTATAAATTACGGCCGTTAGGTGGAATAGTGAAGGTCCCGTTGGCTTTTTTCACGGTGTGGGCCTTGACTCCGGTGTAGTAGACACTGGAAGCGCTGAGGATAGCGTCAATGGTCCGAGGTTGGCTGGATTTATTCTACAATAGTAGAAATTAGGCTAACCCGATAGAAAAAAGATGCGCTAGCCATGCGTCTGAAGGACCCTCTGAACGGTGCATGATTACCATGGATTCAGCTAGATGATAGCGTGAAATTGGCCCACTTTCACACGGTTCGTACGCTTGAATTTTGAAAGAACCAAGTCACGCAGTATTCATTCCCGTATTCAGAGGGTTCAGTTTTAGTAACTTAAGTGAGTTCAGCTACTATTCAGCTAGTGATTCAGCTACCTGGTCATTCAGTACTCAACCGTAAGACTTTCTATCGGGAGTTAGTAGTTGATAGTTTAGTTGTAAGTGAAATTTTTTACCGTGATTTCAACGGTGACAGAGAAAGGGTCTCCCAGAGGAACTCGTTCCAGTTCTACGAGGTCGAACTCGACGTCCTCCTTCGAGACGCTCGGGTACTGGAAGAACCGCTTGGCACGGCTTGAACCGCGAACCGCGTTGAACAGCGAGATGCGCTCCTCTTGAGTACCTTTGAATAAATAATATTAGGTAGTAATAACTATTAGGAACAAAAAATTAATATTTATTTTAGATAACTTCTTTATTAAATCTTCATATTAGTGTCATTTTTATATGAACTATTATTTATTATTTGTCATTTTTATTACTATATGATTTTATTATAATTATAATATTATTGATCTCTTTACTAATTGAAAAATTACAATTTACCGAGTTAGGGAATTATTTTTATTTGTGAATTTTTGTCTTAATTTAAGTAAATATCAGTATTTATATAGAATGAAAACCTTCAAGTGATTTGTAGTTGTTCGTGATTTCTTCAGCATCCGTGTTTCCGACTCGGTCGAAGACGTTGGGCTTCTTCGTTAAAATCTGCCGACCAATCCTTGAAAATTTGAATTAAAAATTATTGTTAATATACAAAACATTATTATTGTTATTCTTAGTACTTATCGTTATTATTTGTATTACTTTTATTATTGTTTCAGTATAAGAGTTATAATTATTATTTTTTTCACGTACATTTATATCTGTATTGATTCTTATTATTATTATTACTATTAGTATCATTTTACTGGTATTTGTTGGTGTCGAGCTGAATGAATCCGATTTCGGATTTTTTGTCTTCTTTCCAGCGAACCAAGTCTGCGTTCACCTCGGCCAAGACGAAGGGAACGTCGTAAGCCAGTCCTACTTGCCCGTTCTTGACAGCCTCAACAGAAGCTGGACCGCATTGGAAAAATCCTGCAATAAAAATAGTAGTAGTAGTGGTAGAAGTAGTAATAGAAGTAGTGTCATAGTAAAAGTCGTAGTAGTAGCAGTAGTCGTAGTGATCATAATATTATAAGTAGGAATCGTACGAAAAGGAGTAGCAGTCGTAGTAGAAGTAGTTCCCATTGTATCAGTCGCAGTAGCAGTGGTAGTAGGAGTTGTGGTAGTAGTAGTGGTAGTAGTAGGAGGAGGAGGAGAAGGAGGAGTTACAATAGTAGTAGCAGTAGTGGTAACAGTAGAAGAAGAGGAAGAAACAGTAGTAGCGGTAGTAGTAGTAACAGCAGTAATAGTAGTAGTAGTAGTAGTAGTATTTAGTGAGAGTACCTCCAGATCGTTCTTGTGGGGTAGAATCAATGGCCTGCCATCCTCCGTATCCCTTCGGCAGATCGGGCCTAGCCATCCAGGCCTCGCTCCAGACGTGGAAGTTCCAGATCGAGTCTTTGCTTCCATCCGGGTTAAAGGGGTCATACTGAAGTTCCTCGCCTTTCATATAACAGTAAAAGAATAGTATAATAGTAACTAAAAATAGTTGTAGTGATTAAGAACCTTTAGAGTTGAAATAGCGGTCAATAGTCAACGTTCCATTGGCATCGTGTGCAGAAACTAAGTTCGATACAGGTCGAGAAGGGATACCCAGTGCCCTGCAAACTATAATTTAAAACGTAATATAACTAATATAACAGAATCAAAAATACTATTCCTGATGAATATGGAAAAGAATTAAAAAATAATTATGACACGTTAAGACTCCAGAAAAAAAAATCCAGACAAATAATATTTATTGCTATATTATATCTTACGTTTATTTACTATGTTAAAAATTATTGCATAAAATAATTACGAGAACGGCATTCAACGCGTATACTGGTATACATCTATACTATTTATATCTACCCATTTTATTTATAGTTATTTAATATTGTAAAATTATTATATCAAATAATTACGAGAACTGCATTTAACACCAATTGCTTATGTATCTATATACTTCTTATGTCTACACATTGTATTATATTTATTTGATACGTTGAAAATTTATGACTCAAAAAATAATTACGAGACGTAAGGGCTCCAGGAAAGACCCAAACAAAATATTATTTACGGCCATGTAGATTTACTCATTACATAATATTATATATTATATTTACTTAATATGGTAGAATTTATTCCGTAAAATAATTGCGGAAAGTGCATTTAACGTCTATAATTTGTATATCCGTACACTACTTATATATACACATTATACTCGAATTTATTTGATTAGTTGAAATTATTATTTAGAATACTTAGCAAAAGCGCATTAAAAATCCATTACTTATATATTTATATACTACTTATGTCTATACATTATATTACATTTATTCAATAAGATGATATCAATAATTAAATTATAATTACGAGAAGTAAGGACTCCAGCAAAGACCCAACACTGTCCATATTTGACCGGTTTACGAGTTAAAAGATACTCCTCGAGGATCTTAACACTGCCCGTCCAGGCAGCAGGAGCAGTCCCGTCCGAATACTCCCCACTCCAGCTTCCCTCGATGACTCCACTGTCCCCGTCATTGGCGTTAACCATCTTCGTCAGGACGCGTGCAATCAGAACGGGGTTCGTCCTCGTGGCGTGCGGTAAACCGCTCTTCTCCAGCAGGTAGACAGTAACAGGTAGTGCTGCGTCGTCGAATTGTCCGTAGACCCATTCGCGACCCCTTGCTGAACCGTAGGGACCCATCCAGATCTTACCAACGTCTGATAAAACGTACTCTTCGAGGAGATCCTTATCCTCCATGTAGGTCAAATCATCTACGGGACAATATGCTTTGAAAATACTGAATATGTTGATGATAGGCTTAGTTTACCTTCACACCAGGGATTGAACAGAATGTAAATATCGTCTGGACAGTCGAAGATCCGCACTTTGCTCGGGTTGCTCTGCTCCCCGCAGAGGATCTGACACTTCCAGATTCCCACAGAAACATCGGGAGGAACTTGAACCTTGATAAATTATTTAATATATAATATTATTATAATAAAATTTTATTTTAGTTAGAAATATACTTGTAGTGTAACAGAGTCACTGTCTGATCCTCTAATAAGGACGTCCCATTCGTGTTTATCCTTGGTGAAGTCTGATTCGCCAGTAACATTGAGAATCCCCTGGGTGTGCTGAGTAGCGTTCGGCTTGGGACCTAAGTTTAATTTATTCAAAAATAATCATTATAATAATGAACTTAATTAAATTATTCAGTTAGTGTGTATTAACACTGTTCAAAAAGTAAATCTGTCGAATCAGTGGACACAGTTCAGTTTCTCCATACACTCTTTCAACCCGTCCACAGATACGACAGATTCGTTTGTAAATTTCAAAATTAAGAAAACTTCAACTTGTGTATCATAAATGTTAATTAAACAATCGAAATAATGTACCCTGAACATTAATCTGTCGAATAAGTGGACATTGTTCAGTTTCTGTATGAACTTTTCCCTCCTGTCCACAGATACGGCAGAATTACCTTTTAGTTTCTGTAATCAGAAATTACCGAAATTGAATAGGACTTTCAAGGTGTCCTTGGCAGGATCGAAGGTCTGTTTATTGTTGAAGCGGATCACGAAGTAGAAACTCTGTCCACGTCTGAAAATGGGACTGGCCGGCAGTCGATGGATCAGCTCGTACTTTTCGGTTCGGTGTTCCTTGCCGTTCTCCTTCGGGTAGAAATGAACCTTATCGATTTCCAAAATACCGCGCGGTTTAAACAGCGCTGCGTTGCCATAGCAACCACCACAAAAGATTGCAAAAAAAAAAACATAAATATATTTTAATCAAAATAATTTATTAAGATACCTCCGAGATTGTTAAGTGTTCTGTCCTGCCTTCTGCGAGCTTCCAGATCAAGGCGAATCTTGTCCACGACGTGACTGAAGTATTCTTCTATACCTGAAAAATTCATTTTTTTTCTCGCTTGTGTTTCAAATAGAAACTGGCAGAAACGAGTCGACAACCAAGGCTTTTTGTAACCGTCAAACAAAACCGCAAACGTCCTGAATCTTTCAATTTTTTTCTAATTTTTCTCTGGAAAGTAAAGGATGTTGCACAAAACCGCAAGTTTCCACGAAACAATCAATAAAAAACTCTGATTAGATCTTGTAATTAAAACTCGATTAAGTTGATATGCTGCAAATCAACAAGTGTAATTAAGATTTCTCAGAAAATCCCACAGAATCTTACGGGAAACTTCTAGATTTCCATGAATTTTGCGAAAAATTTTGCAAATTCAACGTATCTGAAGCGGAGGAGAGGTTTCGAAGATCATTCGGATGGTGCTGACGAGTGGAAATGGCGAAATATTTTCGCAAGTGTTGCGAAAATCGTCATTGTCGATTGCCCAGACCATGGCTCCACCTAGACTCTTCGTTACAGCATACTGAGCCTAATAAAACTTTTAATAAATATTTAAAAATATCTTGATTATTAATGATGATATACTTTGGCCATAACACTTTCTGCATCATCGTAACTGACCCAGGAATTCCCATAGTAAGCATAAGGAGCTCCGATTGATGGATCTCTGACGACTTTGGCATTGGGATTCGAATTCAGTATAGCACAAATCTATTTAAAATCATTTCAATTAGCAGTTAAATAAAATATGATTAAGAATTAACTTCGTAGTAAGCCATGTATCCTGATGTGAGGGTGTAAGGTCCCATAGGTCCTTCTCCTGTAGCAGGATCGTAGATACTGTGTTTGTTAGGATCCGCCATAGTCAGACTTTTTCCATAAGTTGGAATACCTTTTTTAAAATTCGATAAATAAGTCTATAAGTAAGATAAGAGTATAGAGATGAGCGGTTCACGGTTCGGCCCAGATCAACAAACGGTTCAAACCTTCCAGCACTTGTAAGAGTAGTAGAGTTCTTACCAAGGACGATCTTCTTGGATGGCACTCCTTTTGAAAGCATGTACTCGACAATAGACTTGACATTTCTAGTGGCATTCGTTCCAGTATCGGTGGAAAAGGGTCCCAGTCCAGCGTGGTGATACAAGTACATGCCGTCATAAATGGTGTGGAAATCGTAGGTCATGACATTCAGATAGTCCAGATATCTTTTTTATCAACAACAGTTACGCCAACAACACTATATGAAGACTATAAAACATTTTTTACTACTTTGAAATGTTGGCTAACTCGAAACCATCGTCCAGGCCTTTGATAATGGCTGGTAGAGCGGCCGTAAGGATTAAAGGACCACGACCCGGTTCGCGAACGACTCCATCAAAAGCTTGGCGAAGTTCCTAGAAATTTTTTTTTGTGCGTTTAATAAATCGCTTGCGGTGATATATAACAATGATGTAACCCCGACGGTATGAGTGTATACAAGAGTATACGAGTAATCGATGATTTCGTGAACGATTTTTCATACAAAAGCAGGATGAAGAATCGATAGGGAGAATCAAGAGCAGTGGTACAAAAGTGGTGAAAAAGTAATAAAAAATAGTGAGCCGTACTGACTATCTTAAAGAAGCTAATGGAAATCTAAAACTTTGAGTTACAACTATAAAACAGCCTACGTGCCTGTAAATTGCAAAGTGTAGTGCTTAACATAGAATGAAGTAGTCTATAATGTAGGGTTATAGTGTTTAATTTCAGTACATTTTCTGTTAAATCTGCTGGAACAGTGGACAAGACCTGTGCGTGGAGCATACCCTTCTCAAGCAAGTTATTTACCTGCAGTGCTACTATATTTGACGTATTACAGCTAATCTGTCGAAACAGTGGACAAGACCTGATCTTTGAATGCAATCTTAAAGGTTGTCCATGGATTCGACAGATTTACATTTGTACGTAGCATTTCTCAAGTATACTGTTTGCACTGCCGCGATACTTTGATGAAGCACACCTAAATCTGTCGAAACCGTGGACAAGGCCTAATCTTTGGATGCAATCTTACAGGATGTCCACGGATTCGGCAGATGTAGATTGGTGCATACAAGACAATCTTCTAGACGTATTGCTACGTAGGATGATGAAGTATAGTTCAATTTGTCAAAATCGTTGACATGGTTTCATAACAAAACTCAGTTACACACCAGTTGTTGGAATGTGGGTAACGCGTCTAACGCAAGACGTCAACTTTGCAATTCCGTACACTACAATACTCTGTAACCCGAGCTTACGTCAACCCTCTGTCCCGTTCGATAGGACACTATTGGCTGAGACAAGTTCCTAAAGAAGGTTCTAGTTCTAATGGTATTCTAGTATAATGGATACGTTTCATCGTATAAGGATAATGTCGACTTAAAGGGGGGAGGTGAACTTACCCCCTGGATTGCTTTATTGATAGATTACTTAGGGTGCGTGAATGAAAAGCAGGGAGAAGGGGGTTACCTTGACGAGGAGTGTGTAGGATTGCTTGTCTTCCGGTCGACCTCCTCGTGCAGCTGGATATTCCCAATCGATGTCGAGCCCGTCGAAATCGTGTAGAAGCAGAAATTTGATTACACTGTAACAAAAGAATAGGTCCAAGCACAAAAAAAAGAGAAGAGAGGATTGTAGCGTAGCGTGGGAAGCTGAATCAGGGACTTCCGACAGAATACCCCATGCATTATAGATACCTTGCAATAAAACGCTGTCGGGATTCTGCTGTCATTGACATATTAGAAAACTTCGCAGAGCCTTCGTTCCAACCACCGATAGCAATCATAACTTTCAAATCAGGATTCTTGCTACGCAGTCCAACGGCATTAGCGTAATTATCTAGCAAAGCAATAATAAACCACATATCTCAGACTAGGATAAGGAATATCATACTGAGTCCTCCCGATCCGCAGGTAGATAGATCAGACCAAGGATCTAATGTTTTGATGGTATAGTCATTGGCACTCAATCCGGCGAAGGAATAGATGAAATGCGTGCAAAGATTAGGGTCCATGTTAGTTGTATCGAATTTGCCAGCGTTTTGACGGTAGACGGACCACGACCCCCAGTAACACATTACGGCGCGTCCATTAGCTAGACCTAGGGACAATAGAGAAACTCACTAACCCGTGCAAACCTTAAGGCAACATTATGGGGACAGGCTTACCTGCGACGTTGCCAGCAAGCTGGAAAATTGCCGCTGCAACCAAAACAAACGCCTTGAGCGTCATCTGAATTCTCCACTAAAGAAATCTCGGATTAAAGAGTCTGCACAAACATAATTTTTCACTTAGCAGGAAGCGTTATGGGTAATCAGCAGGAGAGATGGACGGAACTGAACCGTTCTTGAACCGTACTTGTTAGGGCTTAACCGAACCGAGGTAAGCCGTGAACCTGATCTGTTCAAGGTCTGACGAGATCCGCCCACCTCTTCTTGCTAGACAGTTACTTAAGGAAAAATGTAGGAAATGTATAGCAATTGCGAATTAAATACCTTGCGTCTGTTTAATACCCCGAGAGTAGGTTTACTTGATCCGCTTGGTTTGTGCACCTGTGACTCCCCAACCTCAGAACTGTGGCACTTTTATTTTCTTCTGTTTCTTATCTCGTACTCAATAATTCTGGTTTAAGCTCTTGAATTGGAGAGATGCGATAAGACGTCTTACGTAAAACACTTCACATTTTATACGCTTGAATTGCGTACTTATCCATTATTTCGAGTGGTTGAGTAAATCTTAATTTTTGCTGAGACCTAAGTGCGTCAGAAAAAGGATTCGTCTGAATCGGGTTGCGTAAACACTCATAAAATTAGTCTCAAAGCAAATAAACAGAGAATATCCACAAACTAAAAACCCACCCCCTGATAGAGCAGGGAGACATCTATTTCAGTTAAATACATAAAGAGTGTGCGTAAAGAAACAAGATGCCTAACAGGGACTGGCAAATAATCCAATCTCTCTCGGGAAATCGATGCATGTTGACAGGAAAAGAGACCGGGGTCTTGTTTAGCGTGTCAACAGCCCTGCTCCCTGTTAGCATAATTTTTTCCCTTAACTGACGCAGGAGACCAGTGCAAACCTTTACAGTTTAGATTAGGTTCACCTAGGTTCTACTAGGTTACTAGGTTGCACAGATAGGTTAGGTCAGGTTAAGCTAGGTCTGAACGAACAGTTCCGGTTCAGTACGGTTCATCTTGTAGTGCTCACGGTTCGATTACGTTTCTAGATTGTGTTAGCTGTCTGGTTCAACCGTTCGGTTCGACTGAAGGTTTAACCACAATTCAGTTTTCACTCATCGGTTCGAGGACAAAACAAAGAAGCCAAATGATTTCGCATAAGAAAAGAGTGAAAAGATCAAAGCTTACAGAAAGCCAATAACTGCAAGGGATCCAACTGAATCCCTCTCTTCTCTACCGTATTTTGCTCTCTGCCAAAAAGGGATACAAAGGATATATGTTTACATTAGGAAGCTCAAGAGAAAGACGTCTCAGCTAAGTTCCGTGAAGGTTTAACAGGGTTCGACTTTATTCTGGGATAGTTTTAACATTACGGTATAATTTGATGGGTTATGTGAAATAGACAGAACCAGTGAGATGTACGTTACCACTGTACAGTATGCGGGAACGCGGATCCTGAGCATGCGTGTAGTTACACCTAAACGATTCCCATATACCAGAGGGAAAGTAGAAGTCACACTTCAATATACTAGCGAACTCCAGCCTGGGAAAACTGCAAGTGACAGTAACGTAAACCCGATAAATGTCGCAGAAACTTCAGGATCTAAATTGATTGATCAGTGTGTGTTTACGTGTTACATCAGTTGGTGGAAAGAAATGGAGAGACGTGTGATACAAGCCCTAGTTTGCATCTTCATTATTTCACTTGACAGTACATCTTCTTGTTTCGTGGAATCATCACGTAAGTCTCAGAATCAATTTTTGTCGAATCTTGTCTTAAAGAACTCGCCTGCTGTAACTGAGCAGTGCAAATGATATTACATGTCCATGCAACTAATTGGTCTATTGAAGCATTCGGAGTGTGGGTGGTAAACTCGAGAGAGGATCTTGTTAGTCGGAAGCAACTTCGTTTGTCCGAAGTCTATTTGTTGACCAAGCGCTTTCAGAGGGACTACTTGTCTCTCAGAGATTTGCAATGCATAACGAAGACGAGACAAGAAAAACAAAGGCATCGTTAAGTTTGCCTGGAATTCTTCCAAAACACATAACAAAACCCCCGCAAAATATCAAGAAATAGGAGTCGCACAATGATCCAATAAGTCTTGAATCACACTTTTGTGGGCGCTGAAGATGACATCACTTCACGTTAGAGCCATTTTTTCCAAGTGAGAAGAAACTTCTCGATGCGTTGCAGGAGATACTTCCGATAAAGAAATACAAGACCTGGACATGAGAGGTTGTTTTTCCATGTTAACACACAAAAACTTGCTGTTTCTACTCGATTGTAACTCAGAACATCAGTTTAGCGTACACTTTTCTGATGATTTACGAGACGCAGTCAGCCATGAACGATTTGGTAGAACACTACGCACAACAAAGAGTCGCTTTCAGGACGCATTAATTAACTCGGATGACCGGTCTGCGCTCATCGACATAACTTTATATCAGACGAGTTCAGGGGGCCATTAAATCACTACGTGACAGGGTTCGTCTAGCTCCCTGTTCTTAGCAGGGTGTATTAGTTTCATTTTGCACAGTGCTGAGATAACGGAGGCTATAACTGTGACGTAATAAGGGTTAACAATCGAGTGTTGAGATGGCAGATTACAGACCAGAATTCCATGGCTCCATGCCTTACAGTTTCAAAGATTCCAAAAATCTAGATAGAGATTACAGATTGAAAGATTCAGTCTTTTCATATCCCATGATCTGAGAAACGGATTTTTAATTTTTCACTCCGAGCTTCTGTTGCTTGAATGCTTCACGCAGATCGATAGATCTGATATGAGATGTAATGTGAAAGGCCTCGCGGTGTCGCATATAGGTTTTACATCAGTCTAAGCGAAAAAAAGATGATTTCTACATGAGTGATTTAGCTCTCGCGCTCCGAGATATTTTCGTATCGGTGGCATTGCGTGCACTCTTCCCCAATTACGGGGCGATTGTGTAACCTTCACCCAGAAGCTACTAGAAACATCAGGATGATAAGTCTCTCGGGGGCCTTAACCATGGTAGAATCATTCATCCATAAGACCATCTGCAAGAAAAACGTTCATCTTCCCCCTCACTAAAGTGGTTCGCTAAGATGTGCCCTTTGTTTCCGAATATGACTTGCAAAAGCAGCTACGTCTGTCAACAGTAAGGGGAACCCCAATTTTGATTAACCACTCTCGTATTCATGTATGCCATTTGTTGCTATGAAAGGGTAACACAACGGGTAACATGGAAGTATTCATTAGCAAAGCAAGCAGTTTTAGGGCTGCATGGTAACAGTTTGATTTTCCATTACTTCTTTGCAGGGATGCGTTACAATAGAGTTGGACCCACGGAAGTGGCAGAAGAGGTTGAAGGTCAAGAAAACGATGAAAAACGCCTACTGCGCTATCTTATGAGAGGATATGAGAGAGATGTTCGTCCCGTTAAAAATGCTTCGACTCCCATTGTCATTCATCTGAGCATAACGTTGACGCAAATATTTGATATGGTAAGTCCTGGAGAACCAATTAGTTCTTTTGAAAACTTGAAAAGTCTCTTTGAGAGGACGTTATTAAAATTTCACGATAATATATGCACAGATCCTCGTTTAATCAGAACATTTCAGTAAGCCTCTTTTCTCTGAGGTCTTAAGGAAATGCAAACAACGTAATCTTAAGCATTCGACATAATCTACTTTCTCTGATATTCTCGAATTCAGGACGAAAAGAATCAAGTGCTGACAACAATCATCTGGCTGGATCAGGTATACAAATCCATTGCTTGTTTGTTTCTTTCGACCCATGTATGGTAGAAACACCTTTAACGCCTTCACCACATCGATCCAGTTTCTTCTCAACAAAGCATTCTAGTTCTCATTGTGTAAGACTTTTTTGGTAGTGTCGTTGACACCAGACCCCGGAGAGCTAATACAAACAGAAGTTCTCGTTTGCACACCTATTGTTTTCACGCCACGATTAGCAGACATCCTTTTTCTGGCGAAGAGATTTTTCACTTGTTATTCATGAATAGGAATGGAAGGATGAACTTCTCACATGGAACCCTGATGACTTTGGTGGAATCAAAACTCTGCGAATGCCTTGTGAACGAATCTGGGTGCCTGACATTGTTCTCTACAACAAGTAAGCCACATTCCGCGTCTTTTATGTTTTATTATTTATTTGACACGCGGTGATGAGACGCCCACGGTAACCACCACAGGCTTGCCATCACGGAAAGCTCACAAAAAGAAAGAATAACTTTATAGAGAAGACCCATTGCCTAGTGACAAAAGCCTACTTGCGTCAGCGCACTATTCGGTGCGGAATACAGGCTGACGAAAACCTTATCATTTGGCCGAGTTACACTCTTGAATTCGTCATTCTCCTGCAGTAACCAAAAGTACCGAGTAAACAAAGGCTATGAAAAGACAAGGGTTTATATAAAAAAGAAGTGGGCCGTAAGAGATAGTTATGCAAGTTTTGATAAGGTTTAAACCGAGTTGTTTTGTTTTGCTTTTAGTGCCGACGACTATACTCGGGGTTACATGAACAGCAAAGCCATGGTCGGCCATGATGGTAACGTGTTCTGGCCTCCACCTACCAAATTACGCAGTACATGTCCTGTTGATGTCACGTATTTCCCCTTCGACGATCAATTGTGCGTACTGAAACTCGGTTCATGGACGTACGACGGGTTTCAGGTATTCAGTTGAACTACAGTAAAAGCTTTTTATCGGAAGAATCCCCATTGTTTTTGAAGGTGGATGTGACAAACCGCACTTCAGAAGTCGATCTGACGAACTACGTCCAGAGTGGTGAGTGGGAGTTGCTGGAGGCTCAGTTGGTGCGTAACGTGGTTTACTACAGCTGTTGCCCGGAACCATTTCCAGATGTTACAGTAACGTTACGCATTCGACGCAAGACGTTATACTACATCTACAACATCGTGCTACCCTGCATGATGTTATCAGTCCTTACACTGCTGGTTTTCTGTCTCCCACCGGAGTCGGGCGAAAAAATTGCACTGGGAATAACCGTCCTCTTGGCATTCTCTGTCTTCATGTTGGCAATTGCAGAAAAAATGCCAGAAACTTCAGAATCCATTCCACTGATTGGTATGTAGCTTCTTTAAAAGCAACAAACTTTTAGGGTTTCCTTCTTGCACAGTAAGAAAGAAGAGATCCTTATGGATGTGCCATTCCCCTGGCTCAGTAGAACATAACCAAAAAATAAGAAAGTAATTACCCTCGTGACGATGAGGGCATGAGACCTCAATGATCCCTTCTCTCGAGAGGTTAAAGCTTGCGCAAATGGTCTCTCTAACTGAACTTTTAACAACTTTTTTGTCGTGCACTTTAGGTACTTTTACAACTTTCTTTCAAGTTTAAACTCCAAAGTGTAATGAAATTTTCTCAGAAGTTCTGTTTTCAATAAAGGGAATATTCCCAGTGCACCAACTTCCCACGCGTGACTTATGGAATCTTGAAATGTTTAAAGACTTGAGTGCGAGAATTCATCGAATATATCGATCGTCTAAACCTGATTAGAGACCTAGGGAATGGTGCAGATTGCAGGGACGGACGGATCTGAGTCTTTCTTAAACCGTTTATCGTACGGCTCACAGTTTTGCGAACAGAACCGAGTTGAACCGAGCAAACCGAGATCCGCCCTTCTGTGACATGTTAAATGCGGAGAGACTAAGATGTTTCATTTTTATTGTGACAGGCATTTATTTGACAGCAGTAATGGCCATCACTTCCATCTCTGTGGTGATGACAGTTGTCGTGCTCAACTGTCATTATAAAGGTCCTTCATCCAAGCCAGTTCCTCAGTGGCTCAAGAGGTAATGACAATTGCGTGCGGCACTTGTTAAGTTAAACGTTCAACCTTTCGTTTCATGTGTGTCAAGTCTGTTGGGGTGTGCATCGAAGATTTGCTGCAGGTCACCGTTCGCATCATCGTCAGCGACAGCGGAAACGTGCGTTTATCACGCCATTCACGACCCGGCTGTTTCTAATGGAAAGCTAACTACGCGCGAGTATCATTCGGAGCAGAGTCAGAGTGAACATGCTGACGCCCCTTATTCGGTTTCCACGATTCCAACGTCTCCTCCACAAACTGCTTTCCGACGCCTTAACGAGAACCAATCCCAAAACATCATTAACATGAACATCAATAACCAGAAGCAGGTAACACACAGTCTGTCTAGTCAGCTTTGGCTGGCATGTTTCTAAACCTTTTTTTTTTTTTTTTTTTTTTTTTGGACCGCCGCAATAGGACGTGACTTCTGTGGGAAATACGGACGTGGCTGGGAGTAATCTGAACCGGGGGTCCATTTGCTCATCGTGCCGGAATGGTAGCTTCCATGTGGATGCTTCCGGCCCACACCATCAGCAGCAGCAGGAGCAGCAGGATAGTCTGGTTCATTACTTTCTGGACCAGAAGAAAATTATGGAGACAAACCAGGCGATCGTTGACCAGTGGCGCCAAGTGGCTATCCTCGTCGACCGGGTTCTCTTCTGGGTCTTCTGCATCGTTACGTGCATCTCGTCCGCACTTTTTCTTCTCATTATACCAGGCTATAAACGGAGCTGGTTCGCTGCTTCATGATTCAATTACCAGTCTCTTCGCTGCTTCATTTGCAAACGACTTGGAAAACACCACAACATATTTAGAAGTATTTCTCCTTCATTGAGGAACTTTTCTAGCAAAAGTGTATTTGGCAAAATCGTAAAATCTTCTACGACGAATGTAACGTATAATACTGTTCCAATATATAGAAAACTAAGAGAGAAAGAGGGATAAAAGACAAACTACATATGTTAGGAGATACAATGAATGTTGTGGCCCCGGTTGTTTATTGTCAGAGCACAGTTCGCAGTTCATCATCCGGTGGAGCGAAACCTTGTTGACCCAGGGTGGTGGCATTGAAGTTCACATCACGTTTTTCCTGAACGAAGCCCAGAAATGGCCAAAAACGATAAAATGTTATTCTCTTGCTATCTTGTAGTGTTGATTCCTCAGTATGACGTCCTCACGTTTGTTTTTGTATAGTCGAAAAATGTAAACGCGAAAAGAAACGATCGAATAAACCGAATTTGTCAAACTACTTCCACCGAGCGACATAGACACCATTCCCGAAGACCAGAGTAGAAACGTCCAGAAGCCAAGCGAGAGTGAATAAGTTTGAGGTAACGAATATATACGCTGACTGCTTAAATGCAGTGGCGTTTTCAAGCGAGTTATTCTCTTCAAGTAAAAGCAAAATAGGGAAAAACAAAAAGAAACGAAGGGAGCACTTAAAGAAATGGGGCCCCTTTTTTGCCACTGCAAAACAGGATCTACAAAGGCGTCAAGCCAAACAAGCGACTCTAAATAACCCCTGGTTTTAATACAGAAAGCGAACCCATAAAACTAGCAGACCGTGGAAGAATTCTTAGTAAAACGAAGGAGAAAAAAAGGACTTACGATGGCCGAGAAGTGCTCTGGATCATGGGGGACAGAATAAGCTCGAGACTGGAAGATCTTCCGGCCTGTTCGTTGCTCGTTGTGGTCGGTTGGGGTTTTTGTCGGGGTAGAGTCGCGTCTCGAGGTGCTCGTCTCGTCTGCGTGTCATTTCAACGCACACACACCACCCAACCAAAAAAGACAAAATCCAAAAGCAAAAGGCAAGAGAAAAAAAAATCGTAAGCTCCAAGTTGCAAAAGCAATATAAGCTCAAAAATTAGTTTTAGATTAGTTTGGAAGCGACTCTCACCTCGGTCGGTCTGGGTAAGCTCGAATGCCAAGCCCTGGGCTGCGTTGTATCAGGGGCGGTAAAATCAAAACTGAAGTAAGTCCCCGCAACGTTGGTTGTGGCGGCAGATTTGGGTGTCAGGGGCGTCTTGGGTCGAGTGACGTACTTGTTTCGGGTTAACGAGTCCGTGTTAGTTACCGTCACGCCGGTCGCCAGTGGGGAGACCGGCAGTGAGGATTTAGTTTTGTCCGGAACGCTGACAGGGGTAAGCGAAGCACTACTCACGTTTATTCGAGGTAGAGTCATCGGAGAGTAGTTGCCTGGTGATTCCTGTGGAGTTGCCGATGCCGTCACTGGCCTCGTAGGATACCTGTTTTCAATTATTTCAGTATTATTTGTATTTACTTAAGGTATTTCAGTTATTTATGGTTTTCTCATATCATTTGGATTATATTTGTTAGTAATATTTTTATTGAGTATTAGATTCGGTTTTTTTAGTATTTGCTGTTGATATATACGTATATGTATTATATGTATTTACAGTTTACACTTATTATTTATATTATTAAATACCTGAATTGTTTGAATTAAGGTATTTAATTTCATTCTTTTCTTGTATTACCGAGATTACAATTCTTATAAAAATTTTTATTTAGTATTCTATTTTTATTTTCAGTATTTACTATTTTATCTTTGTATGTGTTGTTTATATTTTATATTCACTATTTCTGTTATTGAAATACACCTTAATTATTTGTATATAGCTGTTAAAATTGGTATTTCAATCGTAAGTAATTATTTAATTAAATACAAAAGTTAGGAAGTATATTACGTTGGCGCGTTACTCCACGATGGAGGATAATTTGCAGCTGGAAGACCCACAGCATGTGGATTAGGTGCAGGATAGCCATTTGCTGAATAGCAGGTCGGTGTGAATCTGTTCATTGGATTGGGTGTTGAGACGGTCTGATGCATATGATTGGCTGGAATTCGGTTTGGCGTCATTTGACTGGACAGGACTCCGCTCGAAGTTATTTGATTGGTTAAATGCCCGTTTGAGTTCATATAATTGGCTGGAGTTCTATTCGGTGTTATGTGATTGGCTGAAGTTGCGTTTGGCGTCACATGATTGGCTGGAATTCCGACTGTGTTTAATGGCCGCTGTTGATTGGTTGGATATGATGGACTTTGAACAAATGGTTGTTGAGGTGAATAATATGAAGAACGGGACAGACCAATTCCAACTTGAGGTGAAGGAGTAGATCTGAAATGATAAAATATGTCATTAATATATTTTAAGATTGAATAATACAATATTTATAACATAATGAAATAATACAAAAATAATGTAAAATTAATACCGAGGTGGAATCGGTGGTGCTGCTGCATTTTCTTTCTTATTCTCGTTGAGCTGTTTATCGTTATTCAGTTCGAGCTTCCTCATCGTCTCTATAAGACTCTCCACAGCATTTTGCGGAGGCGAATAAGGCGGAGGGGGACTATCGTTATCCACAGAGACGATTCTAGACTCTGCGGGAACTTGAGGTCTCGCGTTTAGTATCTTCTGTTTCAGTGAATTAATATCCGAGTTCTCATTATTCGTTACGGGACGCAGGACAGTTTTCTGATCCGCTGAGCTGCCAACTACTTCGTAAGGGATTTCGCGCAGCTGGTCAACGGTCATGTTTGCCGGAGGTTCGAGCAAGCCAAAATGCAGGTGCGGCATGATTTCTGCAGGAAGCTGTCGTTTGGACGGAGACTTGTTCTGCGATAACTGAGATCTGCAAGAAGCCGAAAAAGTTATTTATAGATAAAATATTGAAATTAATGTTACGAAAACAAACTAACCTGCTCTTATGATGACTATGGTGATGTTTCTTATGCCTGTGTCTGTGAGAAGAAGCTTCTGATTCAGTGTCCGCGTTGACTCGGGACGAGTCGGACTGCAGTGACTCCATTAGGGAATTTGTATTGTTCTGTGAATATGAATCTGCGGCTTTGCGAACTGCTGCTTGCTGAACAGGATGGACTGGAGTACTAGATGCTGTAGGAAGGTACTGTTGTTGTTGCTGTTGTTGTTGCTGTTGTAGCTGTTGTCGCAACTGGATTTCTCGCCACTGAGACTCGGAATCGACGAGTTCATAAGAACTGCCCCGACGTCTACTCCTTTATTTCAAGTCAGTGATATTATGTTTAATGCTCAAAGTTATAAAATTACCTGTTCCTATGAGATCTGTGTGAACGTGAGCTCTGACTTTCCGACTCGCTGGCCGATGAGTCTCGAGATTTGTGCCGTCTACGTCTTCTGCTTCCCTGTGACATGTTTGACACACCGGAAACTTCACTTTCGTTGTCTGAAGCGTGTCTGCTTCTGCTGCGATGTCTGTGTCTGTAGAAATAATATAAAATTGAACTGTTTAACCTTTTTATAGGAGTTAAGTTTACCGTCTATGAGCCCGCACGTCTGTCGGGTCCTGACTCTCGATGCTGTGACTGCGATTTCTACTTCTGCTTCTGTTTCTGCGAGAACCTGAGCTTCGTTGACTTAATGGAGATTCGACTGCTTTCCTGTAAACCAAAAACCAAATTAATGAAATGTTAAAACTATAATCTTTTTCAAATGTTTTACTGATTGTATGGTGCGAGCTGAGTTGTCGATTTCGCATCAATCGTCTTGTCGCTATCGCTATTGCTTTCGTCGTTCAAGACTGTTGCTGCAACATAAAAATGTTACTCTATAAGAGAAATACGATTATAAATAATAAGAGTTATTACATTCACCAGCTCCATCAATAACACGCTGCAATCTCTGCGAGGAGAATCTGCGAAACTTTGGTGGCGAACGAGGTTTAGTTTCTGAGGAGTTTCGTCCTGCGAAAAGTCTCGACACGGGAGGTCCCGACATCTGAACGAGTCGAAAAAACGCCAGGTGTTGCGAGGAGCACTTGTACAGCGATTTGCATGCATCTTTCGACGGCGTTTCAAATCCGTAAGTGCATTCGTCATTCTAAATTAACATTTTAAAATATTTATCCGTGCCAAGAAAAACGGCGGGAAAATTCAAATGACTAACCGAGACGAATCATAACAATGCAGCGTTGCCAGATGTTTAAACAATTAACCAAAACTAATTTAAATAAATTCGCTGTTTCAAAATATTATATATATATAATTAATGAAACACTATCCCCAAAGAATTTTTTTTTTCTTAATTTATTGGTCAAAGAATCCGGTTTCAAACTTATTTTCCTTGCGTGAGAAAAGAAAGTTTGCCCCGGACCATCTAACAAACCCCAGGAGGGGTTCACAACTTCCGAACGACCCTGGCGTGTTATCACACTGTTATCAGGTGTTATCACTAAACCGTAACAGCCAATGATTTAGACTTACGTTCTTATCTTTGACGCGCAGCATGAAATAGCGGCCTTTGAAGGAGACTTTGGAAATCCTGGGCCTATTTATATAGCAAATCAAATATGAATATTAATATGTTACAATGATATATTATCTAATAATAACAATATTGCGAAAACTTTCTCTGTATCTTGTACATATAGCGTGTTGTATTAACCTACATCCCCGTTATGGGAGTCCATCTTTTTCCCAGAACTTATTATTAATGTGCGAACCTGTTTTATTCAAACACGAATAAGATAAACAACAGTTACAAGAAATAGTTACCAGAAATAGTTGCCAACTTTGTTCTTGTTTCTCAGTACGATGATTCCACTTGGAGTTAACCCCAGAAAGTATTCGACTGTATCTTCGCCCTGTAGAAAAATCAAATAATTATAATAATTATTTATGTTACAACAATACAAATCAGTGTTTTCTGAAATATAATAGAGTGTTTTTGAGAAATTTTAATAAGCCCAAGGGGGCTAAACTAATTACAGGGCGCATTATTGTTATTGGGGGGTGAAAAAGCAAGAAATTCCTGGGCTTTTTTGCTTTTAACCCCCAAGCAGGGACCACCCCCGTTTACTAAGAGGGTAAAAGTGAGGGGTTCGAAGTTCTCACCCTGTTATCAGTTATTATCAGAGAGGGTAAAAAAAAGGTAAAAAGGGTTGGGTTATCTCTACAAGGGGTTAATTTACCCTATGTGATTCCTTGGGTCTCCTATAAACATTTTCACCATGTTATCAGTGATTATCAGGTGTTATAAGTTGTTATCAGAGGGTGAAAGGTGGGGGTAAACTAATGTCTACGGGGGTGAATTAACCCCCTTCGAGCAGATTAACCCTCTTCAGTTCTGGAGCCAAGACATTACCACCCTGTTATCAGTTGTTATCAATCTGTTATCACAAGGGTTAAACAATTCCCTGTGGAGGTAAAATTAACCCTCCTTTCAGGGCTGCATTGGAATAACATCATAACTTACGAGAAATTCGACACGCATTTAATTAAGGAAAATACATTATTTCAACCCTCTTCTCTCCCTCTGTCTGTTTTCCATTGTTAGCATTTTTATTATCACAGGGCAAACGTAACCCTACAAGGGTAAAATTAACCCTCCTTTCAAGCCTGCATTGGAATAACACCGTAAATTTCAAGAAGAGATTGAAAAAAATTCAGCATGCAGTAAATTATTTTAACTAATTGAATTCCGTTTAATTTAATTTACTGTAATAATTTGGTAAAAAGTAAATTTTAAGTTTTCGTAGTATTTGTAATATTGTATTTAATTAAATCTGAACCGTATTATTTTAGCATTGAATTATTTTACTTATGTTTTAAACGCTTTTAATTCTTTCAAATTATTAATTTTACTTAATTTCTTTTGATCTGATTTTTAAAATGAAATGAATCTCTAAATTAATACAAGTATTTCAATTCAAATTTAAATTTTACTTCATGGTTTTAGCTTTGATTATTTTACTTTTAATCTCTGATCCAAGGGGTCCGAAACTCCGAGGAAAGTGTACGAAGATTATTTGATAACACATGATAACACGGAGATAACATGGAGATAAGAGGATGATAACAATGATAACATGACCTAGGTGTACGAAGATTATGGCAAGTTTCGGATCCCTTGTTTCTGATCTTCTAATTGTTACCAATTTTTAATTCCTATTCCTTTTTCTTAAATTCGATTATTTAAATGTAAATAAATTTTCAATTTAATTCTATCTTTTTAATTATTTGATTTAATTTCATTATTTTCATTTAAGCCCTGTCTCAATTTTATTTTCTCTACATTTTTGTCTGCGTGACTGAAGGGAAAATGATGAGATTTTCCCAAAAAAGGGGAGAAAAGTCAAGAATTTCTTACAATTTGTGATTTTTTGGAGGGTTTTTCTTAAAGGGGAGGGAAAGGGTCGGAAAAGTGAAGATCGACGGTTTAGTCACGGTTCAGTTGGGAAACATTTGATTTTTTTCCCCCACAACAAAATATTATCTTTCCCTGCTAAACAAAAATAATAATAACCATACTAATAATAACAATAATAATATAGGAATTTATAATGCTAAATAATCAGTCGATACAGTTCAAGTACGCCATATATTTGAAATAACTATAATAATAATGCTATATATGTGTGTTAAAAGGTATATACTAGAAGGATATAATAAATAAACTCTAGATTTTTCCTATTATCATTTTTATTACTGGTAGTATTTAGGAAGTTATTTATTACTACTGAAGTTATTATTTTTTATTTCACTACTTTTTAAGCGTGTTAGACTGACTATTGTGCTTTACTTAAATTAAAAGTTAAATATCATGAAAATTCCTTAAAGTGGTCAGTTAGTAAAAATGGTCAGACTGAGTGGACAAGGTTGGAAGTCAAGTGCCATAAAACTGTGTCTCAAATGGCGGACTAATGGCTTCAGCTTTTGTCCAAACATCCCATTCGTTTCGCTTTGACACGTTTACAGTTTCAACCCAAGGCAAGCCGTAGATTTCCTTGAACCGCCAAGATTTCTGTGAACCGTAGTGAAAAACTTACGAGAACCGGGTGTAAATCCACGCCGTAAAGATCCATCCATTTGACCTTGTCCAGATAGCGCAGTTCGGCTGCTGCAGGCACGACACCCCTGTCAATTGACGTCAATTGATGTTAATATTCACTTCAAAATATAACATTGCAGTAAATTGTATAATTCAGAAATGGGCAGATCTCGGTAAAGTGTAAATCGGTTCACGGTTCACGTTCACAAACCAATGAGCCGTTTGATGGACAATTTAAAAAAGGGTTCAGTCTGCCCTTCTCTGAATATAATTATGATAATTACCTGAGTGTTTTGTGGATTTCCGATATTTTGGCTTCCAGATCCGCGGTTTGATGAGCAACGAACCGGAACTCGTTAACGTAGCTTCCCTTATGGCGCTGCGGTTCGAAGTCTCCAAGTTCAGCTAATTAAAAAAATTAATTTATTGTGATTAATTGTAGTATGTTTGTGTAATCAGTGATGGACGGTTCATGAGAGAAAATGAACGGTTCAAGGTTCAAGACGGTTCGGTACGGTTCACGGTTCGGATCAAAAAAGCTCTTATCGTACATGGCATGAGAAGTGCATATAACGTGGTATTTAAGTACCGGAACTGTGAACGGTTCGAAAATGGTTCTCAACTCTCAAGCAACGGTTCATTAGGTTCATTTACGGTTCAATTGAAGGTGAACCGTTCAAGAGCGGTTCAAAAAACGGTGTAAACCGTCTATCTCTGACTGAAACAAAAATACTTCAGAACTATGATTGTGGATTCTAAATAAGCTGAACCTCTCCAAGAGCCGTTCCAAAAAAAAGACGGTTTAAACCGTCCATCTCTTATTTTTTTATATAAGCATGATAGAAGAGAAATGGATAGATGGTAATTTACATTGCAATGCCAGAGCTGCCAGTTGTGCTGCAGTGTCTTGGGGCACAGGTAAGCGTCCGTGCAGTACGTCTTGCTTGACTTGAAGGAAAAATTGGTACCTGTCACACACACACAATGCCAAATTCATATTTAACACACCACTTCCCAAACTCCTTTGCTTTTTGTAACTTATAACCAACTGACCTCCTTAAAAGGCCACATTTCAAGATTATTTCTACTATTATAAATATACATGGGTCATGTTACAAATACATAATGCATATAGCAACAGTATACCATTATAGTGTGAGTGAAAAAAAAATTATGTCTGACAACAGGTCACAACTAATATTATTTATATTATTTATACTATTAAAACCCTACAATTTCTTATGGTATAAGTGTAGGGTATAGTTGACAATACCACGTTGATTATTATTATAATTATTATATTATTGTTAATAATTATATTACATTATTATAATTACTTACAATTTTTTGTACTTGACAGTAAAATGTATAATAATTATTATTCATAATTAATTTTTTTTATCTTATGTTTTGTAGTGAAGTTTTGGTGTGAGGATACTTGGATAACAAGGTGATAACAGGTTGATAACACGGTGATAACATCATGCAGGGGATCTGTAGAACATTTTAAAAGTTTCGAACCCCCTCCTTTCCTTGGGGTTTTACCTGGACTAGATGACCGGAAATACTTGTTAGTTTTTTTTTGTCTACTAATGCATTTTTTAGCCAATAGGAGGTCTCCATTAGTCTAAGATTCACGGTAAGTAGTGTATCCATTTTGCCGGGAAATTCCCTGAAAAAGGGGAAAATGGGATCTGAAAAGGGAAAATTAAGAGAAGAGAGGAAAAGGGAAAAGGGAAAAACAAGGGGAGAGGGGAAAAAGGGAAATTTGAAATTGAAACACTAATGGTAAGAATCTTAGTAAGAATCATAAAGGTTCATAGAGAATCACAAAGATTTTAATCCAGATTCTTGATCATTTCCATATTATATTTAATAAGTTAGTTTATTCTAATATTATTTGGATTATGTTTTATTATTATTAAATATAAATATTACTACTTACTATTTATACAATTAACTATTACTAATAAAACTTTAACTATTTTATCTGTTATATGTTCCCTCAAACGAATGAATGACATTAATAGTCGCTTTGTTTCATTTACAGCTACAATAAACTTATCATAAATCCCACAAAAAAAAAGTTTAAAAAATAGTTAGAAATAGTTAGTAGTTAAATAACAGTCTAGCGTGAGAAACTATTGAAGACCCGAATTATTTTAATCTTAGTTTTTTTTTCCAAACGTAAAAGAGTTTTATAATCTGGTGTAAAGGGTAATTGCGCTAATTGCGTTGCCTGGTCACAGGAAACACTCTTTTCACCTTTGTCGGCGTTATCAACGTGTTATCAACCTGTTATCAAGTGTGCTAACCTGTTATCAGACTTATTGTAGCTGTAATTAATATGAAATCAGTTTAAGTTAATAGTTACCGAGTGATTTCTTCAAGTAGTTTGCACGGATCAGCTGCGTAGAACTTGACGGCGAAATACAAAGTGTGAGGTCCTCCTCCTGTTTTAAATCGATTTATTGGAATTAATGGATCGATTATTAATTAATCCATTATTCAATCTTGATGGATTACTGATTGATTATTTATTCTTCATTAACTAAGATGATTGATCAGGATGTTAAATATTCGAACTAAGCAACTGATTGATTAGGTGACCGTGAGAGTTGTAATGGCTATAGTAGTAGTAGTAGTAGTAGTTGTTGTTGTAGTAGTTGTTGTTGTTGTACCTTTTAACTGACGAACGACTTTCTTGTTGGGATCCAGCCATTGCTATAAATAGAATAACATAATTACACATATAATGAATCTAGTAAAGTTTCTTCATTTATAATATTCTTTTACATCGTCGTTCGATACTAAATTGTAATAATAAATAATAGTTAAATCACAATGGTTAAAATTATTTTTATTATCAATAAAATAGAACTAGTTAATACTATTTTCAAAGAATTATATTAATAAGATATTTTTTACCGACTGTCTTTTGTTGTCGATGAATCTGAGTCCGAAATAGGCGGTTTCGATCAAATTCAAATGCTGGAAAACCACCGTTAACAAATCCTGGCCCGTGACATTAGCCTGAAAACAAAACAAAAAGTATATAATAAGAATAATGTTAAAAAAACGAATAAATAATAGAATTCCAAAGATGTTATCTGATATATGAAAAATGCCATCCAAATATTTGTGTGAAAAAAAAATCCATTTGTTAAAATTTGGATACATGTATTATAATAATAGTAATAAAATAATACATATTGTACAATGCCGTGTAACTTGTAGCCTAATTTTGAAATAATTCGTAATGAAATTTTATAAATTTTATTGTCATAATATTTTAATTACAGTAATATCAAAGGTGATAGTATTTATGTAGAATTTTAATATAATAAAACAATGTTACTATGTATAAATATATACACAATATAAAATAATATAATCAAAATTTACAAATACTGTGATTAATTCGAATACACAGTAGTAAAATTATATAAATTATATAAACCTACGTTAAAATATTTTACTAATATTACCAATATTTGAATAAATTCATATTACAAGTATTTACTGTGAAAATCCAGAGAATGCCACCCAAATATTTATACATAAATATTTTTTTGTGTGGAAAAATATTATTTATTCATGAGATTTGGGCAATTCCACAAGCAGAAACGACGAATAATGCAAATGATTCCGGAGAAAACTACAAAGGGGGTACGCAACTTTCTCTATTCCAAGATCATGATTCTTGAATCTTAAATAAGATTCTTAGATTCATATGGCAATTAATTCTTCAAGGGTTCCTCAAGCTAGGCTTATAACTTCCAAAGATTCATGGTTCTTGATTAAGATTCACGATTCTGGACCAAGATTCTTGAAAGTAGCGAACCCTAGGCTTGTGCCTGGGCACGATGGTGAATCTGTCAAGAAGATTTTCTAGGCCTACAAAACAAATGAAGGCAACTCAGCTGGAAAACTCGACTTGTACAAGAGGAATCCATCAATTTAAAGCACAAGTTTCCAGGTAAGACAGCAATGCTGGAACGTTTGTCTGCAACGCTGGAACAGTTTCCCGCAGTTTTTCCCAAGGAATTTTTGCCCCGTGGGAAAAATGTATCGCCCGTGGGAGAAATGTTTTGGCGCCTCGATGATCAGTGAAACCGCTAATGGTTCCTATAAACGCCCTGTCATTTGCATGTGGAGTGCCTATTTAAGGATTCATAGGGATTCATAGAGATTCACGAGTGCAAGAATCTTGAATCTGAGACTTATGAGATTAAGGAATCTTGAATCTGAGAGTGGTGAGAATAAGAATCTTATTGAATCCGGAGGCGCGAATCTTCATTCTGAGACTAAGAATCTTGTACTTGAGACTGAGAATCTTAAATCTGAAATTCATGAGACAATGAATCTTAAATTTGAGATCAAAGATTCTTGAATTTGGGATTTATGAGACTAGGAATCTTGAACCTGAGACTAAAAACTTGAACTGAGACTAGGAATCTTGGGACTGAGATTCCCTGTTGACCTTCAAAGTAAATGGGGAAATCTTAAAAAGGTGTTGTCTTTAAATGGAGCTTATCGTTCAATCTATAGGGAAATGAGGGATTGAGTCATTTACGGAAGATAGGCGAGTCAGCGGGAGTCACTAGTGAACACGAGTGAGTCCGCGGGAGTTACTTACGAGTTATTAGATTTGCCTCCATTGAGATTCTAGGATAATAGTCTCAAAAATGATTCAAAAGCAACACTTAAGTGAGTCAACATGAGTTACCCCGGTGCTTTCAGAAGTAACTCCACAACGAATCCAAAGTAACTCAACACGAGTTACCTCGATAACTCCAGCTATACAACTAATAATAGCAAATTTGATTATTACTATCTTAAATAGGCCATCTTTTACTTACAGAATACTTTTTTTTTGCACAAGTGCGTCATGCTGAGTTACTTTAGACTCACTATATCGCCTTCTAGGAAGTACTACAAAAGGGACCTCAATACCCATTTCCCAACAGGTTGCAAGTGGCGTTTTTGCTCAAATATTTCACTAATTCAAATTAAGCAAAAACTTTCAGCAAGAAAAAAAAGGAGAAATGCCAGCATTCAGTTGATAACACGCGATAATACTATGATAATACTATGATAACAGGTGATAACAGACACAGTCGGATATAGGAGATAGGTGAAGCGAAGCGGGCGTAGCTGAAATGTCGCAAGTGTTTGTCAAAAGTCCTCGTCATACAAGGCAACACAAAAGAGCCGAAAGATCAACTTTTGACGGAGCATAACCTGCCTGTTTCTGTTTCCAACTCCCAGCAAAACTCTAACAAACTATACGACCGATAATCTTATTTGTCCATCAATATTCATATGAAACAATGGCTCGTGTTCTCATTGTGTTACGAGTGACTGTTCCGGAACTTTTCCTCGTAACGAGTTGACGATTTTTTGTCACAATGAGACAAAAAGTGAAATATGTCAAGAGCGTTTTGAATACAATAACAATAGCATTAGCATTACACGTGCTTCCGCATGTACTGAAGTTTTCTACAATGACATAATTTCTACAAGTTTAACGAGTGTTATCAACATGTTATCGTAGGTTATCAAGGGGATTATATTTCAGACATCTTTTGATTTTTCAAAAGTATTTCCCATAAAGAAACGAGGTGGTGAAAAGCGAAACTCATTACGTATGCAAAGCACGTTTCCAAAGGGAAGGTGAGTACGCAAAACACAATACCTGATAACGCCTGATAACAGGTGATAATATGATGATAACACCCAACGTGTTCGTAAGTCTTCCCACATCTTTGTTGTCCAGTGGTTAACAAGCTACTCGTTTAACCCTGCACTTTCACTATCATCCTACATTACTTATCTTATCATCAGTTATCAAACTATAATATTTAAAATATATGAAATAGATAAGAGAGGGTATAAGGAAGCAGATAGGAGAAGCCAATGACCGCAGAGAGTGCGGCTATTGAATCGTGATGGTCGGCCATGTTGGAATCATCACAGCAGATGACGCGATTCATCTCAATGGCAACAACGGACAACATCGCCTCCAACCCTCACAGTCTCATATCTCAGTACCTGAGGCTGTTGAGAGACCCCTACTCACATTAAAAGCAAGATTCATGCTTCTCGGAATGCTGGGGAACTGTCGAATTTGTGGACACCATGAAAAAACCTAATGGGGAAGTATGCTCTGTCCACCTACTCGACAGATTTGATAAAGCATCATATAAACAATGAAAACGATAAATACAGTCATTCTGTTAAAACTGTCGAATGTGAAGAACACCCATTGAAAAAAGCAACAGGGAAGTGTACTTTGTCCACATATTCGACAGATTTCATAAAACCAAGATACAAACCCTGACAATGATAAACAGAGTCATATACATAAAGCTGTCGAATACGTGGACACCATTGAAAAACACCGTAAGGACATGTGGTCTGTCCACTCATTCGACAGATTTTTATAAAACTATGATACAAACCCTGACAATGATTAACAGAGTCTTGTACATAAAACTGTCGAATAGGTGGACACCATTGAAAAACACCCCAGGGACATATGGTCTGTCCACGGTTCATGATTCTTGCAAGTAACAAACCCTCCACACCTGCACATTTTCCGCTCAGCTGACCGCCTTCCTGGAACAGGTGGTTTAAATTGGCAAATCTCTGTTCCTGATAACACTTGATAACAAGTGATAACATGTGATAATACCGTTTTTCGCTTCAATGGGAAGTCGTGAGCGTTAAAAGCTTGTGGACCATATGATAGCTTTTCAACACACTCGACCAGATCTTCGACAAAAGATAAGCCAATTAACGAATAACGGGATTCAACGAAAGTAACAATCGCATTTTTACATCGCTTGTATACTTCTGATACCACGAAAGAAAAAGAGACAAAAAAATCACTCTCGGAAATTCCCTAAGTCACTCTCCCTTTTAGTTTCAATGGAATTATTTTTCGTTAGAATTTGATACAATGCAAGCCAACTTGGGTGGCAAGTAGATACATAGATAGATAGACAGACAGACAGACAGACAGACAGACAAACAGTAATCGTATTATCATATATGATTGTACGCTATAATTAGAAACCATGAATCACAATTCTTAATTAATCAACCGTTTATTTACTCTATTATTAATTTCAAATTTACAAATATATTCATTTTCCAAATTTTCCCGCTCTTTTTTATGTGGCGGTAACTCAAATTGCATAAGAGCCGCCATATTTGTAGTCATGCTTTTTGTATGTAGGTAGAAAAAAAAGATAAATTTCAGTATTAATCGGATAATATTAATAAGAATTATAATTCCCCCCTTTGCAATAGAGATTTTCCCAAACTTGGGTGGGAATTTCAAAAGCTGCTACTTTGCCTTACAAGTCCAGACACAACGCCCAAAAATCAACTAGTCATTAGTCCATTCAAACAGTAAAACAAAACTATTTTAATAATATAACAACATTAACAGTAGTAACACAATTCATGTAAATATTTATATATTTGTTATGAGCAAAATAAGATCAAATATTTCATAATTAAATTTATGTTAAAAGATCAGCTGCTATCTATTATTATTATTACTATTATTATTATTGTTATTATTAATATTTTTACTGTTATGGTTATGGGTGCTTCTTGTCTTCTTGTTCACGTAAGATATGCAAATATGACCGGTCTTATGGCTTTCGCATAGCACTTGTTTCAAGGTCTGCATTATTCAATTAAACGAAAACAAAAAAAAAGCCCCCGGTAACTTTCAGTACGTGATAACATACGATAACAGCTTGACAACACCTGATAACAGTCTCCAAATACTCTACTTTCACGGTGTGTTACACCTTGAAAACTTATTTTTCACCCAACTTAGCACCGTGAAAGTTTCATGACTCTTCCAGCAGCTTTGTGGAGGTGTATCGGTAGAAGAACAATGGTCAGGACTTAACGTTATTGTCGTGGGAGTTTGGAGCAGAACGGACGCGTGACTTTAAGCGCCGTCTCAATGGAAGCGAAAAACTTGCGGGGAAAAAAAAAAACGGGGAAAAAAGACTTTTTGTTCATTGAAAAGTTACACAAAACGGCCAAGGCGACGACATAAATAACTTTCAAAACTTTAAACTGATTTTTTTCCAGGTTTCCTATCCGCGCCCCGCAACTTTGTGAAGGTCGCAGCGTTTTGTTAACACTAAGAAAACGATTGCCCTTTATAATGGGCCTATTTAAATAATTGTACTCTACAAAAGTCAAAAGAAAAGGTCACAAATGTATTATCAACGTGTTATCAGGTGTTATCAAGCTTTCTTGTAGACCTCTCTTGGAATCTTAACGGAGAATCTACAACTTCCGTAGTCCTCGAACACTAATGACCTGTTATCATCATGTTATCATACGTTAATCATCAGTTATCAGCCTTTCTATATAGGTTGTGAGTTGAAGTGGAGTTTGAGTATCTCTCATCTTGGTTAGGGCTGTTAGAAAAACCCTTGAAAAAAGTTCGAAAATTTGCCCTGGAGACTTTCCCAAGACCTTTAGACATCACCCCAGCGGTCAGACTATCATATTTTTTCCTGCTCCACAACTATTAGTTAACGCACTCACTAAAAAAATAAAAAAAAAAATAAAAAACGCTGGGGTTACGACCTACAAAAACTCATTATCAACCAGTTATCAACCAGTTTACAACCGGTTGCTCAGTTTCACGCCACACGGCAATGTGCAATTGGGAGCAACCTCAATAATCCACCTGTGTCAAATGATCCGCATATACATTCACATCTAACATAAGGTAATTGCATTCAACTCTTATCATGAACCGTATCAAGGACCGTTCACTAAGTTCGCGGTTCAACTCGGTTCGAGAAATAGAAGCATATACACATAGTGCCCATGAATTTTGTTTGTGTGACTAATTTATTCAGTGTTTTGATTCAGCGGCTGGCGTTCAGTTATGTGCGAGATGGCCATTTCTTCCATATACGGTTCACGGTTCGCTGTGTGTCCATCTCTTTATGGAGTCTCCAGTGAAAGTGTGTGTGGGCACATGGACACCTTTCTCTCTCTATCTAGCTTCTGTTTCTACATCTATGGGGTCTAGAGATGGACGGTTTAAACCGTTTTTGAAACGCTCTTCAACGGTTCACCCTAAATTGAACCGAATCAAACCGCTGAATCGGAAGACCAGGAAGATCAGGAATCGAACCGTCAGAACTATACCAAATGAACCGTACTGAAGCTTGAACCTTGGTTCATGCAAATTTGTCGAACCGTGAACCGCGAACCGTATATTTTTCTCATGAACCGTCCATCACAGCTTAATGGAGCTGTACACATACGAAAGTTTCTTTGATTGTCAAGCTACTGGCAGTTTTATCGCTTTCGAGGAAGCCATAAAATTCACATAAAATCTCACACAAACTAACACTACACTTTAATATCATTCTAATATAATCTTAATACAATATAATAATTCAAATCTTACGTGGACATCGCGGACAAGTTCCTGTTGATCCAGCAGAATGATTTTGCAATGGAGATTCCGCGATTTATCGCCAAAACAGCGCATTTTTTTGTGCAAAATTTCGGAAGTGACCTATTGAAGGAGAAAAATAAACACATTATTTTCTACAACGTGGGAAATGTTCTCACGCTCTGGGAAATTTTCCCACCAGCGTCACTCCCGCCGTTTACTTCTTCATTCACTACTTTCTGCTCTTACTATAAACTCTTAATCCAGTTTATTTTACCTCAAGTTCATTACGAATTAAGCTAATTAAGTTAATTACCTTGACGTCAAGTTTCTCTCGTTAAGAGATTTATTTCCAGGTGTTGATTTTTCCCCCCCTTTTCCTTTAAGAGAGAACAGAATAACACGTCTCGTCAGCACGAAGGTTCAAATGCAACTGAGCCTTTTTCAGACTCGAGCAAAGTGTTTCTGACCTGCGAAGAATAGCCTCAGGGGTCTGGTGCCGTGATTCTTGAATCTGAAACCAAGATTCTTGACTCCTTCAGGCGCTGAGAGGGGAAAAAGGGGAAGAAGCAAACGGGGTTTATGCTCATGGTGCAATGCTGCGTAAGACAAAAGAAAGTATAATTATAAGCAGTAATAATAAGCGCCAAAAGTCGCTTCCAATTATCATATGGACACGGTATATAACCTGAAGGGTAACAAGTAACAAGTAACTACTCCCAGCAAAGAGCTCATTAAACCGCTAATTTACAGTCATGTGCTGCAATGCCAAAAATTGCACTTTCACAAATTTTATTGCAGTTACCTTAATGTTCAAGTGGACCAGTTCTGCAATTTGTTTCAGGACTTGAAGATGATAAGCATCTGAGAAAGTTGTAATAAAAGCCAATATAGATTTGTGCGCAACTAAATTAGACAGTAAATTCAGCGTAATGTGTATGCGTTTATTTGATTTAATCTTCTTTCTAAAGAGACAAGATTTAGACACAAGCTCGTTAGTTGATTTATGTGACACTTTTAATTGCCTGTATGATTTACGGCGAGAAAAAGAATATTCAATTCGAAAGGTAAACATAATGGAAGTAGTTTCGAAAATGGATACTAGGCAGCGCTACTGTATAATATATCATTTCGTATCTTCACATATTTATTTATATAAATTCATTCGGAATTCCATTAGAATATAATTTATAATTAATCTTAATTTTGATTGTTGTGTGATAATTTTTTACCTTCCAGTGTTTAAAGTTAAACAGCTAAAATGAAAAATCCATTTTCAACAAGACCCAGGTGAAGTACGCTTTTTTCTGTGCTATTTGTTTTAAGGATAATTCTGTAAGACTTAAATTGTCTCTATCCAAGGTGATTTAATTTCATAAATATGTAGTACTAAAGTTGATTTGAGTTAATTTTACCTTCAAAATCGAAATCAGGAAGCCGACTGTGTCTACACTTTGTGCGCCAGCACGTGGTAAATGTTGTAACGCTCGAAAACTCGTAGAATCTCTCAATTAAATAATTATAATTTATTGATAGTTGAAATATGCATACATATCAGGGATGACCGATATATCATATCATATATAAAAAAACTGATATATTAGGCTGTTTTGCGTCTGATATATCATATCAAATATCATATCAAATTTCTGGCGATGATTTTGATATATCAGTATCAAGAACTTATTTATATTACAATTGATATATCATATCAAAATATCAAGAGTTTTGATGAAAAAATATCACGTATATGATATTTTTAATTTCTATTTAAAACCTTCAAGGTGAGGAATTTTCGTACAAAGAAAACTGGATGTGCCAGCACCCTCTGTTGAGAAACAAATTTGGCGGGATTTTTGATGTTCCAGATGAATCTGGACCCTCGAAAGGTCAAAAGCATTTGACCTTAGCCAATGACACGTTTCTCTGATTAATTCTTAGTACAGGTCTCAGATCTGACCCGTCTTCGTGAATACAGAATCATCAAACAAAACTAAATTTGTTATTGAAATTTGTAGGAAGGCCTTGTAAGACAATGGTGCATGCGAAGTAAATGTAATGTGTAATTTAAATGTAACTAAATATAATTAAAAATAAATAATAATAATAAAAATAAAAGTATTAGTAGAAATATCGATATATCGATATTTCACCGGGAAAACTGATATATCATATCAAATATCATATCAAATTTTTTTCACTTTGATTGATATATCAAGTAATTTGATACCGCTGTTTGAGATTTGATATATCGTATCAAAATATCGATATCCCAAAAAACGAATATCGGTCATCCCTGATACATATTTCTCTATTTAATTGATAAATAATCTTTTGTTGTATAATATGAAGTTGTTTTATTAAAATATCTTCATGGAGATAATATAAATAATAAATTTAAAATTGTTCGAAACATTACCACTAGGTGGCGTGAAATTTTTAAACAAGTTTCTAATAGGGATTTTTTTTATTAAGTAAATCATCATTATAATAAAATTTATTTATTACAAAATGTTCGAAAAATAATGCAGTTATTGATGCAAATTTAATGTACGTTTGTTACATAGTTTGAATTCTTCTCGCAAGATGGCTCTAGCAGTTTGCTTCTAAGCAGACGGTCGCTCCAACCGGTCTTATTAAAATAGCACGCGAAAATCAACCCAAAAAATTTCTCACTCATACAACAGATTATCTCAAAATTGCATTAGATTAAGGCTTCAGTCCTTGTTATTCATACCTAAAATTTAATAGCAAAGAAGTAAACTTGAGAAAATAATGGCAGGGAACGGTTCCTTACTGCGGTTTACTTCCAGACTCTCCAACTTGCAACTCTACAGAAACAACAAACTTTTTTATATAGGTAAATCTTGGATAATTTTTAAAATTTACTTTACAGTCTTAAAGCCTCAAGCCTATATTTAATGGTTTTTAATTTTTGGAAAAGGTCTGCGAACTTTTCTGTCGGAAGCTTACCAGTGCACTGAATCTTGGAACAGGCGTTTACAATCGCCAGTAATGCAGAAAATTCGTGTCGGTAAGATTTGAAGTAACATAATTCATTTCCAAAATGATTTATTGTATAAAATGCATAGAGGAGTTCTACTATGACATCTTGAAGAAGTTTCAGAGCAGCGGGAAAGCCAGCGCTATCGATGTGGACATGGTAATAATGTTTAAAATAATCAAAGCAAATAACAGTTACAAATTTTTTCTTCTAGTTTGTCAATGCGCCTGTTGATTCACACATTGATGAGCTCATCCACGTAACCAACAGATTCCGAAGAAGTCCGAGCACAGTAAATGCTCTCCCGTCCACTTCGCACGCTGTCATTCGAAATCTCTTGGAACAGAATGAAACTGACACGTTAATGAGATTAATTAACGATCGGCTGAACTACGGACTGTTTCCCGATTACTATTTATCGAACCTGATGATGGACAAGTTTTTGAAACAGTCCAACTACCGAGGTAAATGCTAATTTAACATTAAGACAAAGAATTTTTGGAACTTTCGGTTTATTTCTAGATGCGGTGAAAGTAGCGATTCAAATGATGCTCCAGGAAGATTTCGATCACCCGATAGCGAGTCACATGGCTCTTTACTCGTGCTACTCGTACTTGAGGAACCCGGTACCTGAGCCCTGGGACCCGCAGCCCCAGCCGAAGCCAGAAGAGCCCGCAGAAGTGGTCAAAGTCCGAGTCGACTATCTTCGAGAACCTTTCTTCGATGATCACTTTGATTTGACTGATCCCAAGCACTTGGTTGGGAAGACATTAATCGGTCTGGCAAAATATTTCAATAAGAAATCGATGGACAAGTCTATAGCCAAAACTTCGCATCTCACTGGCCTAGTACTGTTCCAGAAATACGATAAAGTAGCTCAGCTTCTCGAGGAGATCTTGCAGTCGAAGGTTCCCCTTAGTCGTGAATGGGTGAACTACTGCAAGGAACAAATTGCCGCTGTTTCTGAACTACCTGAAGGTTTCTCTGAAAAATTTTCGTCGTTTGTCGAACAGATGGACAAACAAGGTCTATTAGCAGACAACGATATTGTCGACAGCTTGAAGGTATTGTTGGAAACTGCCGTGAAAGAGCACGAGCAGAAAGACATAGAAGTCCAGCACCAGACGTACGCTCACTGGATCAAAGTTCGCGAGGAAGAGCTTCAGAAACAGGTAGACGAATACGTTCGCCAGCAGAGGATCGCAGCAGTTCAGGCCAAGAAGGAAGAACTGCAGAAGAAAGAGGAGACGCTCTTCTTCTTCGAGAACCAGACGCAGTGGGAACTGCTGCACGAGGAGAAGGAGAAACTGCGAGAAGAGCGTGACAAGAAAGTCAAAGCCAGTAAAGGCAAAACGAAAGCCCAGAAACAGGCTGAAGAGGAAGCCTACATCCCGCCTGAAGTCCAGAAGAGACGAGCTAAATAAACACACAAAACTGTTCCAAGCAGAGAGTTTAGTAGTCGTGTAATCTTTTGTTTCCGAATACAAGTTGATTAAAATAATGAAATAACGAAAAAAGCTTTATTCAGATGTAACGGTATAAACTGCGGACCACGTCCACCATTTTGTCAGGACTAGACACCAATCAAAAGTAAACAAGAAAACGCCGCAGAGCAAAGCGTACAAGATACAGCTTTTCGTCGGTTCGCGGTTCAGTCTTCGGCTCGGTCGAGTTCGTCACACGATTTCGACTTGGGTGACCTGCACAATTAGATAGAGATATGATTTGTTGATTAGGTCGAAGGTTCATTCTCATTACCTTTTGTTCGTAACGTCCCTACGGGCCACGTGAAGAACCACAAGACCGTTCCGGATCGATTTAAATACATTTATCGCTTCGGCATGCGATAGACCCTGTAACGGAGTCCCGTTCACCGCTAAAATTTCGTCACCTACAATTAAAAAAAAAACCAAAGAAATCAAATTTAAAACTGGGAAGAGTATAATTAACGATCTGACAACGTTGCCTTTTCAAAAGGCGGGTTATTTGTGGATGATTTGAATACCTTCGCGTAGTGTTCCTTCTTCGGCAGCCTGGCCGCTGGGGAAGATTGTTTTAACATAAATGCCGATGTTTCCTTTAGGCGAATCCTTGCCACCCACCACGCTGAAACCGAGGCTTTTTTTCCCGTTGCCCTTCTCGTACGTGATAGTGTAAATAAACAGCGACAGAGATTTGGGACGTTTCAGCAGTTCTTCATTCTTCTTGTCGGACCTCTTCCTGGCAGTCTCTTGCAAACGACCACTCATTTCTGGTTTGTGGAAAACTGACCTCGACCTTCGACCTCCATATTTCTTAACTGATCCCACAGTAACTGTGGTCGGCTCGGGACTTCCCGAATATCTCGTAGGGGAAGGAGACGAAGCTCGCGGAGTTACTGAGGGGCATGGAGACGAGAAGCTTGTCGCTTCACTCTCTTCAGCGTCGTTCTTGACAACCCGCGCTATGACGATGTCGACTTCTCTCGGTGCGTTGTATAAAATCCCTCGCGCTTCCTGTAGAGATATGCCACGCAAACGACGTCCATTCACGTTGATGATCTCGTCTCCAACTAGTAACCTTCCGTCTCTGCCATAACAAAGATATTAGCTGTTAATTACAGTAGAATACAGTGTTGAGATACCTGTCTGCTACAGCTCCAGCTTCAATCTGTGCAATGACGTAGCCAGTAGTCCCAGAATCTGGACTAGGTTTCTTCTTAATGTAAATCCCCAGTTCTCCGTTATCTCCTTTGACGAGTCTTAGCATCTTGAACTGTCTGTTGGAAACGCTGTTAGAAATATTAACCGGTAACGAAGTTAGTTGTGGACTGGGCGATTCGGTACAAGATGGAGGTACGCAAGAATCATTCAGCGAAACCGATACAGGTTCCAAATGCTTGAGGATCTCTTTGCGATCCAGAGAGGATGACCTCTTGTAGATGACCCTCTGACTGTCGCTAAGAACGGGTAGATGTCGACCTCTCGTAGCTGGTAACGAATACTCCGGACCTCTTGCTTCACAACCAGGCCCGAGGTTGTCCCGAACCTGGCACAGATCAGATTTTCTACGACAACTGCAACATCTGTGGGGCGTTCTACGTTTTCTGGTTATGGTATTCCTTTCATCAGACGAAAGTTTTTCTTCGTCTGTTTGGTTCTTCTCAGTCCAGACAAAGTCTTCGTCCGTGCGGACTGAGGGACTCCGACTTCCCGAGTCGTCTGTCGAGATATCAGAGGTTCCAAAGCTTTCGTCGTTGATCCCGGAACGTCCTGTGGACGGATCCGACTTGCAGGAACCGTTCTTAGCCGTCGAATCGCTTTCGTATCCACTTTCTTCTGACTTGAACTGTGACATGGTGATTGGCAGGGCTGCAATCGAGAAGCTTCGTTTCCTCCTGATGATTTTACAACTTGCGGACTCGTTTATATTGACGACACTGCGGTATCGCATGGTTCCCAAACTTTCTGCAAGGTTCCCACAGCTCGAACTAAAACTCTGCTCCGTTTTTTGCCTGCTTCTAATGAAGGCGTAAGGGAAATTGTTCTTTTTTCCCATAGTTGAAATGTTTTCCAGGCTGACCGACCGTGTGCTGACAAGTTTCTCCAATTGACCGCAATTATCTACTACTTTCTTTGGAGTGGGGGTGTCATTCACTTTCCGGTAGTTATCATACGCAGAAACTTTCTCCGCATTAATCTCAACGCCTCGGGTCAAGTCCTGCTGCGGCGAACGTGGCTGTAAATCTTCAGGGGCACTGGCGTGTGGTTTTGCGGGGCGCAGAAACAAATTTCTCAAGGATTCCACGCGGCTGACGCGTCGTTTTGTGGCGGATTTATGCATGGACCAGTGACGCTTTTTCGCAGTTTTCGCGGGTCCACCATTTGTTTCAAGGTCCACATCAGTGTTGTGCGTCACTACAGTTGGGGAAGATGTTGTTTCGCAATCCTTTTTGCCGTTGTGAGTCTCCCATTTGCGGCCAACTTTTTTGCCCCACGTCGATGGACCTGCGAGATATCAAAGCCCATAAAGATGACGGATAACAAACAATCATCGTACAAGCCAGAAAATTGTGAAATATGATAGCCTTTTCATAGCTTGTTGTATCAGTCAGCTTATACAATGTCCGACAGCTAACAAAATGACTCCAAGTTCAATAACGTCCTTTGTAACATCTTGCGCGGAAAAATCTTACCTGGCAGATTAAGTACAGCCCGTCCCTATAAGGAAATGCATGGATGTTTTGCTGACTCCTAAAAGGTTCCTAACCAACCCAACATAATACTTGATAACTTCTGATAACAGGGTGATAATGAGGCGATTAGTATGAGAACTCGAAACAAGTTTCAAACCTCTGTGGATGACACATGCGTAGAAACTCTTTTCATCCCACCGATCTCATCTAAGCCAAGGACGTTTGTTTTATATGAAGGGATTTTTCTATTAGATTACAAGCTGTCCTTTTGTATTGAGCAAGGCCAGTGAAGAGTGAAAACTTTAAAAAATGACAATATTAAATAATTAACTTTCTTTTGGTCAAGTGTGGAATCCTCAAGAAAGCTCTCTCAAGATAGGATTACGCGTTCCGTACCAATCTATTGTTATCAGATGCTATCACAGAACATTCCAGGGACCTCAGTTTTCATTACTTACGTATAAAAAAAACACATCCCCTCTGATAGGAACTTGAAAGAAGGTCTGGCGCCATCTTAAGACATCTTAAGATGGCGCGGGTTCGCTTCTTTAACTCAAACACATCAACAGGGTCTGAAAAGTACTGAACCTTTTTTGCGGTTTTTCGTCGACTCGTTGACATGTTGAGGAGTTTTTTCTGAACTGTCAGTGCAATTCTGCTGCTGACTAACCTCCAAGATGGTGTCTGCGTTGGGCGCTGAAGTCGGAGGACTGGGGCGCGAATCACAGGCTTTACGTCTGAAGAGTCGCATAATCTGGAAAAGTTATCATCGTGTTAATGTCATGTTGCTTGATATTATCAACGGTTATATCAGATCCCTATCTCGAGACAGGTAAAGGAACCTCCCTTTTTGGCACAGGGTACGACGGTTGGGTGAAATACGAATATCGTTTGCATTGATCAGGAATCCGAGGAGGGAAAAAGAAGCAAATTCCCTCCTGGAGCCTCGACAAGTCGCCTTGGATTGTAGAATTGCGTGACTATTTAGCAGACGAACAACCCATGGGCGACAAGTCATGTTAGAAACACCTATTCCCTCTTCCTGCAAGTCTAAATCCAATCTATGTGTTCATTTTTTGTTATTTCTTGTACAGAAACGCTTTCAGGTTTTTTTTTATCTTTGACATGTGAAGTCCAGCAGAGATTTTCCCACCCAAAAAAACCCGGAAAAACACAAGTTTTTTATGTGATGAAGATTGAAGTTTCGCGTGTCGAAAAGCACTGGACATTTTCAAGTTTTTCACCTGAGGAAAACGTTTGACTGACACAGAAAACTAATTTCTTTACAAAGCTATTAACACAGAACTAGGTAAGAGTTTTGAGCCGGTTCAGACCCGGTTCGAGGGACTTAGAGCTGCTAACGGTTCGGTTCGGCTCGGCTTAACTTGTGAACCTAGGTTACAGCTCATCTCAACTCGGTTTTAGCGCGATAGTCCTTTCTGCTATTACATCTACTCGAACCGGAGATTGGACCCTAGAGAAGCGGTTTGAATTCGGTTCAGCTGCTTTGATGGTACCTCGGGTTTGGTTCGGTTTACGGTTTTGAAACAAACTGAACCGGCTCAATAGAGATGTTCGTTTACTCGGTCAGGGCAATCCAACGGTTTTTGACAACTTTTTTCCCGTGCTGTAAGACACACACACATCACGCAATAGTCTTTCAAACTACTGATGACTACTTTAACTACTGATAACGAGTGATAATACTTAGTCCCGTAGATATGGCGTGTAATACTGGGTCAAACAGCTTGCGGCGAATAACTTTACGAGAATCGCCCTAAAGCTTTTGCTTCAAAACACCCGAATTAACACAAAACGGTATCTTCGACAGCTATTCTTCCATTATAATGTCATTCTTTTGTCTTTGCCGTAAAGTTCTCAATAGGATTCTTCCTCGTAATTCTATCGACAACATATTTGCCGAGTCACGCTATAACTTCTGACCGACTTCTTATAGGAAATCTATTGTCTCTACGAAGCTGATAACCAGTGATAAAAAAAAAATTCTTAGATTCTTCGCATGACCCTTGAATCCTAAGGCTTTAACAATAATAAAATCTGCATTCGCATGTCCAAGTGAAAGTTTGCGTTAGCTGTCAAAGGTTTTAAGAAATCTGTCTATGTTATTTCAAACGTGAAAAACCTTTTGTGACCGGAAGTTTCGATTGTAATTGGTAGAAAAATTTAGCTCGTGGCAATATTATATTATTGAAAAATTAAGCCTCCGCAGGGCGAGGAGTCATTAGAACAATTGGTCCATAACGGTTTTCTCCGTGTCATGTTTTTCGCATTTATTGCACGAATTTTTTTTGGGTTAAAAACTATAGTCTGTTATCTTCTGTTATCATAGGTTATCACCTGTTATCCTATTAAGCCTATGCTAATAACGTCAGGCCTAATCTGTCATCGTTTCAGCGGCAATGAATGATTGCGATTGTCCACGAGAGTCTCTCTGATGTCAAAGGTGTTATAAACGTGTTGTCAATACCTTACCAGTGTTATCATCATGTTATCTGTTACTCGAGTCAATAATCTACCTTTATAACGTGTTATCAGTCTGTTATCATGCGTTATCACCACTTACTCTAGACCCTCTTTGCCCTAGACGATTTCCGACCTAATTTTTTATTATTGTTAATAGCGTTAATAAAAATCTGCTGTTTTTATTTATGTAGAAAATTATATCCCACGTTTTTTGACGTGTAAACACAAAAGGAAAGCAGCAGAATTTCCGGTCAAACTGTGTCATTGTGGACATGCAGCAAACAATAGGCCTACACACAAGGCGTAGCCCAAAATTTCATTCGTAAATTTGCTCAATATAGCTAATTATAGCTAATTGCCTTAAAAAATTCAATGCTACTAAAGTTAATTAGTGAAATTACCTTTTCAGAACGTTTGAAAGAAAACCAGTAAAAATCAGAAAAAGCTTCTGGTAAAGGACACTCAACACTTGAAGGCTTCCAGCATGGAACTAGAAGCCCCAGCACCAATGTTATGGACTCTTGTACACCACACCAAGGCGATTCCTCACCATCCTCAGGGTCTCTACCAGAAGAACCTGCAGCAGCGCTGAATTTGGCTTGACCAACTATACTTCCTCTCCTATCATTTAATAAATGCACATAATAAATGAAGCAGGCGTACGTGTAAAAATATATAATTATACACCAAGAAGCTACGAAACTTTGACTTATTTTAATTGTACGAAGAAAAATTATAATAATGTATTAAATTTAAATTTATAATTCACCAGAACAAGTATACAGTAATCATAGTGAACCAGTTCTCTTTCTTGTGGGTGTTATCATTCTGTTATCAGCTGTTATCAACTGTCATCATGCGTAGCTTTCACCAGTGGGTCACTGGGATTAGAGAAGCGACAAATTCGATCCATTGTAACGGTTCAGGGATTGACCTTTGACCGCTCATTGGAACTTCCCGTTGACCTCTATGTAGAAACAATAGCGAAATGATAACACGTTGATAACACGGTTGATAACACAGCATTGTTAACCACTAGTGTTTAAATCTTACTTTACCAAGACAGTTATGACTCTTCGTGTGAGGTTAACGATCAGGTAAATCCCCCGTACCATGTTATCATCGTGTTATCGTCATGTTATCAGGGCCAGAACTTGTAAAGGGAAAGTATTAGGGGACTATAACAAATGACGATCGTGATCCGTTTGCTTTTGATAGAATCGTTTCCATAGACGGAAAAAAGTGGAAAATCACGTTTGAAAGTTTGGACTATAGTTCACTTTAAGAAAAATTTGCATGTTTACATTTTTTAGTTGCCTGCTTAGCAAGTTTATAACCTTTTTAAAGCAAGTAAGTCTCAATCTTATTGCTATTTCAGATTTCAATCGTGTTTCTAAGAATACTTGCAACACTGCCAGATCTTCCAAAATATAATTAGTTGAATTCATTCATTTAAAAGCTATTTTCAATCTAATTAGAGTTTATTCATTCAAGTTAATGTTATTATTTTTTATCTACTTTGTTTATTATTAACTATTATTATGTTACTATTGTTTATTCATGTACTAAAATGTTGATATCATTCATGTTATACTACTGCCTTTACTACTATAATTCAATGATATATTATCAATTACGATTTATTGTCAGATGAGAAATGTAATGGAGAGTATCTCGTGTACAAAGTGTTTGCTTCTCAACACTTTGAGATATTTCTTGAATCCTTTCATTCCCGTGCGAATAATTCACCGCTTCTAGAAACTTTGCTAATCAGACAAAATACCAGAAAAGAATGATTTCAAATTTCACAGATTCATCTTCGACTCCAAATAAAGGTAGATCCGATGAGCCCCATATTTCAAGGCGCTGAATTTTTCATTTTTAAATTGTGATGCAGCAGCCATGTCTGATTAGACACTGAAAAATAAAATGAATGTATAGAGTCCAGCAAAAATAGTTCCAAATCTCACACTAGATGAC
This sequence comes from Eulimnadia texana, assembly GCA_002872375.1. Classification (NCBI taxonomy): domain Eukaryota; kingdom Metazoa; phylum Arthropoda; class Branchiopoda; order Diplostraca; family Limnadiidae; genus Eulimnadia; species Eulimnadia texana. The sequence goes on from NKDA01000011.1 coordinate 288,453, forward strand.
CCGCACACTTTAGTTTCCACGTAAACTTGGTTCAAACTGTGATAACCTGTAAGCAGATATTGTTAACGTAAATTTAACAGATTTACAGGAACATTATTTCTTTTCAACACAGAACTTTATATACTTGCAGCAAATAAGGAATAAGAAAGGGTTTAATCTTACCATTTTGACGTTTGACGACAGGTCACACAGTTGAATTTTGGCCGCTGGATGGCGTTTTCATTCTTTTACCCCACGAACCTGAAAAAGTTGTCTTCGGGGACAAACCAGAGTGACAAGGGTGTAAGGTCTTGTAGACTGCGAACTAGTTTCATATTTAAAAAGCAATTGTGATCGCCTGTTTTCTTGTTCAGGTGTATTTTGGAACTATACTGATGAAATGGAGCAATGAAGGAACTTCGGGAGTGTTCCAGATTTGGTTATTAGAATACTAACGATTTAACTTAACAGAAGAAATTGTAGCGGGCGATCTCCTTTATCTGAAGTAAATGGTGGCCCTTAAAAGGGCCGGGAGTTGTAACGTCAGTAGAATAAAAGGGAGGTTAACCGCCGAAACCGTAGAGGGTGCGGCCTTGACGCTTCAGGGCATAGACGACGTCCATGGCGGTGACAGTCTTGCGCTTGGCATGCTCCGTGTACGTGACGGCATCGCGAATGACGTTCTCGAGGAACACCTTTAGGACACCACGAGTTTCTTCGTAGATGAGGCCAGAGATACGCTTGACGCCTCCACGACGAGCAAGACGGCGGATGGCGGGTTTCGTGATACCCTGGATGTTGTCACGGAGAACTTTACGGTGACGCTTGGCACCACCTTTGCCAAGTCCTTTACCTCCTTTACCGCGACCAGTCATTTTCTGGATTGAGTTGTTTGATGAATATGAAAGGAATGCAAAGAGTGCGGCTTTATAAACCCATGCCGCTTTACAATCATTGGCTGTTAAGGTACGGTCTAAGCTAAAAAGGCGGGGTCTTTCCTTTGTTGGGGCAGAAACCAATGGAAAGACGGCATGAGTTGCTAGAACAGGGAGCGTCGGTCTTTCCTTTACAAACAAGACTCAGATAACATAACAGTTTCAAACTCAGACCGAGTCTCTTAGCACAATGGCACGTACCAAGCAAACTGCTCGCAAGTCTACCGGAGGTAAAGCCCCTCGTAAGCAGCTGGCCACCAAGGCTGCTCGTAAGAGTGCCCCGGCCACCGGTGGAGTCAAGAAGCCTCATCGTTATCGTCCCGGCACTGTTGCTCTTCGTGAGATCCGTCGTTACCAGAAGTCGACCGAGCTGCTGATCCGCAAGCTGCCCTTCCAGCGCCTGGTGCGTGAAATCGCCCAGGACTTCAAGACTGACCTACGGTTCCAGAGCTCGGCCGTGATGGCTCTTCAGGAGGCCAGCGAAGCCTACTTGGTCGGTCTGTTCGAAGACACCAACTTGTGCGCCATTCACGCCAAGCGTGTCACCATCATGCCCAAAGACATCCAACTGGCCCGCCGTATTCGCGGAGAACGAGCTTAAATTACCTGACCACACCGTCAATAATCCACGGTCCTTTTAAGGGCCACAAATTGACATGAACTGAGTATTCCGCTATCTTCCTAAGTAACTACAGAGATGGTATTTTAAAGAAGTACATGAGTATTTAGTCATGTTTCAGTTCCCAAAAAGTTAGAAGAAATGTAACAGAATTAAACAATAATTATTGACTTCTTATCTCTGTCTCCAACTGCAAAGATTTGAGTTTTTCTTTGTATTATGTGATCATCGACTCGCCACCTGATTTTCAGTCTAGTCACTTAAAGCCGTGGCTATGTCTGATCTAATGCATTCATTCTAACTCCACCTTTTCTCTTGTATTTAGATTTTATCCTATTTAAAGATTGACATTCTTTTGATTCTTCGGTATCAACGTGGAGGGCTACTTGAATCATGAGCTCTACTGCCAGCAATTTTTGTTTGAGACAGAATTTACTTTTACATAAAACACAAAGTAAGGGCGTCGGATCTAGGACGCAATGGCCAAGGAGAAGATAAAACAAGAGTAGACCTTGTAGTTTTTATCGCACACACTGAATCGCATTATAGTCCACAAAAATTTCTACTCACAAAAAGCAATTCATGAAAAGAATCGTAGATTAAATTCCATGCCATGATCTTTGGCAAATAAATTACGTGCAACAGAAATCTGATTAGCATTTGTATGTCTCTAAATATTTCTTTACAGCCTACTCTTACTAGGAAAATTTATTTTGGCTACTTAGTCTTGATAATTCGTTTATGGAGTGTTAGGAGATAAGAACAGGGTAGCTAGTCTTTTCAAGAAAAACATGGGTGGCCCTGAAAAGGGCCGTTGGTTGACGAGACTGAGGAACATTTATTCCGACTTCTCGGTTTTCTTGGGCAACAGGACAGCCTGAATGTTGGGAAGCACACCACCTTGAGCAATGGTGACACCAGACAGGAGTTTGTTCAGTTCTTCGTCGTTACGGATGGCCAGCTGCAAGTGACGCGGGATGATGCGGGTCTTCTTGTTGTCACGGGCGGCGTTGCCAGCCAACTCGAGCACTTCGGCGGCCAGGTACTCCATCACTGCAGCCAGGTAGACGGGCGCTCCGGCTCCGACACGTTCGGCATAGTTGCCCTTACGCAGCATACGGTGGATACGTCCGACTGGGAACTGAAGTCCGGCGCGACTCGAACGGGTCTTCGCCTTTCCCTTGACTTTGCCACCTTTACCGCGTCCCGACATGATAGATAAACAAATTGGTAACTGGCTGAATGAAGTCTGAATTTTTAAGGTTGAGACGGTGCCCCTTTTATAAAGGGACGCCTCCCGACTGAGACTCGCTTGTTTTTGTTCAGTACATAAATTGCTGATAATTGCTATTCTAACTTCTACATATTGTATAAAATTCTGAGAAAAATTTTTCAACGACGGCTACTTATTTTTTTGTGTTTGTACGTTAATCTTTATTCTGGAAGCGAATTAAGTCTCTTTACAAAGTACAACCAATGAAAAAGAAGGCGGCTGGTGTGTAACATGCCTTTGCCATAAAGAGGACACGCTCACATCTGTTGAGGCATTCATTGTTGAAAAAGCACACTCGAAACATGCCACCTAAAGTTAGTGGGAAGGCAGCTAAGAAGGCGGGCAAGGCCCAGAAGAACATCAACAAGGACGACAAGAAGAAGAAGCGCCGCAGGAAGGAGAGCTACGCCATCTACATCTACAAAGTTCTCAAGCAGGTCCACCCGGACACGGGCATCTCTTCCAAAGCCATGAGCATCATGAACAGCTTCGTCAACGACATTTTCGAGCGCATTGCCTCCGAGTCGTCTCGCCTGGCCCAGTACAACAAGCGCTCGACCATCACGAGCAGGGAAATCCAGACCGCCGTGCGACTTCTGCTTCCTGGTGAACTGGCCAAGCATGCCGTCAGTGAAGGAACAAAGGCAGTCACCAAGTACACCAGCTCCAAGTAAAGTGATTCAGCTTTCTCACAAAACCAACGGCCCTTCTCAGGGCCAACAATATTATTATGAAAAGCGACCAAGCTTATACCACCCGTAATTCGTAATTTTGCATACGTTTAATAGCTAAAATTATATTGCAAAACTGAGATAGTAATCGGCATTCATCTCTAACCGCTTTCCGTTCGTCCATTGTGTTGCTGCCAACCTCAAAACGTGTTTCCAGTTATTCGCGGCTTGTAACTGCATCGCGTCTTTTTTCTTCCCTGCCGAAAGTTTATTACCCCTTACTTTTCCACGGTCTTTCGTTCCCTTGCTCTGTGTTTTGGCTCCTCTACTTGGACAGGCTAAAACCATCTCTGCACTCATTTACTACAGGAGGAAAAGATAGCTTCAGTGCAATTTACCAACATTGATTACACAATCCATAACATATTTTACCTATTCATAACAGATTAAGATATTTGCATTGCATTGTTTCCTTCAAGTATGAACAGCGATGGTAAGATTGCACGGTATGTTATATCGGGTAATAACAGTGTGAGTACAGTGAACATTGTTATTGATGACGCCGAAGTTTAGCTTCAGGTCCAAATTTACTGCGTTACTAACCTTTTATTCTGCTTTCTTGACCGGTTTGGTAAGGGTCGAATCTGTGAGGCCAATCAACGGGTGATTTGATATTTAGATTACTTTAATTAGTAATAATATGTACACACAGCACGCTAACGTTAAGATTTGAAAATCTGTTATGAAAGTACAAACAACTCCCGTATGGTCTAGTGGCTAGGATACCTGGCTCTCACCCAGGAGGCCCGGGTTCGATTCCCGGTACGGGAAATCTTTTGCATCCGTCGTGAGGGTCACCCATGTCTGCATGCTTTCGGTACTTCATAATTATGCTCCAGTATCCTCGATCGAAAATGGTACATAGTAGCTTTTTAGCGGCAACTTTCAAGGCATATTCATTACGATCAAACCATCTGAATGGTTAGTTCTTTTGAAATTTGACTTTGACAGTTATACTTTTCATTACTTAAAGTTGTCCTCTGTACAATTAAGCAAAAAAATTGTATTTTTTAATAGTGTTGTCGAATCTTGATTAGAGGAATATGAATATCACAAAGTTCAATATAAATTGTCTTGATGTTAATTGCTCATTGAAGTTGAAAGTTCAAGTAAGGATGGGATGCACCGTCAAGATTCACGGACAAGTTCATGACTTAAAAAAGTATGACCAAGTTAAAAACGGAAATAACTCATAAAGAACTGCATTTGGAGCAGTTTCTAATGAACGCATCTTCCAACGTATTTTGCTATAACTATAGTTTACACATAACTTTTATCTAGATAACCATAAGATTTACCATACTTAAACCCATCAACGACTTAGGAAGCATTTTGATTGATTTAGTTTGATTTATGCACAAAGTTCAAGTGCGCAAAATTAGCTCAACGCTTAGCAAAGTTGACTAAGAGTGCAAAGTAGAAACCCTGGTACTTATATGACTCTATTTAAACAGCCATCGATGGACTTCACTTAGCTTGAATTCACTGATGCATGAAGCGATATCCATCAAATGGCGTTCTGGTCTGTGACAGGTTTCCACACCTCTGACAGCAGGAAGTGTTGATACCAAGCACCTAATGAAGATGAACTACTAACGTTTCCCTTTTTACTTGCGACACTTGTAGAGTGGTTTCCTATGTAACTAATGAAGAATCGCTTACTTTGCTCATTTTATTAGCACTGCGTATCATAGAATTTTAATATCTAGAATGAATTATTTTCATATATAACTCTTAATTAAGACACTAATATCACTGCCCTGCTGAAATGCAAATTGTGAAATGCAATTTGTGATGATTCAGTTTCTATGTAAGACTTAGTTTTCTATTGAAAGAGTTCTTGTAAATCCAGTGACATTACCTACTGCATGGTTCGCGCAGGCTATAGAAAACGTAGAAGTACATATAGGACCCGATCCCTGGGGGTAGTCAGTCATTCCATCACACATCCCTCGTATAGGTTCAGCAGTTCAGGCTAGGATCCCCCAAAGAGGACCAAGTTTTCCACTATGAATTCTAGTGAGATTCAATCGTTCGTTGCTAATGTAATAGACTTGGGATCAAGTGCTGGAACTGTAACAGAGTTCCAGAACGTACGTTTGATAGCAGCTTCTATTATAGTATTTGTACTTTCCGTTCCTCTGTCGCTGTTGTCTTTGACCGGAGCTCTGAAATGGACCGTTAAGAAGAATGCAACCATCATCAACTACATAACTGTGTATTACACGTTTGGAACCGTCTTGAACTGCTTTGTGGCGCAGGTAAATGAAAAAGATGGATTGTGTGAAGTAAAACTACTACAATTACTAATTTTTACTAGATTTCCGTCTTGTTACGTGCTATCGCGTGGTACACGGACAGAATCAACGTTTCGCTTACTTGTGGCGTGGCACATGTCTCTACACTTCTTGGTGGCAGTTCGTTTAACTTTGGACTGACAGCAGTCATTTTGATGCGTTACATTTTCGTACTGCACCCAATGATGGTCACCAAGTTCAAACGAATTAAAAACGCTACCATGGCATCTATGGCACTTCTGTTTGCCTGTAAGTACAAACTGTTAGCTAGGACATTATTCAGTGATATTTTCGAGAATTGTCTATGTTTCCAGGTTTCGTTACTGCTTTGGGTACTGCTGACTGCTATTTTAATAAAAACTCCGCGTACAAGCTTTGTACTGGAACTTTCACATCCTCAGCACAAGGCGTAACGCACAAATTTTTAGCAAGTTATTTGCTTCCCGTATTTTTGTTTCCGATCATCGTGGACCTCTACATGATTGTGAGGATTCTGCATCGTTCTAAAAATACGGTAAATAAATCATTTCTGTTCAAGATTCATTCATATAGAGAAAAGTTTACATGACAGGTTGTAGTACTCACCAGGACTCAGAAGAAGCAACAGAATTTGCTAACACTCAAAGGTTCCATACTCTGCCGCATGATTACTCTATTTCCTTACTTCTCTGTCGTGACTACTCTCTACATCATCCCGTTTAATCTCAGCTCTTTCGATGAATATTCATATTTCCATAGTCTCGTCTTGTGCTGTTTTGTTACCGACTCGATTGTCCTACCTTTGTGCACTATCATTAATAGCCCATTCATTAAGAGCGAGATCCTCCAATTTTGCTGCAAACGTAAGAATGAAAGAAGCAATCAAATGCATCTTGAAGACACCAACCATGGAATCCATATGGCATAAACGTAAAAGCAGAGCATCCTAATCAATAAGCGATCCAAAAATTATCTTTCGTTACCTTACTGGTAGCACAAATCAAAACTTGAAATTGGGTGTACTCGGCTCATTTAGATTTAAGACAACTCGTGTTCTAATATTATTTGTTGTTTTGCTGATTCAGTATGTAATTCTGCAGAAATTTTGTCTGGTGTAAACTGATGTACACTAAGAAATGTAGAGCAGTCTCTCACTCAACACGTTGTTACCCTTTCAGTTCAAACGTTTCCAAACGTTTGTTCATCTGCTACGTCCTTTTAAGTTATATAAATGTTGTGTGCGTGAATTTGTGCAAAATTCTGAGATTACATGCATTATGGCTTTAATATAGACGTAAGACATACTCAGTGCTCCTGTTTTCACCGTATCTAAGGACCAGTTGGGGTTCGAAAGCAACAATATGTCAAACATACTTTCCGTCCATGCATGCTTTCCCGCCATATCACATGTGTTTCTTTCCCACTTTCCCGGGGACGTATTGTTGATACTTGTAAGGTGAACATGACAATAGCATCGGAAGCAACCTGAGCAACGGTTTGTATTACTGTAATAGTATCGGTTGCAGTAAATACTTAGTAACCTTAGAGAATTGTATTGTATAACTACTGTTTCAATCAAGTATGGAAAACCATGGAAACGACACCTTAAGCGTTCCACAATACTACTTGGGAAACTTTCTGTGATTTGGCTTCGTGGATAAAACTTTTGGTGAACGAGTTTAAGGTGTCCCTTTAACACAAACAAGAACCTAACTTTAGCTTGAAACATAATGAGACATTCAAAATTAGACCAATTTTTATCAAACATCTAAAATCGACAAAATACTATTCTCGTACCGGGAATCGAATCCAGGCCTCCTGGGTGAGAGCTAGGTATCCTAGCCACTAGACCATACGGGATACATCTACATCAAAACAGCTCAGACATCAGGCCGGGGGAAAACTAGAACAACCATCTTGCATCTCTTGGTGAACTTTGAAATTATTAATACTTGAGCGCATACTTCAGTTCTAGTATACTGTTTAAGGAATAAAGCGGTCTTGAACTATATCACTACATAGGATAGCAAACTTAAAATCATTTCTACCTACTCTTGCAGGAGAGGTGGGGCACTTAGAATGAAAGATAGAAGAAAGCTAAGGGAGGCTTGGAAAAGGGAAAGCAGGGAAGGCAGTGCAGGAGAAACGGGGAGCGAATGAAAAAGTTATGTGAATGGCTCCAGTCTACACAAAGCACAGCGCGGGAAAACCTACTGCTGACTACAGACTGTGAATCTATCTGTATACTTATGGCTCTATATTAATTTCGCGTATTAAATTGTTTAATGACTTATATTAGAAACAGCTACGATATTCTATGGGTGGAAAGCTTGGTCTCTCCTTTCACTATTTGATTGTTGGCCCTGAAAAGGGCCGTTGGGTTGAATGAAGTTTACGAGTCGTTTTACTTGGAGCTGGTGTACTTGGTGACTGCCTTTGTTCCTTCGCTGACGGCGTGCTTGGCCAGTTCACCAGGGAGCAGGAGTCGCACGGCGGTCTGGATTTCCCTGCTCGTGATAGTGGAACGCTTGTTGTGCTGGGCCAGGCGAGACGACTCGGAGGCAATGCGCTCGAAAATGTCGTTGACGAAGCTGTTCATGATGCTCATGGCTTTGGAAGAGATACCAGTATCTGGGTGAACCTGCTTGAGAACTTTGTAGATGTAGATGGCGTAGCTCTCCTTCCTGCGGCGCTTCTTCTTCTTGTCGTCCTTGTTGATGTTCTTCTGGGCCTTGCCCGCCTTTTTGGCTGCTTTGCCGCTCACTTTAGGTGGCATGTTCCTTGTGGGGTATCTGAATGGAGTGATGAAACAGCTGCATACCTGGTCATTTTATACTAAAAGGAGGGTTGCAAGGTATGCCCCAAACTTTCCTCTTTTCTCATTGGCTGTACCTTTCCGAAAACTGATTAATTCTTAGGAATAAAGACAAACGCACAAAAATAAATTAGTTTATCCACCCATCGTCAGAAATTTTTCCTTAGACAGTTGAGTTATGCGTGCATCGAATAAAAACTATTGATAGATTGTATAATGAACAAAAACAAGCTAGTTTTAGACGGAAGATGTGCCCTATATAAAGGTGTCCCTTTCCTCGTGCAGAAGCAGACTTTATTTAGTCACTACCCAAACAAACCAACATGTCGGGACGTGGCAAAGGTGGCAAAGTGAAGGGAAAGGCGAAGACCCGTTCTAGCCGGGCTGGACTGCAGTTCCCCGTCGGTCGTATTCACCGCATGCTGCGTAAGGGAAACTATGCCGAGCGCGTCGGAGCAGGAGCGCCCGTCTACCTGGCTGCAGTGATGGAGTACTTGGCTGCCGAAGTGCTCGAGTTGGCTGGCAACGCCGCCCGTGACAACAAGAAGACCCGCATCATCCCACGTCACTTGCAGCTGGCCATCCGTAACGACGAAGAACTGAACAAACTCCTGTCTGGTGTCACCATTGCTCAAGGTGGTGTGCTTCCCAACATTCAGGCTGTCCTGTTGCCCAAGAAAACCGAGAAGTCGGAATAAATGTTCCTCAGTCTCGTCAACCAACGGTCCTTCTCAGGGCCACCATGTGTTTCTTGGAAAGAATTTTATGCCGTATTGTATAACTGTAGTTCGTTGTATGTGAAGTTACGAAGAATTTACTACCCATAAAATTTTTAATGCTTCTAATGTTCATTAAGTTTCTTAGGTGCTTCCGCTAACGATGGGCACTGAAATCCGTAAATGCCTACCAGTCAATTAATAATTATAAATTGCTTTAGGTAGAAGTTCGTATGGACCAGTAAACAATGAAATATACTGGACTAAGGCGACGAACTTTAATTACTTTTAATGACCCTGTTCCTCATGGTATCCTTTGTTCTTCAATGACAGTTGTGTGATGATTTGATAGAAACATAGGTTGCGGAAAAGATTATGCGGGCGCCGGCGTGGTAATATGTTAAATATGTGGCAATTGAAGATTCTTGTTACAGTTTGAACTAGAAAGAAAGAATATTTAGCAAAAGTGATCAGTGAAAATGGACTAAGACGAAGGCATTAAAACAAAACGACGTGGCTCAATGAATATTATACATTTGTGACGAATTTAAACAAGATTGGATGTAGCTCAGATGTCGAGTCACGAATGTTGAGATAATGAATCAGTCAATCTTTATCCGTTATTAACAAAAAAATTTCTAACTTTTTAATTATTTGTAAGAAACCAAGTGATCCTTGCAATCTCATTAATGTGGCCCCAATTCATAACTGAGGACAGCAAAATTCTCTATTCACTTTAGTTTGTGGCCCTTAAAAGGACCGTTAGTTATGACAAATAGTTTAAGCTCGTTCTCCGCGGATACGGCGGGCCAGTTGGATATCTTTGGGCATGATGGTAACGCGCTTAGCGTGGATAGCGCACAAGTTGGTGTCTTCGAACAGACCGACCAAGTAGGCTTCGCTGGCCTCCTGAAGAGCCATCACGGCCGAGCTCTGGAACCGTAGGTCAGTTTTGAAGTCCTGGGCGATTTCACGCACCAGGCGCTGGAAGGGCAGCTTGCGGATCAGCAGCTCGGTCGACTTCTGGTAACGACGGATCTCACGAAGAGCCACTGTGCCGGGACGATAACGATGAGGCTTCTTGACTCCACCGGTGGCCGGGGCGCTCTTACGAGCAGCCTTGGTGGCCAGCTGCTTACGAGGGGCTTTACCTCCAGTAGACTTGCGAGCAGTCTGCTTGGTACGTGCCATTGTGCTAAGAGACTCGGTCTGAGTTTGAAACTGTTATGTTACCTGATTCTATTTTGTAAAGGAAAGACCGACGCTCCCTGTTCTAGCAACTCATGCCATTGGTTGCTGCCGCAACAAAACAAAGACCCCGCCTTTTCGGGTTAGACCGTACCTTAGCAGCCAATGATTGTAAAGCGGCATGGGTTTATAAAGCCGCACTCTTTACTTTCCTTTCATATTCATCAAGTAGCTCAGTTCAGAAAATGACTGGTCGCGGTAAAGGAGGTAAAGGACTTGGCAAAGGTGGTGCCAAGCGTCATCGCAAAGTTCTCCGTGACAACATCCAGGGTATCACCAAACCCGCCATCCGCCGTCTTGCTCGTCGTGGAGGCGTCAAGCGTATCTCTGGCCTCATTTACGAAGAAACACGTGGTGTCCTGAAGGTGTTCCTCGAGAACGTCATTCGTGATGCCGTCACGTACACCGAGCACGCCAAGCGCAAGACCGTCACCGCCATGGACGTCGTCTATGCCCTGAAGCGTCAAGGCCGCACCCTCTACGGTTTCGGCGGTTAATACCGATCCCTATATCAACCATTGTAACCCCCGGCCCTTCTAAGGGCCACCACATACTATTGAATAGAGAAGTCACAGCTGCTGTTACATTCTGTCACCCTAATACTGATTTGTTATGAGTTTTTAGCGTTCTTCCTTTATATGCTTTAGTTCACCCTAACCAAAACTGAGCAGTTTGTTGAAGTAGAATCACAACTGCTAACTTAATCTCAACTTTGTTACTGCATAGGTAAACTAGAAGTTCTCGAATGACGGGATAACTTAAAGATTCAGTATCAAGCCATGCCCTTGTAATGAAACACGATTTTCGGTCGCAGAACAGTTGTAACGGGTCTCGAATCTACTTATAACCGGATCTGTAACCCCTTACTCCGCCACAGCCGACCTTGTCATAAAACAAGTTACCCCTACTCCCCTGCTATAAGTCACCCAGCCTAATGCTAATACCTGATTTCCCAAGTTAACGCAACCTTGACAAAGTACTCTGACACTCACATTTCTCTCCAAGAAGATCCTTTCCCTGTTCCCTCTTTCCTTGTAGGCCTGCGCTACCCATGGCCTATGAGAACCCACGTAACCTCTGGTTTCGACACACACTCCGCTACCAGTACAACAGGAATCTCTCTCTTACTCTCCTTGCCGTTCAGTTCACCATTGTTCTAAATCTAAAAGGTATAATATACAGTTCAGCAGTCAGAGCCTCATCTATTAATTTCGTTTCTCGACTAAGGCCCTGTAAAGTTTGTCACACAGTTACACTCTTTTCTTTCAGCTGCAGAACGAGTTACACTCTTTTCCTTAAACAACCAAGTTACCCCCCACTTTACACCCCACAAGTATATTGCCCTTTATGAAGTTGTGAATTTATCAAAGAGGGTTATAAGAATTAACTATATACTGCTCTATTTTTCAACATTGATGGTGCTTTTAATAACATATGGTACATTACAGTTCTGCACTTCTTGGTCGAAAGATCTTACCGGCCACATCTTTTTAATACAACTGGCAACTTTTTACGTGATCCGGAGGCAGAACCTCGTTTGTCTGAGGATGAACTAAGCGTAAAGCTTGCTAATGAATGTGTTCTATATCGTCGCCCTATTTGTGGAAATTAGGTATGGATGGTTGCTCAAAGATGAAATTAACAGGGATTCGAGGACAGTCCAACATAGAAGGTAACGATATAGCTGACGTCCCCGCAAAGACTGCAGCAGCAGTTGAGGGACACGTACAAACAGTTTATTGATTTAGAGACCATTTTAGAGATGCTCTGACGAAGATAAATCAGCACTTTCAGTGGAAGTGGGATGCAGAATGGAAGTCCAGTGCAAAGGCTGGGTGAAATATTAAACTTTTCATCTCATCCGACATTTGAGCGAACACAGTTTCTCCAAGTCTACCCATTTCTTATCAACTGATGCAAGTGCTCACAAATTACGGCGCCTTGCTGTTTTAAACTAAAGGAAAGTCCCCTTTGTGAATGCGGGGAAGAGGCGGGCAACATTTTCTTTTTATATATTCACGTTCAACGTTACCGAGGCTAAACCCTGCAAAGTTTATGCGCGTCACAAGGTTTTAACTCGCCACCAAATTGTCCATTCGTAAAACTCTGTTCCTGAAGTAACTGAACTCAACTGAAAATCTCGCCTAGCCTTAAAAAAATTGAAAACGATGCAAAACATGTATTACGAATGGTAATAAAGAAAATTTTAACGTTCGACATTGTATTTTAAAAAAGCTAAGCCTTATAGTAGTTAAAACGATGTTAACTTGATTTACGTCATCCTTAAGGACAAACAAATCAAATGGTAAGACCTAAAAAAAAACGTGGAAAAGGGGAAACTGTGAATGATTTGACAAGATTGCTATTAAACTGAACTTAATTTAATAAGGGGTTATCAATGAACAAGGCGCTGTTCTTCTATGCTTATGTAAAATAATATAAAAAGTATAAAACATACATGAAATGCTGCTGAAGACCATAGGATGAGATGCACCAAACACTCCACTGGCTGCAATGGTAGTTTCCAAAGAACATTGGTTCATCCGATTTTTCTTCTACGTTTCATGGCTTTGTATAAAGGATTGAATTATCCATGAGACTTAAGTTTCTGTGCATTGACCTATGACTCTGAAACTCTTCCATAAAAATTTTCTGCACCGAAAATAACCATCCAAAGCTTTCTAACGTTCTGTTATTGTATTTCAAAAACATATGGCGAGGGAAAAAACAGGAACGAACATTTGTAAATGTAGTTCTAAGCCCTTCAGAACTGAACCTCTGTCTCAAACCTACAGTTAACGCCTCTCGTACAAGGTTAATCATCCTTTACTTCAAATGCATTGCCTATGAATCTGAAAAACTCGGCTATTTTAGTATCAAAACTGTCTTGCGCCCTTTGCTTTGCTAAACCAGGCTATCAATGATACTAGAAGCATATAAAATCATTTTTCAAACATCTGAAACGAGTTAGAAAGCTTTCAATGTTCGTTTCAGCAACGTACTTCATACTAATATTCTTACAGTTCATACAAGCTGGCTTGGCAATAGTAAATCCTTTACACGGTCGTCATTTGAAAGTCATTGTCAAAAGAGGTAAACCTAATTATGAACTAATTTTAGAATAAGTCACAAGAAAGTTTCACCTAGATCATCTTTGTGCTCGATATCAACCAGTCAGGACGGTAAAGTTGGCTGTAGTGGATTATCCTTCAAGCTTCTACAATGGTTGTCTAAACGTCTAAACTTCACGTAACCCTTTTTTTCTAAAGTTTTATCTAAGAACTATTCAAGCCTTAAAAGGAATTTGTATATAGTTTCGATACTGAGGTATCGACTTTTGAATTCGGCACCCGGCTTAAGAATGGAACGTATACTGGACTCTACGGAGTAATGCAAAAAAAGGTTCGTGAACTCGTTTGAATATTAATTCATTTAACTTAACGTTTATTGATTTTAGGAAGCTGATATAGCAATCGGAAGCTTTAGCTTCAATAACAAAGCTCTAGCATTTCTGGATATATCTTTTCCTTGGGAAAGTATAGACTGAAGTCTCTTGATTCCGTATCCTGAAGAGAAGCGAAAACCCTGGAGCTTCTGAAGCCATTTCAAGTGCTCGTAGTCACGTAATCTTATAATAAAGAAGTGACTACACTCTTTGATTTGTACTAAAATGCAAAGGTATGGCTGGGCTTTGCTACAGTTTCCTGTTTAATGACTATACTGATTGTCTTCTTCAAGAGAGTGAACTGCACCTCCAAAGAAGTAAATCCTGGTCCTAAATGGGGGATACGTAGTCATGTACCTCACTAGTGTAGCAACGGTACAAGGTCAGTCACTAGTGCAAAACCTTAAAAAGTCTAGAAATTTATTGCGCACTTTCGAGGTGGAAGTTTCAAATCTAGAAGTCAGTCCGTGCTGGTTCTCGTCTTGACTTGGAGTCTGACTGCTTTCGTTTTCGTCAACGTCTACAGCAGTTTGGTAGTGTCGTTCCTCTCGACCACGAACTTGCTACCTGTGGTCGACTCCCTTAGTGACGTGGCTAGAAACGTCAACAAATTCCCGCTATACACACTCAAAAATTCGTACGGCGAAATCGCTATCATGGTATCAGAATAACTGAGGACCTCTTAACTTGTCTAAAAGTTTGGTTTCTACTTCAAAGAATACCAAAAGTGGAGATCTGAAGGTTACTGGTGACTACCTCAGAAGTAATCCTGATGGCAGGAAAGCTAGCGATTCTCAATGCTTGTTGGAAGCCTAAAAAAACCATGGAATCTGTATCTATGTTAGTATCTTACAGCTCAGGATGTGTTGAACTGTAACCACCAAGTCTTTTACATCATGAACAGGTGAAAAAGGCCATTGATATGTTCATAGAGCAGGGAGTAAAAGGTACGAAATAGTGTGATGTGTCCCGTTCTAAGGAAATTTTCTTACCCGCGGCACAGACTCCGTTCTTGTTGCAAAAAGGCAGTCCGTTACACTAGCTTCATTAACGAACAGTAATTTGCTATTCACATTATTTTAATTTAATGCATGTTGCTTTGAATACAGGATAGAATGTGCCACTGATACTGGTCTGATCATGAAGTGGGTGAAGGGTTTCTACAGGCACGCGGAGAAATGTCTGGAGCACAAAAATAGTAAAGCTCAGAATCGGCCTTTAAGTTTGAAGGAGCTCATGAGTGCTTTTTTCTTATTATGTATCGAAATTAGTCTTTCGTTCACTGTTTTTATTCGAGCTTCTCGTGCCCAAACGTACAGGGCGGTAATGCAGAAATGCCGTTAGAAAACGCCAATTTTAAAATAGTAACAATCTTATATTTGAAAATTAAATTTTTTACTGGAAGGAGATGGTAGTAAAGGTGTTTAAGTAGTTAAATATACTTCAATAATTAGTTAACCGCTGTTTTTATTATTTTTTTTAAGTATTCTTATTTTAATAAGTATCCATTTTAACATCTGGCAATGCCGCATTCTTAAAAAAGGCGGGAACTTGGTTTTGTTTACAAGAATCAGCTGACTCCTTTTTCAACTCTTGACAGCATTAATTTGTTTATCAGTTATTTGAAATAATGTCTGACATAAAACGTAATCTAGAAGAAGTGCGAAACGTCATTCAGTATGCCAAATTAACGGAAAAAGAACTGAAGAAAGAAAGTTATGTTTTAGATTTGTCCAGTTCAATGATGGACAAGAAGCAATACAAACTTTTCGAAGTCACGAAACCTCTGCTTGAGTACTTGAATCGCGGAGAAAGGTGATTCTGAAGTTTTTTTCAGTTAGATATAGTCCTAAAATTGAAATTTTTTCCCGTTTAGTCTCATTATTAGAGGCCTAGAAGATGATTCGGCTGTTGTCTGCACCAATGACAACACCTACGATGTCAAAGAGGCAGAAACGTCAAACAGCATTTTATTGATGCCACTTTTGAAAGACGCAAGAGTTGTTGAGGAAGATGATAAACGCACACTGCTACAGCAAACTGTAAATTAAATTATAGAATTTTAGCAAATTATGTGGGTTTGATTTAGCTGGTCAAATAGGTGGCTGGAATTTACCACACTTATTTTGAACTGAAACCCCTGCGTCCGAAATTACAAAGACTGCGTTCGCTGCTTCGAGAGCACGCTTACAGAGGGAGAGATTCTGACGATGTCGAAAAAACAGGGCTCGGATTTTCTGATTTAAAAGAAATGATTCAGATGAGCGAGTCGGAACTTCTGGAATCGTTAAGCAGCATAGACGCTATTAAAATGAATGGTAACTTATTTTATATTTTATTTATTTGTTTATTATATTTTGTTAATACTCACAGGAAAGTGGCGGCTATTAGATATTCAGCTTCAGTATAAATGGCTCACAAAAGTGATCCAGCACACGAACGGGGAAGCCTGTTTGACTGAAGATCGAGTACTGAAAGTAACACAAGGTTTTGAAACCCCGCAGATCAACTCGCACCTCATGAACATGTATCTAGAAGGGGCGGAAGATAATTTATCGTTTAATGCTGAAAAGATAACTGGATTGTTCGCTACCTGTCTGTTCAGCCACAGCAAGGAGTATGTCCTCGAGGAGTTCACTAAAGTCATGGACGAGGTTCTGCCTATCGGGATAGATTTTCGGCCAGAGATTCTAAGGGGAATGGCCCTCGTTGACGAGACTGAACGTCCTGTGAAGATTGTACACCTCCCTGAGCATTCGCTACCCGAAGACATCAATGACAGACTCCAGGTTTTGTTCAGAAAGAAAGCTAAATGGACACTAGATGAGATGACGCCTTATATAAAGTATATAAAACTCTCTAAAACTGAATTAACTCAAAATTATAAATCTTTTATGTGAATTATTAGGCCACTTACACTGGGAAACCAGAACATCACTGGGATTTTAACCAAATATTCCAGATCTTTCACCCAGAACGGCGTTAAATTCTACGGAGCCAAATACGCCAACCAATAAATAAAAACGATTTTTGTACAAATCAAATACAAGTTATTTTAATCTCCACAAGTTTGTCATATAAAGCTGTACAAAAAAGAAAAAATGTCAGAAAGTGAAAGTTATAAGAACAACATCCAAAACGATACAGGTTACTTTGCTTTTGCACAGATATGGTTCATTATATATAAAGGCACGTTATAAATGGCAAGAAGATAAAAAAAATTAACAGATGTATAACATTATTTACGTTATAAATAGTATAACAAACAGCACCTCCAGCAGATAAATCAATCAAAATCATTCACAACCATCAATCGAAAGAAGTCCTATTCCCAGATAGTTAGTAGACAGTTTAATACTATTAACTTATGGGTTTTTAGATATTTTTTTTAGACTTGTACACCAAGTTCTAAGTCGAGTGAAGTTTTGGCCTGCTGGGAGCTGTTATCACTGCTATACGCAGGATTAGCTGCTAAAACTGCTGCCGTGCTGCTGCTAGTTTTAGCTGCTGCCGTTTCGCGACTCGGTAGTGCGGACTTGAAGCCGAGGAGTTCGGCGGAGAGGGGTGCCTGCTGCTGTTGGAGCTTCTGCAGTTCGGCCAGGGTGAGCTTGCGGGTCCGGGAGTCGGCCGACAGGTGCTGGAGTCGCTGCAGCTCGGCCAGCGAGAGACTGCGGAGGTCACGGGACTTGAGGCGCTGCTCGGCGAACTGCGCGCTGGTGAGGATCGAAGGATCTACGGGCGAAGACTTGGATCTGTTGGCGGAGCAAGAGGCGGCTGCTCCTCCTTCGTACGGATCCTCAGTGTTGTTGTTGAGCGGGGAAGGCAAGTCTCCGGCAGCTTCGTCCAGCAGCAGAGGTGAGGGGAGGATGGAGGATACGGGTCGAGTGAAGAAGGCCATTTTCTCCCTAATAATTAATAACATAAAATTCAATGTGATTAAAAGAAAATCAATTAGATAGATTATAAAACAGTAAGAATTTATGATAAATGAATAAAAAATAAAATAACTTGTATGAATAAAATAAGACAACAAACTAATATATAACAAATAATATAATAAGGCTATACTTATGGGTGAAGTTTATCAATTTATTTTAAGTATAAATTACCACATCTTCGCTTTTTTATTATTAATACTCTATGAAGTTTTACGAACATACACGAATTAGAATATCACATATAGAATATTATTTCATATACTACATTTTATTGTCATTACTATCACTATTATTAATAATAAATATTTTACCGGAATGATATGGGGTCCACTTGTCCTTTAGCTGCTTTACTCTTACGAAGCCGGTAGATTTCTCGAGTGGCTCGTCGGACCAACTTCTCCAGTCGCTTTTCCTCTGCCGTTTTCTCTTCTTTATTCAATTTTGCCTGGACCAAAAAAGGTAAAGAGTAAGTTTCAAATTAAAATACATTTGTTAAAATTAATAGAATAATTACCTGCTGTAGGAAGGCAGCAAGGCGCTCGTCTTCGGCCAGCCAGGTAGGTAGTGCGTCAACTCCTTTCATTCTCAGCTGCTCCATTTTTGTTTTCAGTTCTCTCATTTTAGATATTTCGTCCTGCAGTTCTTCTAGCCGCTTCTGCTGGGCCAGAAGGTCCAGTTCCAGGTCCACAGTAGTCCGGGGTGGGACGCTTTTACGACTCTTGCGATGCCTGTGCTTCATCTCGGCAGGAACAGCTCCTAGGGCCGAACCCGCTTCTCCGGCACCTGCTTCGACGATAGACGAGATGCTAGCCGCGAGTGGAGTAGCCCTCCACCTGAGACTTCGCCTCTCGATGGCGTTCCTCTGGAAGGGACCCCGCCGGTAGAGCGGCATGGCACTGTCGCTGTCGCTGCGGTTCAGGCGGCAGATATACTCGGCTCGCTTGGCCGCGGCACTCGGGGAGAAGGTCTGCGACCGCTTGACCAGCACCGCGCGCTGCTGCTGAGACAACCCACCGCTAGCGACGCGTCGGTCAGGCGGGAAGACGCACTCAGTGTTGGTGCCCTTGTCTGACGTTTCCGGCGGCTTGACTGAGTAGACGTAACTGGCACCGTCGTCTTCTTCGTCTGAAGAAGACTTGGTATCGTCGATGTGTTCCAGGACGCGATCCATCAGCTCTTCTTGTCGGGTTTCCGAAGGCATAAGTTCGTACTGGTTGTCGCTGGAACTGCTGGCTTCCTCATCATCGCTGTCCAGACACTGCTGGAGAACTTCGAGATGGCCAAACGTTGGGGCTCCTGTTTGGAATATTATTATTATGTTATTTCAGTTTTTTTTATATCCATACACACGTTTAAAATATTTGTATGCTATCTCTTAACACTTATTACACTCTCGTTTGCTCGTTACAGATTATTATTTACTTATTACTACAATACTTACATGCATACTTGTTACTAATCATGTTAAACATATATAATTGTTGGAATAATAAAAATATTATGTACATGAACTATACATTTCATACATACACACACTTGCATGCCCGTATGCTTCTTAAACACTTGCCTTAAAAGTCTTATTCATATAATTGTCATTAATGTGCCAACTATACACTTATTTTATACCTATGTTATATTACTATTAATCTAAGCCCTAATTTCATTATTATAAAACTTACTATTAAATTGATCATGTTCACGCATTATACACTATAAATACTTATACACTGTTATACTTAACTACTTATTACATACTCTATTTGTATTGTATTATTTATACGTCCTTTTTCTGTTATTATCACTGTTACTAATATTATTACTAGTAGTAGTAGTAGTATTATAATCATTATTATTCTTATGAGGGAAATATCTTACGTTGGTTTCTCGTTAAGGTGGAGGGCTGGGACGAGACGATCGTAGATTCATCGCTGCTCTCTTCTTTGGACGCAACCACGGCTTCCGAGCTGTTTCCCCCTGACTGGTTCTTCAGCGGCAAACAACGAACCCCAGAACGTTGTACCACCTTAGCGTTTGTGAGTCCGCAGTGAAATCAGCCAAACTGATCTGCGCCCAGCCCTATAAAATACAATAATAAGATAAATAATCGAGTTTCAGCAAACAATAATAATATTGCACGTAAATAATGTAACAGATATAAGGTTTAAAGCTAATAGAAAAAAACAAAATACCGATAATTCATCAAGACGATGAAATATAATTAAAATTCTTTTAAAGGATGATAAACAATAAGAATAGAACAAAATAAATAATAATTTGTTGGGAATAATATTTGACATTTATAAAAATAATAATAAATCGTTAACTGATTACACTGAATTAATATTATTGAACAAAACTATTCGGCAAAAATAATTCTACTAGTAAACGTACAGCGCTATCCTCTTCGGGCGGATTGGTTTCCCTGAGGATCTGAATGGAGATGTGAAGACTCTTGGTGACCAACTTGGAAGCCGGAACCGGAAGCCGGAAGTTTTCGTCGAAAACGGCTTGCGACTGCTCACCGGAAGTTGTTCTTGTGCAGCAGTTGATGGGACCTTCCGCTGAACTGGGTAACACGGTTATTCTGACATAACTACGAAAAGAAATTTTGATTAAATTAGATTTCTAATTCTAATTAAGTTACGTGAATATTGGATAATAATGATTAATTAAGATAAATAAATTACAATTTATGATTTTGGGGTAGAGATAGAGCGGCGAGATTGCGGACTCGTTTGACGTTGACGTGTAGACTTGATTCCAGCGAAACATACCTGACAAAATAATTAAAATAAATTAATGTACATCAAATCACCAGTAATAATGATATAAAATGACAGTGACAGCATTCATAATAATTGTAATAGTAATAATAACTATAATACTTAAAACACTTCTACTATTATTACTGCTACTACTGCTACTGCAACCACTTCTACTACTACTACTACTTATCATAACAGCAGCAATAATAATAATAGTAATAACAATAATACCGTAAGCCAATTTGTATCTGTGCAGTTTCCAGGTGCGAGAGGTTGGAGGAAGAGGTTCTCCTGCTGGACGCGGCGTCGAAGACGCCACTGTCGCCAGTCACCGATTCGCAGCTAGCGGAAGAGGCGGAGACTGTTTCATTGCCATCGCTCTCCAGGACGCTTGATTGGCCGCGCGCCTCGGCAATGGGCGTCAACGTTGAATACAAAGACTCTTCCCTATTGGTCGATTCGTACTGGGGCTCCATCCTATTGGCCGGCTCAGTAAACGGCTCCTCCCTCCTACTAGAAATCGCGTCGCAATTGGCGTAAATCGAAAAGCCCGAAACCAGATTGGCGTAAATGGCTTCAGGAGGCGTGTGTTGCTGGGCCAATAGGCGTTCGACACGCTTCTGGAGGTCGGCCATGTTAATCTGGGTGGGCGTGGGGAGTGAGGGGCTAGTGTTGGTAAGAGCCGAATACTGGGGCGGCCCGTAGATGTCGCTAAACGACAGCACAGAAGATAGCGAACCTTTGGAGGAGGCGTGGCTTGATAGCGAACCCAGGCTCGAGCTGCTGGACATGCTGAGGGTGCTGGCCGATAGCGATCTGAGCTGACCTTCCAGGGTTACGACTTCGCGCAGCGTCTTCTGCATTGAGTGAAGGAGGGCCTGCCGCTCCTCGTGCAGCTTGAGGCGGTCCGAGATGGTGCGGTTCGACTTCTCCAGCGCCAGGCTGAGGTCGCGCTCCAGCTGCTCGATATCGCCGCGAATCGACTCCATCTCGCGCTTGGTCCGCGACCGGGGGGCGATGCTGCGTAACTCACGCAGTAGCTGCTCCTTCTCCTGAATCAAGAGCAGACGATCCTGATCCGACTCGGTCTGTCCTGGAGAAATCTTCTCGTCCAGATCCGCCAGTTGCTGTTGAATCGCCTGCAGCTGCTTGCGCGCGTCCTCGTAGCGCAACCTGGTTCGCGCCATCTCAGCTAACCGCGTACCTATAGGCGGAACATCGCCTACACGATCCAATCAACCAATAAACTTCCTTCAAAAATCATTATTTAAATTAAAATTTACCTGATAGGTCAGTCTGGGACGACGTGCTGAACTTTTCTTGAGGCAAACTCAACGACGATAGGTTGGGTGATGATTCCCCGGCAAGCGGCTGCAGTCGGATCAGATCGTCCCGCAGTTTGGAGAGCGAAGACATCAGCTCGGCTTTTTCCTTCTCTCCGCTCGACAGCGAGTGCTGAATATTGCGGAGTTCAGTTATAATCGCCCGAGCTTCTGCCACGGTGTAACCAGTCGGTAACCCTGATAGCTTATTATCGATCCTGCGATGATAAAAGGAAATGATAAATAAATGCATGGAATAATTCAAAAAAGTATATCAATACTGTGTAAGCATGTCGACTCCTTTCTGCTGGTACAAGTACTCGCTTCTCGACTGCTCGATTTCCTGCTTGAGTCGAGCCACTCGTTTCTTGGCATGGGTGACATCAGCTTTCAGTAAATCGGGATCGTACTTAGAGCTGCAGGTACTGCCCGTCGAGTTCACTATTTACCACAACACAATAAAATTACGTTATTTAACTACTCTTATCCTAACGTCTATTTTCTTACATGATGTGCGGGAACTGTGAATGCCGGGTACCGTCTGCTGTAACATTTGATACTCCTCTTGCGCCAGATGCAGTCGTTTCTGTTTGACATCAAGGATTTCTTTCTTGGCTTCGAGATTATCTTTGGCAGTGAGGACATAATCCTTTAGCATGGCTTCCTGGATCGACCGCCACTCCATGCGAGGGTCCTCGAGCTGATTCCTCTGCGTTATGTGGTTGATGTAATAAGGTCCGACGAGCGGGTCATACGTCTCTTCCCAGCCGAAAGGCAATTCCGCACCTATGCAGTCGGCAAAACTCTGCGGTTTTATTACCCTGGAAGTGATACACAAAAGTAATGAAAACAAAAACGTGAGTTTTAAGTTATGAATAAAGTTACCTGTCCCGCGGATCTATCCATGTCGTTACTTTGTTGTTGTGATCGATGAAATAAGGCTTCCCGTCAAAATCTCGGCCCATTTCCCAGCCTTGTGGCAGTGGAATTTCTCCATTAATGTTTTTATTCCTCGGTGTGTTATTCACATCCATTGTACAGGGCTTAAATTAATCAATTTTTTGCAATAAAAAACAACTAGCGTATCATTCAACAGTAGTTAAGAAACTAGGGCTTTTACAAAAACGAAAGAGTTCATTCAATATCCTATTTGATAACAAACTTGCAGAAGAGCCATCAAAGCAAACACACGTTAACAAAAAATGAATATTTTCCCCCAAACAACAAAGTTTACACCAGAGACAAAATAGAAAATGCTTGACCGCGGGCTACGAAAACCGGCCGCCATCTTGTGACGTCACGGGGCCAATCTGCCATTGGAATGCGGCCTATTATCATAACACACTTTTTTAACGGTATTTTAATTTTGCTCGTACACGCCACCTCAGTGAAACTAATGCCCACTCGTAGTGAAAAGCATTAAAGTGTAATTTACATTAGCTTTAGTCAGAAAAAATGAAGGAATTAGTTTGATTTTGTAAAGAATGTAGCGTTATTAAGTGCCCGCCAAATTGCTTAAGGGCGATGCGTTCCTGTCTGCATTCCTGAGCAAGAGATGTACGGCAGCCGCGCGCGATTTTTCTTTTCAATAATTTCCTTCAAATATTTTTCAAAACTGAAAAATTCGCAAATAAATTCATTTTATTGTAATAAAATATTCAATTAATAGCAAATAAACATGCAAATCTTTTTCATTTCACTATGCAGTCCAAATCATCAACCTGTGCCGATTATGTAACGTGTCATTAAATACTGATAACATTATGATAACAACTGATAACACATGGATTTTTTTTATGTGTTTTTACTACACAATTATTTTGGGTGATTATTTTTTTTATGTTACGAACCCCTGGCCAAGGTCAAGGTAGGGTCTTCTACGAGGGTTCGCAACTTACTGATACACTGATAACAACTGATAACGCACATGATCATAATTCCTATCGGTAATTATATTACTTGATTTTCATTCATTTATTTAATTACATTGACATTCAAACATGTTGATAACAGGCTGTTAACTCTCAATAACATCACATATTCTTAAAAGCCATTTAGTTTGATAGTTACATTTAATTTTTCATTCATTTATTTTATTGAGTTTGTAAATTTCATAGATTTTTTTCAGCCCGAAAGACTCGTCCGGTGACAGGACACACGCTCGTTCCCGAAACGCAGGGAACGTGGGCCACGATTCCGTTCGGGAAACGAGCGATGGCCGACTTCTCGTTGGAAACCAAATTTTTCTTGCAAACGCAACAAAAGCTGCTGGGCTGCACGACAAACACCCCCCGCTGCTCACAAGCCAATCGGTATCGTTTTTCAGTCAAATGGGCCAATGATAGAGCGACTTCGATCTGTAAATTTGAATGAACCAATGAAAAAAATTCATAAGATAACCAGGAATTACCTGATTGGTCCGACTCTGATGCAGGCTTTCTCTTAACGCGTATTGGAGGAAAGGTAGCACGGTAGCAACTTGAGTGGCCTGTGGTAGAGCTTCCAGCGTGGCAATTGCGTCGAAATAATGGGGCTTTAATTTAATTAGACGAATCAGATCGTCCATAAAATCGTCCTTAACTTGATTGGTGCAGAGGGCGACCAATAGGATCCAAGCGCGCGAATCTGCCGTGCAAGCGCAGTATTCAACTGCAGCACTAAAATCCTGTGGAATTCATCGGTTTAACAAATAATTAAATTTATCGATAAATTAAGTTTAATACTTTTAGTTGAATTAGGAATAATTTCAGGGCTTTTTCATGGTCCCCAAGTCTTCCGCAAACGATGGCGTACTCGTGCGGGAAGCTTTCAACGTCCACGACTTCAAGCAACTTTTGCAAATCTACGTAGTTTGAAGTCCGTAACAAGGATCTCAGTTTAATCGCCTGATTTTTCTCCAGGTTTACACCAGATTTGATCTCGTCCATGTAAACGACAGCCAAATCCGTGTGTACGTCTCGATCCTGTAAGAAAATCATATCAAATTAAGTAATTTAATAGTAATTAATAGTAATATAATCCAACGTAAAAATGAGCCTAAGCAGTAGTGCTTTGTACGATAAAAACAATGCCTTTCCGTAACTTTTCAGTTCCTTTCTACAGTGCCTTTTCACGGTAGCCTGCCAAAAAGGCACCGCCATTTATACGTGGGATATATTCTAACATACTTACTGCTGTCTTTTTCTCTGCGACAAGGAACTCGAGGAACTCTTTATAAGCTTCCGGAAAATCTTTCAGCAAATTACAAACTGCTGAAACCTCGGACGATATCTCTCGCTCACGATAAGTGTCTACGAATATCGCAAGTCCCGTTTTCTCGTTCCGCTGTAAAATTCCTCTTGAATAACGCAGCAAAAGGTTTAAATCCCCTTTCCTTCAACAAAATCAATCAGTACTAAACTGAATTTTATAACAAAAATATTATGAAAACTCACTCGGATAATTTTTGACCAACAAATTCTATCCCAGGGAACACTGAATCATTCGCTTCTCCATTAATGATTTTTTGCCATAAGTCAAACGCTTTTTCCAGGTCTTTGCGTGATTCGTATAGTAACGCAAGTGCGTGATATTTTCCCAATTCCTGCAGAATACTTCCCCTTTCTCCAGATCCACGTGACAAGTCGTGACAAATTTCACGATTTCTTGCGAGTCGTTTTCCGCGTAAATTTTCAAAAGGGTCAAGTCAATAACATCCAGCTTTTGCCCCAAGCTCCGAAGCCCCATAAGAAACTGCTGGAGAAATTCCAGAACCTGGACTGCAAAATCTTCATTTTCCTGGATCTTTTCCGTCACATGCTGCAACTCAGGAAGAGCGGGGGAAAATCCCCGACCCATGGGGAAAGTGTTGGGAAAATACTTATAACCTGAAAATGCATAAAATAAATCATAATAAGTTTTTAAGAATTTAGTTTATAATTTAATTTACTTGTAAAGGATCGATTTGACTATTTAAAAGCAGTTCCCGAGCTTCCTGGAACTCGTTGCTCGATAAATGGATAAACGCCATCCTCTGCTGCAGTTCCCGAAAAATAGTTTTCTGCTTTTCATTTTCTTCAGCGGCGACTGAGACATGATTCATTAATTTGAACGCTTCTTCTACCCGATCTTCACTCATTAATTTCTGGAAAAAAACAGGAGATAATTTAAATGGGCAACATGAAAAATAGAATAGTTACTGACAAACTGACAACTGACAAACTGACAAACAACTAAAATTTAATGAGTTCAGTTTGGTAGCTAGTTACTACAACGCATTATTATCTACATTAAAATCATAGTTATCATTATCGAACAGAGAAAACTGAAATTTGAATCAAATTCATACATTTAGTAACTAAATATAATACAAAATATGATACCTATATATTAAACTTACAATTATTATTTCCCTACAACAGATTAGTAAGTTATACCTCCAGCTGAATTTGCCATGAGATATTCGCCAGCCCGAAAATATCTTTTTCAGTCGAGGCCCAGATCTTCCCGTCTCCATGCGTTAGACACTTCAGATTCGGGACGGCAATACTTTGTTTAACCTCTTGGTCAATTGAACTATAAATCGTAATCCCGTCAGTTGACAGGGTCAGAAGATACGGATGATGCAGACCGACTGCTAACACGTCGCTTTTCCACGAAACGGGAGGTTTAGTCGAGAAGCCCTCGCCAATGACGAAAACGCCAAGATTTCCTGGTCCGTTAACCAGAAACTCAGCCTGAAAATATTGTTTTACATTAATTTGCGCAACACATACGGGCGAAAGTTAAAATTTATTGTTACGTTGGCAATCCGCTCGACAATGGGACGTTGAGAACTGTCTCGACCAAACAGTTTCTGTGTTTCTTTTGTCTGGTAATTTATCATCAGATATTCAAGTCCTATTGCAGCACAGACGTAGATACTGTCCATGGCCAGGGATAACGGTGAGTTTGTCACAGATATTTCTTTTGTAATTTTAATTTCTGATTTGGTTAATAGCGCAATTTGTACTGAACGTTTTCTTCCAATGCAGAACTGGACCCTTAAGAAATTTCAAAAATTACAGTGGTGCAAGGAAACGATAAGAAAGACATAACTTACTGGAAGGGGTTATCGTCAATAGGATTTTGATTTAATGCGAGGGCAGTTACGTTTTTCAGTTTGGGGTTGAACGATATTTCTAGCGTCGTCATATCAACGGGAAAAAGATTTTCACCGCTCAGCGTTAGAAGATAATTTAACGCAGAAACAGCTTTTAAAGACGTAACTGATGATTTCTGGAAACATAAACAATGAATAAATTTACAAGTTATTGAATTGGATATTTCTTACGAGACTAGTTGAATTGTATTGACTGAGAAGCAGTTGTTCTCTTGACGTGTTTTCGGAAAGAAAAACGAGTAACATCCTGAACGAAAATTTACATTAAGATAGAATTAATAAAAAATGATTAAGGTGAACAAGATTTTTTTGTGTACCCGTTCGAACAGCCCGCAAACAGCACATCTCCGCAAACTTCCAAGCAGGAGATCTGTGATCAAAAAACAAATAGTTAATTTCTTATTACATGTTAACTGGCTGGTTAATACTTATTTACATTGAGATCTCCAGTTTTGCTGGCATTTTCATCGATCACACACAAGGAGGCGAGACTCGCGGCATGGTTGATATCAAACGTCGCCATAATCTGAATATTTAGATAACTTCAAATCTAAATAGGCTGCAGTTACTTAATCCGGTGAATTATTAGTGATGCATGAAAAATATCTCGAAATCCTGAATTATTTTTGTTTACAGCTGAAGTAAACACATCCCACTGTAAGCTGTCAAACGAAAATAGACTTAGTTCCAGCTTTTGCCGCTAGATGACGATATTTAAAATCAAACAGGATAAAATCACTTTTAAAAGAGAAATTATAAGAAGTAGTTCTGTTTTAAGTGTGTGGACAAGTATTTAATCGTTAAGGTAAGCTTCCTACATGTCCACGGATGCGACAGATTCTCCCTTAAGAAGTTCACCTTAACCCTGGCAAGTTAAAAAGCTGAGCTCTTGTCAAATTATGATGGAAATGGTATTTGATGACGAAACTGATAATGATGGCTATTGGCAAATACAGCTACCCAGAAGTATGGTACTACCACTTTACCCGTTGTGTACCTGCAGGGGTTCTGTCAATCATGCTGAGTGGTGTTTTTCCTGAAAGGCGTATGCCAGACGCGCACACCTCTATAGCGGACGCCTTTACTAAATTAACTCCCAAAAATTTACAACTTTTCCTTGCATTAATGTGTTTCATACATTTTTTTTCAATTTTTGAAATATTTTAAAAGCCAAGTTTCCGACCTGAAATATTTAATTGCGCTGTCCGCAGAAGAGAGGCTAGTCTTCAATGGCATTTCTGGTGTAAGCCCCTGTACCTTTTCCAGGAAGGTCCTATTGCTGGAAGGCTTAAACTGGCATAGTGGTCTAAATTTTACTTGGCAAAAAAAAAAAAGAAATGTCAAGTCCCCAGATAAAAAGATGGACGAGACAAACAATTGTGAAACAGTCTTCTTTCAGTCTGTTGACGAACACAGAACCTTCGGGATGTTTGAGACAATTCTGCTGTTGATTCTAACTTTAATTTTTCTGTATAAAATCACTGTCAGACCACGAAACTTTCCACCTGGTAAATTATAAGGCAACTAACTGGCTGTATCATATTAAAATTTTCCATCACAGGTCCTGTGAACCTTCCACTGCTCGGCTTTGTACCTTTTCTCGGCAAGCGTCCCTACATTACACTGAAAAATTTGTCCCACAAGTATGGCGAAATTTTCAGCGTTAATTTTCTGCATAAAAAGTAAATTGAATTCTTTTTATCAATAATTCCCAATAACTAGTGTTCTAATTCAAATTTCCTCAATAGGATGATAGTACTGAACAGTTTTGAAACCATTCGAGATGCTTTCAAAGAAGAAAGTTTCTCTGGAAGACCGGACTTGTATTTCTCCTATGCCACAGCTGAAGGCTATCACGGTATTAATAAATGAATTACTACTATTTATTACAAAGAACTGAAATTTTACTGTTGATCTAGGACTCTTATTTAACGAAGGTCCGCAATGGCTGGAACTTCGCCGCTTTGTTTTAAGAACGCTACGCGACTTCGGGTTCGGCAAATCGAGTATAGAAAGCACGATCAATAACGAAGTTCATCATCTGATTCTAGATTTAAAGTATTTCCACTTTCTGTAGAACAGTTCATTCCACTATAACCGAATTCATATGCAGGAAAGATGCTGGCACACCGATACAGGTGCGCAATCGATTCAACCTATCGATAGTCAACGCACTTTGGACGATAACCAGCGGCGAAAGATTCATACACGACGACCCGAATCTCAGGCAGCTCATAGCAAACTTCTCTGGGTAAACTTGAATTCCAAACTTAATATAAACTCATCACGAGCCTGGCGTTTTGAACAGAGCTTTGATGACGATCGATTTTTCGGGACTAACATCCATCCTCCCACACTACAAGTACATCCCAGCCAAACTTATCGGTGTTGACAAGTTTTTGACGCAGACGACTATTGCCAAAGGTTTCATGCTGGTAAATTTTAAGTTCCTTACACATGAAATAATTAGTTTCAGCGGAATTTTTGGTTTAGGAGCTGATCAAACTGCGGACTGGGGCGTTCAACAAAGAAGCTGAAGATAAGAACTTCGTTCAGACCTACTTGAGGACTGCCGAAAAAGGCCAGAATGATCCTCAGTCTTGTTTCCATGGAGAAATTGGAAGTACGTACGCCATAAATCAACTATTCCTTCGAAATTTTAACATTTGTTGGGATTTAGAAAAGAATTTGGAAATCGTATTGCTGGATTTGTTCATGGCGGGTTCCGAAACAGCTTCAGCATTCTTAACATGGCTCGTATTACTTTTATCGACTTATGAAGACATTCAGAGAAGAATTCAGGATGAAATCGACCAAGTGATCGGAAAAGATCGATGCCCTTCTATTGCGGACAAACGCAAGTACGTTCCAAATGTACTCTTACTTGAATCTAACATGCTAACTGTCTTATTTTGAATTGTAGAATGCCTTACCTGGAAGCTGTGCTGTTGGAAACTCACCGATACGTCACTATACTTCCACAGGGGCTCGTTCACAAAACAACGCGACACACTGGTAAGTTACCAATACGCCACATGCACTGAAGTGCTCAAATTGACGAGCTGTAACGAAATACCAATGATACGAGAAAATATAGAGGTCTTCATATCTTTCTAGTGTTTCGAGGGTATGATATTCCGAAAGGAACCTGGGTCATGCCCAACTTGCATGCAGCTCACCGGGACGAGAAAATCTGGGAAAGACCGCATGATTTTTATCCACAGCATTTCC
The DNA here is from genome assembly GCA_002872375.1 of Eulimnadia texana. Lineage (NCBI taxonomy): Eukaryota > Metazoa > Arthropoda > Branchiopoda > Diplostraca > Limnadiidae > Eulimnadia > Eulimnadia texana. Next base: position 318,886 of record NKDA01000011.1, read on the forward strand.
TTACACAGGATGGCAAATTGAAAAATATGCCACAGCTCATTCCGTTTTCGACTGGTAAACTATAGATATATTATAATGTTTGAAGTCTGTGCAATAGTTGATATATGTTTCAATATTTTCAATAGGCAGACGAGTTTGTTTAGGCGAGAGTCTGGCCAAGATGGAGATTTTTCTATTCGCCGCTGGATTATTGCAAAATTTCAAATTCACTCTACCGGAGTCGGCGGTCAAACCGAGTCTAGAACTACAGCCTGGACTCATTATGCAGCCGCTTCATTACAAAGTGATATTCAGCCAACGAAATTAACTTATTTTATGTTATCGGGTGGATATTGAACTATAGCTGGACAACATGGTCGTTGTTTCTATAGATTCTCTTTTTAAAAGCGAGTGCAAGCGATGTGTCAAATACACTAAGCTTTTCTATAACTGGTTTTAATTACATGCAGAAAAGGTTATATAACCCCGTTATAGACGAAATATGGTGGTTATCTGGACAACAAACAGAAATCCTCAAGTCAACATCCAGCTAACCTTCATCATTTTACTTGCTTTTCGCGTGACAGCGTCCAGATTTGTTGTGTCTAGAGAATATCTGAAGAAAAGCTAGATAACATTTGGTGATTATCTGGTTAATCACCAGCAATTGTCAGGTTAACATCTAGATAACCCATTAGTTGTCTCGATTTTATTTAGACAACATCAGGTTGCTAGTGTCTAAATAATATCTTGACAAAAGCTCGCTAATGTCTATCTTTTCTCTAGTTATACACTATTACTTCTATCTATCTGTCCTTTAACCTGGTCATTATCTGGAAAAGAAGGGAGACTTTTTCAAAGGGTAGTTTCTCAAGTTTTCATGCTTTTCCGCATTGAATGTAGTAAACTAGTTCAATCAAATAAAACTCCAGTATTGCACTAAAGTTAATGTTCCGAAATGGAGTTGTTCCGATATCTCTTTTGGCATGAATCGAAAAAGTGCCAAGTCAGCAGATGTCAGCATGCGTGGAAGCATGCGGCGTCACGAATAGAAACAAACGGCTGTGAAACTCGCATGTCTTAGTTTCGAGTTTGACCCAAACAGTTCAACATGTTCGTTTCAGCTCTACTTCTCATCATATTGGTATTCTTGCTGTACAAAATCACTGCCAGACCACACAACTTTCCTCCTGGTATTCATTTTACAATATTAAGAACAGACATGGACTTTAAACATTTTGAACAATTTCCAATTGTTTCTCAAGGCTCATGCTAGGGGCGCTAGTTGGAAGACACGCCCAGTACCCAGTTTTGCCTGTGAGGCATGAATAATTTCAAACGCGTCTGGTCAAAATTACTTGCTTTGTTTATTTTCCTGTTGCTTAATGCTGGTTCCTAGGTGCAAGTACCTGTCACCCAGCGGCTGTGTGGCCAAGCAGTTTGACCAAAGTACCCCTGATATGAACCTAGTAGCTTTAGCCCCTACGGGGACCGAAGTTTCCGATTGCTACGTAGCAATTTCTGCAATGGTTTAGAATCATAAACATTTATACGTTAAAACAAAAGTCAGACTAACTTTGATTGAGGCTAAAAAAGCTTCTGTAAATTTTCATTGTCTTAAAAGTAAACTAAACTTGTCTACAGGTTCTGTGAACCTCCCGTTGGTGGGGTACCTACCTTTTCTGGGCAACTATTCCTACGTTACACTCAAACAGTTGTCCGACAAGTATGGTGATGTCTTCAGCGTTAATCTAGGGCCCAGAAACTAAACTGGTCTTGTAGCCAAGAAGTAGTTTTTTTTTTCTAAAACTATCTTTGTGTGATAGGGTGGTGGTACTGAACAGCTATGAATCTGTTCGAGACGCGTTCAAGGAGGACAGTTTCTCTGGAAGACCTGACTTGCATTTGACATATGCAAGATCTGAGGGGTACCACGGTAAGATAACAGAATACCAGATCATTTTGTGCGGTTTACTTTCTGTATATATGTACTTTTTTATTGAGTGTAGGGATCGTATTTAATGAAGGTCCTCAATGGCAAGAGCTTCGCCGCTTTGTTTTACGAGTCTTACGCGATTTCGGATTTGGGAAATCCAGCTTAGAGAGTATTATCATGATGAAGTCTTCGAGCTGATTTCAGATTTAAAGTAAAGCTCTAGTAATATGAATGTATTCAAGTAAAACTGGACTCTCTGTGTAGGAAAGATTCTGGGCACCCACTAGAAATTCGCAATCGTTTCAACCTATCGATTGTCAACGCGCTTTGGACCATCACCAGTGGCGAAAGATTCAAAAACGACGATCCGAAATGAAGCAAATCATCGAACATCTATCTCGGTAAACTGAGTTCAAGTAGCTGATACTCAGTTTGGAGCCTGTGATTTTCTAATAGTGCCTTGGTGTCGATCAACATCTCGAGGCTGTCTTTCATCCTCCCATACTCCAAGTACATTCCAGAAAAACTAATAAGCGTTGACAAACTTCTATCACAAGTTAATATTACGAAAGGTTTCGTTACGGTAAATTCCAAGTTTTTTCCTCATAAAGAGTTAGCTTTCTCAATGGAAGATTTATTTTTTTTCAGGATTTGATAGAACGGCAGACTGGAATGTTTGACAAAGACGTTGAAGATTAGAATTTTATCCAGGCTTATGTGAGGAAGGCTAACGAAAGCCAAAATGATCCTCAATCCTGTTTCCACGGAGAAGCTGGAAGTATACCTGCAAATAGCTAGATACTCATTCCTGGAGCTCAAGTTTTGCTGCATGTTAGAAAAGAGTTTGAAAATTGTCTTGCTGGACTTGTTCGTGGCGGGTTCTGAGACAACCTCAACTGTCTTAACACGGCTGATACTGCTGCTGTCAACATACGAAGAGATTCAGAGTAAGGTGCATGATGAAATCGATCGAGTGATTGGAAGAAATCGTTCCCCTTCCATGGAGGACAAGCACAAGTATGCGTTAAAAAACGACTCTTTGCTGATATAAAATTCATTAGAATTACGGGATGCCTTATTTGGAAGCTGTGCTGCTAGAAACTCAGAGATATGTTACTGTCGTTCCGCAAGGAGTCATTCATAACACAACAAGAGATACTGGTAAGTTGCCATTGCACTACATTGCCCAATTCTAGTTTGTTAACTAACCACTAGGAGATGTGACGGTACTGGTTCTACAGACACGCAACTATTTCTATTGACAAGTACTGAATACAAGATTCCTTTCCTTTCTAGTGTTTAGAGGCTATAACATTCCGAAAGGAACCTGGGTTGTCTCCAACTTGTATGCGGTTCATAAAAGTGAATAACTTGGGAAAAACCATACGGGTATTATCCGGAGCATTTTCTTGCAAAAGATGGCCAATTGAAAAACGTGGAACAGCTCATCCCCTTTTCCACTGGTATAAAAGTCACAATCAAGTCTTGTCTGAATAATCTATTTTCTAGTGATCTTCTTCTGATTTTTCAATATAGGCAAGCGAGTTTGTTTGGGGGAGACTCTGGCTAAGACGGAACTCTTTCTATTTGCCACTGGGTTGTTGCAAAATTTCAAGTTTACACTGCCTGAATCTGAGTCAAAGGCCACTCTGGAGCCACAACCTGGACTTGTTTCACCACCGCAGCCTTTTAAAGTAATAATAAGTCAGCGAAGTTAAGGACTTCCCTCAACTGCTGCGCATTCATATCTTAGATTGTAGCATAGAGTGACTCATGACTATGATTTATCAATAAAACTGAGTTCATGTTGCTTTAGCAGCTGTATCAAGAAGGATTAAACCACACAGCACATTGGAGTTTATTGCCCGGTTACAATCCTTTAAAAACTTGGTCGATTCCCACGAAATCCATCTAGCGTGTAAAATTGCGTAAAGAAAACTTTGCAAAACAGAAAAAACTTCATTCTCTTTAAAAACTGTCTTCACAGCTGACCAAGTAACGAGGAACTGGAAGCAGCCGCTATTCGGAGGTGGTGGCGGTAATAGTAGCAGAGCAGTAGTAAAGCATAGGCGAGGTTGGGAAGAATGCTTCAACTTCTTTACACTAAATGTCCCGAGATCTTGCAATACTGGCATTATCCTAAGCACACTAGTGAAAACTGCTCCTGCTGTACGAATACCTCATGGTCATTAGTAACAATCATAAATAATAAAAACAAATAAAAGTGTCAGGAATAAAAGGCGACAATGAATTTTTACCTCGGTTTTCGTATCCTCGTGCTTCTCTGAATTTAATTAGCGCCTGAAAGTACATCAACCATCAATAAACATTGTCCAGCGCCTCTGGATACGGTGCCAAGAAGTGTCGAGTCATGAAATATCAGCTTGTAAAATGTTCCATACCATAAGCAAAACAAACGTTTCCGAAACATAGTAGTTTCAGTCACTGGTTTGACGCAGGACTAATCAGTATGTTGGTTTCAGCTTGCTGTTATTTCTGACATTATTTCTTCTGTATAAAATCACTGCTAGACCGCGAAATTTTCCGCCTGGTACTCGGTTTTTACAAAATTTTGCAATAGTGCGTATAATAACTGCATACAAATGATCTTGCAAGAATAGGTAAATGTTTTATAACATTAGTAACTTATCATTTATTGACTTGTATGGAACATGTTATCATTAAGGTCTACCTAATTCAGCTTGAAATAACTTCAACTGAGTTTTGAGTTAATGAAACGAGTTTAGGACTATGTTACGGTACTGGGCGTAAAACATAGCTAGGCGTGAAAAAAAACTTTTACTGCATTTAAAATCTTTATAGGTCCTGTAAACATCCCGCTGGTAGGGTATCTACCATTTCTGGGCTCACACTCCTAAATTACGCTGAAAAATCTCTCCAAGAAATATGGCGATGTTTTCAGCGTTAATTTGGGACCTAAAACGTAAATTTAGCCATTTAAAATTCCGTGTTAATCGAAAATTAATGTTTTGATTATCTGTCTGTTCTAAAGGATAATGGTACTGAGCAGCCATGAATCCATCCGGGACGCTTTCAAGGAAGAGAGCTTCTCTGGAAGACCTGATTTATTTTTTACTTTTCTCAGATCAGAAGGGTATCACGGTATCTTTTAGCACATTAATTTTTATGAATGTTGCAGTTTATTGCTGCTAATTTCTGAATTAAGGAATCCTGTTCAGCGAAGGTCCTCAATGGCAAAAACTTCGTCGCTTTGTTTTACGAGTGTTACGGGATTTTGGATTCGGGAAATCGAGTCTAGAAAACATCATCAACTAGGAAGTCTTTGAACTGATTTCAGATCTAAAGTAGTTAATGATTTTAATGCGACATTACTTCAGTATCACTGAGTTACTCCTGCAGGAAAGATGTTGGACGTCCAGTAGAGATTAGCAATCGTTTCAACCTGTCGATAGTTAACGCTCTTTGGACGATTACTAGTGGTAAAAGATTCAAATATGACGACCCAAAAATGAAGAAAGTCATTGAACGTCTATTTCAGTAAACTTTGTTTCGATGCTTATGCATGTACAATCAAGAACCTTACATTTTCAACAGAGCTTTGGTGACCATCAATTTTTCGGGATTGTCGTCTGTCCTTCCGTACTCCAAGTACATCCCAGCAGAACTCATCGGCGTCGACAAGCATTTGCCGACAATGAATTTCAATAAACATTTGATGATGGTAAAACATTTTCAGAATAAAGCCATAATGAATTAGTACCTTGAACGAAGCAATCGTTTTACAGGACTTGATGAAACGACAAACTGGGACTTTCGACAGAGATTCTGGGGACCAGAACTTTATCCATGCCTATATGAGAAAAACTGAAGAGAGACAGAATGATCTCCAATCTTGCTTTTACGGAGAAACTGGAAGTATACGGTCGTGTGGGCTTTTAACGGTACCTGAGAACCTTAACTCTGCGGTTGTTGCATTAGAGAAGAATTTGAAAATTGCCCTGCTGGATTTGTTCGTGGCAGGATCCGAAACAACTTCGACTGCCTTAACATGGTTGATATTGCTGTTGTCAACACACGAAGAAATAAAGAGCAAGGTTCATGATGAAATCGACCGAGTGATTGGGAGAAATCGATATCCTTCCACGGAGGACAAGCACATGTATCCTTCAACAAACAAAATTATTTTAATTTGTTTGTTTTTTTCAATGTGAACAACTTGATTTTGACTTGCAGAATGCCTTATCTGGAAGCTGCGCTGCTGGAAATTCTGAGATACGCTACAGTGCTCCCACAAGGCCTCATTCGTAAAACAATCAAAGATACTGGTAAGTTGCCATTGCATAAAATACATTATTTTTTTTCCTTGAAGCAAACTCCACATGCCAGATGTGCACTACTGTATTAATTTTTTCTATCTCTTCTAGTGCTCCGAGGTTACGATATTCCTAAAGGAACGTGGGTCATGTCCAACTTGTACGCAGTTCACCGAAACGAGAAACTCTGGGAAAAGCAACACGAGTTTTATCCAGAGCACTTTCTTGAACAAGATGGGCAACGAAAGCATGTGGAACAACTCGTCCCATTCTCGATTGGTAAATTATAAAACTAACCCGGAATGTTTCATCGTTTTTAAAATCCTTTAATTTGATATTCCTCTTGGGAAACTGCGATAGGAAAACGTGTTTGCTTGGGAGAGAGTTTGGTCAAGATGGAGCAGTTCCTGTTTGCAGCTGGGCTATTGCAGAATTTCAAGTTTAAAAAGCCGGAAACTGAGCCTGAACCACCTTTAAGGCCACAACTTGGAATTATTTTGCAACCTTTTCCTTATAAAGTGATAATTAGTCAGCGAACCTGAAGATTTTCTCTTGCCTCCTGGGTATTTATATCGTTTAGTGACATATAGCTGTCTTATGGGCATTCCTTTTGATATCAACTTAAACCGACTCTCTTCCGACTGTAATAGTTATAGTATATTAGGTGTAAACTGTCAATACAAGCATCACCATATTCTACCTCAATGTGCAGATCAACAGGCAGGCACTATTACTAAAGTGCTGCCATCTAGCGCTATGATCTTTCTACAGCTTTGCGTCGTCTTCAAGGTTCTACTTCCATTTTTGCTGCCCTGGTATATGTAACCTTATAGCACTGGGCACAAATCTCGATTAAAATGGTTTCATCGATAAGGTGACCTGAGTTTCTATGCAAACTGTTGCCACTGCAACTTTATTATAATCTTTGTAATCATCCAAATTTTTAACTCTTCAAAAAATGGATTGACTCCAAAGCACTCTATTGAAAGATTAATTTGAATATTTCTCTGAATAATAACCTCGCTTTAAGCAATCTTGCCTAGTGACAAGTTTTGTTTCGAGTTTTCCTCCCTTATTCACTTAAGTCTTCATTTCGTTTTCCCCCATGTTACCCCTTTCCCCGTTTTTCCTCCGAGGAGTCAGTTTACCCCTTAGTGGGAGAATTTCCCCTATTTCTGGAAACGTTGTGAGGCCACCTCCGTGTGCTTTGACTTAGCAACAGATAAGACGCGTCTCCTTTGCTGACTTAAGCCGTTCAAACCAGTTCAGTTTACTAATAAATTACGACTTGCTTATCAAACATAATCTAAATACTTGAAGTTACACAAATTAATCATCATGAGTAAACCAAATAGGAGAACTTGCTAGATTATCGGCCTAAATGGTAAAATCAGTGTTGAAAAGAATTTATAAAAGCAGAATGCCAGTCAATACCATGAGTTGGCTGCTTACTTAAGTTTCCTGTTTGTTTCAATAAATGTAACAAGTACGGGGACATTTGAATTGAAAGTAATAAAGAACATGGTCATCGTTTGGCAAATCATTGCGAAATCAGACCTCTGTACACTTTGGTACAGCAAGATAAAGTGCTACAGCTGCAGAAACCGAGGTCCGAAGGAGGTAAATGGTAACCAGTGTCACTAAGATAGCAGTATACGAAAAATAACCAAACCTATCGGCAAGTATATACGCAGAATGTATGCTTGCTCGGTTGTATAGATCCTCATATCTTTGTTTTATTTGCCATTTCCTGGAAGGTCGTATATTGCCAGAAGCCTCAAACGCCAGAGAATAACGATACAACGTATTTGGCGAAAAGTGTATCGTTGACAAATTTCTGCACGCATAGTTCTAAAACTTACTTCAGTCTCTAATTCGACGCAGAATCGTCAAGATGGTGATACAAGTTTTGCTGCTGATTCTTCTATTACTGATTCTATATAAATTCGCCGTCCGGCCTCAGAATTTCCCTCCTGGTATGTAGAGCATGCTTATCTAATTATGTTACAGAACACGATAGATATAAAACATTCTTTTCCAAATTCTTAGCTTAAATTGTTACGAGATATAAATTAGATAATAGATCTAAAGCATATACAAAGGCAAAAATTAAAGTGTACGTGTGTTGCGTTCACAGGTCCTGTAAACCTTCCTTTGCTTGGCTATGTGCCCTTTCTTGGCAACCGTCCTTGCATTACATTGAAAAAGTTGTCGGAAAAATACGGCGATGTTTTGAGCGTTAATTTTCTGTACAAAAAGTAAATCGGCTTCTTCCATTCCTATCTTTCGCACACTAGCGATTTAACTAAGTTCCTTTTTATAGGATGGTGGTGCTGAACAGTTACGATTCCATCCGAGACGCATTCAAAGAAGAGAGCTTCTCTGGAAGACCTGATTTGTATTTTTCTTTTGCTATAACCGATGGTTATCACGGTAAAACAATAAATATACGTTTATGATTGTCGACAAGTTGAAATGCGTTCTTACTAAGTTTAGGAATCGTATTCAACGAAGGCGAACAATGGCAAGAGCTTCGCCGGTTTGCTTTAAGAGTCCTACGTGATTTCGGATTCGGGAAGTCCAGTCTAGAAACCATAATCAATGACGAAATCGTCGAGTTGGTTTCAGATCTAAAGTACTTGTTACGCTTTCTCAAGGGTTGTTTTTGGAAGTAATACTTGAATTGTTGTTCAGGAAAGATGTTGGACGTCCAGTGGAGATTGGTAATCGTTTCAATCTGTCGATAGTCAACGCTCTTTGGACAATCACCAGCGGTGAAAGATTTAAACACGACGACCCGAAAATGAAGCAATTTTTTGGACTTTTCTCTCGGTAAACTTTAGTTCAACACATATATTTATCCGGTCAACAATCATAATTCTAATTTTTCAATAGGGATTTGGTAGCGATCAACTTTTCGGGTTTGTCGTCTGTCCTCCCATATTCCAAGTACATCTCAGCTAAACTTGTCGGTGCGGATAAGCTTTTAAAACACTTGAATATTGCTAAGGGTATCATCAGGGTAACTTTCAGTTTGCAGTCCATTTCTGCTAAGCTGCCTCAGCAAATAAATTTTTCTCTAGGACTTAATCAAACGGCAGGCTGAGATGCTTAGCAATGAACGTAGAGGTCAAAATTTCATCCAAACCTATTTGAGGAAGGCTGACGAAACAAAGAACGATCCACAGTCTTGTTTTCATGGAGAGAACGGAAGTATTCAGCCATAGGTTATTTGTTCATCCAGTTATTAAGGTGGTACGGTTATACTAGACAAGAATTTGGAAATCGTTTTGCTCGATTTGTTCGTGGCGGGCTCGGAAACCACTTCTACAGTCTTAACATGGTTGGTATTGTTACTGTCGACGCACGAAGATATTCAGAGTAAGGCCCATGACGAGATCGATCGAGTGATTGGAAGAAACCGAACCCCTTCCATGGAGGACAAGCGCGAGTATGCATATGTATAAGAACTGAACAAAGCCTAGAAGAGTTATTACATTTTATTTATCATGTGTTACTGCTGTAATTACTTTGTGATACTGCCACTAAAGCAGGAAACTATTATTTTATTAGAAAATGATGTATATCATTACATATAGAATGCCTTATTTGGAAGCTGTGCTGCTGGAAACTCTGAGGTACAGTACTGTGGTTCCACAGGGCCTCATTCATAAAACAACGAAGGATACTGGTAAGGGGTAATTGCAAGAAACCCTGGTATTGCAAGTAATTATTTAGCGTACGATTACAAGAAATGATGGTAGGTATAATGATCGAAACGAGAAAAACTTCTCCTTCTCTTTCTAGTGTTTCGAGGCTACGATATTCCTAAAGGAACCTGGGTAATGTCCAATTTGTATGCAGTCCACCGAAGTGAAAAAATCTGGGAGAGGCCTTACGAGTTTTATCCAAAGCATTTTCTTACACAAAATGGCCAACTGAAAAATGTGGAGCAGCTCATTCCATTTTCAATCGGTAACACTACATTCCTTCTGCTTACTTCAGCAACTGCATCGAATTATGAGTTAAATTAAAAGCTTCTGCAATATAATCCTTATTTCATCCTTTGTCTTGTCTGTTTTTTTTTTTCAAATTTTTAACAGGTAAACGAGTTTGTTTGGGGGAGCGTTTGGCCAAGATGGAGCTTTTCCTGTTTGCCACTGAATTACTTCAAAATTTCACTTTTGCGCAGTCCGAGTCTGAGCCGAAACCCACTCTGGAGCTACAGCCTGGACTCATTTCGCAGCCGTATCCTTATAAAGTGGTTATACGCCAGCGAATTTGAAAATTCCCCTCACCCGCCGAGCTTTCATAATACTGTAGCTGTCTTGTGGACAATACCTTTATTTTAAACTATTTGCAATCTCGAATAAACCGAATCTGTTCGTTTTAAACTAGCCATCTATACCTCTGTTCTACTGCTTTAGCTATACGCATCAGCATATTTGACCTATATGTACACATTACAAGGTACTGTTGTTTAATACCCTTCAAAGCGGCATCTTCTCGTAACGGACTTGATTCTTCCCGAAGGTTCTATACTGCGAGTTGCTGCTGCGTTGTCACATAATGCTAGAGTGTTGGGAAGATTAAACCCTGCCAAAATGATGTCAAAATATAAAAGACCTGAATTTAAATACAAACTATTGTTTTACCACTTTTTTTGTAAATCTGAAAAAGAAAACCTTGTAACTGTCGTAATACGTTTACAATTCAAACAAATTGTGCCTACTAGTCTACAATCCGTGACCAAAACTGGTCTACGCGAAAAAATTAGCTGGAATCTACTGGGATGGGTATTGTGGAAGGAATAACAAACTAGAAAAATTAACTGACATATCAAGGCTCTGTTGTTGAAAGCCTGGAAGATTTTGTAATGCACAATCAGTTTCCTTCCTTTTCGGCTCGCTATTTTTTTTTGTATACCTTCACCGCTTATAAATGCCAAAAGAGTATTTGATTGTGAACAAACTGAAACTGCTGCAAATCATTCCTCCAAAAACTGTTCAGGCGTTTTTGGTTTATTTTGAGTTCATTTGCCTTTTTCGGGCTTTTGAGTGTGGGGGTTTTCAGGGAGCAAAATCCTCGGTGGCTAAAGTTCAGTTTCTTTAGTTAGTTGAGTGGGAGAAGCCACCGGGGTAAGTTGTCTATTTGAGTTATTCGTTATTTATTCTTAATTTTGTTGTCTTCTTTCTGAGTAAGTATTTCTATTTAGTTTAATCAGTTGAATAAACGATGCTTCCTAATTTCGACGTAACAAAAGACCAGCCTACCCGGAAGCGTTTTAGGAAGTATATGAGCTTGCCGAGTTCTATACGTCCTTTGAGCCATTTCACGTGCCGTTTCTAGGAAGGTTCTATTGGTGCAATCCTCAAAAGCCTGCATATAGCGATCAACATAATTTCAACGCAAACGCAGTAACCACGAACAAAATTCTGTGTGAAGCTCACTTCAGTTTCAGTCTGTAATTTGTGACAAACCCCCAAGATGTTTGTGCCAGCCCTGCTGTTGATTTTGTTGCTGTTCTTTCTGTACAGAACCACCGCGAGACCTCGAAATTTTCCTCCAGGTATTTAATACACCGAAGAAAACATAATATTTAAATATATTTAATAGTTCGAAACAGACATATTTCAAAGCTAATTACACTCTGACATGGTCAAAACCAGAACGTAAGTTGTATTACACAAAATACTTATACAGGTCCTGTGAACCTTCCATTGGTTGGCTATGTGCCTTTCCTCGGCAAGCGACCCTACATTACACTGAGGAGATTATCGGAAAGATACGGCGATGTTTTGAGTATTAATGTCTGCAGAGAAAGTAAATTTCACTTTGTTTAATTTGTATCATTCATATAAAATAGCGCTTGAATAATATCCTTTTCATAGGATGGTGGTACTGAACAGCTATGAATCCATTCGAGACGCGTTCAAGCAAGATAGTTTCTGCAGAAAACCTGATTTGTATTTCACTTACGCGATAACTGAAGGGTATCATGGTAATAGAACAAGTCTACTTACATGGTGCTATCGACTAATCGAATAGTTTTTTGCCGAAACAGGACTCCTATTTAACGAAGGTCCACAGTAGCAAGAACTTCGCCGCTTTACTTTAAGAGTTTTACGCGATTTCGGATTTGGAAAGTCGATTTTACAGAACATTATCAATGACGAAGTCTTTGAACTAATTTCAAATTAAAGTATTTGATTATATTTAAACCCTGTTTCTGAAAGTAAACTTTTATTCATTTATTTATTTTTCAAGAAAGTTGTAGGACGCCCAGTAGAGATTCGCAATCGTTTCAACCTGTCGATAGTCAACACCCTTTGGACGATTACCAGCGGTGAAAGATTCAAACACGACGACCAGAAAATTAAGAGTGTAATTGTACATTTATCTCGGTAAACTAAAGTTTGAAAGTCTTTGTATATTATTCAGTCCGAATTTTACTTTTGCAACAGAGCTTTAGTAGCGATCAATTTTTCGGGATTGTCTTCCGTTATCCCATATTACAAGTACATCCCAGCAAAACTTATTGGCGTTGATATACTGTTAACGCAAATGAATATTGCTAAACGCTTCATGCTGGTAACACTTCTGTTTTTGAAGTTCATTAGAACTGAGCCAAGTTTCAGTTTTTCTCCAGGATTTGGATCTAACGGCAAATCAGAGTGTTCGACAAAGTCAATCAAGACGAGAACCTCATGCAGGCCTATCTGAGAAAGGCTGAACAAAGCCAGAATGATCCTCAGTGTGCTTTTTATGGAAAAACTGGAAGTATGAACGTTCTAATTTTAAATATTAATTCGTCCCGATTTTTTTGTAAAATTGGTTTACGTATTTAGAAAAAAAAATTGGAAATTGCTTTACTCGATCTGTTCGTGGCGGGTTCCGAAACCACTTCTACTGTCTTAACATGGTTAATGTTGCTGTTGTCAACGTATGAAGATATTCAAAGCAGGGTCCACGATGAAATCGATCAAGTCATTGGACGAAACCGGGACCCTTCCATAGAGGACAAGCGCTAGTATATATAAACCAACAAGAATAAAATCTAAAATAGCTAGTATGATTCAAGTACCCGTGTTTCTTACCACCTTTAATAAATACTATACTGTTATAATGCAGAACACTTTTTATTAACGGAATAGTATAATGTAAATTGCTTCATATAGAATGCCTTACCTGGAAGCTGTGTTGCTGGAAACTTTGAGATACAGTTCTATGGTTCCTCAAGGGCTTATCCACAAACAACAGAAGACACTGGTAAGTAGCAGTTTCCTGAAATCCTCCGAAACTGTCGTATTTATAGAAATCCAACCTGCAATGGCAAGATGTGAACATTGGCAATGATCACATTAAGTAAAATCTCCTATTCTCTTTAGTTTTTCGAGGCTACGATATCCATAAAGGAACCTGGGTTATGTCAAAGTTATACGCGGTCCATCGAAACGGAACAATCTGGGAAAACCATACGAGTTTTATCCAGAGCACTTTCTTACAAAGGATGGCTTACTAAAAAACGTGGAGCAACTCATCCCATTTTCCGTCGGTAAGTTGCCTAATTCTCCCTAATCCTAGCAAACTGTAGTCTCGAGTTATGTCAATTGTTTACGAAGTGTTAGATTTATTTAGTAATATATCTTACGTTACTATCCTGTAATCTTCAATAGGTAAACGAGTTTGTTTGGGAGAGAGTCTGGCTAGGATGGAGCTTTTTCTCTTTGCCACTGGATTACTGCAGATTTTCACATTTTCGCTGTCGGAGAATGAGCCGAGACCCTCTCTGGAACCAGAACCTGGACTTATTATGCAGCCTCTTCCTTACAAAGTGATTATCAGCCAGAGAAAGTGGATATTTCTTTATTTAGTCGGCCTCGCTTCCGTAGATGAGAACTTACAAGTCGCGTGAACTCGTAGTTCTTTAAACTAAAGCAATATATGAAATACATCGAACTCTTCAAGTTTAATAGTTGTGTCGATAAGGATTAATGATACTCTAGAACAAGTTAGACTGTGTTGTCTCAACATGGAGTTTGTTGGCACACCTTACCAAATTCTTGATTGGTCAGTCGTCAACAAAATAAATGTGGCGGTGGTACTGAAAATTAGTATTGTTCATTTACTGATCTAGATTTCAGTGCATATAATTTGTTGAGATCTTTCTGGGCTCTAGGAGAATATAGCTCTGCTTGGTAGAAGACAAACACGGAGGGGAAGATACATTTACGAAATGCCTACACGAATGAATGACGTTGTTCAAGAAGTGTACACCGCAAAAGCAAAAAATTGAGTATTAAAATCTTGCGTAGAAAACCAGCCTCATTCCATAGATAACGCTGCCGAAGATTCTGTCCAACCCATACTGAGAGATGTGTGGGCTACATATACGCTTGGAGGTAAGAAGTGCATTTCTATATATGCCACCGGGCCCTTACAGAATTCCGAGCTGAAGCCAGCGGAATCGGAACCGAAATCAACTGCGGATCCACAGTCTGGAATTATTCTGCAGCCGATCATAACGACAAATAGGACAACGACAAAACGATAATAAGTCTCCGGAACTTAAAATTATATTTCCCTTGTTGATACGGAGTTCATTGCACATTACGGCATGATTGTTTCATGGGTATACAATCTCAAATGACTTGGTGGATTCGAAGAGCGAATGTATAAACTAAAATGTACCTACCACTTAGATTGTAATACAGGTACCTGCCGCTATATGTCATAAATAGAATACACTCATGAAATATTTTCTGTTTGATATCTAACCTTAGTTGTCCATTATATCTCTTTAGCTATCCTCTGTTCCTCGAAATTCAGCTAAACCTAGGTACCGTTTTACATACTCGTTCAGGTATCATACAACTGGCTCAAGATTGCATGTTCAAATATTACAGATTACAGAAATAAGCTCGATTAATATGTACGATGATGTTTGCAACCTCAGTGTATTTAATATTGCATAATAACTTAGCAAAAGCAGTGTTCATAAGAAACCTACGCTATTATTACTACGATAACAATAATGCCCACAGCGGAAGTCTCATACATGTCTTTGGTTTATTACCACTTTATAAGGATGTGGTTGCATAATAAGATCAGGTTGTGGTTCCAAAGTAGGTTTGGGTTCAGACTAAGGTATCGTAAACCAGAAATTTTGTAGTAATCCCGCGGCAAACAAAAAGAGTTCAGTTTTGGCCAAACTTATTTCTCCCAAACACACTCGTTTACCTGTCAAAGATTCGAAAGAAAATGTCAGAACTGAAATAATTACATACACGGGTTAGCATCTTCTCCGATTCACACACTTGATTGTATGTGAACATAGAAAGTTTCTACCACTCGATAATGGGACGAGATGTTTCATATTAATTTTCCGTCTTCTGTAGGAAAATGTTCCGGACTAAATTCGTAGGGTTTTACCCAGATTTTATTGTTCCGATGGGCTGCGTAGAAGTTGGACATCGCCCAAGTTCCTTTCGGAATATTATATACTCTAAAGACTAAAAATATTGTAATATATCTATATGTATTTACTGTTCATCGTAGATGAAATCTTTTGATATTATATATTTAATCACTTGAATTCCAACAGCTGTCGCGTATGGCATGTCAAAACGGGCAACCAAAGTACATTTACTTTTCACTATCAACGCTGGCACGTTTTTCTTTTCTAAGCTCCTTTCAAGTACTTTTATTTTTCCGAAGCAGGTCTGCCGTACATTTACACCCTTTTCTAAGCTCCTCTGGCGCACTTTCCCTTTTCATAAGCAACTCTGCCGCACGTTTACTTTTTCGAGGTAAGTTCCCAGCACATTTACTTTTTCAAAGCAGGTCTTCTGCACTTTGGGTCTTGTGTCCGTTGTAGAGGGGGTTGGTAAAGTTTTTATGCTGCCGAACGGCGGTCAATAAATGAACTACTTGTTCATTCGAACATGATTTGCTCTCTGTCACCATCTAGCGGGCAGTAATTTAATAATGCGAGTTGGATCGTTAGCTACCACCCTTGGAAGTTACTGTCTGATCCCCGATGCACACACCATGCATGCCTCAGGAAACACGGGATCCTGCATTTCATTGTGCATGTAGTTTTCCTAGTTAGGATTCTTATTCTTTACGATACATTCATGAAATACTAAATTCATTTTCTCATTTTTTTAATACACTACCATCATTTGGCGGTCACTCATAATAATAACATTAATTTTTATCAATCAAAATAGAAATGTGTTAGTTATATTATGGTAATACTGCCAAAATTGTAATGAAAAACTTAATAACAGCAAAGTTTCAAACAAGAACAGTTAAGTATCACTTGAAACAATGAGAGTATAAGTGATTCAGATAAGTGCACACCGGGTTTTAAGTGAATCTATTTGGATTACCTGTGGTTCTCGTTGAAATGCTCTAGAATCTCCTTGTAGCTCAGAATCACTCCACCCTATTCTTGTTGCATTAATGCAGAATATTTTTTTGCTTACTGAATCACTGAAGATTCTTGGTCATATTCTTCTTGCATCTTTCGAAAATCTGTCAGTATAGCTCAGAAGATCATGCATCGGGTTCTTGCAGTTCTTGTTGCTACATCTTCGTGACAAATTAAAGAAAACTTATCTCTGAATATAACTATGACGATGTAGAATATAAGTAGAAACAGTTCAAGCCCATAACTTTTGTGAGATAACGGAAATTCAATTAAAATTCCGCCTTGAAATCGAACTGCTGTTTTGTTATAATTACATCAACATTTTTCTTCCTCATTATGTGATAAATTTGTTTGAATATTGTTACATTCAACTAAGCTCTCACTATTCATTACTACGATATTCTTACAGTCAGAAAGGGGCATCCAGGCTTTTGCCAATGGCCCCTGCTTGACTACGATTTGTGTTTACTTGTCGCAAAAAAAAACGATAGTAATTAAAGAAAACGCCGATTGCGATGACGAGACCATTTCTTACATCTGAAACGCCATCGTGTGATTCGTCTGGCACACAAATGTTGTGCATTCTTTCTGTAAGTGGAAGAATCAGAAGAGATATTTTCTGTTTATCTTGTTGAATTGCTCTGGAATCCTTTTGTAGATAATATCACAGAGGTTTTATGGTTCTTAATGAGTTGTTCCAGAATCTTTCAGAAGTTCTGAATCACGTGTTGGACTTTCTGATACTTGTTGGTTCGTCCAAGCTTAACTGGTGAAAGACGTTTAAATGCATAAATGAAATGAATTGAGTATTAGATGTCGAATATTAACAAAATGCGTTAAAATCGATAGTTCTTGTGGGATAAGCAAACTTCCATGAAAACAGCGGTGTAAATTGAAATTGCTATTGAATTTGAATATACTCAATGGATAATGCTGTATACAGGCTGATTACATTTTTCTAAGTTAATTATGTAACTAATGTATGAATACCGTTTACGAACGAACAAGTTACTAATCAGTTCTTGATTATGATTCTTGTTCACGTTTCACCAGCAGCTATTAGTGTTCATGTAACGTCTTGATAAAGATTGGCCGTTGTCTCGAAAAAAGCTAGTTAGCTTATGCTGACACCTAGCTACTCACCAGGGTTATCCGGTTCATATCTAGACAACCTTTGTCCTTTTGCTTATGCGTAAGTTTACATCTATGAGGTCTTATAACCTGGTTGCTATCAGGAGAAAAACGGGGGTTCTCAAAGCGAGCATTCTTTATAGATTGTTTATTGAAAACCACTTAACTATACTTCGTTCATTGTTCTCAACTGTTTCATTCAACTTTTCGATTTTTTATTTTTTTTTTTTTCTTTTTTTTTTTTTTGCTGATGGGTCTCGGTATTCGTCAGTGAGTTCGCACCAAATTTTCCAGCGGTTAGTGCCAGGGGCCGTGTGCAGGGCGAAAAAGTAGTTCGCACAGGTCAATAAAGCATGTAAATACTCCTCGGGAAGAGTTCTCCCTTGATCCCTTTGTTTTAGTTCCAAGAAAACTGACCCCCGGTTGTTGCGCATCCCTAGAAACAAGAAGTTTAGCGAACGATCTCGGGTTACGATATTATGCGTAGAAATCCGTTGTATTTGTATGATCGTCTAGGACACCGACTTTCATAATTTAATTTAGACTTCTTGAAACTATGCTGTTCTTTACGCGATTTGGTTATAGTTCTATTCTTCTCATGATTATGGCTGCTAATGTTCATGCGAGCTTAAGAGATTCAGCCATTGTTTTCCAGAGTTTTTATGTGAATCTACACATATACTTGTTGCTGCCACAAAGTGAGGTAAAGTCAAACGTTGCAATCGTCTTTGAAACATTTCTAAGAATTGGGATTCTAATATATATGTTTCAGTTTCTGATTGAAAACGATACCTTAGTTTCTAATTTACAATGTATAATATGTTTTCAGTCTCGAATATGTGCGAAAATTCATCGCTAAAATCTCATGGACCACTTTAGATATCCAGTAATTCGCAATGCACTTCGATCGTTTGGTAGGAAGTACAGATAAACTTCATCGCGCGGTGCAACATCAGGAAACAAATTATTTTAAATCTACCAAAAGATGTATACACAGAGAAACGTTGCGAGATTGCACACAGGAAGGATTCTGTAAGAATTTGCAGAGGGTCTCTTTCCCATTCTCTGGTCTGCAGAAAGGTTCTGAGTAATGAAACAAGAATCATACCGAACCATGAAAGATTTTCTGGGCTACTGAAAGATTCCTGAGTCGTGATACGAGAATTACAAAGAGAACGACGAGAGATTCTCTGAGCTTGAATACATTATTCAGCTGTGATAGATTTCATTATCGCCATTGCTCTTTTCTTATGTTATCGCCGTCGGTTGATTAGCTCTTATTGTTGTGTCCCCATTAAGGAGATTGTTGCAAATCAGTCGCATTTAGGCTCCCGTATGAAAAAGAACCCAACCTCCATCCTGAAAAACCCGGGAAAAACCATGGTGAAATTTATCCTGGAAAAACCCGGAAAAAACCGTGGCAAGAACTCGGGAAAATTAAAGATAAAATCATGGTAAGTCAACCCGGGCAAAAAAAAAAAAACAAACAGGAAAACTCGCAGTAAACCCCGCAATTACGCAGGAAAAATCACGGAAAAGCCCGGGGTCCCCTCCAAGAAATATCCAGGAAACACCCGGGGAAAAAATATAAATTAAAGTGTAAATAATATGAATAAGTGAAGTAATAATCATAAATGACGAAGTTCCAAGATAATCATCTGTAAAAACTAAAAATTACAGGATATTCCTTCGAAACGTTGTTCGAAATTCTTTTTTTATTTTTTATTTCCAGGATATTTAAGGACCCCGAAAGCATTAATTCCAGCTTATTCTAAAAACGTGACGTGTTCAGAGTTATTGTTCAGAACCTGAACCATGTCCTAAATTTTTCATCGTGGAACCCGAGAATAACCCGAAAAAAACACCAGTGGTTTTAGTGGCTCAAGCTCTTTGGAACCCGGGCATAACCCGGGAAAAACACCGCCGTATTTGTTCCAAAACACACAGGTAAAGACCCGCGTGAAACCCGGGAATTACACCATAAAACACCATCTTTAACTCATAATAACCCGCTTTTCACCCTGGAAAAACCCAGGTAGAACCCTGGAATTTTACGGGTGCTTTTTCGTACGGGCTAACAAATGCTAAGACAATATTCACCCATAAGATCACTTTTGAATCGTTTTAAGTCTGTCAGAAAACTCAGAGTCGAGGCAATTGGTGCAAGCCTGCATGTCTCAAATGATTGAATAAAACGTAAAACAGTCACGCCTATTGCGGTCAGTGTAATGAATAATAGGAAAACTGTATTTCTACACACTACAGTGGTATTGTTAACATACAATCAGTCATTAACAAGGGCTCATACCAGGTTCCAGTAATCTTCGTACAATCTAGGTCATGTTGTGACTGTTATCAACCTGTTATCTACGTAATCGTACGTATCTACGTACGTATATAACATCTGTGTGTTATAACACGGTGCAAAACTGTCTTCATGCACTCTTACTCGAAGATTTGGGTCCCTTAGTTATTAGAGAATCTAACTGAGCCCTTAACAGACAAACGTAATAATTATTTTAATTGATATCTTAGAGTACCATACCTTCAGTTACCAATTAAATCGTTATCACAAGAAACGTTAACGCTTAAATTGTAATGCACATAATAATTTCATTCAACAAGTTTGTGTAGCACTTCTGGTTCAATTTTAAAAATGACCATGGATGACTTAAAAGTGAAGCGTTACACGAATATAATACTTAATGAATAATTCTAACTGCATGCAACGGCCCGCAAGAATTGCAGGGTGTAGCATTGTATGCCGTAGCGGAACGATGTCATGAGTGGCAAACACGTCGGAGGGGAAAAAATCTGGTCAAAGTCTCGTGGGATTCTTTAGGCATCCCGGCATCCCTTTTAGAATCTGTCGAGATTCTTGAAACTCAGTTTACAGACTTACTATGATAACCTTGATTGAAGTTACTCTACATTTTACTGATAATTTATGGTAACACAGCTGACTATAATTAACTAGTCACCATCATATTGACAGATCAAAATAAAATATAACTACATGAAATTTAAATTCTCTATTTCAAGATTCTGACAGGATTAAGAGATTTGTGAAGATGTGAGAAGCTGGAAAAATGCTTGAAACTCGCGGTATAGACTCTTACTTGATTATATAGGATATTGTTTTAACTGATACTTCAGTGGTGTATTACCCAACAGCATCACTTTTTACTGCACTACTCTTTAATGTACTGTGGCGGTATATTGTTATTAAAACGGGTAATCACAATAGTCTATATAAATAATGATCGGGTGATAGTCATGCGATTTACAGAGTTGAATTTAAAATTTTATGAATAGTGGAGAATTATTAAAATAGATAATTAAATTAAATTTCAATTTTAACACGAAACATTAGAATTAAATTGTGCGTTCGTATCACCGGGGCAGCGCAGTATAAATATTGTCGGTTTATTCGATGACTCCCTGCTAGGTGAGGTTAGTGGGCAAGCCTCGATCAGAGGAAGAAGTAATTCATTTTTTAATCACCAGAAAGCGACAGGAAATCTCAGCCATACCCCTCTACAACGGACCAAAGACTCAAAGTGCGACAGACCTGCTTCGGAAAAGTAAATGTGCGGGAAACCTGCCTCGAGGAAGTAAATGCGCGGCAGCCTTGCTTCGAAAAAATAGAAGTGCTCTAGAGGAGCTTAGAAAAAGGTGTAAATGTACGGAAGACCTGCTTCGGAAAAGTAATAGTACTTGAAAGGACCTCAAAAAACATGTCAGCGTTGATAGTGAAAAGTAAATGTACTTTGAGTGCCCATTTTGACATGCCAGAGTCGCGAATTTTATGTAATTGTCACTTACTAGTGGTTCTTGTAACTTTATGAATGATGCCCTCTAGAGCCACAGTAGCTTACCTCAGAGTTTCCAGTAGCACCGCTTCAAAATATGGCATCCTATAGTTGTAAAATATAAAAAAGTTAACTTAAAACTAGCGAACCAGTTTCTGTTGTGAAAAAGAATAATTGTCTGAGACGTGCCTCCGTTTGTCTTCCATACAAGGAATTCGATTTTTTCCAATCCCTTGATCGATTTCGTCGTGCAGTTTGCTCTTGACATCAGCGTGGGTTGAAAGTAGCATTTCCAACCATGTGAAGATGGTAGAAGTCGTTTCAGCAAGAACCCGCCAGGAACAAATCTAGGAAGGTCATCTTCAAATTTGTTTCTGGCAACGCAAATCGGAATAGTCGTCAATATGTATTTGTATTCTGTTTATGTGTATATTTACCCTTTCTCCATGAAAACAAGATTGAGTATCATTCTTTGCTTCTTCGGTCTTTCTCAAATATGCATGAAAAAAATTATGATCTTCAGCTTCCTTTTCGAATAGAAAGAGAATTCGACATAATAGAAGAACAAAAAGAAAAATCAAACTAAAAGAAAACTACATCCGTGGGAGATAGTCCACGAGACGACCTCCCAACGGTAGCCGTACGAGCGGGGAACGCCCACTCTGACTACCTCCCCTTACAAAAAAGATCACTGTTGGTTAGCTGACCGTCAGCCCGTCAAAAGCCGACCGTTCAGCTTACGACGGCCTACTTTTGACGGCCTGGATTTTGCTCCAACCCGCACCGTCAAAAACGGCTGCTTCAGCTGACTTTTAACGGGCTTACTTCGGCTGACTATTTCCGGGCTGTACTAAACCGACTAAAAATCAGTTGAAAATGATCCTGCTGTTTTCTTTTAATTTGGTTTGATACATAAATAATAATTCCCTACATTTTAGAAAATCCGACCAAAATCTGGGTTAGCATCTTGTTTTTAATTTGACAGGCAACACACACATTCAGACGGGACATTTGAATCACGTACCACCTCAAACGAAGCAAAGCACAGGGGAAAAACACTTCTGGGACGGATACAAAATTCATCATAAATTAAGCTAACGACTATCGACACTCAGACTTAGATTTACATTTATCACTAGGGTTATTTAAATTCAGTTTCAACCAGAAAAAAAAACTTTTCTTTGACTACTTAGTACTACTGGGGGTAGTCGATTTGGTGTTCCCTAGTTTGTAACTAGACGTAGTAACAAAAGGCGTCTCAGCCGCCGCTGCGGACGCCCTTTTCCTCTCGGTGGAACCTGATGGCCGTAGTGAGGTTGCCGATGCTGCTTGTGACTTAGCAGTTGTCGAAGCGCAAAAATCGTCGTTCGATTTTTTCTGCAATTTCTTCAATTCCCGCCCTTCAGTCCCCAATTTTGCAGAAATGGCACTTCTGATCCAGTCGGCCGGTGCGATTTTTTTGTGCCACAGCTGCCATTTCTTGGTCGCAAATGCTGTAATAACAATTGCATTAAAGGATAAAATTAACATAGTTCTTCGAGCTTTTACTTATGATGGCGTCGACGTCGTCTTCTGGAAGGGCAGGTTTTAAAGCATCTCCCTCTTTATGGCCAGGATGTTTGCCACCGGTGAGCGAATGAGTGCCCATATAGGTCCTGGAGTAGATCGACTCCAGAATTTATTAACCATGCTCCTCAAAGATTTCGATCCGCCGCCACCATCCATTCCATATGACATGGCAACGGTCAGGTTGTCTTCATCAATAGTCAAAGATCTTCCTTTGACCAAGGGGACTCGTCTTTCCTTCAAGTTTAATTTTGCAACTAAGCCGCTAGATCTACTAAGAGTAATGTACTTGTTTTTTGCTTGTTGCCATGTGACCTGTTACACCGACGCCCATTAGAATAGCGCTTAGGGTAGCTAGACCATCTTTAAGGTCTACGAACACAATAATATTTAAAATATACCTTAAAGGTTAAGTTAAACTTAAAACCTTTTGCCATATTTTCTGGCCGGTTTCGTAGCTCCGCGCATTCGTCTTCCTTCAACCTAAGCTTCCTATGAAGATCGTAGCACATCGAACGAAGCTTGTCACGATCTTCCTCCTTTGCTACCTGCAGATTTAAAACAAGTTTAACAAGAAAAGCTTTAAACAATAATGTTATTCAAACTGTATCTACGAAGGCGCTCTCTGGGTCATGGCTACAAGAACCTTGTGGTTCTTCCAAAAGGCCTCTCTCCGGCTCCTCTGCTTCATCTGCACTATTATGCAGGTCCTCTTGCAAGTCCTCCACCACTTTGTCGTTTTCACTCATCAAGGAGGGATCCTCATTACAGCTCGGGGGATCCCCCGCCGACTCGCTTTCTTCGTCAGTCTTAAAGAACTAAATTTGAATAATTTTTTTGTCACCAGGACTTTGTTAAATGAGTTACCAAGTTGGGAAGATTGTTTCCTTCACCCATAGTTTTCCTGAATGCTGCCCACCTGGTTCTCTTTGCAAGAGCTGCCGAGTCTTCATGCCCTACTGCGCAGTTTACGGGCTGTTAAGGGTTACATTAACATTGGAAAAATCTGATAACAAATTGATCAAAGTATGCGAATTTTTTTGCGCTGCAGCTTTCCTTGTCCTCCGTAGGGGGCATTCAACATCTTCCTTTTCTTTTTAGCCGCATTCTTTGTCTCTTCTTCGGATGTCTCTCCAGACACGTCTTCAAAAATATCAAAGTCAGAGTCATCAGCGTGGCGACCTTTGCTGGTATTTTCCCCTGAATTCTTCGTTCGTTGTTTCGCAATAAGTTGGGCCTTTATTTGGTATAGTTCTGGGATGTCGGCTGGGAATGGAATGCTTTTCTTAGTTGCTGAAATCTTGAATTTATTGTAGCATGTAATTACAAGAAAAGCCATGGATTGTTGAAGTTACCGACGTGAAACTCCCGTAACTGCCTCTCCTACAACAAACATTGTGATGTGATCAAAAATGAATAATTCACATTTGAATTTTAAGTAACTTAAGCTTACTCACCGAAGTACAACTGGTTTCCCCGAAGACTGAAGCTCCGAGAGCTGACAGAGAATTTCTTTCCGGTTCAGTCCCGCAAAGGATGGTTCCTCCATCACGGATGTAGTTGCTATTTTAAAGGAAGGATCATCTTCTTCATAAACTTGGAATAGAACATAAACACTTGAGAATGGCAAACTTTTCCTTGCCATGATTTCTGCAAAGTAAATAGGTGTTACAAATAACTCAAACCAAAATCAAACATACTCCAGACACCACGTGGTTAACCTTGAAGTCTTACGCTTGGTTAACATTTACTGACTTCTTATAAATAATACATAATTATGTTCTTTAATTTTTATTACCTGTGATTTGTATTTAAAGATGATAAAATGATGTACGTGTTGTGGGAACAACGATACTTATTTTCTTCAAATAAAAATTACAAAAATTGTGGACCGTTTTTTTTTTTTTAACTTCGAGCTCGCAGCTTCAACGTATTCGAATGAAAAGACCGTTATGCCTGGGGGTGCCGCGCACCCGTTGATGATGGAAAACTTCCCTACCTAGAATCAATTTTTTATTCAAAAATTACACTATAAATTAATTTTTGAAATCTATCATATAAAATTCCGTAATATTACATACTAAATTTAATTTTAATGTCATACTGGGATATTAAGTTGCCACTAGATGTCGTGATATGTGCTTTAAATCGATATACTAACTCTCAACTGTCACATCCAGTTCAAATATCTGTCAAAGTCAGTGTTAATGTCATATATTAGCTTAAGCGTTAATACTTTCCACAGAAGAGTAAGATAGGTGTGGTCGTAAACAATGAGTGACTCAGACGAAGATTGTGACGCTAGAGCAAATTCAAGATTGTCTCGGTGGACGAAGAAACGGCACTTACGAAGACGTGCCCGTGTTGCTGTCGATGATTCCAAGCGATGGAAAGAAAATAACGATTCAGAAAGTCAAGACGAAAGAGAACCATTATCGTCAGAGACACTTCAAACAGAACAGGTCAGTATAGCGAATCAAAATTAATGTGAAAATGTCTCGTTTACATTTGAGTACATAATGTTTTTTTTTTTGTTTCCAGAGAGCACATGCCTCACCCTCGGTTAATTTAAACGCAACTCTAATTGATCGTTGCCTGAACGAAGTGTCTAGTGATACTTCCGATGATGAAAGCTGCTCTCTCCCACTCGGCCTTAACTTCGATGAGATTCTGAATGACCCTGAAGTAGAATTTATGGATGACGACAATGATGATCAACGAGAACGTGGCATGGCAGATGCCGCAAATTGTGCTGCAGAACCTCTAACAGGAAATGAAGAAGACGATGACGGCGGAAGAG
This sequence comes from Eulimnadia texana, assembly GCA_002872375.1. Taxonomy (NCBI): domain Eukaryota; kingdom Metazoa; phylum Arthropoda; class Branchiopoda; order Diplostraca; family Limnadiidae; genus Eulimnadia; species Eulimnadia texana. The sequence goes on from NKDA01000011.1 coordinate 344,840, forward strand.
AAGAGTACGACGAACAGCTTCTCGTATGTGTTTGCCGAGTTGTGTAGAATCAAGTGAATACTAACACACTTTTACTTTGTAAACAGGGGGACCAAGAACGGCTTCAGCATGCAATTCCAGAGGAGTATGCTCATTTACTTTTAGTTGCTTTTTATCTGAAGTATCAGCTTAGTGATGCTGCTCTTGGCCACTTCCTGAAGTTGCAATTAGCAATGCAGACTGAAATTGCACAATTAAAGGAAATGACATCGCCGTACATGTTTTTAAAAAAAATATGCTCCTCTGCGTAAGTCAGTAAAGAAAATATATGTGTGCCCAGCTTGCAACACGGTTCTAATAACCAACGACAATGGAGAACCAATAAACAATCAGCCATGTGGCCATGCCTATAGTAAAGACAGTTACGACGGCTGTTTCGTTCTCGTTTTACCGCTAGCTGGTCAAATACAATACTTTCTGGAAAATTATGACCTGCAGCCGCTGACGGAGAGAGATCCGAACTTCCGAGGTGACGTCAACACGGGATCATTTTTTCGGCGGTACGAGAGGAAAGGCTTCATCGACCAGCATACCGTCACCCTCCAGTTAAATGCTGATGGTGCTCAAATATTTAAGTCCAGTAAATATTCATTTTGGCCATTCATGGCCATAATAAATGAAGCTGAGTACTGCGTCAGACGTGCCAATGTCATTCTTTCAGCTTTGTGGTATGGAAACAGGAAACCTCCGCTTGAAGCGTTCCTGCATTATCCGATAGAAGAGCTCAATAAAACATGCGCGAATGGGATTTCTGTCAATGGAGAAATGTACAAAATACAACCTCTCATTATTACGGTCGACTCCGTTGCTAGACCGATCCTGAAAAACACCACGCAGCACAACGGGGAATGCGGTTGCGACTTCTGTTTACATCCTGGTAAATGCTTATTTCATCCAAATACGTTTCTGTAGTCACACTAACATTTTTACACGATGTATATTAGGTCGCGTGGTTAAAGTTGGAAGAGGGCATGCCCGTGTCTATCCAGAGCCAGCAAGCGACGAGGAGCCATGCCAACCCCGAAGTCTTCATCAGCATTTTGAGGATTTTCAGGTATTTGTGCACTATTGGTCACATACTACATATGTATGTGTGTATATAAGTTTAAGCTTTCATGTTTCCATTCAGGAAGTTCTCGACTTTGGGTTTGCCAAACACGGTATTCTGGGGGACACTCCTCTGCTCCACATACCAGGTTCAACTTTGTACGCTCCTTCGTCCCGGACTATCTACACGGCGTCTGCCTGGGCGTCGTAAGATATTTTCTGCGTCTTTGGACTGCACCAAAGTTTAGTCGTGAACCGTGGTCGTTTCGAAAGAAAATCAAAACCTTTAACCGCCGCTTGTCGCTTTCAAAACCGCCGGCTGAAATCATGAGAACCCCCAGGACTCTGGATAATATGAGCCACTGGAAAGCTTTTGAATTTCGAACTTTCGCCTTATACTACTTTCCCCTTTTGGAGGGCATTCTCCCAGATGTATATTATAATCATTTCCTCCGTTTGTCGTATAGTTTGTTCGTATTACTTCAAGACCGTGTTCATGTCAGGGAGATCGAAACAGTTAAAGGGATTCTTCAGCAGTTTGTAGTGGAGACTGAGCAACTTTATGGAATCGAGCATGTGAAATATAATGTAACTTTGCTTACCCATCTGTCAGAAAGCGTTTTAAATTGGGGATGTTTATGGGCAAGCTCAACGTTTATACCCGAATCTTTCAATGGCCAACTGACGAAACTTTGCAACGGTACTCAGGTAGTCGTGAAGCAAATGGCTGAGACCTTTTTAATGCGCAATGCTGTCCGATCGGAGGTTGTATCACTAATGTCACAAAAGGCCTTACCTCCTATGGTAGCTAACCTTTTTTGTGAGCTGATAGACGAGCCTTTGACAGCCAAGAAGCAGTATGGCGGACTGCAAGTCTGCAACGGGAACCAACTGTTGGGTCGTCCTTCAATTGAAGAGAGACAGTTAGGGGAAGTTGAAGCGATTGTAAAGCGAATTAAGGACGAAAACGCGAGGATAGGAACGGATGAACTCGTCCGTAACTTATCAAAGAGGAAGGCAGAAGTATACCAGAGAGCTAAAACTCAGAAAGGCGTTACTTACACAAGTTCAAGTTATACAAGGTCCAAAAAAAGAGTTAATAGTATCGTATTGCTTAAAACTGGGGATTTTTTAGAGATAGACGCTTTTCTCCTCTTTTCTGGTGTTGCAGATGTGCTGGATGTATTTTGTCTTGGGAAAATAATCGGATCTAATTCGCGTCATTGTGTTTTTTCTTCCCTTATTGGAGAAGGATCAAGTGTGGCAGGGTTAACGAATAGACTCCATGGCAAATCAGAAACGACGGTCGCTTTCAGACTAGATGACATTGAGCGAAAATGTGTTTTAGCGAGCTATAACTCCGTAACTGAATGTTATACTGTTACCGCTTTGGTTAACACAAAAGAAACTGATTAAAAAATGATGAAATAAAGACAGTCGTTTTCTATTGTACAGCTCTTTTATTTTAAAATAATCTCTTGTTCGTAATACATACAGTTCTGCAAATACATACACCTAATTTTCAATACTGCGAACAGTACAAGAGCTAGTCTAATAAGGGCAAGATCTTCCGAAGCAATAAATATGCTTCACATTCAGCGAGTTAAGCCCTTAAAAAAGCTTTTTTGATACCTGCATTTAATTCAGTTACTTGTAGGTCGAAGCTTCTCTACAGAAATGCCCACACTAATAATTAGAGGCGTTTATTACGTAAGATGTCTCTATTTCAAGGTATCGAAAGTTGTTTTTGCCTTTTTTCACCTTTAAAAACCCGTTTATTGAAATGATTTTTCCCTGAAATCATCAATCTTGAGAAAACTAAGCCAATAACAATTAATAGTAATAATAATAATAATAACAAATATGTAAACAGGTAAAATTGTTAATGGTGCGACTATATTGCATCGCAGGCACACTGTCTGTGTGAGATAAACAATTACGTATAATTAACGCCTTATATAGAAAAATAACAACAATATATTAACAACGTAATGTTAAATTACACGTGTTGCATATGAGCACGTATATACTGACAAAACATCAACCAACACACAGCCGATCGTTCATTATCTGTAAAATGTAAGCCGGTAACCAGTTGACCGCACTGTAACCCGCAAAATGTTGGCTGAAAAACAGCTAGCTTTTGGTAGCCCGTAAAATGTGGGCTGAAAAACAGCTGGTAAAACGCATGCCGCCGCAAAACCAGCTAGCAGCGGGCTCGTCACCGGCTGGTTTTTCACGGCCTGTAAAACGTCAGCCGTTCACCAGCAACCTGGCTGGACACTTTTTTGTAAGGGTCAGATGCAGGTCCGTGCAAGAGGTACAGGATAGCAAAGCAAAAGAGCAGGCCGAGGGACGGAGCAAGGGTCGGACCTGCGATAGGTGCAGATGGCAGGGGTAGTCAAGTCTGTCCGTTAGTAGTCAGTCCGTTCGTTAGTAGTCAGTCCGTCAGTACGTGTATCGTCAGCGCCTTTCACGGGGTCATCAGGGAAGAACAGGATGAAGTGGTTTTCGACCCCTATCTTCCGAACCACTTCAGTCCCGACGGCGTCCTACGCGGGATGTTCCGCATAGCCCCAAAGCGCGTTCAAATGTCAAATAGTCAATAAAACTATACGTATTTTTACAATAATTAAAGTAAAATTGAACTAACTTAGTACGTAACTTAATCTTACTATATCCACGTTTGGATAAAGCAACCCAAATCATGCTGACTCGAGATCTGAAATCGCTGAAGTTATTGCAGATGCGACTAAATCGAATGATTTGTGAATAGAAAACATTGTAGCCAATGTGCGAATGAATATTACTATCAGGGAAAAGATACAAAACTACTTTAAAAGGAAAATCGTCTACTTTGTGATAAATTTTAAATGTTGCCTTTCCTGCTGGTTCGACAACGATTTCAATATCGAGGAATGTATCCTGCAGATGATTAGAATTGCTTTGCTCTAGGACTAGTTCAGTAGGGTAAATTCCCTTAGCTATGTTAAGAAAGTTCAGGTAATTAACGACTGATATGTCATCAATATACCTGCGGTTGTTAGATAACAACTTAGCGAGTAACTTATTATTCTTAATAATACCTGACATATACTTATATTCAAGCCAAGATAAATACAAATCTGCGATTAGAGGACTTGCATTGCCACCCATTGGGATTCCCGTTGTCTGTAAGAAAACTTTACCGCCAAAAGATACGAAAGATTTTTTCAAAACAAAATTTAGCAAATCAAGCAGACGGCCCAAATCAAAGGTGTCTGCTTTGCTGACATACGGTACCCAACTAGCGTCAAGGAAGCCTTTCCTCACGCGTTAAGACTTGTAATTAGTTAACTTCAAAACAAATATTTACAATTCACTTAACTCTTTAAACACTAGATCTAGAGGTAAATTAGTGTATAATGTAGTGAAATCAAACGTATTAATACTGTTAATATTTAAAGTTTTATAATGATTAACGACATCTAGTGAGTTATCGACAATCCAGTATACATTGTACGCAGTATTGCGCAAGATACCATTGCAATATTGCCTAAACTTATTTCTAATGAATGAATGAATGTCGTAATCTGCCGTTGAATCAATTCCTAGAAATGAAATCCTCCATTGAGACTATTTATCCGAAAGGGAGGAGCATTCGAAACTGTTCTGTAATGAAACTTTTGGTGATATCACCTTACGAAAAGTTTTAACGACGGCAAGCAAGCGACAAACTAGCGTACGGCAAGCTGAATCAGCTAGCGGCTAACTCGTCATTCCATGACCAGTATTTTGCACCCATACCGCATGACATTTTCCCTACTAGTGGCTAGCTAGCGTCAGGCTTGCTTGAGACATGCTCGCCCGTAGACTGCTTGCAGCGAGCACGTTAAACGCTAACCAGCTTATACATGGTCTATTGCTGGTTTATGACTGGTTCATATATTATATTTATGTGATTACGGTTGTAAAACATAATTAAAATAAGTTACAAAGACAACGGCAAAAATGTTGCAACGAAACTATTTTTTTTATTCAGATTTGTTGCAATCGATTTTTTACAAACATAACTGCTGAGCTCAGTTCCAAAAACCTAGCGGTACAAGAAGAGACGAGCTTAATTGTTGCGCCGAGCTTTCTTGCTGCGAATATCTTCGGGTGTTCCGGAAACCTGTAGTGGCCGATACCCCATCGAATGCGCTTTGCTCAATGGCGGAGCTGCTGGACTGGGTCTTCGGGAGAGGGTTAGTTCTTCTGTCCTGACTTCGGAGTGCTCCTCTGCCTTGCTGCACGCGGTCTAGGGGTAGTTAAACAGCGACCCTCGTCGATCGATGGACTCGGACTGTTTATTTCGCTTAGGGGGGCAGCAGGATCCATCGAAACGTATCTTCCTACGGGTGTAGTTGGCGTGCTCTGGGCCCTTGATTCAACTGGAACAGCGGCTGCGTGCGCTGAGCTTGACCCGTCGAGGTTTTGGTTGCGCAGCTTCTTTTCAGCATCCCTGTGCTCCCTGTGCTCCGTCCACAGCTTTCGGGAGATGCTGTTGTGGACCGTCTCTACAGGTAAATTCAAATCATACTGCTTCTTCCAAAAGTCCTGTGCAAATTCTGAAAAGAAACAAGAACAATTCTTATTGATAAATCAGTAGAAAACCTTTATTATCATATTTATTTTAAAAATGTTGACTTAATTTATGGACATTAAGTGAAATTATTCGTTAGTAAGTCCAGAATCGTAATTTATTATTCGAGTAACTTTTTTCTGAAAAGCTTTGTAACCATAAAATAGCTGAGACATTTACTTGTCAGTGCAAGGACATCCTCTCTCGGAAGTGCAGGCTTTACCGGAGATGTGCCCGATTTCTTCCCTGGGGGGACTTCCCACTTAAAGAATGACTCGCCATGAAGGGTCTCGAACAGGTGGCCTCCATGATTTTATTCATCATGGCTCTTAGACTTGCTGTCTGTTGACCGCCAAGCCCAGCCGAGATGGCACCCTCCAGGTCATGTTTGGCAATCGTGAACTCGAAGTCATGGTGGAGCTTCACGATTGGACCCTATAAATAAGGTACATTAAAGAGAGATGGACGAAAGAGAAGGTAATTAATATACTTGTCTGGCTGCTGATGTGGCATGAACGATCTGGACAGGCTCTCTTGGCAAAGTCGTGCACATCCTGAGAATGTCGGGCGCCTTACTGAGGGTTTCTTTCGTATCTGCAAATAATGCATGAAATACAAAAAGCATGTGACTCATGAACGTTTATTTACCAAAGATACATTTTCAGGCCTATTAGCCATTTCCTCCAGCCTGTTGCGCAAGTCGTCGCACTCCTCTTCTTTTCTCAGTAATCGATCCTTTAGTTCCTTTACTTCCTTTTGAAGGTTTCCAACCGTTTTCTGAAGCATGGAGTTGTCAGGCTCGCTTTCTCCGGACTCACTGTTGGTATAAATTTAGCAAAGCAAAATGATAAATGTATAGTGGCAGCTTCCAGTGAGGGATTTACCAAATCAGGATATCCGTCGTTTTCCATAGTTTTCCGGAGTGACGCCCATTTGTTTCTTTGCGGGTCTTCCCACTGGTTCTCCTCAGGAACTGCTAACATTATATGTCCTTCACTGCGGCCCTTTTTTGATGATTGTCCCTGGCAAGCAATACAAAAAGTATGAACAAAACTTGAATTATTTTAAGTAATGAATAAAACAATTTATTATTGATTAATTCAATAATAATTCAATAATTAATTTAATATAGCTTAATTTAATAACTATTAATTAGTAATTAATAATAATTAATTATAAATAATGATTAATCAATAAATAATAGTTAATTAATAAATAATGATTCATCAATAAATAATAGTTAATTAATAAATAATAATTCATCAATAAATAATAATTAATTAATTAATCTACTAGTTCAATAATAGAAAATAAATTAAATTTCATGTTTGACTCACTTTCTCAGCGACATCGTTCCGCTGCTCAACATCGCTCGAGTCACTTGATGCCTCGAACACGTCGAGATCGCTGACAACGTTTTGAGGCAGGAAGTTTCTCAGAAAACCAAAATTATCTGGAAAAATTATGTGATATAATCATTTAATGGAAAATATGACATGTCTGTTACCCGAGTATTCAAGTATAACACATTTTTGCATCACAGTGGGCTGCGACAAATCCTGCGTTTTTTCTTCGACAACGTCGACCAAAAACTTCAGCGCTTTCATGCCTCCCAACGCTGAAAGTATTTCATCCCTGGTCATTCCAGAAAGTTTTGGGTTTTCAATCGTGTGAGATGTCCCAATGAAGCATTCGCTATTTGGTTCAGTGCAAAACAAAACGTAGATTTGTCGCTGGTCCTCAGCGAAAAGTGACTTTCTCGCCATTTCTATGTTCTGCAAATGCCAGATATTTAACATACAGCTACCGTAAGTGTGAAAAAAGTATTTCACTTACCTTTTTAATACAATAAATAATAAACCTCGCAGACCTGTATTATGCACGACTTGCGTGAAATTATGCAATGTGAATGTGGAATGGCTCTTCCGGTTCGCACTACGCAATAACCGTTAAGTCTCAGTTTTAAACGGCCCAGTTAGCAGGGTGATTAGTGTCACGTGATCCCGCCAAAAAAAAAAAACGCCATCATGTGGGTTTCTCTGCACTATTTTTTTTTCAAGAAAATATTTAAACAACATATAAAATCAATAATTATTTTCTCAGTCACCACTTTACTGTAAACCTACCTTAATTTAATCAGAGAATTATTATAACTGGATTAATAAAACAAATCACTAATTCATTCAAATACATATTGATGCAATATTCACTAACGTTTGCATTCGTAAACGGCTTCAAGATAATTAAAACAATAAACAATACTAAAAATTCCATTTACTGTATTGAAATTTTAAATAAAATAAATTTACGATAAAATTGTGAATTTAGCAACACTGGATGAATACAAGATTTCCGTAAAAAAGTGTGAAATGGCGTCGAACGACACAGGCGTGAAAAGAAAAGGCGGATCGTCAAGATGGACCACATGGAGGAAGAGAAAAAACGCTTCTCGTGCACATGTTTCTAAAGTGATGGATACTTTGCCTGCTGAACAAAACGACGAACACGTAAGTGTAGCACTATTAGTAAATTTAATCAGGAGCCAGGCTGGGAGCATTCCCCTTGGGGCTCGACCGGACGTAATCAGTATACAGGTCTGTCATTTCTGTAACCATTCTGTGGCGCGGTTGCTAAGCTTTGAAGTGTAAAAACAACATTTCCGTGTATAACTAATGATCTTTTGAAAAGGTCATAAATTGAAAAACGTATTTGTTGATTCGTTTGATAACAAAAGTTATCGAGAAACGGAACCGTTTTTTTAGCTGTTTTCAAAGGATTATACTGGGTAGTTTACATAACAACGACGGATAATAAAATTGGGGATTGCCTAACAAGCACTTCTAACACTTTTATTTCACTCTAAACAGCAAAATGAGAATTCAGAAATTCGTCCACATCTCATTAAGACAAGATACCCATCTGATCAAGAGGATTCTGACGATCTAGTCCCGGAAGACGGGGCATTACTGCAAGTTTCCTACGTTCAGTCAGCAAGACCTGTAGAGACCGAAAGGATCCGCAATGAGGGTGAAAATATAGATACGGTGGACCTCATCACGGAAAACCCTGAGGCAATATGGGAAAACTTATTAGAGGAAGAAAACTGGACCAGTATCTTTTTGTCTGACGACGAGGATTTCGATGAACCGAGCTGTGATGTCGAAGTTTTTGTAATTTCACCAAATTTATTGAAACTTTTTGGATTTATTTTATTTATCTGGAACGTATTTTGTCTAGGATCTGAATGCGTATTCTCAGCGGTATCTACCCAGAGAAAAGTGTGCCACATTGCTAGCGATAGCGTTCTACTTGAAGCACCAACTGAGCGACTCGGCATTGCAGCATTACCTGAACATTAACCGAGTGACCCATACCGCCCTCGATCAAAGTGAGATGGCGTCACCTCACATGTTGTTGAAGAAATATCAGCATCTAAGAGGCAGCGTAAGAAAGGTTTTCTTGTGCGTGGTTTGCAGTAAGCCGCTCGTGACATCTTCTAATGGAAAACCGTTGAAAGAGCAGCCTTGCAACCACAAATACGACCCAAAAACGCACGATGGCTCGTTTTTGCTGTTTTTACCTGTCCTCGAACAGCTTTATTTCTTCCTGGAGAACTACGGCATGCTCAAGAGAGACACTTCGGAGACCTGTTACCGCGGAGATGTCCATACCGGAAGGCTATTCCGGAAATACATGAAGCAAGGGTTTATTGACGATCAAACTTTGACAATTCAACTAAACGCCGACGGAGCCAAAATCTTCAAATCAAGCAAATACGGATTCTGGCTCTTCATGGGAATTATCAACGAAGCAGATTACTCGATTCGCCGCTCTAACGTTATATTATTCGCGTTATGGTATGGCAACAGGAAACCTCCCATGGATGCCTTCTTCGAAACTCCATTAAAGGAGTTAGAAAGACTACGAACTGAGGGATTCCAATTTAAGGAATCAACGTATAAATTATTGCCCGTTATCATTACCTTAGACTCGGTTGCCAGACCCATCATGCGTAACACTACGCAGCATAATGGAGAATGCGTTTGCGATTTCTGCTTGCACCCCGGTAACTAAGCTTATTTTAAGGTTACTTATGAATTCACGTAATTTCTTGTGATTCTAGGAATCGTAGTTAGGGTAGGGAGAGGGTGTGCCCGGGTCTATCCTGAGCCACGTGAAGGACAGCCAAAGTACCCGAGGCGGACTCTACATCAGCACTTCGAGGATGTACAGGTATTCAAAGCATACTTTTTCTTCTTTTTTTCTCCCCCAAGTAATATGAATATGTTTCAATAGCATTTTTTAGACTGGGGTGTACACAGGCATGGAGTCATGGGCGACAGTCCATTTCCTCACCTTCGTGGTTTTAATTTCATTCGGGCGTTTATTCCCGATTACATGCATGGAGTATGCCTCGGCGTAATAAGGTACTTCCTGCTGTTGTGGACAGAGTCGAGGTGTAGCAAGGAGCCATGGTCAATCCGGTAAAAAAATCTCCATTATCAACCAACGCTTATCGGCTGCAAAACCACCATACCAAATAACTCGCTCGCCAAGAACTTTAGACAACTTCGAATTTTGGAAGGCCTCCGAGTTCAAGACATTTGGACTGTACTATTTTCCCATACTTGAAGGAGTGCTCCCAGAGCCATACTATAATCACTTCCTGCTCCTGTCGTACAGCTTATACGTGCTGCTCCAGGACAAGGTGCACTGTGACGACATAAGTGATACTCGGGGAATGTTGTCCGAGTTTGCTTCTCAAACTGAAGTTCTTTATGGTCAGGAACACGTAAAATTCAACGTGCACTTACTGACTCATCTGTCTGACAGCGTGGATGACTGGGGGTCGCTTTGGGCAACCTCCACCTTGATCCCTGAACATTTCAACGGGATGCTCTCAAAACTTTGCAACGGAACTCAAGCTACTGCGGATCAAATGGCGCACAATCTGCTGCTCGAAAAGGCTATCGTATCTGAAGTAGTCGAGCTTATGGAACGGGATAAACTGTTACCTGAGGTACGATCCCTGTTCACCGAGTTACTGGATATTCCTCTTTCGGTGAAAAAAAAATTTTGCGAACTCCCTGGGATCGGCTTGAAAACAGGAGCAAGCCTGGTTGGACGTGGAACGAAAAAAACTCTAGACACTGAAGACCAAGATGTCAATAAGCTGCTTTTCGGCTTGACTGAAAGCACTATGTCCCTGCCAGTCCCAGAAAGTGGCGACCGTTTCATGAGGTTTCGAACACCTGGCGGTAGCATTTTCACGACGAAAACCAGGGTCACCAAAAGAAGTAACTACTGTGCACTTCTGAAAGACGGAAGATTTTTTCTTATAAAAGATTTTCCTCGTGTTTCCCACCCGTTTCTCCCAGACGAAGTGATAATGCTCGGTTACCTGCTGGAAGAGGTTGAACGAGAAAGGAACATTTACAGTTCTCAACTCACTATTTGCAATTCTCGGAATCCGAAAGGCCTCACTGCCAGATTGTGCCAAGATCCCGAGTTAAGAAGAATTGCTTGTTTCAGTCGGGATATACGACGGAAATCTGTAAAAACATCTGTCAATCCGCTGACAAACATTTACACTGTGACAGCATTGGTAAATGAGGAGGAAACCGACTAAACTGTAATAAACGCAAAAACAATTGACCGACGATGTTAACTTGTTTCTTATCTAATAAATGCAAACCGATAAAAGGGACCAATTGCACAGCTATGTTCATAAAAAAGCGTACCGCATGGGAAGGTTAGAGGTAGTTTTTTTGGAATTTATAAAACTATTTATTTATACACAAAATTTAATAAGTATAGATTAGACACTGCTTTAATTGGATTAGCCTATATTATCGAGTAATATAATGTTCTTGCAAAATCTAACACAAAAGTGATGTTTAACTTTTCGATGCTGTTCCCTCATTTCTTATGAACATCACTGTACATATGCGTCATAATAAATATTAAAATACAACAATTTACTGAATAATTAATGAAAATGAAATAAACAATCGCATATAATGTTTAAAATAGCATACAAAAATGAGGGATAGTTTGATTATCAACGTATATTTAAGTAAATAGATATAAAATAAAAAATCATGCATAGAGATGCGGCAACATTTACGTATATTTAAAACACAGTATAAATTTGCGAAGTAACTCGCACAAATAAACAAATAAATTTGTCAAACGCATCAAACGCGTGTTATAAAAGCTGGTATTCTAACGTGTTGTAGGTTTACGGGTAACAAGCTAGTCTCGGGTGAGCTTGTAACCGGTTAGTTTTCGAAACGTTACCAACGCGGCGCGATACTGAAGCTAGTTTAAAGCTGGGCCAATGCCAGCTTGGCGAAACAGGGCCAAAACAAGCTAGCCGCTTGCTTTCATAAGAATTGTCAAGCTTCAGCCATCCTTTGCCTAGTTAGCCACTAGCTTCTATACCACTGCACTATGTAGAGCAAGCAAGCCGTTAACACGTGGCGAGCTTGCTGTTTCGAGACCAGCGTGAGCCTGGTAAGTCGTCGCTGAAACTTTTCGTAAGGGCAATTTGGGACAAAAGGTTTTCAACTCCTATAAGTCTGGTTGGAATGTGCTTGGAGTATGGGACGGCAAACTTGAAGCTTTGATCGTCATTGCAACTCTGTTGAAAACCGAAGATTCCTGCCGTCCATCTTTTCTCTGGAAATTGAGTACTATTTTACCTAGATAGATGTTCTATGACTGCTTCATTTTCGAGTCCTCGCTTTTAAACCTTTCGCCGTTCATAATCGTTCAAAGGGTGTTTACTATCGACAGATTCAAAAGATAGTGGATCTCTACTGGTCTCCCAACACCTTCCCTGTACAATTAGTTCCGTCTTGTTAGAGTGAGTCCCCATCAGTGAAACTTAATACTTGAGGTCTGAAATCAGCCTGGACACCTCGTCATTGATAATACTTTCCAAGCTCGATTTCCCATATTCGAAGTCCAATAAAACTATTAAAACGAAGCGGCGAAGCTCTTTATTGCCATTGATCACCCTCGTTGAATAGGAGTCCTTCATTTAGAATGAGTTGGTGATGGAAGACACAGAGCGAAATAAATAAAACTTGGTGTATTACCGTGATAGCCTTCAGCTCTGGCAAATCTCAGATATAAATAGGTCTTCCAGAGAAGCTCTCTTCCTTGAAAGCGTCTCGAATGGATTCATAGCTGTTCAGCACCACCACCCTGGTCCAAACAACAAAATGTTTATTCCAGTACACTGAACTACAACAGACTTACTTTCTGTGTCCAAAATCTACGCTGAAAACATCGCCATATTTTTCAGATAGATTTATCAGTGTAATATAGGAAAGGGTGCCAAGAAAAGGCAAGTAGCCCACAAGTGGAAGTTTCACTGGGCCTGTGTAAAATGAAATTCTAAATCGTTCGCAGCACAGGGTTCGTAAATACTAGTATTTATAATTTGTAAACCTATTGTAACAATAACTGCAGTAAATATCATGAGAAAAATTTAGTGGTCTGGCTTTTGCACAGGAAAAATAAGAACAGAAAACACAGTAATGCAAAAACCAGCACGTTGAACGGTCTGCTAGAACCTCCTAGACACGCAGAAAACGGCACAGAAATCGCTTATATTTATTCCACCGCTTTCTGCTTTAGAGGCCAAACCATCACTTTGTAAAGTAAATCGTTCATAGAATATTTACTCGAGTACTGCGTACATGCATAAACCTTTCAGCTAGAGAAGAATAGAATGCTGCCTTTTAGATTTATATTTGGCGGAACAATAATGAGCTTTTGTTTGCCAACATCAATTCTCGGCTATTCTTGTTTAGGCATGAAATCGAATCTATTGTCTTCATTGTGATAACTTTTTCTATAATTTTTTTTACGGTATAAAATGCACCAAATCATTAATAATGGGTAACTTACTACCGTGTATACAAGAAGTATAGATATAAGCAAATAAATAGGTATAAAGAGGCGAAGCAAGGATTTACATACATTAGTGGGATTTACTTGTTTTTGTTTTGAACGATGCGCAGTGCTTTTAGATAGGTTTTTGCTACTGTGTTATTTTTTATTCCGAAAGCGAAACCTTCTCTAGTGTCTACTATTACACTCCACTTTGAATGTTAATTCCGAACACTTGCCACTTTCAAAGTCCTTAACGGCTGGGGTGCGTCGAGTCGGAATTTATCTATTTATCAACCGCTACGACATTCGGAACTTAGATGCTGCAATAATCAAAAACTAATTCCATTGCTTCAAATAGCTGATAGCATGACCATATAGCGAAAGATAGAAAGTATTAAAACGGCAGAATCGTTAAAGCCTCATGTAAGTTGATTGCAGTTAAACTGTTTTCGGCAGAGTAAAAGTGAAAAATGAGGTCGAGTGGGACGTGATTGTTTAAGTCGAAGTAAATCCTTTACATTCTCTGAAAGACATTGCATATAAGTAGATAGCTGTAAAGAAATGACGATACAGGCAAACAAGACCGAAGCAGAACTCCTGTGAAAACGCACATGCTTACCGCTAGATGGTCATAGTAAAGGATACAATTGTTATGAATCGAGTTCAAGTTATATGCCTGTAAGAGGGTTAAGTGAAGGAAATGTATTTAACTTTTGCATTCATGATAACTTAACAATAATAAGGGGTTTACATTTGAATGGGTAATATCGAGGGAGGAACTGATTTCTCTGAAGGGTTTGACCGCTAGACAGTGACTGTGAAAGTTGAATCGATCGAAGTACAGCTTACATACGACAGCCCTACTCAGCTTTATGGAAGGTTGTGCACGAACGCGTGCGTAATTTTGATTTGGATCTATTAACAATTACGAGCAAGGTGAGGTTCTGTTTGAATGAACAAGTGCTGAACATGTACGGACAAAGTACTACCCAAACGATTTCTTGTACAGTCATGTACCAAAAAAAAAAAGAGAAAAAAAAACGATACAACAACAACTGAGATAGGAAAGACATAAAAGCTCCTGCGAGCATTCAGCAGCCCAGTCATAGCGCAAATTTTAATGTCTAAGGTTTAATTAGATCAATCTTTTCTCATTTTACTTCCTATCTTAAGTTAGTGTATCGTGTTTTATTTTTTTTTGTCCAAGACGGTACATATATTGGTTAGGGAGTCTACAATCGGCAACAATGATTACAAAATTCACTTGACGGTTTATGTTCATTAATCTTAAGACATAGGAGGCCCGCGTAATTAATTCTCTTGCCCCATACAAATGATCTACAGACACTAGGGCTCGCAATATATTTTCCTGAAACATTTGGTGGCCCTGAAAGGAGCCGCGGGTTTCAAAGTCTGGCAAGAGGAGCAGGCATCTAGCCGCCGAAACCATAGAGGGTGCGGCCTTGGCGCTTTAGGGCATAGACGACGTCCATGGCGGTGACAGTCTTGCGCTTGGCGTGCTGGTGTAAGTTACGGGATCGCGGATGACGTTTTCGAGGAACACCTTCAGAACTCCGCGAGTTCCTTCGTAGATGAGGCCCGAATCTTCTTTTCAGAAGTTCCTGTAACAAAGTAGTAACCACTCTTTACTCGTGTGCAATCGAAAAGGCAAACTAAATTGTACATGCTCAGATAACGGAGGGGTGCTTTGGAATAATCTTGTCTATTGGTGCAACGATCAAATGGTGCAAGAACTGGTCGAATTGAATGAAAACAACATAATACGTAACGAAAAAAATAAAGAACAATAATAACAAATAAGAAAACTATTGAAAAGGATGAAGCAGGGACGTTGGTTAAATTGACGTACAATATAACTGAAATTCAGCGGAACGCTAACGGACCTTTTGTGCGAAAGAGATGATGGCCCTGAAAAGGGCCGCTGGTTTGGCAGGCTGGTGTATAGAAACAATTTATTCCGACTTGTCGGTCTTCTTGGGCAACAGGACGGCCTGAATGTTGGGGAGAACACCACCCTGTGCGATGGTGACACCAGACAGGAGCTTGTTCAGTTCTTCGTCGTTACGGATGGCCAGCTGCAAGTGACGCGGGATGATGCGGGTCATCTTGTTGTCGCGGGCTGCGTTGCCAGCGAACTCGAGCACTTCGGCGGCCAAGTACTCCATCACTGCGGCCAGGTAGACGGGCGCTCCGGCTCCGACGCGCTCGGCATTAGTTGCCCTTGGCTTCATCCGGTGGATACGACCAACCGGGAATTGGAGTCCAGGGCGACTTGAACGAGTCTTTGCCTTTCCCTTGACTTTGCCTCGTTTGCCTCGACCAGACATGTTCACGCGTCAGGCGGTTGTGTGCTTCAAGCAAAAGGATGAAAAAGCTTCAACACCCTGTGGCACAGCTACTGACTCAGCTTCACCAGACTTTTCTTTTACTAAATGTGAAGTCGTCTTTTCCACAGCACAATAAACGAGCGATTAGTCAAGTTACATCTTGAAAATTAGACTCCACCATCAATGCTGACGATATTACTTCAAGTTACAGAGAGATACGAGCTCTAGAATCCTGACCAATAAAATTGCGGTCGATTGTCGAGCGTTTCGACGATATCCCCCTGTTTCTAATGTTGCCTGGTGCGCTGGAGATCTCCGTTACTCATTATTCAATTACCTCACACGGAACATGCCACCGAAAGTCAGCGGAAAAGCAAGCCAAGAAGGCGGGCAAGGCCCAGAAGAACATCAGCAAAGACGACAAGAAGAAGAAGCGCCGTAGGAAGGAAAGCTACGCCATCTACATCTACAAAGTCTTGAAACAGGTCCACCCGGACACGGGCATCTCTTCCAAGGCCATGAGCATCATGAACAGTTTCGTCAACGACATTTTCGAGCGAATCGCCTCCGAGTCGTCCCGTCTGGCCCAGTACAACAAGCGCTCGACCATCACGAGCAGGGAAATCCAGACCGCCGTGCGACTCCTGCTGCCCGGTGAATTGGCCAAGCACGCCGTCAGCGAAGGAACAAAGGCAGTCACCAAGTACACCAGCTCTAAGTAAAGCGGCTTCCGACTCAGTACAACACCCCAACGGCCCCTTTTAAGGGCCACCAACTTTGTTTAGAAATCGAGAGTTTTGCTCATCTTACGTCTTGCGAACGCGAGGTCGAACACGACGCTTTAAGAGTGGATAAATTAGTTGCTGCATCAGTCCGCGGGAGTACCGCCAGGTGCCGTAGTTATGGCGTCGTAAAGCAAAATAGCCAGTGCGATTGATCTCCAACGCTCCCGGGCCTGTTGGGTTTTTCTGCCTAACTCGTCCCGTCTCGCGTCCATTTCTTGTTCTTACACTACACTCACTGCAAACTGTGTTAGTTGGAAAAGCAAAATACATTTTTCTCTCGGTTTTCGAACATTCCCTCAGTTTTTTTTTACTAAAAACAGCCAACAGATGGCGTTGAAACGAGAACAAAACCGGGCCCGGGCAGCGTAACATTTCTTACTCATACTCGCAGCCGGCGATACCGGGTAAAAAGCCAACAGCACCCAGTGTTCCCAGGCGGTCACCCATCCAAGTACTGACGAGGCCCGACGTAGCTTGACTTCCGGGATCTGACGGGACCGGGTACTTTCTACGTGGTATGGCCGTTGCCGGCTACAGATTGATGGTTCAGAAAAGACGTTCGTTTCGGTTGTGTAACACTACATTCGCTAAACCTCTCCCGTCTCTCTTTTCCCAATTCAGTCAGTTTGGTGGCGTTTGGAAGGGGCGTTGTTGAATTAAATGGAATACAGTAACACACATACGATGTATTACTATTACATACCTTCGCTATGAATAGTTTGGTTGTTTTGTAATAAGCCGTAATAATAAGATACACAAGATAATGAATAACTAGTAATAATTTGGTTATTACTTATTTTTTGTATTTTTCTTTAAGGATAATATTCCATGGATTACACAGCTAGGCAAAACATGGAATTTTTCGATTGAACTCGAATTTGAATTGAGCAATTTCTTATTCTCTTGTTGCTTCGCCACATCAAATGACCAAACTGCAAAAGTAACTGGAACCGGAAATCGGGCCGAGATTCGTAATCGATGACCCGTTACCGCCAAGTAACCTGATCCGCACAACCCTAGGGTCAAGGATCTGCGCTGTGAAGGCAGTCAGGGTTTTTAGTTGCATTCGGTTCCAAAATCGACATGGAACAATATTATTCGTCTGATAACCGTGGGATAATAATATCCTTAGCATGATTCTTATACTCAGTCAATCGTATGATTCAGACGTCATGTGAACCTAAAGACAGAGATATGAAAAATCTTAGTCGGTCACCGATAACAGACGTCATTTTGCGTCTGGCTTCTAGACGAAAAATCCCTCAGTCGTATCACGTTCTACCGCTAGATGACGCTACCGCATTATGTAATTTACGCGCATGTCCTATGTTAAACTCGGGAATTTATCTTGGGCTAAGACGAAAAGAGTACTGAGCTTGAAGGCTTTGAGGCTAGCGATGTGATTTCAAATAAATTTGGTGGCCCTTAAAAGGGCCGGGGGTTGAGAATTTGCTATGAGGAACCGGTTTTAACCGCCGAAACCGTACAGGGTGCGACCCTGACGCTTCAGTGCGTACACGACGTCCATGGCGGTGACTGTCTTGCGCTTGGCGTGCTCGGTGTAGGTGACGGCATCACGAATCACGTTCTCCAGGAACACCTTCAGGACACCACGAGTTTCTTCGTAAATGAGGCCAGAGATACGCTTGACGCCCCCACGACGAGCGAGACGGCGAATAGCAGGTTTAGTGATACCCTGGATGTTGTCACGAAGAACTTTGCGATGACGCTTGGCGCCTCCTTTACCGAGTCCTTTGCCTCCTTTCCCGCGACCAGTCATGCTGTATTTTGTGGTGATGTTTGGTGAGGGAATATTGTCAGTTTGACTTGCAGCTACCTTTTTATACAGGGCTCAATCGATCTGATTGGCCACCTTATGGCTCCGCTGGGCGTGGCATCCGTGCGACTCTTTCTCCAATGAGCTGAAAAGGAATGAGCTATTTACTAAGCGTCCGTCTCGCTAGTACATACAATTGGGCATGACCATTGGGCAAGTCATTCTCCACTGTTTTACCGCAATGGCTCGTACCAAGCAAACCGCCCGCAAGTCTACTGGAGGCAAGGCTCCCCGCAAGCAGCTGGCCACCAAGGCTGCCCGCAAGAGCGCTCCGGCCACCGGTGGAGTCAAAAAGCCCCATCGTTATCGTCCTGGGACAGTTGCTCTTCGCGAGATCCGTCGTTACCAGAAGTCGACCGAGCTGCTGATCCGCAAGCTGCCCTTCCAGCGCCTGGTGCGTGAAATCGCCCAGGACTTTAAGACGGACCTACGCTTCCAGAGCTCGGCCGTGATGGCTCTTCAGGAGGCTAGCGAAGCCTACTTGGTGGGTCTCTTTGAAGACACAAACTTGTGCGCTATCCACGCCAAGCGCGTCACTATCATGCCTAAGGACATCCAACTGGCCCGTCGTATTCGTGGGAGAGAGCTTAAGGCGTCTTGAGCTGAACTTCCATAACCAACGGCCCTTTTAAGGGCCACAAAGATGAACAGAAGTAGAGAGATGCTGCCTTTCTCATGGTGAACAACACAGTATTGCGAATGTGGCATAGTGTAAACCGTACAAGAATAGTCCACACGCGAAAACGAACGCAAATTCGTTCTTGAAACGACCCAGCAACAGCAGATTAACCCTTCTTAACCTATACTTGAATAAAATGCAGACCTCTGTATTTATTGCAGGCATTGTATTGCAATAACATGTATTATAATTTCCCCTGAGATTATGGAGGGGTGCTTCCAAATGATCTTTTCCGTTACTGCTGCATGGAATGATTAGCAAGGCTGAATTACGTTGCCGAGCTTCCTTCCGCAATCGTGGGGCGGGCCTTTTTCTCGCTTACCGTACTAATTTGTATAAAACGCAATTTCATGATTCTAGTTCAATTTTTACATTTCTCGTAAGTTTAACTGTTATTAATGAGTACAATTATCTGGATCGCTTGATTGATTTACAAAGAAAACAAGGAGACTAGATTTTCAACTCCAGGAGAAATGACTGAGGGGCAGTCAGCCAGTGGGCCCTGCAATTAAAAAAAAAATAACAAGTCTAACTAAAATTTTCCACGCTCATCCCGTTACTACTAAAACATCTAAATATTTCTAATTAAAAACAAAATTTTTAGTGTTTCATTATTCGCATATTATGCGGGATAGTGATGTCAGCTTGATTGCTGATTAGATTTGAAATTATGAACAATAACGACATTAAGTGTCGTCGTACCAAATCACTTTTCGTCTGTGAAGCATGTGCTAATAAGATGACATCTACAGCGTGACGAGATTTCAGTATAGTAGTAGCGAACCTTTTCTATGACATAAGTGGTGGCCCTGAAAAGGGCCGTTGGTTGAAAAGAATCTTCGTGGGCATAAGCTTATTCCGACTTCTCGGTTTTCTTGGGCAGCAGGACAGCCTGGATGTTGGGAAGCACACCACCCTGAGCGATGGTGACACCAGACAAGAGCTTGTTCAGTTCTTCATCGTTACGGATGGCCAGCTGCAAGTGACGCGGGATGATGCGGGTCTTCTTGTTGTCGCGGGCTGCGTTGCCGGCCAACTCGAGTACTTCGGCGGCCAAGTACTCCATCACTGCGGCCAGGTAGACGGGCGCTCCGGCTCCGACGCGCTCAGCATAGTTTCCCTTTCGCAGCATACGGTGAATACGACCGACGGGGAACTGAAGTCCTGCACGGCTCGAACGAGTCTTTGCCTTTCCCTTGACTTTGCCTCCTTTGCCTCGTCCAGACATATTGACGTTTTGCGGGTTGAGCAGATTGCAAAGATGCGACAAATAATGCCACTACACGAATAATTTATAGGGCACTCTTTCTGACTCAGCCTTGCCAGACATTTCTGTCACGAAACAAGACGTCGTCTATTCCCAACACACTCGTGAACCAAATAGTGGTCAATTTGCAATACCCAAGTGTAAAATCCAGATTCTCCCGATGATAAACTTCAGTTAAGTATGGTTCCAGAGAAGCAATATTAGATTACAAATATTATCCAATAAAAATGAAAGCCTTTGGCGGGCGCTTTGGCTAACCACGAGCACCCTTCATAAAGATGTCCGGTGTACGTGTGTCCCACATCTGCCATTTGTTCAGTGACCCTATCCCGAACCATGCCACCCAAAGTCAGCGGAAAAGCAGCCAAGAAGGCGGGCAAGGCCCAGAAGAACATCAACAAGGACGACAAAAAGAAGAAGCGCCGCAGGAAGGAGAGCTACGCCATCTACATTTACAAAGTTCTGAAGCAAGTCCACCCGGACACGGGCATCTCTTCCAAGGCCATGAGCATCATGAACAGCTTTGTCAACGACATTTTCGAGCGCATCGCCTCCGAGTCGTCCCGTCTGGCCCAGTACAACAAGCGCTCGACCATCACGAGCAGGGAAATCCAGACCGCTGTGCGACTCCTACTGCCCGGTGAATTAGCCAAGCATGCCGTCAGCGAAGGAACAAAGGCAGTCACCAAGTACACCAGCTCCAAGTAAAATGGGCTTCCGACTCATTACAATATAAACCCAACGGCCCTTTTCAGGGCCACCAATTTTGTTTCAGAATTGAGTAAGCCTGCCGTATACCCCCAAGTATGTAGGTCGAGATCACTCGGCGCCTGAGATTACTTGCTACATCTGACCCATAGGACTATCGCTAGGTGCCGTGAAGATACTGTCGTACGACACAAAGGCTGGCGCCATTTGCCGGCTTCCCTCTTCTCCTCCGTTTGCTTTTTTCTCAACGCGGACGGGCGACCCCAAACAAAGCAACACCGGCGCGGGAAAAATTTACTGCCGCAAACCATGTGGTCCCCGCGGTTGTAGGTTATATGATGACAAAAAAATGCAGGCGGGGGCTTATGGAAAAAAGAAAGATTACCACATCGGGTTCCGCGAGGACAATACCAAGGGCAGTCTATCCGTTCGTCATCTTCTGCGCTTACGCTGGTTACGAAACGGAGTAGAAATCTTGACAAAGCTTTCCCGGCTTTAGCGAGTTTCACTTTCCCTTACTCTAAACTTCCATAGATGGCGCTAAAAAGAGAATGAAAAAAGCGACAGAACAACGTGTGGCTTCAAAGCCACCTAGGGACTCCCAACCGGCGGCCGAACTTCGGAAAAAGAAAAAAGTCAACAGCACCCAGTGTTCCCAGGCGATCATCCATCAGAGTACTGACTGGGCCCGATGTAGCTTGACTTCCGGGGTCTGACGGGACCGGCTACTTTCTACGTGGTATGGCCGTTGACATGAGCTTGGTTAGATTTTAAAATAAAATCCCTGATTCGTTCGCTTCACGAACTTTCCTCCTTTCTCTCTCTTTTCTGTGTGGTTGGCTTGCGTGAGCACTTAAGTTATAGTACTGAAGTATCTTGAAACACTTTTTTGGCCTTTCAGTTTACGTACGTGCGTTTTCAACTGCAAGTTTGATTCCTATACTCGTTTATTAGCCAATAAAGTACCTAACGCCATCTATTGGTTGTTATATAAGCTTGCGCGCCGCCATCTCGAGGGCATCTACCTTGTTTCTCATAAAATTTCATGCTGATAATTTGTAACTTTATAAACAAAGTAGAAAAAAATTTGACCATCTATAGATCCGATTAATTAGAATACACATTATAGTATCTGATAAAATTTCTGAAATTGCATTATGTCTATCCTAACTCAAGTGCGACTGTTACTCGATAAACAGTTTCTTATTGACTTGGGGATCAAAAACCAGCCTAAACTGAAGACTAATCATGAACGAACATGAAAAAAGGTGTCACGGAGTATTCTAAATCATACAATCAGCCTCACACTGCGTTCTGTAGCGGGACGCTATCCCGCGACACGACGAAAACGTAAGCTGTACTTTGGACATACGTGGGTACCTATGCAGTTATTTATTTATTTTTTTTTTGTATGTCTAAAACAGATTAGTTCCTACTATAAAGAAAGAAAAACAAAAGTGTCACCTTAAGATTTTATTGCACCACCATGCAACAATAATGTGGAAGAAAACGAAGAAGGAACAAAACTCAAGCTTTGACGAACCGCAGTTGACCCCATACATTCTGCATGTTTGTTGCACGCAGTATCTTACACTGGACAAAAGAATAACAAAAAATGCGCAAGAAAAACTCTCTGAAACAAGTATTGCTGGGGAGTCAAAACCGCAAAATAATGGCTGGTCGTAGTTTTTCGTTTTTGGGAACGAGGGGGCAAGGATCAGCAATTTGCCACGGCGTTTCAGCGATTTCTTTGACTTTGGGTTCGTCCAAACTATCCAGACTGTTATTCTGGTGCTCTGAGTTTCACCATAATTAAAACCCTATCCTTGCTGCTATCCTCGTGAAACACTTTTTTGGCCCTTCAGTTTTACATACGTGCGTTTTCCACTGCAAGTTTCATTCCCATTCCTGCGTTTATTTAGCCAATGGGGTCCTGATCAGTTTTCGTTCCCCCAACCTCCGCTAAGTGGCGTGCGAGTCTATCACACCCTACTCGATGCTGCCGCGCATACCCAGATACTGCGACTTTATTCGCGTTTTTTCTTTTCCTTACTGTTGCCGCTTCAGAAAATTGTCTTCAAGTTAACTATAAATTAAGTATATGAAGATTTTTTTGATACTTGTCTCTTTCTGAAGATGATTAAGCATCGTGAAAAATTACGGAAGATTTCCAAGACGCGTCAAACTTTCTGGGCAAAATATGTAACACTACGTTCCCCCTACATACTATACTGGTATAACTTTGGTAATAGCTATCTCTTCACTGTGTGATTTATTCCCGATTTGCAATTTAACTGGAATAATTCACGCAGTGTGAACATGACGTAACATTCATGGGTAAAGGACGACTCGCTGGATCATCAGAGAAGATCGGAAAGTGGTTTTCGACGCCTACCTTCTGAACCACTTTCAATCCCGACGGCGTCATACGCGGTATGTTAGTCCGCGTAGCCCCAAGGCTCGTTCAAAAGTCGATTAATTAATAAAATTATAAGTATTTCTACAGTAACTAAAGTAAAACTGGACTAACTTAGTGCGTAATCTATGTATACTACATCCTCGTATGGATAAAGTGACTCAAATCATGCCGACTCGAGATGTGAAATCGTTGAAGTTGTTGCAAATTTTACTGAAACGAATAATTTGAGAATAGAAAACATTGTAACCATTATTTCAATGAATATTACTATCAGGGTAAAGGGTACAATACTACTTTGAAAGGGAATCCTATACTTTGTGATAAATTTAGAATGTAGCCTTTCCCTTTGGTTCAACAACGGTTTCGATATCGAGGAACGCATCTCTCAGATGATTTGAATCACTTTGTTCTAACATAAATTCACTAGGGTAAATTTCCTTAGCTAAGTTAATAAACTCCAGGTAAGTGACGACAGAAATGTCATCAATATACCTGCGATTATTAAACAATAGTCTAGCAAGTGACTTATTAGATTTCATAATGTTTAGCATATACTTATACTCTAGCCAAGACAAATACAAATTAGCGATCAGAGGACTCGCACTGCCACCCATCGGGATTCCTGTTGTCTGAAGAAAAGTTTTGCTACCAAAAGAAACAAATAACTTTTTTAAGACGAAATATATAATAGGTCAAGCAGACGTGACAGATCAAAAGTGTCTGCCTTGTTGACATACGGAACCCAACTGGCGTCAAGGAAGCCACTTCTCACGCGTAATGACCTGTAATTTGCAAGACTGAGAACAAAAATCGACAATTCGCTTAATTCTTTAGAGACCAAATGAAGAGGTAAATTAGTACATCAAGTAGTAAAATCAAAAGTATTGATACTATTTATATTTTAAGTTTTATAATGATTAAATACATCTAGCGAGTTATCGACACTCCAATATGCATTATACCCAGTATTACGCAAGATACCACTACAATATTGTCTAAATTTATTCCTAACAGATTTTAAACAAGTTAAGTCTGTAACTGAGGCTTGAGTTAAATAACAAGAACTAGGACCAGCAATAAATCTAGGTTTATAAGGTTCTTATGTAAATTGGAAATCCAATATAACAAAGGAATTCTGTCGTATTTATCTTTTACACTAATTTGAAACTCTTTTTGTTAAGCGTGGTTACCGGAAATATTCTATGATAAAGTAATATTTACGAGTAAAACGAATATTAAATGCATAATTACATAATTCCCCGAATAATTAACTAATTTATACCCCATAACAAGTCACCCAAATCAGGTGAAGACGTTTAATGACTGCTTAGGATAGCTTCAGGTTTGGAACGTTTCAGAATATCGTTCAGGTGAAGACGTCAGTGCCTGTCTAGGATAGT
Source organism: Eulimnadia texana (assembly GCA_002872375.1). NCBI lineage: Eukaryota > Metazoa > Arthropoda > Branchiopoda > Diplostraca > Limnadiidae > Eulimnadia > Eulimnadia texana. Next base: position 369,877 of record NKDA01000011.1, read on the forward strand.
TTCAGATTCGGACAGTTTTAGGATATCGTTCAGGTAGAAATTTTAGTATCCTTTCAGTGTATGATAAGGGAATTATACTTTTTCTAGGCACGAACAGGAGGCCTTTCGGTATATCTAGAATCTTTACGAAATTATGCGAAGGCGTGTTCAGGATACTATTCAGGATATCGAGGGTATGTTCAGCATGTCATTCAGGTTAGCGCAGACGTCCTTAGTTTTTCATTGGGTCTCTTAGCTTATTTGGCCGGAACTTTGTATCACAGATTGTAATGTAAGTAATTTTTAAGAACGTCCAAATATTCGAGTTATAGTTTAGCAGAACTCCAAATTTATTAACAACGAAAGGAGCAAATCCGACTGGGAAAAAGAAAGAGTTAATTGAAAGGTAGCAAATAACCTTCGACTTAGCTTCAAACACGGATTCAAACACAATAATCTTTCCTGCATCCTTAAACGCTTGAATTCTACGATCGGAACAAGGAACTGGGCTTTGTCCCAGACAGGAGTGCCGCCGCTGGATTCCGAATGTCGCTTCCACACGATTCGATGTATAAAGATGTACACACAGGATCGCAAACCCCGAAGGTTAAACTGGAAAAAATAAAATTCTCCAAGAGGATAAAAAGACTCCAATAGGACCTTTCGTAAGTTCATCAGTTACTACTAGAGAATACTATAAAGAAGACTATTGGATATGATTACTTAATACAGGGTTTCCCTTTGGTCTTAACGATAAAATTAAGAATTTTGGTTTATTATCTCTTAATTTAAGTTAGTCTAATGTAGATAATCTACCTTATTTTACCGTTTCTATTAAGAGACATAGACGTAGCTATGGTCATAGAAAAAGTAAGAATTGACCTAAATGTTACATTACAATAACTAAGTCCCTTCTTAGATCTTTTGAAATAAGTTTACATAGATTATATGTTCATTTAAGAAGTTTGTCTCGTCCTACCTAAATTTCTGTCTTTAATGATATCGTTAATGATACATTCATTCATTCAAGTATAGTAGATGTAAAATTATTTAGGGAAATAATCTTAAACTACATATTAGCATATAGGCAGAAACATGATAATGTTAAGCGAACTAGTGATAAAACTAGTAACTATTTGGCAGTTCCATTTGAAAATAAATCCATAGAATATTTAAATATTCCCTCTATTCTTAACTGTAGAAAAGTAGGAGAAAAATTGCCAACTGGAGTGAGTAAGGGTCATGACATATTGGTAAGATACTCGTATACACGGCGCGTGAGTAGTCTTGTTTTCAATTATAACAAAATTTTGCGAGACCTGGACGGCTTAAATTATTTGGGTAGACTGATTTGTGATTCTTCTAATAACATTCATTATAAACCTTTTATTGATCAAATCTCAGGCCACGTGACTACGGGTAACTTGAATATAATCCAAGATGAGATATTGCGGATGATCATGTCTAAAGGAGCAATTTCAAAATTGAAAAAGGTTTCAGTTTCAAGAGAGCAATACAGCTGCTTGAATCTTCTCTTTATAAGTTATTGAGAGATCTAATAAAAAAGTTAAATGTAAAATGAATCAAATTTCAAAACTGGAAGTTGGAAACAATTAGGCTGTGTAAACTGAAACTGGGTCCTTGCGGCCAGCAGCGTGATTGTAACGCGGTCTCTAGTAAAGAAATTAAAAATAAATCAGCATCAGTACATGACAGATTCGTCATCACTCCAGTAGACAAAGTTAGTAATAATTATGCAATTGTATGTAAATCATATTATATAACTACCTTAGCTAGGGAATTAGGCCTTCACTCCGGTGTAAACAATTCAGTATACCAAACGGACTCTACCTCAAAATATATTCTGCTTTCCAATTAAAACTTGATTAACAAAAAGAGTTTCAAATTAGTGTAAAAGATAAATACGACAGAAATTTAGGTAGGACGAGACAAACTTCTTAAATGAACATATAATCTATGTAAACTTATTTCAAAAGATCTAAGAAGGGACTTAGTTATTGTAATGTAACATTTAGGTCAATTCTTACTTTTTCTATGACCATAGCTACGTCTATGTCTCTTAATAGAAACGGTAAAATAAGGTAGATTATCTACATTAGACTAACTTAAATTAAGAGATAATAAACCAAAATTCTTAATTTTATCGTTAAGACCAAAGGGAAACCCTGTATTAAGTAATCATATCCAATAGTCTTCTTTATAGTATTCTCTAGTAGTAACTGATGAACTTACGAAAGGTCCTATTGGAGTCTTTTTATCCTCTTGGAGAATTTTATTTTTTCCAGTTTAACCTTCGGGGTTTGCGATCCTGTGTGTACATCTTTATACATCGAATCGTGTGGAAGCGACATTCGGAATCCAGCGGCGGCACTCCTGTCTGGGACAAAGCCCAGTTCCTTGTTCCGATCGTAGAATTCAAGCGTTTAAGGATGCAGGAAAGATTATTGTGTTTGAATCCGTGTTTGAAGCTAAGTCGAAGGTTATTTGCTACCTTTCAATTAACTCTTTCTTTTTCCCAGTCGGATTTGCTCCTTTCGTTGTTAATAAATTTGGAGTTCTGCTAAACTATAACTCGAATATTTGGACGTTCTTAAAAATTACTTACATTACAATCTGTGATACAAAGTTCCGGCCAAATAAGCTAAGAGACCCAATGAAAAACTAAGGACGTCTGCGCTAACCTGAATGACATGCTGAACATACCCTCGATATCCTGAATAGTATCCTGAACACGCCTTCGCATAATTTCGTAAAGATTCTAGATATACCGAAAGGCCTCCTGTTCGTGCCTAGAAAAAGTATAATTCCCTTATCATACACTGAAAGGATACTAAAATTTCTACCTGAACGATATCCTAAAACTGTCCGAATCTGAAACTATCCTAGACAGGCACTGACGTCTTCACCTGAACGATATTCTGAAACGTTCCAAACCTGAAGCTATCCTAAGCAGTCATTAAACGTCTTCACCTGATTTGGGTGACTTGTTATGGGGGTATAAATTAGTTAATTATTCGGGGAATTATGTAATTATGCATTTAATATTCGTTTTACTCGTAAATATTACTTTATCATAGAATATTTCCGGTAACCACGCTTAACAAAAAGAGTTTCAAATTAGTGTAAAAGATAAATACGACAGAATTCCTTTGTTATATTGGATTTCCAATTTACATAAGAACCCTTATAAACCTAGATTTATTGCTGGTCCTAGTTCTTGTTATTTAACTCAAGCCTCAGTTACAGACTTAACTTGTTTAAAATCTGTTAGGAATAAATTTAGACAATATTGTAGTGGTATCTTGCGTAATACTGGGTATAATGCATATTGGAGTGTCGATAACTCGCTAGATGTATTTAATCATTATAAAACTTAAAATATAAATAGTATCAATACTTTTGATTTTACTACTTGATGTACTAATTTACCTCTTCATTTGGTCTCTAAAGAATTAAGCGAATTGTCGATTTTTGTTCTCAGTCTTGCAAATTACAGGTCATTACGCGTGAGAAGTGGCTTCCTTGACGCCAGTTGGGTTCCGTATGTCAACAAGGCAGACACTTTTGATCTGTCACGTCTGCTTGACCTATTATATATTTCGTCTTAAAAAAGTTATTTGTTTCTTTTGGTAGCAAAACTTTTCTTCAGACAACAGGAATCCCGATGGGTGGCAGTGCGAGTCCTCTGATCGCTAATTTGTATTTGTCTTGGCTAGAGTATAAGTATATGCTAAACATTATGAAATCTAATAAGTCACTTGCTAGACTATTGTTTAATAATCGCAGGTATATTGATGACATTTCTGTCGTCACTTACCTGGAGTTTATTAACTTAGCTAAGGAAATTTACCCTAGTGAATTTATGTTAGAACAAAGTGATTCAAATCATCTGAGAGATGCGTTCCTCGATATCGAAACCGTTGTTGAACCAAAGGGAAAGGCTACATTCTAAATTTATCACAAAGTATAGGATTCCCCTTTCAAAGTAGTATTGTACCCTTTACCCTGATAGTAATATTCATTGAAATAATGGTTACAATGTTTTCTATTCTCAAATTATTCGTTTCAGTAAAATTTGCAACAACTTCAACGATTTCACATCTCGAGTCGGCATGATTTGAGTCACTTTATCCATACGAGGATGTAGTATACATAGATTACGCACTAAGTTAGTCCAGTTTTACTTTAGTTACTGTAGAAATACTTATAATTTTATTAATTAATCGACTTTTGAACGAGCCTTGGGGCTACGCGGACTAACATACCGCGTATGACGCCGTCGGGATTGAAAGTGGTTCAGAAGGTAGGCGTCGAAAACCACTTTCCGATCTTCTCTGATGATCCAGCGAGTCGTCCTTTACCCATGAATGTTACGTCATGTTCACACTGCGTGAATTATTCCAGTTAAATTGCAAATCGGGAATAAATCACACAGTGAAGAGATAGCTATTACCAAAGTTATACCAGTATAGTATGTAGGGGGAACGTAGTGTTACATATTTTGCCCAGAAAGTTTGACGCGTCTTGGAAATCTTCCGTAATTTTTCACGATGCTTAATCATCTTCAGAAAGAGACAAGTATCAAAAAAATCTTCATATACTTAATTTATAGTTAACTTGAAGACAATTTTCTGAAGCGGCAACAGTAAGGAAAAGAAAAAAACGCGAATAAAGTCGCAGTATCTGGGTATGCGCGGCAGCATCGAGTAGGGTGTGATAGACTCGCACGCCACTTAGCGGAGGTTGGGGGAACGAAAACTGATCAGGACCCCATTGGCTAAATAAACGCAGGAATGGGAATGAAACTTGCAGTGGAAAACGCACGTATGTAAAACTGAAGGGCCAAAAAAGTGTTTCACGAGGATAGCAGCAAGGATAGGGTTTTAATTATGGTGAAACTCAGAGCACCAGAATAACAGTCTGGATAGTTTGGACGAACCCAAAGTCAAAGAAATCGCTGAAACGCCGTGGCAAATTGCTGATCCTTGCCCCCTCGTTCCCAAAAACGAAAAACTACGACCAGCCATTATTTTGCGGTTTTGACTCCCCAGCAATACTTGTTTCAGAGAGTTTTTCTTGCGCATTTTTTGTTATTCTTTTGTCCAGTGTAAGATACTGCGTGCAACAAACATGCAGAATGTATGGGGTCAACTGCGGTTCGTCAAAGCTTGAGTTTTGTTCCTTCTTCGTTTTCTTCCACATTATTGTTGCATGGTGGTGCAATAAAATCTTAAGGTGACACTTTTGTTTTTCTTTCTTTATAGTAGGAACTAATCTGTTTTAGACATACAAAAAAAAAATAAATAAATAACTGCATAGGTACCCACGTATGTCCAAAGTACAGCTTACGTTTTCGTCGTGTCGCGGGATAGCGTCCCGCTACAGAACGCAGTGTGAGGCTGATTGTATGATTTAGAATACTCCGTGACACCTTTTTTCATGTTCGTTCATGATTAGTCTTCAGTTTAGGCTGGTTTTTGATCCCCAAGTCAATAAGAAACTGTTTATCGAGTAACAGTCGCACTTGAGTTAGGATAGACATAATGCAATTTCAGAAATTTTATCAGATACTATAATGTGTATTCTAATTAATCGGATCTATAGATGGTCAAATTTTTTTCTACTTTGTTTATAAAGTTACAAATTATCAGCATGAAATTTTATGAGAAACAAGGTAGATGCCCTCGAGATGGCGGCGCGCAAGCTTATATAACAACCAATAGATGGCGTTAGGTACTTTATTGGCTAATAAACGAGTATAGGAATCAAACTTGCAGTTGAAAACGCACGTACGTAAACTGAAAGGCCAAAAAAGTGTTTCAAGATACTTCAGTACTATAACTTAAGTGCTCACGCAAGCCAACCACACAGAAAAGAGAGAGAAAGGAGGAAAGTTCGTGAAGCGAACGAATCAGGGATTTTATTTTAAAATCTAACCAAGCTCATGTCAACGGCCATACCACGTAGAAAGTAGCCGGTCCCGTCAGACCCCGGAAGTCAAGCTACATCGGGCCCAGTCAGTACTCTGATGGATGATCGCCTGGGAACACTGGGTGCTGTTGACTTTTTTCTTTTTCCGAAGTTCGGCCGCCGGTTGGGAGTCCCTAGGTGGCTTTGAAGCCACACGTTGTTCTGTCGCTTTTTTCATTCTCTTTTTAGCGCCATCTATGGAAGTTTAGAGTAAGGGAAAGTGAAACTCGCTAAAGCCGGGAAAGCTTTGTCAAGATTTCTACTCCGTTTCGTAACCAGCGTAAGCGCAGAAGATGACGAACGGATAGACTGCCCTTGGTATTGTCCTCGCGGAACCCGATGTGGTAATCTTTCTTTTTTCCATAAGCCCCCGCCTGCATTTTTTTGTCATCATATAACCTACAACCGCGGGGACCACATGGTTTGCGGCAGTAAATTTTTCCCGCGCCGGTGTTGCTTTGTTTGGGGTCGCCCGTCCGCGTTGAGAAAAAAGCAAACGGAGGAGAAGAGGGAAGCCGGCAAATGGCGCCAGCCTTTGTGTCGTACGACAGTATCTTCACGGCACCTAGCGATAGTCCTATGGGTCAGATGTAGCAAGTAATCTCAGGCGCCGAGTGATCTCGACCTACATACTTGGGGTATACGGCAGGCTTACTCAATTCTGAAACAAAATTGGTGGCCCTGAAAAGGGCCGTTGGGTTTATATTGTAATGAGTCGGAAGCCCCATTTTACTTGGAGCTGGTGTACTTGGTGACTGCCTTTGTTCCTTCGCTGACGGCATGCTTGGCTAATTCACCGGGCAGTAGGAGTCGCACAGCGGTCTGGATTTCCCTGCTCGTGATGGTCGAGCGCTTGTTGTACTGGGCCAGACGGGACGACTCGGAGGCGATGCGCTCGAAAATGTCGTTGACAAAGCTGTTCATGATGCTCATGGCCTTGGAAGAGATGCCCGTGTCCGGGTGGACTTGCTTCAGAACTTTGTAAATGTAGATGGCGTAGCTCTCCTTCCTGCGGCGCTTCTTCTTTTTGTCGTCCTTGTTGATGTTCTTCTGGGCCTTGCCCGCCTTCTTGGCTGCTTTTCCGCTGACTTTGGGTGGCATGGTTCGGGATAGGGTCACTGAACAAATGGCAGATGTGGGACACACGTACACCGGACATCTTTATGAAGGGTGCTCGTGGTTAGCCAAAGCGCCCGCCAAAGGCTTTCATTTTTATTGGATAATATTTGTAATCTAATATTGCTTCTCTGGAACCATACTTAACTGAAGTTTATCATCGGGAGAATCTGGATTTTACACTTGGGTATTGCAAATTGACCACTATTTGGTTCACGAGTGTGTTGGGAATAGACGACGTCTTGTTTCGTGACAGAAATGTCTGGCAAGGCTGAGTCAGAAAGAGTGCCCTATAAATTATTCGTGTAGTGGCATTATTTGTCGCATCTTTGCAATCTGCTCAACCCGCAAAACGTCAATATGTCTGGACGAGGCAAAGGAGGCAAAGTCAAGGGAAAGGCAAAGACTCGTTCGAGCCGTGCAGGACTTCAGTTCCCCGTCGGTCGTATTCACCGTATGCTGCGAAAGGGAAACTATGCTGAGCGCGTCGGAGCCGGAGCGCCCGTCTACCTGGCCGCAGTGATGGAGTACTTGGCCGCCGAAGTACTCGAGTTGGCCGGCAACGCAGCCCGCGACAACAAGAAGACCCGCATCATCCCGCGTCACTTGCAGCTGGCCATCCGTAACGATGAAGAACTGAACAAGCTCTTGTCTGGTGTCACCATCGCTCAGGGTGGTGTGCTTCCCAACATCCAGGCTGTCCTGCTGCCCAAGAAAACCGAGAAGTCGGAATAAGCTTATGCCCACGAAGATTCTTTTCAACCAACGGCCCTTTTCAGGGCCACCACTTATGTCATAGAAAAGGTTCGCTACTACTATACTGAAATCTCGTCACGCTGTAGATGTCATCTTATTAGCACATGCTTCACAGACGAAAAGTGATTTGGTACGACGACACTTAATGTCGTTATTGTTCATAATTTCAAATCTAATCAGCAATCAAGCTGACATCACTATCCCGCATAATATGCGAATAATGAAACACTAAAAATTTTGTTTTTAATTAGAAATATTTAGATGTTTTAGTAGTAACGGGATGAGCGTGGAAAATTTTAGTTAGACTTGTTATTTTTTTTTTAATTGCAGGGCCCACTGGCTGACTGCCCCTCAGTCATTTCTCCTGGAGTTGAAAATCTAGTCTCCTTGTTTTCTTTGTAAATCAATCAAGCGATCCAGATAATTGTACTCATTAATAACAGTTAAACTTACGAGAAATGTAAAAATTGAACTAGAATCATGAAATTGCGTTTTATACAAATTAGTACGGTAAGCGAGAAAAAGGCCCGCCCCACGATTGCGGAAGGAAGCTCGGCAACGTAATTCAGCCTTGCTAATCATTCCATGCAGCAGTAACGGAAAAGATCATTTGGAAGCACCCCTCCATAATCTCAGGGGAAATTATAATACATGTTATTGCAATACAATGCCTGCAATAAATACAGAGGTCTGCATTTTATTCAAGTATAGGTTAAGAAGGGTTAATCTGCTGTTGCTGGGTCGTTTCAAGAACGAATTTGCGTTCGTTTTCGCGTGTGGACTATTCTTGTACGGTTTACACTATGCCACATTCGCAATACTGTGTTGTTCACCATGAGAAAGGCAGCATCTCTCTACTTCTGTTCATCTTTGTGGCCCTTAAAAGGGCCGTTGGTTATGGAAGTTCAGCTCAAGACGCCTTAAGCTCTCTCCCCACGAATACGACGGGCCAGTTGGATGTCCTTAGGCATGATAGTGACGCGCTTGGCGTGGATAGCGCACAAGTTTGTGTCTTCAAAGAGACCCACCAAGTAGGCTTCGCTAGCCTCCTGAAGAGCCATCACGGCCGAGCTCTGGAAGCGTAGGTCCGTCTTAAAGTCCTGGGCGATTTCACGCACCAGGCGCTGGAAGGGCAGCTTGCGGATCAGCAGCTCGGTCGACTTCTGGTAACGACGGATCTCGCGAAGAGCAACTGTCCCAGGACGATAACGATGGGGCTTTTTGACTCCACCGGTGGCCGGAGCGCTCTTGCGGGCAGCCTTGGTGGCCAGCTGCTTGCGGGGAGCCTTGCCTCCAGTAGACTTGCGGGCGGTTTGCTTGGTACGAGCCATTGCGGTAAAACAGTGGAGAATGACTTGCCCAATGGTCATGCCCAATTGTATGTACTAGCGAGACGGACGCTTAGTAAATAGCTCATTCCTTTTCAGCTCATTGGAGAAAGAGTCGCACGGATGCCACGCCCAGCGGAGCCATAAGGTGGCCAATCAGATCGATTGAGCCCTGTATAAAAAGGTAGCTGCAAGTCAAACTGACAATATTCCCTCACCAAACATCACCACAAAATACAGCATGACTGGTCGCGGGAAAGGAGGCAAAGGACTCGGTAAAGGAGGCGCCAAGCGTCATCGCAAAGTTCTTCGTGACAACATCCAGGGTATCACTAAACCTGCTATTCGCCGTCTCGCTCGTCGTGGGGGCGTCAAGCGTATCTCTGGCCTCATTTACGAAGAAACTCGTGGTGTCCTGAAGGTGTTCCTGGAGAACGTGATTCGTGATGCCGTCACCTACACCGAGCACGCCAAGCGCAAGACAGTCACCGCCATGGACGTCGTGTACGCACTGAAGCGTCAGGGTCGCACCCTGTACGGTTTCGGCGGTTAAAACCGGTTCCTCATAGCAAATTCTCAACCCCCGGCCCTTTTAAGGGCCACCAAATTTATTTGAAATCACATCGCTAGCCTCAAAGCCTTCAAGCTCAGTACTCTTTTCGTCTTAGCCCAAGATAAATTCCCGAGTTTAACATAGGACATGCGCGTAAATTACATAATGCGGTAGCGTCATCTAGCGGTAGAACGTGATACGACTGAGGGATTTTTCGTCTAGAAGCCAGACGCAAAATGACGTCTGTTATCGGTGACCGACTAAGATTTTTCATATCTCTGTCTTTAGGTTCACATGACGTCTGAATCATACGATTGACTGAGTATAAGAATCATGCTAAGGATATTATTATCCCACGGTTATCAGACGAATAATATTGTTCCATGTCGATTTTGGAACCGAATGCAACTAAAAACCCTGACTGCCTTCACAGCGCAGATCCTTGACCCTAGGGTTGTGCGGATCAGGTTACTTGGCGGTAACGGGTCATCGATTACGAATCTCGGCCCGATTTCCGGTTCCAGTTACTTTTGCAGTTTGGTCATTTGATGTGGCGAAGCAACAAGAGAATAAGAAATTGCTCAATTCAAATTCGAGTTCAATCGAAAAATTCCATGTTTTGCCTAGCTGTGTAATCCATGGAATATTATCCTTAAAGAAAAATACAAAAAATAAGTAATAACCAAATTATTACTAGTTATTCATTATCTTGTGTATCTTATTATTACGGCTTATTACAAAACAACCAAACTATTCATAGCGAAGGTATGTAATAGTAATACATCGTATGTGTGTTACTGTATTCCATTTAATTCAACAACGCCCCTTCCAAACGCCACCAAACTGACTGAATTGGGAAAAGAGAGACGGGAGAGGTTTAGCGAATGTAGTGTTACACAACCGAAACGAACGTCTTTTCTGAACCATCAATCTGTAGCCGGCAACGGCCATACCACGTAGAAAGTACCCGGTCCCGTCAGATCCCGGAAGTCAAGCTACGTCGGGCCTCGTCAGTACTTGGATGGGTGACCGCCTGGGAACACTGGGTGCTGTTGGCTTTTTACCCGGTATCGCCGGCTGCGAGTATGAGTAAGAAATGTTACGCTGCCCGGGCCCGGTTTTGTTCTCGTTTCAACGCCATCTGTTGGCTGTTTTTAGTAAAAAAAAACTGAGGGAATGTTCGAAAACCGAGAGAAAAATGTATTTTGCTTTTCCAACTAACACAGTTTGCAGTGAGTGTAGTGTAAGAACAAGAAATGGACGCGAGACGGGACGAGTTAGGCAGAAAAACCCAACAGGCCCGGGAGCGTTGGAGATCAATCGCACTGGCTATTTTGCTTTACGACGCCATAACTACGGCACCTGGCGGTACTCCCGCGGACTGATGCAGCAACTAATTTATCCACTCTTAAAGCGTCGTGTTCGACCTCGCGTTCGCAAGACGTAAGATGAGCAAAACTCTCGATTTCTAAACAAAGTTGGTGGCCCTTAAAAGGGGCCGTTGGGGTGTTGTACTGAGTCGGAAGCCGCTTTACTTAGAGCTGGTGTACTTGGTGACTGCCTTTGTTCCTTCGCTGACGGCGTGCTTGGCCAATTCACCGGGCAGCAGGAGTCGCACGGCGGTCTGGATTTCCCTGCTCGTGATGGTCGAGCGCTTGTTGTACTGGGCCAGACGGGACGACTCGGAGGCGATTCGCTCGAAAATGTCGTTGACGAAACTGTTCATGATGCTCATGGCCTTGGAAGAGATGCCCGTGTCCGGGTGGACCTGTTTCAAGACTTTGTAGATGTAGATGGCGTAGCTTTCCTTCCTACGGCGCTTCTTCTTCTTGTCGTCTTTGCTGATGTTCTTCTGGGCCTTGCCCGCCTTCTTGGCTTGCTTTTCCGCTGACTTTCGGTGGCATGTTCCGTGTGAGGTAATTGAATAATGAGTAACGGAGATCTCCAGCGCACCAGGCAACATTAGAAACAGGGGGGATATCGTCGAAACGCTCGACAATCGACCGCAATTTTATTGGTCAGGATTCTAGAGCTCGTATCTCTCTGTAACTTGAAGTAATATCGTCAGCATTGATGGTGGAGTCTAATTTTCAAGATGTAACTTGACTAATCGCTCGTTTATTGTGCTGTGGAAAAGACGACTTCACATTTAGTAAAAGAAAAGTCTGGTGAAGCTGAGTCAGTAGCTGTGCCACAGGGTGTTGAAGCTTTTTCATCCTTTTGCTTGAAGCACACAACCGCCTGACGCGTGAACATGTCTGGTCGAGGCAAACGAGGCAAAGTCAAGGGAAAGGCAAAGACTCGTTCAAGTCGCCCTGGACTCCAATTCCCGGTTGGTCGTATCCACCGGATGAAGCCCAAGGGCAACTAATGCCGAGCGCGTCGGAGCCGGAGCGCCCGTCTACCTGGCCGCAGTGATGGAGTACTTGGCCGCCGAAGTGCTCGAGTTCGCTGGCAACGCAGCCCGCGACAACAAGATGACCCGCATCATCCCGCGTCACTTGCAGCTGGCCATCCGTAACGACGAAGAACTGAACAAGCTCCTGTCTGGTGTCACCATCGCACAGGGTGGTGTTCTCCCCAACATTCAGGCCGTCCTGTTGCCCAAGAAGACCGACAAGTCGGAATAAATTGTTTCTATACACCAGCCTGCCAAACCAGCGGCCCTTTTCAGGGCCATCATCTCTTTCGCACAAAAGGTCCGTTAGCGTTCCGCTGAATTTCAGTTATATTGTACGTCAATTTAACCAACGTCCCTGCTTCATCCTTTTCAATAGTTTTCTTATTTGTTATTATTGTTCTTTATTTTTTTCGTTACGTATTATGTTGTTTTCATTCAATTCGACCAGTTCTTGCACCATTTGATCGTTGCACCAATAGACAAGATTATTCCAAAGCACCCCTCCGTTATCTGAGCATGTACAATTTAGTTTGCCTTTTCGATTGCACACGAGTAAAGAGTGGTTACTACTTTGTTACAGGAACTTCTGAAAAGAAGATTCCTTCCAGTTTCAGAAGAGGTCTGGGCTGGAATGTTCTCGCTTTAGCTGGACGCAACCTATGGCAGGATCGCCATTACTCAGTCTTCCTGTCCTAAATAGCCTGTGTACCGTGTTTATACCGTGTATCCTTAAACGTCCAAAGTCGTTTTAGTCGTAAAGCAGAAAAAAGTCTTGCAATATATATGAAATGAAATAGATTGTGTTATAATATTTGTGTAATAAGGTGCGAGTTAATCCGTGTAAAATGATATTAGCTATACAATATATGTTCTTTAGAGATATTTATGTTCACGTATACTCGCATACTATGGAGTGCACCATCATGTCCATACCTGCATAAAGTATGTCATAAGGTAATATTTGTAATGTTACGTCCATAATATAATGAAGGTAGGAATATATAGCAATATTTCCATAGGCTGATTTGGTAACATTAACGTCTCGTGATGCAGGTAAATTTTACTAATAAGACTATAGTAGTTGCAAGTCACCCAGCCCAAACGACTGTTGTGTCCCGATTGAACAGGTTTTTTTGGTTAATGAAACGTCAACGTTAAGCTGTGTTGCTACTTTTTACTTCTTTTCATCTTTTAATGATTTAATCCGACGAAATATTTTTCAAAAAGGAAATTCTTGCTTCGGTGTAAGTATTCAAAGTGTATGAAATAATATGCTTTTAACTGACAAGTTTTAGTATTGATAAGTATTCAAAAGTAGAATTTTGGTAACGAGTAGGATGAGCTATACGAGTAAGGGGTGAATATGAATTCACAACCCCATCCCAAATTAGCTAACTTTAATGTTGTGTCACCTCTGACCTCTGCGTAAACGAAATCGTCGCTCAACTTAAATCTTGTACCACCGTTCCAGCATGTAATTTTGGTAAAATTTGTCTTAATAAATCCATTTTTAAGGTTCAGACTCTCTGGCGTAATGGCGGAATCGCATAATAATGATAAAAGGTTTTAGATAATATTCCACATTTGATCTTTTCATCGTCTGACAAAGCTAACGCGCGTGAAATATTTGAACCCAACTGTGTGGTGACGTCACAAGCAGCGTCACTCCCACCGGCCAATGAAAATTGTTTTTCTCCGATTCGACTTTTGATTGCCAAAATTAAGCAATGGGCAATTTTTTTATAGCTGAATAATGCATATTGTAGGAATCAGCATGAAAATCCCTACAAAATGAGCCTAAATTTATTGATTTTTAAAATTCATGCAACTTCTCCGTTTCATCGTATGTTCTTGATATAATTCGTAGGATCTTCCCCAGACATATATCTGGTTTCGGTAAACTGCAGAACAAGTTGGACACGTTCCGCTCTTTCGGAATAATGTAACCTCGGAACACTAGAACGGATGAAAAAATGTATGTATTGTTCATCTTTCATGTCGGTTTTGCTTGACAGAAAAATACTTGTGCTTGTCCAACGTGGAAAGGTTGTTCCAGTTTGATCGACTTCATCATGGACGCATACGTTGTGCCTTGAGAAGAGCAATATCATCCATGTTAATGCAGTTGACGACGCACCAGAACCTGTCACGAAGAAACCCAGCAGGGCAATTTTCAAGTTCTTCTTATGGAATAGCAGAATTCATGGTCCAGACATCGTTATACAAGCCAATCTGGCCGTATACTTCCATTTTCTCTATACAAGCAAGATCAAGAACCGCTCTAGCTCTCTTCATCTTCCTCAGATGGACACGGATGAAATTGTTATCTCCAATATCTTTGTCAAAATTCCCATTTTCTCGTTTTGCCAAGTCCTAGAAAACAATTGCTTCAGCGTCGGCCGATGAGTTCTGCTGGTATGTAAAACGGTGTTCATTTAAAAGACCCCCCCCCCCCCCGTCAAATGGAAAAATGCTTTTAGGGGCGGTGGTACTTTTTTATGAACAGCGCTGTACTTTGAGTGTGGAAGGATGGGAGAAACTTTTTGCAAAAGTGATGATCACTAAAAACTCGTTTGAAAATACAAGATTTCTGAGTGAATGTATATGATCCGTTGGGACACCTTGTTTCGAGATAAATGTTGGGTAACTTGCATCATTTTGGATCGTCCATTCGAAATCGCGCAAAACACGTAAACAAAATGGCCAAGAAGACCACTGCGGGTCTTCGTTGAACAGGCTTCCTAAATTTGAATTAAAAGGATCTTATCATCAAACATCTCCAATAAATTTATTTATGATATTACCATGGTACCTTTCACATCCACCAAAAAGTCAGATATAGGATCACTTGCCTTTGAGAAACTCTCCTCCTTGGATGGAATCTAACAAACTCGTTGGTCTTATAAAATGTAATTTTAAACTATATGCTAGGAGGAATTTTCAGTGGTCTAGCAGTGATTTTGTACTGAGAAAAGAGGAAGAGAAGAGAAAAGAGTTTTATAAGGAACAGCATAAGGCTGAACCAACTTCCGAATGGTATACGTCAAGCTAGAGAATGTGGCAAACGATGTTCGGAAAAAGTATGTTTCATACGCTCCAAGACATGTTTACATCCATTAGGATGTAAACAAAACATGTAAACATATTCTGCCGACTATCGGCTCCTTGAAGTACTATACCCCGAGAAACGTAGACAAATTTTTTGCTTAATGTTGTTTCAGGCCATAGCTTCATTCGAAAGTTCGATTATACCAAGCCTCAGTAAAAATCCACTGTCCCCCATTGCTCGGTGCTGCAGTTAAGCGTCTGCTTATAGATTTGTGTTCATAAATCTAATCAATTATCTTCAAATGTTTTGCAAGCCTTCTCATTATCATTAGCCGCTGTGAGCGAGAGAGGCGACCCGCCCAGAGCCCACCCTTAGTGAGGGCTCATAGAAAGGGTCCAACTATTCAGATTTTCCATGATTTTGTGAACATGGCACCAATTCATCTCAAACTTTTCACGCGGGCTACGTAGTTTTCGTAAAGATCTCGAAGGTTGGATACACTGCGTGCAGCGCCGCTATTTCATTTAAATATCCCCTATATGGCGCGCTCGCATGGCCTGTAACTTCACAATCCGCCGTTTGATAGCGAGGTTTGTATAGTCGTTGGTTGTGTTGTAGTTGTTGGCTGTGTTGTAGTTGTTGCCTGGGTAGTAGTCGTTGGTTGTGTTGTAGTTGTTGGCTGTGTTGTAGTTGTTGGCTGTGCTGTAGTTGTTGGCTGTGTTGTAGTCGTTGGCTGTGTTGTAGTCGTTGCCTGTGTTGTAGTCGTTGCCTGTGTTGTAGTCGTTGCCTGTGTTGTAGTCGTCGGCTGTGTTGTAGTCGTTGGTTGTGTTGTAGTAGTTGGCTGTGTTGTAGTTTTTGGCTGTGCTGTAGTTGTTGGCTGTGTTGTAGTTGTTGGCTGTGTTGTAGTCGTTGCCTGTGTTGTAGTCGTTGGTTGTGTTGTAGTCGTTGCCTGTGTTGTAGTCGTTGCCTGTGTTGTAGTCGTTGCCTGTGTTGTGGTCGTTGGTTGTGTTGTAGTAGTTGCCTGTGTTGTAGTTGTTGCCTGTGTTGTAGTTGTTGTCGTAGACTTTGTTGTTGTTGTAGTGGTTTTGTGTGAGAGTATTCTGGTAATATTTGACAGTTTCCAATCCAGCAGGGCATATAGGTCTGTGATTTTATGGTAAACACTTCCACTAGGTCCCGTTAACGCCGTCAGAAACCCCGTGGAAAGCTTATCGATGTTACCCAGAGTTACTACAATATTACTCGTGTTGCCAATCGCTGCGTTAATATCTCCTAGTAATGAGATATTGTTCACGTGCGATGCGTTCACGTGAGTGGCGATATCTTTAACCTTCTTTGCCGTGTAGTCCAACGTAGAAGATATGTTCGTCAACTTTATTACTGCCTCATCAGTATCTTCCTAAATACGATATCATGTCGAGTATTTTAATCAGAATAGTAATTATAAGGATAAAAATAATAATGACGATATTATAAAGTGGCATAATAAATGTTTAAAATTCCAGTTTTGTCATCAGTAGAGAAATACGGCCAAAACTTTAAGTCTACAATAGACTTTAAACTGACGATTAAGAAACAGTACCTTAATAGTGTGGCCGTAAGTTGCTAATATCCTGGTCGATCTGCTATCTCCTGCAGACTCTTCCTCTTGCGAATCGTCTTCATCGTCGGATAGTTGAGGATCGAGCTGGAAGATAGGATTTGCACGCGCCAGGTGAGCGGAAACGTGCAAGATCCCCAGAATTAGGATCAACTTCATGAAGCCGAATTTCGCGATGAAAACTTGGGTGATAGATTTACAATCCCAGTTGACGGGATCCTCTGCAGGATTCGTGGATTCAACGACGGGCCAGAGACGATGATCTCTGAGACACTTCGGCTGATGATTACAGGTGCCCGTGAACTCGCGCTGGGCTTTTGTATCGGGGGGACATCTCTCAAGCTCGCGTGGGGATCGATTCTTCCCGCAGCGATTTTTTTGGCGTTCACGGATTCTTGAACTCCGAGAGGGGGCTTGTGCTTATCTTTTCTACCGGTTTTTTTGAAAGAGATTTGTGTCCCAGAATTATGCTATGCCTCCAGAAATTATAAAAACCTGTTTTCAAAACTTGAACAGTCCGGACAGAACTTGGCAGCCTATAGAGAACTTTTGTAAATTGATGGATATCGTACAACTGAGGTCAGTGACTTATCTTGTGTAACTCAAAAGTTGGTCACTAGTATATTGACTAGTTGTTTTTATATGATCAATATTGATACTGGATTAATAGCTGATATACAAAACCAGCTTTTGCTTATATAGCGCTCGATACATATCTGATATTTTAACACGGAATAGTTCCCGCACAGCAGCTGTAATAAATCGTAGTTAAAATAGTTTCTTAATGTATAATAGTGCTATAATCTGAAAAATATTGAACTAGTAGGGAGTATATATATTTCTCTGTATAAGTTAGACTTTACAGATAGTAGTAACATAATGGAAGGCACGATAATAAGTTAGCCCACTTATTAATTCGTTCCTCTGGGGAAATATATCCGACCAGCCTCTCTCTTTAGCAATCGCCCTTGACCTTAACATATAGAGACAGGACAGCCCCCTTGCAAGTGTAATGTTGATAACACGGTGATAACATTGTGATAACAAGTTGTATCAAACTTGAACTGAATAATGGTATGGAGTCGGTTGTAATTCGCTACGTAGTTGTTATCGCATGCGAGGGGTTGGCATCTTAAAAAATCTTCGTACACCCTTGGAAAAATCAGGAAAAAAATTAAAAAAATCACGAAAAATAAAAAAATCAGAAAAATCAACAAAATTTACATTAAGCAGCAATAACCGTAAAAAAAATTAAAATTATTGTCTAGCTAGTTTTTAGTAGTCTTCGTCATTCATCTAGAGTAGAATAGCTACGTCTCTTGTAACTGAAATACTTAAACCGTAACACTACAGCCGCGTTTAAAAGAGCAGCGGAGCGGAGAGCGGAAGGGAAGGGCGTGGGAGGTAAACGCCGCTTTTGTTTTGCTCGCGCATGGTGTGCCAAGCGGCTGCAACCTTAACCGTTCCAAGAGACTTACACCATACCTCAGCATTTTCTACCCCTCCTCGCACTTTCATCCCGTACAAAACTTTATTTAACAATTACCTAAATTATTGTTCTGTTTCACACAGTTTACGTATCTTAACCTACATTGTAGGACTAATGAAGAAATGCTATATTTACTCATAACGAGTCAAAGAAAATTAAGACAAAATTAGACCAGAAATGACATAAATCAAGAAACTTAAAATAAACTAAAATCGACTAAAATATCGGGGTGCCCAAGTTTTAAAACTGGATCACAGATTACAAAGAACTCGAGCAAAAATATTAATAACCAATATAAGTATACCGTATACTAACATACTAACGTTAGACTGGTATTTGTAATTTATGTTTTGTCAATGTGCATACATGTTTTAGTATTTCATAGTGTATAATATGATAACATCATGATGAATGTTAGCTATAACTTAATAGATATACATGTTTATGTATTGTATTGTACTATTTTTACTTTGTGCTCATATGAAATTATATTAGACAATGAGAATGCGTCGAGCACTGCACGCAAAAATATGCAGCACGTTATATCCCCAACGAGAAACAAAGATTTTAATGATATAAAATCAAGAAAAATCAGAGGAAAAGGAAAAAAATCGCCCAAAAATCAGGGAAATCAAAAGAATCAATAAAAAATTTAAAAAATCTCAAAAAAAAAATCAGAAAAATATTTTTGATTTTTTTACTCGTACACCTTTCCGTTGACTTGCCAACCCCTCGATCGCATGTTATTAATGGTTTTAGTATTTCTGAAAATTTTGGTTTTTTCGCAAATATTTTGCAAATAAATCTATGATGAGTCAGCATTCTCTCTCAAGGGAGGACACGTTCCAAACATCACTCCGTAAAACAATAAAAACGTACAAATTAAAATGGGAAATTTTATTGTAGTATCATGAATCATCAGATGGAATCTCGTCAAAGATCAAGAAGAAACTTATTACCTCAGACCAAGGAGCTTAGTTTCTTGGTCTGGGCTTATAACTTACTATGAATTTAAAATTATCACTATGATTTTATCGCAATAATCTTTTTTTTAATTTCAAACCAGCATGTAGGCTGAGGCCCGTGGCCGAATACATTACTGAACATAAAGCAAAACATGTCGTAATGTAACCAAAATTCAGACAGCTCTTGCGATACAAAAATAATATGGCATTAAGTATTGTGGTCAATATTGATTATTTTCCTTTCTTAACCATTATTATGAACTGTAGAAATATAATTGAACAAACACTTCAGATTTCTGCCGCTAGATGACGCAGAGTAAGCACTAAACGGTGTTGCAGGGAAAATTCCCTTAAAAGGGAAAATGTAGTTACGAAAGGGAAGAATAAGGGACGAGGGAAAATCGAGTGGCAGGGAAAATAGAACATTTACAAGTACACTCGTAGATTTTTACATTATATTTTTAGATCAACCTAGTAAATCATGAAAAATAACTACTTAAGAAGGGAACGAACAGTATCTGAAGAAGGGGGAAAAAGGGAAAACAACGCCCCCTTTAAGGAAAAAGGCGAAAACTGAAAGTGGAGACATCGCAAGTAAACGTAAACAAGTCTTCAACCAGTCCCAGCTCCAATCTTTTTTACTGAATTTAATCTAATTTAGTAGGAATTATTTACCATCACACTTAATCTCCTGCTATCAAATATTTACAAAACGTTGCCTAGTAATTGTCAATATGTTTACAAACAAACTTTTTAAGTAAATAAAAACGTAGTCATTTATCTTTTTTGTTTTCATTTTAGAAGTCTTGAGTCGTAGAGAGAAAAAAAAAAATAAAATTCCTAATAAGGTGAAACATTTTGTCTACCAAGGACCACCATGAACGCCACGAAAATTGCTCATCTTAAGAAATTTGCTCAATTACGTATAAACAAAAGGTATAACACCATAAATCATGCTAAGACTAAAACAATAAATAAGCAAGAAGCGTTTTTTGTTTACTTAATAGGTTTTTGCTCGCAGCATCGACTAAGCTGAGCGTTAAGTCTTACCATAGTGAAAGGAAACATGAAGGAAATAACAGAAATTCTAGAAATATTTTCTTGGCTGCGGGAATAGCTTCTGCGGGAGTTGCGGGACTTCTCTATTTTCAGAGAGAGAAGTTCAGCGCCAAGGCATTATCACAGGACACTGCCAAATCAAACTACGAAGATTTTGGGAAATATTTTGAAGGACTTCCCGTGTACACGTCCGAAGATGTAGCTAAAAACAGCGACCCAAAACAAAAAATCTGGGTTTCGTACAAGTCGGGCGTTTACGACATCACTGAATTTGTTACCAAACATCCAGGTATTCAAAATTACCTTAATTTTATATTAAATGTATTCAGTTTGATAACTTTTTTGTATTTGTATAGGTGGACAAAAGATTCTTATGGCTGCTGGGGGGTCAGTTGAGCCGTTCTGGGCCCTGTATGCGGTTCACCAGCGTTCTGAGGTCTTGACGATGCTTGAGGAGTACAGGATCGGCAACTTGGCCAAAGGTGAAGAAACGCTGGCCATGGCTAATGTCGAAGATCCGTACGCCAACGACCCCAAACGACACCCTCTCTTCATTGTTAGGTCAGCGAAACCTTTCAACGCAGAACCTCCTCAGTTCTCCTTGCCGAAAACTACATTACTCCAACGTATCTTCATGTACCATTAAATTATGTTATATTCATAATAATTGATTTTTTATCTAGCGAGATTTTCTACATTCGGAATCACCTGCCTGTGCCTTCGGTCGAGACGGCATCTTTCTCTCTAGAAATCGACGGACTGCCAAACAAAGTGCAACTTTCCCTGGACGATTTGAAGTTAAAGTTTCCCAAACACAGCATTACTGCTGCGTTACAGTGCGCTGGAAACAGACGCTCTGAAATGAACGAAGAAAAACCTGTCAAAGGTTTACAATGGGCCCAAGGTGCAATGGGAAACGCACAATGGGCGGGTGCTAAGCTCAGAGACGTCCTATTGGCCGCCGGCTACAGAGAAGACGAAAACACGGCCAATCTGTAAGATCCATAATATATGCATAAAATATCTACTGTTGTACTAACGTATACGGCTTATTCTAGACATGTGCAATTTGAAGGGCTGGATACGGACCCTGCCAACCTTCCCTACGGAGCCTCAATCCCGCTAACCAAGGCCCTTGACCCGTACGGTGATGTTATCATCGCTTACGAGATGAACGGTGAACCCCTGACCCGTGATCACGGCTACCCACTTCGAGTCGTCGTCCCAGGGTCCGTTGGGGCTCGCTGGGTCAAATGGCTTAGTAAATTATTTAATATTAATTAATGCATAGTTATGAGTTGTTATTTTAATCTGTAGCGAGGATTGAGATTTCCGCTGATGAGAGTCCATCACACTGGCAGCAAAACGATTATAAAAGTTTTTCTCCTTCAACTGATTGGCACAACGTGGACTTCAAAACTGCGCCAGCCATTCAGGACCTTCCAGTGATGTCTGTGATCTGCGAGCCGCAGAATCTCGACAAAGTCAAACTCAAAGACGGACACTTGCCTCTTAAAGGTTCGTTTATTCGTGACACTTAACTACATTAGTAAATTATATTATATTATTCATGAAAGGTTACGCCTGGAGTGGAGGTGGAAGAGGCATCGTTCGAGTCGATGTTAGCGCAGATCAGGGGGAAACGTGGCACGTTGCTGAGCTTCTCGACAACAGGGAATCGAGTCCCTATTCCCAAGCATGGGCATGGACTCGCTGGTCCTTCGAGCTACCGATAACCCAGCCGAACGGGAACGTGGAAGTCTGGGTGAAAGCGATTGATAGCGCTTACAACAGCCAGCCGGAGAACATGGCTCACATCTGGAACTTGCGAGGGCTTATGGCTAACGCTTACCACAAAGTCAAAGTTCAAATTGAACTGTAAGAATCTATGGAACCTGAATTTAAACGTTATAAAAAACATATAATCCAAAATACATGTGAAAATTTCGTTAACTAAGTACTCCCCCTGTTTATTCTAATAATGCATTTAAATTTTCCAGATATTTTCTGTTTGTTTTCAGAAGGTGAAAATATGACAAATTTATTTGTTGACTTTTTCGAAGTAATCGCGGGACTTGACGGGATCGGGCTTAATGGTTGGCGAATCGGGCTTCCAGTTAGCGGGACAAACTTGCAATAAAATAAATTAATGAATATCCAATTAATTAAGTTTAATGTAACTCATTTTTACCTTCTCCGTGTTTCTCCACAAACTGGAACGCTTTAATCAGACGAAGAGTCTCGTCCACAGAACGTCCGACTGGCAGGTCGTTAACTGTAATCTGCCTTACAACTCCCTGAACAATATTGCAATATTTGAAATTAAATTCTATTTAGCTAAATGAGTTAATAATGTACCTGAGGATCAATAACAAACAATCCGCGCAGAGCAATGCCGTCATTTTCCAGCAAAACTCCGTAGTCACGGGAAATCGTCTTGTTGAAGTCGGAGAGAAGAGGATAATTCAAACCACCCAGCCCTCCTTCCTAATTTAAGTAAACAAATCCATTATTATCAAAGCGCTTTCATTCCGCAGGGAAATTTCCTGAAAAAGGGAAAATGGGGTCTGAAGGAAGAATAAGCCAAGACGAAAACGGGGATCTAGAAGTGAGGCTATATATTCTAAACACGGAGAAATGGAGGGAAAATTCAACTTATAGTAAGCTTTGTATCCTAGCACAGAGGAAATGGGAAAAATGGAAGGAAAAGATAAAGTTAGAAAGATAGCTTTATGTAATTTAGCATGGGGGGGGGGGGGATTGAAAATTGACAATTCAAAAGTGGAAATACAGTACAACATATGGATTCTTAATCATTTATGGACAAAATAACCTTGCGAGGTGTGTTGATCCAGGCCAAGTGGCTGAAGTGCGAGTCAGTAGAAACGCCAACAATTTCAGCTCCAATAGCTTTGAAATCTTCAATCCGTTCGCTGAACGCAATGATTTCAGTGGGGCAAACAAACGTACTAGAGAAAGAGTAGAATTTAGGAAATGATAGCACATGGTTTAAAGAGTATTTCTTACAAATCGAGAGGGTAGAAGAATAAAACCAAGTATTTTCCTTTGTAGTCGGAAATGGAGATGTCTTTGAACTGGCCGTCAACGACAGCTTTGCCTCGGAATTCAGGTGCTGGGTGCTGAACGTGAGCAGCAAGACATTTGGCGCCTAAAATTCAAGTAACAATTCAGTATCGAAATTAAAACAATCTGTGATTCACAGAAATAGTGATTTCTAATAAATTAATGGATTAAGTGAAGTGTGGTTTACTGGTATTGACAAATCGCTGAGTGACAGTCTGCCTTTTGACGAGAGAGCCAATCAAAGAACCTGCCTGTTTATTAATCAACGATTATAATTAAAAATTTGCGTAAAAATTTGTATAGTTAAAGAAATACCAGATTTCGTAGAGCCATGATTACTTGGAGAAAATTCTCGAGAAAATCGGAGAAGAGTTCAACAGATCAGATCTCGTTCGTCTGCTAGTTAATACTAACAAATAAGCGCGCCACCTATTTCCTTTTTAATTTCGCGCGCTTTTCACGTACTGCAGTAAAATTTTGAAAGTTAATATTTGAGTAGACCAATGCAATTATAGAAGTTGTTTTCTATTCGGAATCAATCGGTATTGTACGGAAGTATCCGTTTCAATTTTTCAATGTAGGCGAGGGCGCTATTGAATTTCGCGCGTTTTGTGCAGCGTTGCCGAGATTTTGAAATCTTTGAATAAGAAGCTTTCATTACAATACTATTAAAACGAATTAACTTTTAAGTTAAAATTTTTAGACTATGCAATACTTTGAAATATTATATTTAAAAATTAGTAATTATTTAGTAACCGCCACTAGAAATTCGGTTACTGTTGCAACGCACCGCAAGAAGGCCAAGTAGACCTTGTGAAACAAAACGTTCATCAGGTTCCACTACGCGTGACTAACTCTTGCTTCATTTTGCAACTTTCTCGCTCATCATTTTCGAAACTAAACGTTACTTTTGCGAATTCCCGACGTTACTGTTAAGTCGAGAATGAAAACACCAGCCAGTGTATCTCCTTCAAGGAAGAAGGAGCGGTTGAATATGTCTACAAAGCAGGTTTGGCGCCCATCATTTGTTTACATGTTCTGCTCGCATAATAATTTAAACTTATGCTAATAGGAACACATGGAATACTGGGATCTAATGAATCGCCTGAATAAAACAATGTATTATGGAACCCGGCCTAAAACCGAACGACCAAGCCTTGCCCTTACTGGTAAATACATTCCTCATTCGTTTAACATTCATCACTTTTATATTCATATTTTTGCAGATATCGCAGTTAACAAGTTCACTCTGTATGATCACCTCTTCCCGTCCCTGGAAAATCTACACATGGAAAAAGCATCAAGTCTTTCTCGTGAAGCCTGCATCTCGCCCTGCTCGCTCGTTTTGGCCATGGTCTACATTGATCGTCTCGGAAGGTCGAACCCAAATTTTCTGGCTTCTGTTCCATCGTCCAAACTCTTCATTGTATCTGTGGTACAATATTAATTTTGTAATTTAATGTTTTCTTGTACTATAATTTTTACTTGTCATGAAGATGGTGGCTTCTAAATTTCTCCAGGACGAGGGAGAAGAAGACGAAGTCTTTAACGACGAGTGGGCAAACTCCGTAAACATGGAACTGGCCGAGCTGAACAAACTAGAACGTGAATTCCTACAAACCATTGTTCGTACACTTCATTGAATTTTTTGTTTTTAAATCTAACTGCTTGTGTCAAACAGGACTGGAGACTGCTCGTGGACCAAGAAGAGTTTGCCGAGACTTTAACACAGATCGAAAAGCAGATAGCGATAAAGGAGTCCTCAAAACGAGGCTGGTTTTCATACACAGATCTGGATATTCTGGCAGAAAGTCGGTTAATCAGTGCCACGCTGGACGTTCTCACTAGCCAAGTCTTAACCGTTGCAATCGCTTGTACGGCTGCCTACGTTGCGAGTCTCTTGACTCTTGTCGGATCTGCCGCTATAGTTGCTCGCTTGCCTTGGAACCAGAAACCAACAGAGTTGGCCACTGTTAGCAATTTCTCTGTGAATAACCCTGATCTTCCCATTCTAGCCTTTCCCAATTCAACTCAAGTGGAAGTTGATCAAGAAACAATGCTGGATGAAGACTTAGAAATCCTGAACGAAACCAACCGGGTTTTTACCCTGGATTTCCCTGGGTTTTACCGAGAAAATACCAAAAGAGACTACGGATTTTATGATTTTGCTAGTTTCGTACCAAAGCATAGATTCAACTATGACACACACTCTCTAGAGAGAATGGAAAATCTTCCCGGAAAAATGGAAATCCTGTGCAGAAATCTGAAAATACCTAATTGTGCAGTAGCCGCTTAACTTTCTTGGTTTTTGCACCCACCGTCTGATATCCCCATTTCTTGTTTCTTTAATATTATTAATCAGTTTCTGTTTCTCCCTGTAATAGGAATACGGTATGTGAAGGGTCACATTACTCTGTATTTTCCGTACACTTAATACAATTGGCATTTAAGCTCTTGGAAAAATTCAGTTGGGTCATTTTTCACGTACAATCTAACATACACATACTATTCACTTGTTTAAGAAAAATCCACCGATATTATAACTGTAGCGTGCGGTGTTGGTTTCGCCTGACTAGCCTCAGTTTTCCTCTGGCCACTTCTACAATGAACAGAGTGAAGCTGAGCCAGAGACCAGCGGCGAACAACAGAAAAACTCCGCTCAAATCATAAAATTTCAGAGGTCGAACTTTGACGGACTGTGGTTTGAGACAGCGTTCGATGTTTCCTTGAACTTGTTTGTACCAGAAGTCGATTAGACCAAACTGCCGACCGATTAAAATCCTGTAAAATTATTGTTTTTTTATTAATCCAGGTTTACTTGAGTTTTTTAATTACTCTTTTGATATCTGCTTGACTCTGGGATCGCCTTTCTGGCCTCCGAACGCGTAGAAATCGTAGAGTTCAACTTTTTCTGTGAACGAGCATCGGCATTTGCCCGTTTTCTTCCAGTCGTTGTACAGCCAAATACCCAGTACAGTTTTCGGCTGAACCATTAACCGTAAAAATATGGTAATTAAATTTAAACGCAAACTTAATTTACGTATAGAATTGCACAACACCCTGAAGCCACTTTCTCTCCAGCGCCTGACAAGTCTGGTAAGGTATGTTCCGGTTTGCTGAGAATTTGTTCGCCTGCTTTCCTCATTGCGGGACTTGAAGACTCCTGAAAAAAACAAAAAATCAGTCACTGAAAATAATGTTTGTTAATCGAGATTTGCAGAGTCTACAGTGAAGAGTCTGATATTCAGTGCGCGGGTCCCGACGAATTGCAGGTTAGTTCGGTAAACAATGTCGTCGATATCTTTGGCCAGAGGTATCAGCTTCGGTGTTGCGGCGAACGAGATGAAACTGCTCGTGTACGAGTTGACGATGACGATGGAAGTTAAACAGAAAACACCCAAGACTATGCACTGCGATACGGACCTTGTAAATCGTGAGGAAAATTCATCTAAGACAAACGATTGACTTAGTATTGAAATTTTCAATTTATGTATTTAGAACCAAATGTGCGTGTACCTTGTCCCAAAGTGACACTGATTATGACCGTCGCAACATCCAGCAGTGTGACAGAATGTGCGTTACTTTGGTTCCTGTTATGGATACTGTAGGTGGTGTAAGCTGCTATGACGAGCAACACCGCACTTCCAATTATTGCCAGCCATGCCTATTATTGCATTAGTAAATAAGTAGCTGAATAATAAGAGTGAGTGAAGGATTACGCTATAGGGAAAAGGTTTGAATGGCGCCAGAAGACGACTCTCTTCAACTGGTGGAGGGATCATCACAACGTCGGGGATCTCGACGACTGTCGACGTGTAATCTATCACCTCGTAAGCGCTGTACGTGAGAAGAAGGGCACAAGATGAAAAATCCACCTGCTGTACAAACTTACATGATGTAGTAACGAAATTTTTTAAGTATAAGTTTAGGTGATACGTTTGTCCTAATCAGCTCGTGCATTCCTATGAACGAACCGTTGGGCAGGGCCCCGTGCAGAAATTGGAATACGGGCACCATGGTGTAACTAATCATCATTTTAAATTATTTTATGACTAATCGTATATGAATATGAATGATTCACGTAAAATTGAGTCGCCGACTGATCCAGTCGAAAATCTTCTGATGTGGACCTGTGTAGCCAACAACTTCACCTCCGGTATTCCTGATGAACGTAAGTCCTCCTGGTTGCTATTCAAGTCATGATTCAATACACATTTAGTTAATTTTATTTGTGTATCTCTGTTTACCTCGCAAACAGCGCTTTTGAAATGTCTGCCGTTCATATCTGCATCTCGCGTTTCTAGAAACGCTATAACAGAAAGCAAGAAAATAACTATTTGGTAAATCTTCATTGTTGCTTGTGTCGCCTTACAAATGCACGTTAAATCTGTGACACATGTTAGGCCTACAGCTTTATTTAATCTTCTTTAAACTCATGTCTTATTCAAATAGCGCAGGTTTGATCCTTGAGTAAAACATAGAGAGATGAAACTTGGGTTGGCATTTCGGGAGTTGCGTGAGTCAAGTGAAACGTATTTCGCCGGTGAGAAAGTTGACCATATGCTCATATGGAATGACACGCCACGAAAGACAAGAAATTACAGGTTTATTTGTGATTAAATATTCAGTTTGTTGAATCGTTCCGTGACTGCTGCGTTTTTTACATAGTGAAATATTCAGGGGAACAAAATGTTGGGCAGACTCGAAATGTTAAAATTAAATGGTATATTATTCTGGTTGCCAAGCGATGGAGGTAACGTCTAAAGGATGAAGGTACTGACCTCCTGAACAGCCGTCGCGGTCGAGCTCTGGAAGCGAAAGGCCGTCTTTGGGCAATAGCACGCACCAGGAGCTGGAAGGGTAGCTTGTAGATCGACATACGGCTCGGTCGACTTTTGATAACGACGAATCTCACGGAGAGCCACACTGCTGGGGCTTTAACGACTGGCATCCTGACTCAACGGCGGCCTGAGACCAGACTGCTGTTGTGTTGCAGCCTTGCAGGTGAGCTGTCTGCAGGAGCTTTACCTTTCTCTTCCGTAGATTGCGAGCAACTTGTTTGGCATGACGGTACGACCTAAGATCGACAGACAAGGCTTCTATTTTAGTTTTCGTTTTTCCGCTCGGAAGGGCTCTTATCTTTCCCTACTGTTTGAAAACCTTATTTTCTCTTCTCTTTCCCTTTGCGAAAATGTTCCCTTTCCTTCACTGAATAACTTATTCAGGGTTTCTGAAAACTATTTTTGAACTTTGACACTTAGTAGATAAAATCTACAAATAATCTTGTAATTTCCCCACTTTATCTTTCATTTTCGTCGCACAACTTGTCTTTTATCTAGCAGATGTTCTTTTTGAGACCCTAGATGTTCCTGTTGAGTTTTAAGCACTCGATGACAGAGGAAGCGAACTGCCAGGCAGTAGCCGCAACTTGCGTTCCTATTGGAATTGTGTATCGCTAATTATGATTCATTGGGATTTGCGGTAAACCAATCACTATAGGCTTTGATTTTAAAAAAGCTATATTCACATGACGAAACTCTGTTGCCAAGTTCGGTCATATAAAGAATCTCAGATATATTTGTTGTTTATTCTACCGCTAGATGGCATTAGTTAAAAATTTGAATATGATTGTGACACTTAAAAAAGAATTAATATTTCTGCTACTTGATACTAATGAAACGTTTTAATTAACCACAGAAAAATAAATACGTTAGGTTAATCAAAAACTAGATCAAATTTTGACCGCTAGGTGGCTTCTTGTCCGTTTCGTAACCAGAAGTTTCTTTTTGCTGAGGCGACCTTTCCGTCCAGCACAAGGGGTGTTTTGTCCCGTGCGATTTTCATTGATTGTGTTGCAATTTCAACATCTATTTGTAATACAAAATGAAAATCTGGACCTCGGAACATGTCTTCAAGTAACTATACCATTTTCTAAGACTAAACTTCTTAATTCAGCCCAATATTTGGGTTAGAAAGTCCAGTGGCCTTGAACCTTTTTCCGTAACTGCTGCGTACACTAGACTCTACATCTGCATTATTAATAATAGTTTTATTTTAAATTTCGTGTTTGTTTTGCAGTCATCCCTGGGAGACAGTGGCCCAAGCTACCTGGCGAAAATACCCGAACCCGATGAATCCTAACGTCATTGCCATAGATGTATACGACCGAAAAGTGAGCAACGGAGTCTTGCACTCGAAACGCCTCTTCAGCTCCAAATGGGTTTTTCCTGCATGGGCCAAGAAGGTATGTAACTTATCTTCATTAACACACAAAAGTAAACTGCAACTCAGTCTTTTATTTGCAGATTTTGGGTAACGAGAGGATCTGCTACGCCAACGAGGACTCTACAGTTGACCCCAAAGGCCGAGTAATGACACTCTTCACCCAGAATGTAAGCATTGTTCAAATAATTTGTTAATCTTATTAACATTCCTTTATTATTGAGCAGTTAACGTTCTGCCATTTACTTTCTGTTGACGAACGTTTGAGCTACGTGGCTCATCCCGAAGACCCCGGAAAAACGCTACTGCGTCAGGAGGCTGTTGTGACGGTCAGAGGAGTCCCGCTCTCTTCCTACCTTGAAGGTTTCTTGACTAACACCATTTCAGGAAATGCCAGCAAAGGGCGTCAGGTAAACCTCTATAACTCAGTATAAGGATGTAACGTTTTCCTAACGACAGTTTTCAACATTCGTTCTCAGGCCATGGAGTGGGTTATCGGGAAGCTGAACAGCGAAGTCCACGACCTGACTACCACGGCTGCCAAGAACCTACACAACCTGACCGCCACGCCCACTGTGCAAGCCTCCAGCCTACCCGAATGCTAGTTTTTGCTTTCGTTTAGAATTAAAGAATCAATTAGCTGCAATTATAAAGATGAAAAGTAAAACAGAAAATATAACAACTTCAAGACCGCATTTCAGAAAACGAAAGATTTGATCACAAAATTTGAACGATGAATCAGTCGGGGAACCTAATAAACAAGTCGCTGTCACACTGAACATGGAAAACTCTAACTTTATAATTTAGAAATTACTTATTGTCAAATTACTACTAACATGTTATCAGTGTTATCATCTAATGCTTCCTGATGAACCTGTCCAAGGTACAAGGTATTTGTTGCGGTTTGGTAACCTGGATCCATGCAATCTCGGTTTCGTATACCTGTACCAGCAACTCAATGAATGAAAGGTTCTATCCTTTTTACCGTTATTTTTACTGAATAACCGAGAGTTAATTATCAAGTCAATGACCCAAAACTCTTCTCCAAACTATCAACTATCTGCAACTATCGTTAACATTCCTCCAATGCGTTATTTACACAAACAGTACGGCTTCTTCGTCAGTGGTTTAAGAATAACTGAATATAACAGGTTGATAACATGATAACATAAGATGATAACGTGAACAAGACCGGAAAAACACTGTGGTTAAAGTAATACAGCAATACAGTCGTGTGAAACTTTTTTTCTAGGTCTGTAGGCTAACCGTGGTAGTTAACAACTTCTAATATATTTAATTTGAATTAAACTAACTTACTGTCCGATTAACTGAGTAGTCCAAAATGTTAAAGGGATACTTAAGTCTGCGTCTGTGTAGTTTAAATATCCTCAATTGATTTGGAATATTTATTTCAACATTTTTATTGCCTTGCCTCTTAAAATTATGGTGTGAAATCGAGAAACCCAGAAAAAAAGAAACGATGGCCGCAAAATAGGTGACCCACTATAACAAAAAAAAAGTTAAAATTGGTAAAATTCAACAAAATTCTTAACAATCTTAATGAAAATGATAGTTCAATACCTTAATTATAATTGTCCTAAACTAATAGTATTACTATTTATTTGTTCTCTTGTAATTGAACGTTTGTCCAGCCCATAAGAACCCTTGAGGATACAGATTCAACTTCTTAAGTTGAGAGTTTCATTTTAAAAATTTGAGGGATTTTTTTTTAATGAAATGTGTAGAGCCTCTTAGTGTTATGTTGTTTGAAAGTAAGTTACAAGTGGCGTGGGAGTTCGGTACTCTCACAATTTCACGAATCCAGGAATCTCTATGAATCTTTAGATAAAGAATCTTGGGAGGTAGCGAACCCCGTTTTTCAGATGACGCATGTGACCATATGAGGACACTTCTAAGAATGCGCGATGTGCTGTCATACTATTAATAAATTATTTTAATTTTACTGATGTTACTTACTAAAACTTCAATCTGGGTACTGCTGAACTCACTAACTTGTATTATATACAAGTTTATTTCGTAACACAAGTCAAAACCGCGGATGTCGCATTTGGTGAAAAATAGGCGCCACAGGGTTTTACGTGTTAACCTAGTCCTATTCGAGTACTGCCGGTTGTATTATGCAGACCCGCGCTGGAAGTACCGTTAGTCCAAAGGCTCAGGTCACATAACTCAGTGCACAAGCCGTATGCACGAGAATGTAACAAACACCCCGCAAATAACTGATAACTACTTCATAACTCGATAATAACAGAAAGTGTTACGCAATTGCAGATGTATTAATGAATTGTATCACACAGGTTTCTTATGGAAAATTTACCTCGATTTCCAGGTTTAGTGGACCGCAAAATTCGAGTTATCGACAAGCTGTGGCGTTTCTTCCGAGAGCCTAGAGGGCAAAAGCTGCCAGGGGCTGAGGGAATGGAATTTCACCGGGTTTGAGACCTGGGAAGACGCGGCGGCCGTCAGATGGTCACATGGAGGTATAAAATGCCTCACCTACTTCCCGGTGAGGGATCATTGATCGCTCCGACAGTACCACGTTAACTGCTAGCAACATGAAGTTTGCGCTCAAGTTCTGTTTTGTGGCCGTAGTTCTGCTACCCATCGCTCTGGCAGCTAAAAATGCTAGACAAAGCACTACTACTACTACTTCATCCACTACCTCCACCAGTAGCACCAGCACTGCTACCGTCACTGTCACTGCTGTTTCTACTGTCACCACAGGTACTGAGACTAGTAGTACGACTCAGATCCAGTACTGCTAAACTAGTAGAGCTAGTGAACTAGTTGTTTGGTAGTAACTTGTCTTAGCCAAGTACGTGAACTAGTGCTTCGGTGTAGTAGAACATACAACCCTACTACATTTTACTAGGTAGTATACAATCTAGTAGTAGTTAAATACGTGATTAAAATCTGCTTCAAGTGTAAGCAGTAATTTTTGTCGTCTGATGTATAGGCGTAACCGTAACTTCGTCCACGGTTTGTGCTGCCATCACGTCCGTCACCGGAACCTGTCGCAGACGTCGTGGTATCCCCGAAGAACCCGAAATTATCTCCTCAGAAAAAGACGTGACAAATGAAATCAAACCTTCAGCAACTCTCTCGTAAGTTACTTAGGTTCCTAATTGTTGTCAAAATTTGAGATTAGAGAAATCTGTCGAGAGAGTGGACAGCGGAGGACTATTTCCTTAAGCCCTTAAGGCCTGTCCACTGATTCAACTTTCATGTAAATCTCTAAGGATCGAAATGATTTTTATTATGCAATAGAGTTGAAGCTACGGCTGCTCCTCAGCTTCATCAGGATAGTATTGTAGCTTCTGCTGTCGAGGAAGGCGTCTCGCACTTTGTCGTCACCGGCAGCAAACAAGATGTTGTCGAAAACTTCCGCCAGGGCCGCGTTTTCTTCTCGCAGATTTCGTCCTTCTTCTCCAGCCTCTTCTCTGTGGCCCCTACAACCACAACAACTGTCACCAGCACTACTACTACCAGCTCGACTGTCGTTGTTAGCAAGACCAACACCATCACCTTCCAGGGATGTGTTCCGGGAACTACCTGGAGCGTCTGCGGATCGGGCTATTACGGAACTACATCGACCACTAGCAGCACCAGCACTAACGGACTTGCTGCCGTTATCTCTGCTATTCTCAGCGGCTAAACTTGTTTTTCACGATCATAAAACTTTACTGATATTAAGTATTTATCTTCCTCTTGGTTTCTCTATTGTTTTTATGCGCTCTAAGCGTAGTATTATGTATTTCTAGACAAGTTATTTTGCTCAATACATATTGTTATACTATTTCTGGATCATCGCCATCTAGCGATAGAATTGCAAACTATTCATTCATTCATTCATGAATAGTCATCAGCTGAAAACCAGGCATACACATAGGGGAAAACATTTTTTTAAGATTTTAATTAAAAATTAGGAAATTTAAATGCGGCAGAATTTAATATAGTTAAGTTTAATACAATAATAATAATACTATAAAGTTTGATTCCGTTTACTAAATTTCTTAGTCTCCTTTAGAAATTACTGTAAATATTGCTCGCAAATATTATGATTCATTAGTGTTTTGGCATTTCAGACTTAACTCGATTCATCAAACACAAAACTAAAAAAGTGGGAGCAACCTACTCACAGCAAATGCTACAATAAAATATGAAAATAAAACATAACAAATTACTTCATCAATGAAAAAAAAATGCATAGGCTAGATTTTTGCGTTATTTAAATGCCGAGAAACCTACACTCTTCACTGTCCAGTGACGAGGAAGCATTTATTTATGAATGAAACAAGCTAAGCTAGAACTAAACTTTATTAATTATTTGTATGAAAACGAACACAGCTTAATAGATCTCAGGATCACAACAGTATCACGTGCTGATATCCACGGTTTCGGTAGGGGATACTACACTAATCGAAGAGTAATAATTAAAGACATTAAGTCGTTCACATATCACATCCAATATTCATTTATTTCAAACATGAATTCAACAGAAGACCTTACCAGCGCTTCCACTTTGCAGGAAAATTCCATGTCAAAAGGGAAAATGGGTTGCTCAAAAAGGAAAAATAAGGGAAAAGGACTATTTAGAAGTACCCATTCGTACTCCAACATGGAGGGGGGGGAAAAACAATGTAAAAGGAAAATTTAAAGTATAGATTCATAATCTGGCAAGGAGAGGGAGAAAAAAGGAAAAGTAAGAATAGAAGGGAAATTGAGGAAAAAGTGAACTTAAGAATGATAGTTAAACATTACAGAAAAGAGAAGAAAAATGGAAAACTGGGAAAACAGAGTCCTCTTTAAGAGAAAAGGGAAAACTAAATGTGGAAACACGGGACCATACGGAAGTTCACTAAGGACTATGGCAATAAACGAAGCCTATCAGGAGTTCATCGGGAATGAGAGGCGGAATGAAAGGACGTGTGGGAAGGACTTGTCCTCTTTGAGGTTGGTACCAGTTCTCGTCAATAGCAAAAGTCAACGTGACATGCTGACCATTGGCATGACGCAGATCACGCTTCCTTGATTGGTGTTACCAGTTTACTGGCCAACTTGTTTCTGAGAGTTGAACTCCTGGCGAACGGTTCCGTCAGACAGAGTGTAACTATTCAAAACATAAATCATAAGGTCAGTTAAGGAACCTTTGGCATGGTGAAGTAGACGTGAAAGAGGATTCTGTTACGAATGAATATGACCTCCAGCTACTGCTTCCATCATCATTGCGGACATCCGACTGGCTGGCTAAGGTAACCACAGAGACATCTGCCCTGCGAAGTCGGAGCAGCCGAACAAACAGCAAGAAGGCAAGGAATCTACTCATCACCAAAATTTAAGGTTGTACGTTTTGCTTTTAAATTATATCCAAAAATTGTATTACCAATTTCATTGTTTTTGAAGAAGTGGAACGCCTTGTTGATCTAAAGTTGTCAGTGCAAACTGATGCTACTTGCAGATGGTCATTCTCCTTTTTATACTTTGCCTTGGCCGTGTGAGCTATCAAGCAGATCACTTTTCAGTTTTTATCTAATGATAAAATCAGTGCAGAATTTTAAGGGTAAACATGAGCTATGAGAACAGAATGCTCACCTTTTTTCTGAAGACTTCTACTTCGAACTGAAACCTGGTGTCAAAACACATTAACCAGAAAACTAGTCACACAAGTGCTCGGTCAGTGTCAACACGAGAACGCAGATGTGCACTTTTGCCAGCAATGTGACCGCACCTGAAACGTTTGATCCTTGATTAGTAGCGAAAACTTCACTTTGCTTTACGAAATGTTCTTAGGACACTATAAGAGTATTCTTTCAGTGGAAATTGCAGGGATTTTCCTGTATATCACAAATCATACATGAACTGAAAACGTAGATTCTGAAAATCCAAGATTTATGTTGAAAAATTATGAGCAATATTAATTAAGGGTTAGAAAGTCAGTATAGGGACGAACTTATAAAGACCTCTGTGATCAGTAAGTCGTCAATAATTAAAAGTAGAGATGGTAGCGCTGAAACTGTAGTAAAATAAAAATATTTAGTATTGATGAGGCTGGTATAATAAGAGTATTAGTACTTCGTAGTAATGGTGGTGGTTGTAGTGCTAGCTTCTGGTTCAGTTGCATTAATACACACAAAAAATTTCTATGGATCTCTCGAATATGCAAACAGTGGTAAACAGTAAAGCTTCAACCATAGAGTGCCCACACCAACAGACTGGTACCATCGTCATTTTCATTATTATAGAAGTGTTAATTATTGCGATAATTTTAATGAGAACCATTATTGAGTAAATTCATTGAATGGGCTAGGAAGTATTTCCACGCTGAAATCTTATACGTAGAATGTATACGTATACGTAGAATACGTAGAATGAAGATCATTACAACTATTATTTAGAAGATTCAATGCAGGTTTACATAAGGGCTTCTTCAATAAACAACACGATGAAAGCTCGAATACTTAAACCCAAGAAGTGGTCTTGTAACATACCTAAAATAATTTGAATATATTTTTTTATGTTGGTGTACTTCAGAAACGGATTTTGTCATTACGCCCCGTAATTCCCTGTAGATGAATGTAACTGCAAGAAACATAAGTAGTGGGAGTTAATGATAACTATATTGACGAGAATCTAACGTATTTGGATGACCATCAAATTAATTTTCTTTGTGTTTTGGGCGATTTCAGATCTGCCCAAGACTGCCTATCACTGCTGCCTGCCAACACGTAAATGATTCCCTGCAGCAGCGTACAGCGATCCAAACATCAGGAACACGTGACTCCACTCATCCCTTGCCCTCTAAAATAATTGGTAGATAATGTAATGTGTGTTGCATTGAACTAGATCAATTACCGTAGGTGTTAGGGCACCTATTATCATGGGTAGCAGAAATCCCGGTATTTGTCCTACAGTTCTAGCGATTTACTGCGAAATTCCAACGTATTGCGGTGCTAGATTCAGGAGAGTCACAGAATTTACCACTGTAGATGCAAACTCACCTAGTCCTTGTGCAGCAGCGATCAGTGCAACAATCGAATATTTCTGGTCTGTGTAAAGTTGGCTGATGGTGAACATAGCGATTCCCGGTACAAAGCAACCTATTAGAATAGACAGAATGCTAAATGTTATGTTGGGTTTTAGGGGATAGTTCACCTGCACTATTCAAGATTTTCCGCGGAGTCGTGAGAGAACAGATGTTTTTGCTACTGATCCAGTCGAACAGTGGGCCAAATATCAAGTGGTAAATGAAGAAACTCAACGCTGGCGATCCAGAGATGATACCATTCTGTGATTAGTGTAGATTCACGGTAATAAAAATGGTAATAATCATACAAAATATAATTCAACAAATACTGTCCATTAAGTCTCAACTATGTGACTACAAAGTGGGCTATATAAGGTAAGCTACATGGTAAACTTTTAAATCTACAAGGCAACTCTGCAAGTGTTCAAAGTCTACTATGAAGTCAACAGTGAAAGTCAACTGTGAAGTCTTATACGTCAGTATGTGGTCATATTAAAAGTAAATTTAAGGTTTTTTTTCTGTTAAAACCATTTTGAAGCTATTCACAGCATTTTATACAGCTGCAAGGTCAGCTAAAATGTGAATTATGAAGCTTTTTAGAAAGTCGATTAACCTGTTGAACACCGAATACGAGTAAATCTCTCATACAAATGGGCAGATGTAGGACTGTTGCTTTAAAGACTCCAAACCAGAAGAATTTGGTAAACACTATAGCCCAGATTCGAACTGACATCAGAATTTGTTTCCACGGAATATTCACATCTTTCTATGATTATATTAATGAATTAACGGTTAATTGACGTTTAATGGTCTGTAGAACTGATCGATTGAACGATTTTAATTCCAGAATATTCGTTGATTGTCAAGAGGAACTGTTTCTCTTCCTCAAAGACACGGGGATGTTTCTTCGGGGAATCGTAGACCAAGAAGAATGCAGAGACCAGCCAAAGAAATCCACAAGATCCTATGCAAATCATGAGACGTTTTAGTTTTGTACTGATTTGTTTGGTAAATACCGGTAAAGTAGAATATGAAAGGCAATCCTCCCATATATTTGCGCAGGAAGGAAGCAATAGGAAACGTTAAAGTGTTAGCCATTCCTACTCTAAAGAAAGCCAATCACACCAGGAATCCTTGTTCTTGCGGTGTGACCCACGAACTCATTAACGACATTAAACTAGCAAATTAGACCCCCTTAAATACAAATTTTGTCTCGATATCATTGATTATAAGGCAGGTACAAAATGAATTACCGAGCCAGCTCGGGAAAGGATTCGGAAAGCGATTAAATAAGTAATTCCACTATAGGCGATAGCCGGAGTGATTAATGTCGATAGACTCATAAGAGCAATCCCAGCTAACGAAAATAGTTTGCTTTTTCGGTACTTGTCCACTAGCCAACCAATTAATCACTGGACGCCGTCTGTTCTATAGAAACTGCTGGTTTTCAGTAGAATACCTCGAGTTTCGGGATCCCAGTTGAATTTAGAATCGCTTATTGAGCTGCTACCAGAGTCGGATGAGTTTGTTGAGTTGCACGTGTCCTGTTGCATACAGACCATAGCAAAACTCCAATTTCCTTGATGCCTTATGCTGCTGTAGATTGAGTAATCGAAATTTCAGATGTCTCTCGTTCTCAACTCTGCTGGTATCAACAGATGTTGGCGGAGTAGTTAAGAGAATAAATTTTAGCGTATGAACTCGTCTTTGTCTGATACCGAACATTTTAATAATACTAGTAATAATGCGTATTGCAAAAAACACATTACAATAAAAATAATTTTTTGGGGGGGGGGGGTAACTCCAGATTTTAATCTGAAATGACGCCTCTGGCAATAATAATAAATAATGGAAATAATGATTTTAACGGTGGTAATACTAAATGTTAAATGTTCAGTATGCAGGACTCATTGCGGCATAAATCACCAATGAAGAAAAAGTCATCCAGTGAACAGCATAGCTATTACCAAGGTTCATAATGTACCAGTATTATGACATGTAATAACATTCATAATGTACCCGCATAGACATAGTGTAACATACTGTTTCATTCACGGCTGATTTATGTACCTAGTATAAACTTTACATTGAACCATACAAAAATTCGTTACGATAGTGGTAAATTACGAACTGTAAGCAGGTGCGACCTATGCTTCATGTCTGAAAAACGAAGCACAGGCTTACTGAATCTCTTCGGGGATGGCGGGCGGCGTGGGAAGGTGGTCTCCCTGGGGCTGGAATCCGTTCTCATCAGCAACCCAGGTCAACGAGATCTGCTGACCATCGGGTGAGACGTAGACTACACTTCCCTGATTCGTGTTACCGATGTGCTCGCCAACTTGCTTCTGGGAGTTGGATTCCTGGCGAGCAGTTCCATCAGACAGAGTGTAACTATTTCAAGCATACATAAGTTCAGTTAGGAAACTAAAAGATTAGTATGGTGAAGTTGACATGAAAAAGCATTCAGCTTATGAACTAATATTACCTCCAGCTAGTGCTTCCATCTTCGTTGCGGACGTCCGACTCGCTAATTATAGTAACTGCTGGAACATCACTGTTGTCACTGCTGTGTGAAGCTGGAGCAGCCGAGCAAACAGCAAGAAGACAAGCTACGATAACCTGTTCACCAAAATTTAGTATTATACTTTGCACTGGAATCTTTAAATTGCGTGCTGAATTTTTGTTACCAGTTTCATTGTGTGTGAATAGGTGAGACGCTTGTTACTTTCTGAAGTTCTCAGTACAAACTGATATGCTAACTGTAGAGTAGATCGCCTTTTTACATGTCTGTTACATTACATTAGCTTGGTGAGCAACTTTCCACTTTCTGCAACGTGCAAAAAGTTATTTCAGAGTTGCAAGGGAAAGATATGAGCTGCAATACAGCACCTTCATCTTGATGCAGACTTTTACCGTACACTTAAACCTGATGTCAAACAGATGCGCGAAAAAAAACTAGTTACACGTGTACTCAGCCAAAACTGGAACACACGTGCGCTTTTCATCAAAATGAGAGATTCCACCTTAAATGTATGATTCCGTATCAATCGTAAAAAATATACTTTTACATTACGAGAAACTTGTCTTATGAAAACATATGCGCTCCTTCAGTTAAACCGACTACTGAGTACTTAATGAAACATATTACACTTAACGCTAATCTTGTTACATTTCCTTTGCTGTTCTTATGTTTGGATAAATATTTCCTCCATTTAGTTTAATTTTTGTCTTAAAGTTAAGAACAATACTAAAGACCTTCTGTTTTCCTGACTTGGACGCAGTTTCCTTTTCTTTGTAAAATCTATATAACCGAAGATTGAAAAATAATAAATTCAATAAGAAACGCTAAATGGAATTAAATATCTTTGATGACGGCTAACACGCACTTACATTATTAACGTTAAACGTCAGATAAATTAGACTGCACATTCGTAAAGGGTCTATTTGCAAATGAAGAAGTGCTGTAGCAGGCTGTTGAAGACGACTGACTATTTTCCTGTTCATATAAGTATCAGATCACATGCTTGCAGAAGGACCTGCTGTATGGTACATGTGGGATTAGAAGAAGGGACAAAACTAGCAGGATTTTCTTATGAATATGTGAAGCAGTTTGTTGAGAAATCTATTAGATGAAACCCTTGTATTCTTAGAAATGTCGCAATCTTTTCCTCGTGTCAGATGTTCTAGAACATTCGATGTATTGCGCAATCTTTTCTTGTGACATTGCAAAACCTTTCGAAATCTTCTCGAACATTCTGCCACATTCTTAGAAACAATGTCACAATGATTAATTACTCCCGCAGTATAAAAGGCCCCCCAAGTAGCCATGCTAGTCAGTGTCCAGTCTTCAATCAGTCAACAACTAGTCTTCACGATCGATCTTAAATATCGGCTTGTATCGATCGTCAGAAATAAACTGCCTCAACTTTGATCGAGTATCTTGGAACTCTACTTAACCCTAAACACAACGCATGGCCATCTTTATTTCTTTACACAGTTGGTTGAAAATGAAAAATATTATAACTTGTCAAGAAACTATTTACACAAGCAACATTTAAGAGGATGTTTTTAGTTATTGGAATAAGCAGATGGTAACACGACCCTTAGGGGATGTTAGAAGGATGAATGCCAAAATAGTCGCTCATTGTACCATGACTATGATGTTCAAGACCTTCAGCTACTCAAGGAACCAAAGGTTTGTGTGCTCATGAAAATATATTTCCTTCCTCCTATTCCGCTTTCATTTTTAGCGTTTTGATGTTCAACGAGTAAAACGAAAGAAGACAGGAGGAACTAAGACAGTCGAGCAGCATGAGACTGGTACGGTAAACCCTGGACTGTCTGAAAAAACTGTTTTTTTAATTCATAATAGTGCCCGTATCTAATAATACTATATTAGCCTAGACCTTTCATTTTTACTTTCATTTTCCATAGGTTCCATAGTTATATTTATCAATACACAAGCTGCCACAGTTGGTGATGCACAAAGTTATCAACGGAGATTACCTAAGAAGCACTCGATTTTTTAGCAGACCTTTTTTAGCAGACGATTTTTAGCAGACCTCCTTAGTATAAGGAGGGCTGCTCCTTGATCTTCGGAGCGCGTCAAGGACTTTCTAGATCTCTTCGGGAGTAAGTGAAGGAGTAGGAAGGTGATCACCCTGGGGTTGGAATCCGTTCTCATCAGCAACCCAAGTCAACGAGATCTGCTGACCATCCGGGGAGACGTAGACCACACTTCCCTGATTCGTGTTGCCGATACTCTCACCGACTTGCTTTTGGGAGTTGGATTCTTGGCGAGCTGTTCCATCAGACAGGGTATAACTTTTGAAACACATATTAAAGTCAGTTATTAACCAAAAGACTGGACAGTGAAGTCGTAAGCAGAGAAAACTGAGTTGATAAATGAGTTTTACCTCCAGCTACTGCTTCCGTCATCGTTGCGGACATCCAACTCGCTAGCTAAGGCAATCACGGGAATTTCTTTGTTGTCACTGCTCTGCGACGTCGCAGCAGCCGAAGAAACAGCAAAAAGACTGGCAACGAAAACCTGTTCACCGAAATGTAAGACTGAGTTTACATTTTACGATATCTTGAAAGTTTGTTACCTATTTCATTTTATTGAAGAATCTTGACGGTTGTTACTCGTTGGGGTCTAAAACTGTCAGTGCAAACTGATGCTGCTTGCAAACGACATTTTCACTATTATACAGCTTCAGGCTATATAAGCTTGTGCAGACTACTTTTCACTTTCTGCAACGGGCGAAAGTCATTATAGGCTGCACAGGAGTATATGAAATGGACACAGCGCCCTCAACTTGATGTGCAGACTTTTACTTTTGCACTGAAACCTGAAATCTAAACAGATTCGCCAAAAGACTAACTGCACAAGTACTTGACCAAGTCACCTCACAAATAGTTGCACCCCATCATCCTCTGCAGTTAGCAAAACTATGGATGAAACTCCAATATGCCAACTAAAAAATAACACCTAGTTAAGAGCAAGGTGAGTACAACTGTGTGAACGAAGAAGTACCCCCACCTCTCTTGGATTGAAAAAGGGGCTTTGGAACTGAACTTTACAACTTGTATAGCAGTTGAATCAAGGTTAAAAATTAGCCAAGAAGTTCGGAATGGTTTAGATCAATTCAGCTTTCACCCCTGATTTTGTTACTCTTATTGTTGTGTTCAAGAAAAGTATACCCCAAGCGCTTTTCTTCGTTCGAAGAGGAATATTTTATTTTAAAAATCCGCTGTATTTGTAATTTTCGGTTTTCTTTCCCCATATAATTTACCTCTCCTAAAATTATTAAAACATGTCGCTCGAAAAAAGTAGTTGCAGAAGTGGCAAACGGAGTTTTATTTAATTCACTCCAGTCATACCATAACTAACTTTCTGTCTGTAAACCGGCACTTTCCAGGTGGACTCGAATATAGTAAATGCATCCAAATCATTTATCACAACAACCAAAATGAACTAACTGTTGGGAGTTTCATCTCAAAAAATTAGTTTGAACGTACCGCTCTAAAAGCCGCTAGAACAAGCATGCCAACATGTTTTCTAATTACTGCTTCCTTATAACATATTTTTTATAACAACAAAGTTATAAGCCGGTACTATAGCACTCATTAGGCTTGCATGTTTTATTTGCGTTTTCTGTTTAATTTACAATTTATGTCTACAGAATTATAGGGATATAATGTTCTCAACGACCATAAAAGCTCGTGCACTCTTGCTATCATCAGAGGAGTCTTAGAGCTGTTACTAGCTTTAGGAAGAGAGTCAAGTACTTTCTGGATCTCTTCAGGAATGGGGGGCGGCGTGGGGAGGTGTTCTCCCTGAGGCTGGAACCCATTCTCATCAGAAACCCAAGTCAACGAGATTTCCTGACCATCAGGCGATACGTAGACTACGCTTCCTTGGTTGGTGTTACCAATTTCCCCACCAACTTGCTTCTGAGCGTTTGATTCCTGGCGAACAGTACCATCAGATAGGGTGTAACTGTATCATCCAACATACATGAAGATCAGTTATCAAACCAAAAGTTTGGTATGGTTAAGTTTACGTAAAGAATAATTCAGCTTATGAACTAATATTACCTCCAGCTGCTGCTTCCATCATCAATTGCGGACGTCCGATTCGCTGACTAAGGTAATCACGGGGACATCTTTGTTGTCTTCGCTCTGCGAAGTCGGAGCTGCCGAACAAACAGCAAGAAGACAAGCAACGATAACCTGTTCACCGAAATGTAAGATAACAGTCAATATTTTACTCTAGAGTATAGTTCTGAAATTTCCTTACCAATTTCATTTTGCTTAAAAAAGAGGAGAAGCTTGTTGCTATCTGAAATTGTCAATGTAACTGATGTTACTTTCGAACGAGATTTTCCTTTTTATACATTTTTGGACTGTATAAGCTTGTGTAGAGTTTCATTTTCTACAACGGGCGAAAGTCAGTGCAGGCTGCATAAGGAGATATGAACTGCAACACGGCACCCTCATCTAATCGCACAGAGTTTTTACTT
Source organism: Eulimnadia texana (assembly GCA_002872375.1). Classification (NCBI taxonomy): domain Eukaryota; kingdom Metazoa; phylum Arthropoda; class Branchiopoda; order Diplostraca; family Limnadiidae; genus Eulimnadia; species Eulimnadia texana. Next base: position 413,539 of record NKDA01000011.1, read on the forward strand.
TACATTGAAACCCGGAGTCAAAACAGATTCGCCAAAAAAAGGTTGCGCAAGCACCTTATTAATGCTAGAATACACGTGTACTCACCAATGAGGTATTCACCAATGAGGTCACACCTAAAATGGTTTATCCTAAATCAATGCTAAAAACAACAACTTACAAATTTACAACATTATCTATGAAAAAGCATCAGGGCACTCGTTTAGTTAAACTAACTTTCACGCATTTATTGAGATCCAGTTACATTAAACGACGATCCCGATTTCCTTGTGATACTTGTACTTCGATTAATGTTTATTCGACCGGTAAAGCTTGATATGTGTCGTAAATCATCGAACTGTGCTTCAAAAACGTGTAATTTTCTTATTCGGATTGAAATTTTCTTATCTCTGTGGAATTTCTGTAGCTCGTGGATTCATAAAGACAATCGTTGTAATAAATTTCGTTTGAGCTCCGTATGCAGTTGAAAGGTGGCTTGCATTATCCGTGTGATTTCAAACGTACGAAGATATGAAAATTGCCTCATTCAAAGCTCCAGTTTATCACTATTTAGTTGGCATACTCGAAAACGAATCGAGGAGTACTACAATTCAAAGGTATTCTTTAACAGTAACGGTAACAATGTGAGGCAGAAATTCCATTAAGTGTACTGTTACTGTTGTTTCCGCAGAGATGAAATTGTCACTCATGTAATGAACCTGAATCCTAAAAATGATTACATTCGTAAAGCATGTTTTTATCGTGTTAGTTCGTAAGCGCATTCACCTGCTTCAAACAAAGAAGTAGTAGTTGGTCTGCGAAGGTGAGGCAAATTAGTGCGTGAGAGCCATGTCTGTGCCTAAGTATGCTTGTTTAGAGCTCGGGACCGGAACTTGCTAGGCTGCTCACCTTTTTCTCAAATCTATGAGTGCCCTCCAACCAACACTTCGTCTCAATAGGTCCAAAGTGGCAGTGGCCATCTCGCTGACCATACACCCAAATTATTCACTCATAAAGGAAAAAAGAATAATCTAAGAATTCGATTTGGCCCACCATTAACAAAAACAGTTTTTACAACAACAGAGTTGTAAGTCGGCATAAGCATTCTCAATAGGCTTGTATTTTCTATCTGCGGGATATTATTTAATTTATATTGTACATCTACAGTAACATAGCGATATAATTTTCATAACGATCATAAAAGCTTATGCACTATTTCTATCATCGGGGAGTCTGAGGGCTGATACTAGGCTTTAGGAAGTGAGTCAAGTATTTTCTGGATCTCCTCGGGAATGGGAGGTGGCGTAGGGAGGTGGTCTCCCTGAGGCTGGAACCCATTCTCGTCAGCAACCCAAGTCAACGAGATTTCCTGACCATCGGCGAGACGTAGACCACACTTCCTTGGTTGGTGTTACCGATTCCCTCACCTATTTGCTTCTGGGCGTTTGATTCCTGGCGAGCAGTTCCATCAGACAGAATGTAACTGTGTCATCAAACATACAGGAAGATCAGTTATCAAACCAAAAGTTTGGTATGGTGAGGTTGACATGATAAACAATTCGAGTTATGAACTGATATTACCTCCAGCTGCTGCTTCCATCATCATTGCGAACGTCTGAATCGCTGACTAAGGTAACCACAGGGACCTCTTTGCTGTCGTCGTCGTTGCTCTGCGCAGTCGGAGCAGCCGAACAAACAACAAGAATGCATGCAACGAGAACCTGTCCAACAAAATGTATGATTACTAAACATTCTTCACCCATTTCTGGTTTTGAGCATCTCTACCAATTTCATTTTCTTTCAATGGTGAGACGGTTGCTGCTGTCTGAAGTTGTTAGTGCAAACTGATGCTACTTGCAGACAACATTTTCCTTTTTATACTATGCTGGCCGTGTGACCTCGTATAGTCCACTTTTCACTTTCTCTTTCTGCAACCGGTGTAAATTAGTGCACGTTTGCAAGAGAAGACATAAGCTGCAAAACAGTATCCTCTCCTTGTAACGCCAATTTCTCCTTTCATGAAACTTGATGTCCAAACAGATTAGCAAAAAAACTAGTTACACAATTGCTTGGACAAAATTAAGACACACGTGTACACTTTTCACTAACGAGATCAAATATAAATGTTCGATTCTAAAGTAGCACTAAAAACTACGCGTTTCCTTTACAAGTATTTTATCTTGTGAGAGCATCAGGACATTCTCTTAATTAGACTAACTGAGAGCATTAAATGGGATTCGATTGTTTAAGCCCTGATCTTGTTCTCTTTCCTTAGCTGTTCCTCTTGTACAGCGGTGTTAACAAACAGTACCCACCCCCCGTTCAATGAAAAAACGCTATTACGAAGGATACTTTTTTAACAGTGCTGAGTAATATTCGTATAGTAAGCTTAATTTTCATGTTACATAAGTTATATATTTTTGTAACTTATTGGATAGAACGTTTATTCCCTCTGTTGAATTTTCATTATGTCTTGAAAACACAATTTTAGTATAAATCTACCAAATTCGATTAAATCCCATTGTACATTTGATAGGTGAACCAATCCACATATTTACAGGCATAAATTTAAGTTTTTCTTATTATTATACATTCGTATCAGCAAATAAGTTCAACAAAATGGAGTTCTGAACAATAGGGTAAAACTCCATATAAGATATTAAAAACTACTCAATGAATGAGGAATCGAATAAAATTAAACCGTCATCACCAGTAGAGACACGGGAATCCATTCTAACGGCGCTTAAAAGGGTCCAGCTAACTGTTGTTTGCCAGAAATTCAACTTTTTTAAATAATGAAATATTTGGGGACAAAATCGCTGCATTACCGCGACACTTGGAACTTGGGTAAACGTCTTTCTTTAACATTCAGTTATGTTATGAACCGTAAAAATAAGAAATCATGTAGACTGTACATATATGTGGGCTCTTGTTGCCAATGAAGAATTGCATAGCCCACAGTCCACCAGGCTGGGGTAAAAAATTCATACTTTTCTGTAGCTAAGAAACAGATTACATGCTTGAAACAGGACTAGTTATGGTAATGGTGTGTTGTCAGATCTTTCTCTATTAGCTCTTTGAGTCTCGTACGAAAATGCCACTAGAATAGGACGAAGGAAGACCAAACTACAGTTGAGTCACAAAGGGCAAGTAAGCTGAGGTCGTTTACTAGTGGTCTGTTCTGTATAGACTTTAGCATTATGCTCCACCCTCAGCCACCCTTTCTTTCTTTTATTGGTTCAGCCGCCTGAGAGGCGGTGTTTTTCTTGGAGAAGTCAAAGGGCAGAACGTTCCAAGAAAGGCTGGGTACAACGTCAAAAAACTCAACGCGGGCTCTTATGGACGAAAAACTTTCATTTATTTTTTTCTTTATGAGAGCTCAGTTTGTTATGAAAAAGACGTCCAGTTTCATGTAGATCACGATTTGTATTATTTTTTGTCGTGAGTACCCAAGGTGGGACAAGGTAGTTTTGATTTTTAAATAATTTTTAAAAATTCAAGTGGTACGCTTCTGACTGACAGGGTGCCGTTTAGGTACAACTCCAGTTTGTTTATTCCTGTACAACTTCAAACATAGCTGTTGGCTTCCTTGATAGGGAAATGTCAATAATTAATGCTTGTTATTTGTTTTTTCGAAAAATTTAAAGAACGTTGGGTTTCACATTGAATGCAGCTCGTTGTCCACTGTTCATTTTGCAGCGACGAACCAGCGAGTCAGATCTTGTGTCGTGCTTGTCAGTTTCTTTTCTTGAAGTTTGGTGTATCATTTAATAAATTCACCTGGTTTTCCGAAATTAATGAAAATAAAGTTACCATGATTATATTCGCATAGTGGCCAATTCAAAAACCAAATTTTGGGTTAACTTGAACTAGTGAACGGAGAACAAGGCTCGCGTGCTTCAACGAGCATGCCGGAACAGAACTTCGGTTTGTCGCTGGTTCTCGTGCTCCGGACATATTAAACTCAATGCAATACACGAATTTTCTTGGGCTGCTATAAGTTTAGGACTTAATATACGTGTTATTCTGTTCACGGCATGCAAACCTGTCTCGCACCTGTTATCAACTCGAGTCGGTTCCAGATTCAACCATTCGTTCACCTTCATTTACCCCTCTATCCAAATTAAAACTGGGACTGGACAAAATATTAATTTGTTGTCAACGCCTTGAGTCGCGAGTCATAATTGCATCTGTCACAAGGGTAATAAAAATACGCATATTTGGCGGTACAAGATTTGAAGTTCGTTCAGTTTCATTTCTTTCAGTTCGTTATTGCTATCTGCTATCTGCTAGGCTATAGTGGTGTTGACATAGCCACTGGCACTTTCACCTCGCTTTCACCTGATTGGCTAGACCTTAGATGCCGCCATCTTTGTATGAGCGATCCTTTGGTTCCATACTCGCTATCAGACACTGATTTCGCTTAAGCCAACTTGCATAGCGAACTTTTTGACTTTATATCCAGTTTTTCAAAGTAAAACAACTAACATCTCTTTCAAATACCAATTGCCATTACAGTCTATTAGGATTAGGAGACAACTGCGTTATTTAGTCTGGGAAAACATATTTTACAACAACTTCTGCTGCTCAAATCCGTGGCCGACGCTTTATTCTGGCAAAACGTGAAACTAAAATATCTTGTCAGGAAAAACTAGGTAATTTTCGAGAAGTCGTAACATGACTGATGGAGATCAACAGTTATTATCGTAATGCAACATACAACTAAACATAATATCCCAATGCGGCAGCAAATTCGGGATTTCGAGGTCTTCAGTTGCTTGGTAGGCTCAACGGGAAGAAAGCGCTATGGTTGACAAATATGCCTAATATCTATCTTGACTGAAGTATGGACTTAAAATCTGGCACAAAGATTGCTATCGAAGAAGGCTGCAAAAGTGGCTGATGAATTTAAAAAAAATTTTCTCTTCGTCCATGTTTCACATTAGGTGTTAAACGTGATTTTTCTTCGTAACTTCTATTAAAACCTTGCACTTACTCGAATTGTTCACGCATCACAAAATTTCATCAAATGAGCTTAACAATGATGTGGATAAAATAAGCTCCTGTCCCACAGCAGTGGGATTCATCCGACTGAGCAGTACGTGGAAATGGATCAAGGAATTAAAATGAACTGAACTATTTCTAATCAAGCCAATCTTTCTTGGAAAGGAATTCATGTTATCTTCTACTCTTACGAGACTTAAGTGTCAATCGGCCACGATTTTAGGTTATTAGAAGTTGTTGTAAAGTATTTTGCCACTGGAAAGGATGCAAATTAAATGTTTATTTATAATCGATAATCTAGGAGGATTCCCGATAAATCAAGGGGTCTGAAAGAGATGTTAGTTGTTTTACTTTGAAAAACTGGATATGAAGTCATAAAGTTCGCTGTGCAAGTTGACTTTAGCGAAATCAGTGTATGATAGCGAGTATGGAACCAAAGGATCGCTCATACAAAGATGGCGGCATCTAAGGTCTAGCCAATCAGGTGAAAGCGAGGTGAAAGTTCCCATTGGCTAGTGAGATTTTGCCAGTGGGTATGTCAACACCACTATTCTCTGTAAGTACGGTTGCGCTATTACAAGAGAATAAAGCATATCGTTTCCTCGCTTGACTGAGCACGTCGAAGAAAGGCTCTTCCGCTTTAGGGAATAGAGGTCACTTAAGAAGGGGCTAAAGGGATTTTTAGGGCTGGACTGCTAAGCTCTATTTTGCTCTAAGACGTTATGATCACAGCGCAGCAAACCGTGCTCCAGTAGGTGGATGACATTATGGTTGCAACACCTTCTGTAAACCCGCATATAAAATTGACGCATTAGGTTAAAGCTCTCGAAGTGTGAGGATAATATCTCCTCAGAATTAGAAGTACCATGTTGGACGCTCTGCAATCCGGGAACCTAAACCCTAAACACAGGGAAACTTCAGGCATTCGCCCACCATAAGTACTGGCTATGTAGCCAGCACTTCCCTTACGAAAAGTTTCAACGACGGCTTACCAGCCTCACGCTGGTTCCGAAACGGCAAGCTCGCTGCGTGTTAATGGCTTGCTCGCTCTACGTAGTGCAGTGCTGTAAAACCTGGTGACTGACTAGGCAAAGGAAGGTCAAAACTTGACCATTCTTATGTAAGCAAGCGGCGAGCCTGCTTTGGCCTTCCTTTGGCAAGCTGGCTTTGGTCTAGCTTTAAACTAGCCTTAATTTCGCGCGGCTTTGGCAGCCTTTTTAAACCTAGCAAGTAACAAGCTCGGCTGAGACTAGCTTGTAGTTGTTACCCGTAACGTGTAACCAAACTACTCATATGGTCTAAAATGTTATATAATACCTGGTCGTTCGTAGTTATTTCAAGGATAATAAAATAAAATATTTGATCTATTAATTTGCTGAATTTGTTTAGATTTTTGTTAATAAACAATGGGGAAAATAAACTTGCTACATAATGTAATTACAAAGCTAGCACATACACTTTTGTTAAGCTATTTTATTAATGTCCCGATGAATCAGCTTTTACTAATTACATGTAGAGCAACTGGCCTCAGAGCAGTAATATAATAATTTTTTAAATCTTGTTTGCAAAAACATGGGAAGTCCTGATACTGCTGCTTGTAGCCGTAGGAGGCGCTATTTGTTCGAGTCACGTGACTGAAAGGCTATTGGCTGTTGAATGACACAAATTTGAACTTTCTGGCCTAATGGTCTTCCCAAATGACATTGCCATGCCGTACAGCCAACGTTTTACAGGCAAGCCCTTGACCTGGCCACACGATCTATGTAGTGCAAGTTCGTAAAGTGAATCTGTTGTCGAAATTGTGAAGATTTTGAAAGTAATATTACTTTCTAATGAAATACGTGAAACTATGAAACATTTTCTTAGTTGAAGGGAATGCCAGTGACCAGAAAATCGCTTCACTGACGACGAGCAGCTGTGTGTTGTTTTGTTTTCGTGAACTTAATTTTTGGGAGTACTTTTAGGACTATATTCGGGAGTACCGAAATAATGGAAATTCTTAGGACGAAATTATCTAGGAGATAGTGACTATGAAAGCGACAAATTAAGTTTGTAACAAACTCTCGCGCAGGATAACTACAGCAACCTTCGCCAGATGCTCAAAGGAAACTCCGACTCCCGCGCTGAGGTGCTGAGGTTGACATGTACATTTTGGCTTATTGTTGCATAGTAATAACATCATGATTATCCAGGTGAATACACTTTCCTGCAGAGGTTTCGTGAGACATCGAGAGAGAGATCTAAAAAATCTCGACACGACAAATGGCTCGAGCAGAATTGCAGATCGGAATAGCGTCTTATGCTGCCACCGACGAGGTATTTCAAATTGTTGAATTTAAAAGTCACTTTGCTCATCGTGCTACTTTGAATTGCCAGAAACCTGAAACCAAAGATGCCATAATGCTGAAAACATACATGTCGCCTATATTTCATCACCGAAGACTTGGAGTCCCTCATATCCTAATGGAAGAACTTCAACAAAGTCAAGTAATTATTTCAGCTCTTTGTGTCTGCGTATTTCCAAACCAAATCTTTTTGTTTCATGACAGAAGTTCCCAGTTACTATTTGAAAGGGATGGTCTTCTTTAACAGGATTGTGGGCAGTAGTAATTCTGACGGGACGCGGACCAGGCAAAGACAGAGTACGCGGATGTCAAGCAGACACATTAGAACAGGACACTGCCTGTGAGACTTCCGGTAGTCTTGCAGATACATTTGATAACAGATGCCTAGCCTATTGGACACTCCAGATTCAAGTACATCTGGTGGGTTTTCAGCGGGAATGTTAGAACTATTTTGTTGATCTTATTAGTCTGCCAAGCTAGCAGTCAAGCATTTCTAATATATAGACCCCATTTGTTTCAATGTTTACTTTCCAAAGATTGAAGGGGAACTAACATGATGATATTAAAGAAACGTAGTATTGGTTGGTATTGGTTACTTAAGTATTGGTTGTTCCAGCCAACTCCTTTCTTAGGCCAAGTTCAGCAATAGTCGTTAAGTAAGAATCAGATCCTTAGTTTAATCATCCAGTTATTCCGTGTCTAGGCCAAAGTCGACCTCTCCTTTTTCCTTTTACAATACATTTGTCGTAAACACGAACTCGAAAAGTATATAGCTGTCCCAGATAATCGTCACTTTTCCGAAATTGATCTTTAACATGTGAGCTTTGCATCTTTTTTTGCTGTTTCGTTTTTTGAATGAAATAATGTTCTTGTGTCTTATGTGATCGGTTTTGAGCATGTTTTTAATAAACTAAAGTTTTCTGTGTCATTTGTGCAGTTTTGTCTTTGTTTTTAAGTATTGTGCAATTAAATGAACGTTCCGAATATAAGCTAGGCATAAGCCGGTAAAATACCGGTTCGCTTTTAACGTGCTCGCTGCAATCAGTCTACGGGCGAGCATGTCGCGAGCTAACGCTAGCTAGCCACAGCCGGGAAAATGTCTTTCGGCATGGGTGCAAAATACTGGTTACGGAATGGCGAGTTAGCCGCTAGCTGGATCAGCTTACCGTACGCTAGTTTGTCGCTTGCTTCCCGTCGTTAAAACTTCTCGTAAAGGTTGTACGACTTAAAAGAAAAATGAATCTTCTTACAATGCTAATTAATTTTGAAGTAACAATAAAACATGGTCTATCGTGGAAATAAAACAACCCTGTGCTTTCAACGTTTCTTTCTGTTTTATTTCATATGTTTGTTATCAATTTGAATCTACAGTATTATGTTACACGAACTTGGCAGCGTTCAAAAAAGCCTAGGTACTTTTGTTCGCACACGTATATTCTTAGGACTGTTCTTCAAATTTGGGAAGCGAGTCAAGGATATTTTGGATCTCCTCAGGAATGGGGGGGGGGGGTGTGGGAAGATGATATCCTTGAGGCTGGAAGCCGTTTTCATCCGCAACCCAAGTCAACCAGATTTGCTGACCATCGGGCGAGATGTAGACCGCACTTCCTTGATTGATGTTACCGATGTGATCGCAGCCGAGGGGGAGTACCGAGCGTCTCGGGCGCTGAAGGAAGCGTCCGAAGTTATCGTTGAATCGCCAGCTGCCTTGCAACTCCGATAATTACAAGTAAAATTCGATATCTTAGTTCAATCCATTAACTTAAAACTTTGACGTCGTTTAATATTTCAGACCCTGAACGCTATTTCAGCTGAAAAGAACTCGACGATTATTTTCCCGTTGCCGATCGACTTTCTGACCCAGTTTTTCAAGCGCGAGTGAAACAAATTATGGGAATTCAATGATAGCTAATTCTTAGCAAACACTGCACCATATTATTATGCAATAGGGCTACGAAGTAATTCGTTACAGCTGTAAAACCTTCGTTGTATTAGATTATGTATTAAGTAGAAGAATTTTTGCAAAATTGCAAAGTAAAGTGATGATAATTCTTATACTATATCGTTACAAATTTATGTGCAATAATGTGTATCCAGAAATACAAAAGTACCTTCACGAATTGTAAATATGCTGTGTTTCATGCTATAATAAATATGTATTACTCTCAGTTAACATAGACATTCATCTACAACTGCATTCCCACTGCACGATTTAAAAATTTTAGAGCAAAGATATGGAAATCCGTGGAGTTATGCTTGCAGATAGCCAGTTCGGAATTACTCATCGAGTTTAGGAAGCGAGTCCAGTACTTTCTGGATCTCCTCGGGAATGGGTGGTGGAGTAGGAAGATGGTCTCCCTCTGCCTGGAAGCCGTTCTCGTCAGCAACCCAAGTCAACGAGATCTTTTCACCATCGGGCGAAACGTAGACCACGCTTCCCTGATTTGTGTTACCGATTTGGTCGCCGACTTGCTTCTGGGAGTTGGATTCTTGGCGAGAGGTTCCATCAGACAGGGTGTAACTGTTTCAGACATATATTTACATTAATTATCAATCAAAGTTTGCCATGATGAAGTTGATATGATGGAGGACTCTTTATGAACTAATTTTACCTCCAGCTACTGCTTCCATCATCATTACGAACGTCCGACTCGCTCACTAAGGTAACCACAGGGACTTCTTCGCTATCGTCGTTGCTCTGCAAAGTTGGAGCAGCCGAACAGACAGCAAGAAGACAAGCGAAGAATACCTTTTTACCAAATGTAATAATACATCAGATTTTTTACGTAAGTTCGTTTGAATTTTGTTACCAATTTCATTTTCTCCGAGAAAGTGATTGTTGTTGTACTCTGAAGCGTCAGTACAAACTAATGTTTCCTCCAAAACACTCTACTCTTATATACTGGTCTTGATGGTGACGAGAACAGATTGACTTGATTCTACCAGTTTTCATTTAATGAGCAAAGTTACTACAAAGCTCCAGATGCAACTCTCACTTTCTCGTCCCCATACAACTTATCTCACCCGAAGTTAAAACAGGCTCGCAAAAAAGTTGGTTACAAAAATAGTCGACACACTTTTCATTACAATCGATCCATCTCTATTTTCGTCTATACAGCGTCAAGTAACACGTTCAAAGTTAACTTCTAATCTACGAAAATGCGTATTTTTGTAAAATACGCATTTTCGTATTTTCGTAATTTTGTAAATGCGTAAATGTGTCGACTACTTAAAAAAAACCTGGTTTTTGCTTATTTCAAGACACAAGTTTTTATAGTTTTGGTTTGAAAGCCGTTCTGGGACATACTAGGGTTTACATGTTTTCTGTATTATTGCCTTTAATGTAACATCCATTCTTGAAAAGAATTTTGAACTCATTACACCAGTGATGGGCAAATCCAAATCAATTTTGATTTGAATCAATTTCAAATCAAATCAAATCATGATTCAAATCATTACAATTTGATTTAAATCAAACCCGTGATTTGATTTGGAAGTTTCATGATTTGATTTGATAATTCAAATCATTTTCTTATTTTTTCGTCCTGTCAACTGAAACCAATATTTTAAAAAGAGTTTTCTGCAAAAATAGTGCCTTCTGGTTCTTAGTCCGTACCCAGGCATCTAAACATTTAGATCCTGTCGCGCTTCACATCCTCCGTTTGCTGTGCCCTGTACGCCTTAACTGAATTTGAAAATATTCATATAAAGATTTTACATAACAAAGTAGTAGCCATCCACGAGTCTCAATCGTAGGTTACGATGGTATGATATAACAGACTTGATGTGTGGGAAAAGAGCCATGCGTTTGTGAAGTCGTACACGTAAGAGGGAATAGTTTCGACTGCATAGCATCCCTATCCCTAGCCACATCAGTCTTGACTTGGTTTTCGACAAGTATATTTAGCTATTTTTCCCAGTAATTTTCAATACATCCGAACATGACTTGTTGATAATCAGCATATAGATATGGTCATTGGTATGACTTTTCCATTGTTATAAATAATGCAATTTACGGGATGGTTGAAAACGCAAAGAAAGATCCCAAGAGCTGAGTAGAGCCTATTCTTGAGTATTTCGCGTAATACTGGACAGTTTTTACCATCTATTATTTTGCATTGAAATTTACGTCACGTGGAAAGCGCTACGTTTCGTTGAAAGGAAACGAGAAAGAAAAGAAAGCTATCTTGAATTTAATTTCTCCTGTGCAAAATATTGTCAGGAAGTTGATTTTACAGGTAATTACCGTATAGAAGGTGTATACGCGTTGGCAAAAAATCACTGTACCTCGCCACACATGGTTTCAGGGTTAGATTTTAAACTTAAGGGGCCTGAATTCAAGCAGTCTCAAGTGTGTCGATGCACGACACCCACAAGATTCACTAAAGATGCAGAAAAAAGATTAGTTATCTCAAAAACTTTATCTCGCTAATTCGATTTGAAATTGATTTGATTTGATTCAAATCAATTATTAAAATGATTTGATTTGATTTGATTTGAACCGCTAGAAATTCAAAGAAGATTTGATTTGATTTAAATCAATATTTGCGTTGATTTGCCCATCAATGCCTCCCTACGCCGCTCCCCATTCCCGAGGAGATCCAGAAAGTTCTTGGACTGGCTTCGCAAATCCGAAGAACAGTCTTAAAAGTCCCTATGTACTAGTGAAAGTGCATAAGCTTTTATACTCTTTGTTAAGTTCAAATAACACGTAGGTGCAAATTATAATAAAGAATATGGCATAACGTAAATCAATCACACAGCAATGCTAATGAACAGCAGTGACGGTTAATATGTTAATTTGTTATGAAAGTTGTGTTTTCCCCGGCATACCAAATCATGCTCTTAACTTAACAATCTATCTCATGGATGTAATGTTTGTCACAGCCGTGTTTCACAAATTGCTTTCTGTTCATACCCACTTTTGCGGAACATTCAGTATGGCACTTGTAATTCTGAGGAGATATTTTCACATTTTTAGAGAGTTAGTCTACTGGGTCATCTGCTGTACTAGAAACGTAGGTTCACAGTGGTCTTGCATACTTCACGTAATTCAAGCATATAAAAATCACGTTCTTTGCCTCAAGAGTAAGCACAGGACAGACCATCGGTAGTCGATCTAGCATAGTTTACTTACGCTTGAATGGAATTACTATATGACTAATATTAATTATACGACCGCATGTATATCTTAATGTAACGGAAATTTATCTTCCACAGAGTGAGCGAATCATGAATAATTAAACATTCATTAGAAAACCTTTGTTCGTTTTTCAAATATTCCCGGTATTACCAGCCAACATATATTAAAACATTTTTGAATACTATCGTTACGTGAGACAAGTGGCGCTTTCCAAGCAAATCAGTAGTGACTCTATTTTAACTCTTAACATTACGACTTGAGATTAAAGGCATTTTATTTTTTTTCCCCAATTTCTTTTCAAGAATGGAAGATGTATTACTGGCCATTAGGACCTATATATAGAAAACAAGAAATACGCACGTCTTTCCCATTTTGGTTTTTTAAACAAGCATTTTTGTCTGTTTCGAAAAGTCCATAACGGTTTCATTGGATACAATTTTCCAAATTAAAAATCCACCTGGAGCATGTTGATCTATTGAAGAAAACTGAGATATGCTCAGATTGTAGTAAAAAGTTTGTTCGACTACTTTTACAACTACTTCTTTGGTAAATGTGACTAAACTTTCGGGTGAGATTAATTCTACAGGGACAGGAAAGTGAAAGTTGCATGACCAACTCATTAGTAACTTCCCTTGTTGGATGAAACGTGTAATCAGGCTAATCTGGTCTCGTCACTAGCCGAGTACCGTATATAAATAAAACCATGTTCTGGAGCAAGCATCAGTTTGTACTGACCCTTCAGAAAACAACAACCACTTCCACAAACAAAATGAAATTGGTACCTAGTTTGCAAAACGAAAATCGAATGAATTATGAATTAATAATCTTATATTTGGTGTACAGATTATCCTTGCTTGTCTTCTTGCGCTTTGCTCGGCTGCTCCCACTTTGCAGAGCAACGAAAACGACAGTGAAGAGGTCCCTGTGGTTACCTTGGTCAGCGAGTCGGACGTCCGCAATGATGATGGAAGCAGCAGCTGGAGGTAAGCGCCCTACAACCTCAAAAACAGAATCCTCTTTAATGTTAGATTCCCTTTCGTCGATATTTTGAGCCCAATTGATCCTTCACGTTGTTTGGAACAGTTACACTCTGTCTGATGGAACCGTTCGTCAAGAATCCAACTCCCAGAAGCAAGTCGGCGACCAAATCGGTAACACAAATCAGGGAAGCGTGGTCTACGTTTCGCCCGATGGTGAAAAGATCTCGTTGACTTGGGTTGCTGACGAGAACGGCTTCCAGCCAGAGGGAGACCATCTTCCCACTCCACCACCCATTCCCGAGGAGATCCAGAAAGTACTGGACTCGCTTCCAAAACTCGATGAGTAATTCCGAACTGGCTACCTGCAAGCATAACTCCACAGATTTCCATATCTTTGTTCTAAAATTTTTAAATCGTACAGCGCGAATGCAGTTCTAAAGGAATGTCTATGTTAACTGAGAGTAATACATATTTATTATAGCATGAAACACAACACATTTACAATTCGTGAAAGTACTTTTGTATTTCTGGATACACATTATTGCACATAAATTTGTAACGATATAGTATAAGAATTATCATTACTTTACTTTGCAATTTTGCAAAAATTCTTCTACTTAACACATAATCTAATACAACGAAGGTTTTACAGCTGTAACGAATTACTTCGTAGCCCTATTGCATAATAATATGGTGCAGTGTTTGCTAAGAATTAGCTATCATTGAATTCCCATAATTTGTTTCACTCGCGCTTGAAAAACTGGGTCAGAAAGTCGATCGGCAACGGGAAAATAATCGTCGAGTTCTTTTCAGCTGAAATAGCGTTCAGGGTCTGAAATATTAAAAGATGTCGAAGTTTTAAGTTAATGGATTGAACTAAGATATCGATTTTTACTTGTAAGTATCGGAGTTGCAAGGCAGCTGGCGATTCAACGATAACTTCGGACGCTTCCTTCAGCGCCCGAGACGCTCGGTACTCCCCCTCGGCTGCGATCACTTTGGCCCGGGCTTCCCGCGAGGCCTCCGCTTCGGCGGCCATGGCACGTTGCAGCTGAACTGGTAAACGGACGTCCTTACTGAACGAATGAAAGACGTGCAAGTATTGTTACTAGATTTGTTACCACTGTCGTACTAATTAAGTAATAGAAGGCACTGTAAGAGGAACTATCGAAGCCGAAGTGAGGAGTGTTTTAGTAGTACTAACATAGCTAGCAAGTAATACGAGTAGCAGTTGGCTAAATAAGTAACGCAAAGGGAACAGTAGTAATATTAATTAGCACTAGCGTTCGTGTTATTAAAATTAATGCGATAGACTTACTGCTGGTGATGAGAGTAGTTGCAGTAGTAGCAGTATAGTATACAGTGTGAGTAGCAGTAAGCTATGAGTAGTAAACACTACTAAGGTGGCCTATCGATGGGGTACAGTCTTGAAGTGTTACAGTGGTACAAGAATAGTAATACTAGCAGTAGTAGTGGTAGTAGCATTAGTAACATTTGTAGTAGTAGTAACAATGGTACGCACATTTCGACTCGTTCCACTTTGATTCCCCAAGCTTCGGTGGCGTCATCTAGGGCGGTCTTTGAGAAACGAGAAAAGTCAATCAAAAATACCCGGTACCCATTAAGAGTAACCGTTCCACTTGCTGTATACCTGCATCGATCCGGATATCGTTTCTCGTTCTCCCAGAATCTCGTGAAGATTCTTGGTTCCCAAGATATTACGTAAAGTAGTCTGAGCCAAAAGCCGAGTTGAGTGATGCGCGTTCTCCACGTTCGCTACCGACACCGTAGCGTTCGATACCCGAAAATATACCACAGCATCCACTGATACCGTCACACTGTCTTTAGTTAGAATCTATAATTTTAGATAAAACTCATTAATTATTGTTATTATTCTTGTTATTTTTATTGAAATTGCCTCTTGTGGGGGAATATCAAAAACACCGGTTCTCAGGTCTACTTTGGTGTAAGTCTCGATGCAAGGCAGGATGAAGAAGATACCTTCAGTTACAAAATTCACAATAAATATTTCTAATTCTACAAAAGCATGTAACTATTTCAGGTCAACCATTGTCAAGAAATGTACGATCTTACCAGGTCCTTTAGCGCCTCCGGACAAGAGCCTACCCAAACGGAAAATAACCGCACGTTCGTATTCTTGAACAACCTACACAAAAAAGGATGACAATAATAACCAGCCAGACAAGAAATAATGATTTACTTTGAAACAAACGCAGAAGGAGAAAGGCATGGTAACCAGAATCAAGGCCCACGAAAGCGCTGTTAATATCCATCCGCAGATTCCTGCTCCCAGGTCTGAATCGTCGCCTTCGAATACAGA
This sequence comes from Eulimnadia texana, assembly GCA_002872375.1. NCBI lineage: Eukaryota > Metazoa > Arthropoda > Branchiopoda > Diplostraca > Limnadiidae > Eulimnadia > Eulimnadia texana. Next base: position 429,329 of record NKDA01000011.1, read on the forward strand.
ATTTATGTTATAGTAATTCGTCCCGTATGTCCTTGTTGCGTGTTAGACGTTGCCGTGACAACCGCTTGGACAGGAATAACTTTGACCTTATACTTTATGCCCCCGGCGAAAATATCAATAGTCAATTCAATGGAAACTTTGCGTGTTTTACCCAAACTACTTCAAACCAGCAGTCAAACAAAGGCTATATGTACTTTATCATTCATGGTAGGATTATATAACTTTATAATCAGAAATTTAATTTGATTGTATTTTTCGAAAATTATGGTTTAATTTATGAGTTGGGAAATACTTACGTCCAAAAACGAAATCAAATTGCTGTTTCTTCGCGTATCCATCGTTGATCGGTTTGCGGTCCGAGTCTTTATCCATCATCGAGTTCCTTAAGCTATAAAATAATTATATTACAGTAAATAATAGAATGATAATAACATTTATAGTAAACGATACAGTTAAACATTGTTTGCTTGGCTTCTCTTATGATCCTTTGTTGCAGGAAACTGAGCGGAAGCGACAGATACTGTTTCCGATAGATCCCAGTGCCAAACCAGAAATCACACAAAAAATCTATATTGTTGCCTCCCGGAACTTTTATATTTCCCAACTGGTTTACTGATTTCGTTACTATTTATACCCATGAAATAATAGTTTAGATAGAAACTGTTTTAGGTATATTAAATATCATGTGAACATAGCTCTGGTACAGCAGCCACAGAAGCTCTTGTTGCGGGGAGACAATCGGTGTTGTTGTGTGTGTGGGAGCGGTGCCAAACAATGAATGGATCACGGAACGATTGTTTGGCTTCTCCCATGTGTAAATAAAGGGGGACTTTGGTGTTTGTGTGATTCTGAGATTCTTGGGCGAATCTTATGGATTTCGCTAGATTCCTTGAAAAATCCTAACTGCCTATGTAACGTATGCTACAAAAAAAACAATGGTCCAGTATAGGATATAGAAAACAATTAATTCATTTAATGGATTCGTATTACAATCTCAATTGCGGTTTGTGAGTAAAGAAAAAAACTATGCCCACATCATTATAAATTACAGTGGTAATAATCCTATTTATTAAAATTTGTAAATAACTAATAGGCATGATTAAAAAAAATTAAGTGATAAGTGGTTTGGTACTTATTGTAATAGAATCTGTTGAATCCGCGAAGCGTATGAATCCCGACTGAAACTGAAACCCTGGTAACGTACGGATTATCCTACAAAGCGGCGCGTGCGCTCAAACTGATACTGAATCTGCGACATACAATGGGGAAATTACTTTTTGCCTAAAAGGAGGTTAATTAAGTGTGATAAATTAGGATCAATATGTTTTAAGCATATTCCTTCAGTTGGCAACAATGGTCTCCTTAGAGTTCATGCTTGCCTTAATTTATTTAGCTACATAAATTCAGGAATCTTAGGACTATAATCGCAAATAATTAATATTAACTTCGAGAACAATTAACGACAGCAGAATACCAGTTGATTTTTACTGTTAGAATGATTTTTCTTTTTGCACAGACAATGACTATATCTCCTCTTGATCATTTCTAAAAATTGGTAAATAGAGCCATGTAATTACTGTTATTAAATTTCGATTATTATGGTTTTTTTTCAAAGAAGTACTTGGTATAGAAATAGGTTTTCATTTCTCAGCGTCAGTTTCAAGTAAACTAAAATTCGCCAATAGTTCTGATGCTGGCTTTCCTAACCATCGTCTTGGATTTGGTGGTAGGGCCAGTGACAACTGCTGGGGAACTCGAAGGTTCCTGCTCGGCGAATCAAACTTACGAGTAGCGGAATTTTACAGATGAATTTGCTAGGGAGTTTCGTCTTCTCTCTAATACTGACGACTATCAACGGATTAAGTGCCACCTAGATACGGCTTCTTAAATTACGTGGTACATTTTTCTTGTTTACTGTCGACTGTCAACTATAGACCAGTATAAATGTACCATTATAGTCGAGAATACTTTACCTATATTTATCAAATGGTTACTTTTTTTTAACTGCAAATAGTCTGTCGTTTTAAACTACATAAATTTTACCCATAAGTTTCAACGGACCCCGATTTTTCAAGCTGCACGTTCGACTGAATACCGCATGAAGCTAGAGCAGCAATTTGGTCGCCAGTGTTCCGGAATATGTTCTTGCTTTACACTCAATCGAAGTGTGTATGGATATGATTATTGAATGTCCCTGTAAAATTTGTTTAACGCTCGAAGTTTTATTTTAACTTCTGTTTGTGGGAACAAGTATGTCGGCTACTCCTTCGAATAACGTGGGTGACGAATGACGTTCGAATGACGTGTGTTCATCAACTTAATTACTAGTTTTACTGTATGTACTACCAAAATCAATATGTCACTTCTGAGTTCTGACATTCGGAATGGGTTGTTAATCCTCTTGCGTCATTGACAATTGCAATTAAATCAAATGGATCCGGGAAGCCTGTTAAAGCGTACTTGACGTCTTGGGCGAGTCACGCATGTGCCATGTTCATTATGAAGCACAGTTTCTTATTCTATACTAATACAGTAGTTCGTCTGACTCTTGATTAGAAAGTAGTTTGCTTTACTATAGTACATTTCTAATCACTTGAAACAATGGGAGGCTTTGTAGTAAATCTTGAGAGCTGTTTCACACCACTACTGATTCTGTGCAGAGTCGTGGGCTTAGACTTTCGGTTTGAGTTCGTTTCGGTTAAGAAAAGACTAGTATTCTTTCTACTTGGATTACTCTGGATTACTGCTACAAGTACCGGTTGTTTTTACTGGTCTTTTAGTAAGTACCGTTCTGTTTCACAGTCGAGCAGACCGGATAAGAGCAGTCGCGAAGGAGTAAAGTCGTGGTACTCGTTTGTCACAGTAGCAAGTTATTGTATCTGCAACGTATTCTTGCAGTTGCTTCTGTATGTCAACTTCTTCAGTAGAATTCCAGGTTTGTTGCGAAGCCTGTTGGAACTGAATAGAAAAATACTTCTTCGAGAGACTTATCTTCGTCTGCTATTCATGAAAGCTTGGACTGGTGTTGTAGCTTCCGTCATATGGGTATTCAGTTACTATTCTTAATGTTCTACAAGCTTGACTAATGCAATTGTTCTGTAGACCGTGGCTCGCGGTGTTTTACTGAATATACTTGTTCGGATCAGCACACCTCAACCCCAAAGGGATCAGTACACAGTAGCAGCATTAGTTTTCTACTATCATAGCTACATCTACCAGCTTATTACGAACTGTCTCCAGTTAATCTGTTCCTCAGTCATATCTGAATATTTTAAACAGATATCCGAAGAAGCAGCCAGTGCCATCCACAACAGGGAAGATATAAGGAAATATCTGTTGCTGCATAGCGAAATCTGTAAAGTAACAAAACTGTTTCACCGATGCTTCAGTACTAGCTCTTTGTTGTATGTCGTCTCTTCTGGTATTGCTCTGGTGAACATGTCACTGTTTTCTTTCGAATCTTGGATCAAGAGCAGTGTGACGTCTTCTAATCGAGATATTGTCGAAACCGTTTGGTACGTGGTGAGGAGTGGAGAAATCGTTGCTCGTTTCTGGTACATATGCTATACCACGGACAAACTTCATAATCAGGTAATTTCTTATTTATTTTGCGTTGCCCCAGTATGATTGACTGGAACTTGGTAATTGGTTTAGGCTGAGAAAATCGTTCAGTTTCTGAGGTCTGCGAAACTGATTCGTGAAGGTCAGTGTCCCAACTGGACAGAACAAATTAAGGTACCATTTCATAAGCAAAATAAGGCTAGAGAGATCATCAAACACTACAGAAATTTCAATTTCAAATTAAATCTAGAATGAAACTCGTGAACTGATCTTAATGCATACTCTTCCAAAATTTGACGTATTCGGTCTGTTTCAACTTGGACTACAATTATTCCCTGCGGTACGAAAATTGTCAAAATATCTCTTTTTTTTTTAAATCACAACAATTATTAACACCCGTTCATTTTGTACAGTTAATTTCAACAGCATTGACGTATACCATTGTCATATGCCAGAATACAAGCTGACTGGCATAAAAGTTCAAGAACCACAGCTCTTTGAAATAACTTCACCACCTTGCAACTGTTTGAGTCTGTTGTGCAATTTGTCGCTATACGGAAATGTTTTGTTCATTACATAAGAATAATGAAAAGCTCACGTTGAACTGATGTTTTATTATTTCTTTAACAAAACTGCGATAATATACATAACCGTTAAAACAGCACTGATTTGTTAACGGTAAATTTCTACTTCATGTTATAACATGTGATGTTGTATGTTGCACTGGTTAATTATAGACAATATGTTATTTAAAATACTTACCATATTCAGTCGTACAGGTAAAATATGCGGCTGCTTTGCTTCTACAGCAATTATTCGTTATTCTTTAAATTCGTTACTGAGTACATTATTTTCTAGATATATTCTGATCTTAATTGTAGTTTTACTACAAAATGTGAAATATTTCTTAGTGTTGTGTCTGAATATGCGTAATTTCAATTATTTTAAGTATTTAACTGCATACTGAAGCCGTAACTTTATTTATAGAATTAAAAATGTTTTACGTTTCGAAAACTTTTTACAATCCTGGCAAAGCATCAAAGCTGCGTTGTTAACGGAAACCTGGGATTTCGCGCCATATAGTAACTTCCGTTTAGCAGCAACCTGCAACTGCTGATAACAAACAAGAAACAAGGAACACCGGTTACTAATTGGGTGTGTAAGATTTACTTTATATTTTCTTTGCAAGCCTAAGCTCAAGATTTTAAGACAGCACACATTGTGCGTTCACTTGCAACGGTTCGTTAAAAACTTAAAAAAAACTCAGGTAGTGGGAGATTTTCTAACACAAGTTAAAATAAAATCAAGGATCAACATGCAAGTAGATGTAGTTAACTAGTATAACAAATACTGTTTTTTAGCAGGTTGTGAGAAAATTGTGAAGGATGCCCGTTCTCCTGTTGGAACGTTTACCACTGCCCAGCTTGGAAGCGTACGCAGTACTGAGCACGCTTTTGCTTGGCTGGTCCTTGCATTATGCTGCCGAACGGACCAAAGACCCCGACTGGACTCAACAGTTTGCCAATGGAATAAGTGAGGTCCCAGAAGCCATGCCATCCTTTCTGGAAGGAAACTGGCTTGCGACAAGAATTTATGAGATCCTTACGTTCACCGTTCACGAACAAATGTGTATTTGGGTAACCTTGTCCAAGTTGTACTCAAGTTTGTGTTTGTTTGATATTTCTGTTTTCATAGACGCTTGTTAATATGGCGTACTGTCTCCTCGTGCTGTTTGGGAACTGGGTCCAGAAGCAAGTTTTCGGTGAGCTCCGAGTTTCTGAGCTGCAGCACGTCAAGGACAAATTCTGGAACTTTGTCTTCTACAAGTTTATCTTCATCTTCGGCATCATCAACGTTCAGAGCATGGAGGGACTTGTAATGTGGGGCTCGTGGTTTTCCGCCATCGGGTTTCTTCATCTGCACTCGCAGCTGTGTCAGGACCGCTTTGAATATGTAGTGCAAATTCTAAGGTTAGTATTGCTCAGGTATTTCTAAGTTATATTTTTAGCTCTCGATGACCCCCGAACTCCTCGCAACGCCCACATCCGACTGCTGATGTTACTTTCTTCCATCGTGTTCCTCTCGGCAGTCCTGTTCTTGATCTGCGTTGCCGTTGGTTACCGAACTGGTTGGATAACGTTCCTCCTGGTGGCTCCTGAATGTTTACTTCTTTCGTTCAGGACTTTGTTGATCATTGCCAAGTATGCTCTCTATCTACGTTCCTTGGACCGACACTCACTTCAACAGTCACAAGGTAACTTTTTATATTTGAATATTTGTGTTTTAGTGTCGAAGGTAATATTTAGGTTGGAGTCCCATCACTTACTACGTAGAACTGGTTGTCGAGGTGCTTTGCCTGCTTCTAGATTTAGCGCATCACATTCACATGCTTCTTCGGGCCAACATGTTCCTCTCCATGGCGTCGCTGGTCATTTTCATGCAGCTACGGGTGCTTTACGCCCAGCTACTTGCCCGGTTGAAACGCCATCGCAACTATCGGAGAGTTCTTCATCTTGTTCAGTCGTCGTACCCCCTAGTCCAACTGACCAAGGCAGTGCATTTGGACGACCTGAAGTGCGCCATCTGCTGGGATATAATGACGTCTGCGAGAAAACTGCCCTGTTCGCACTGTTTTCATCACGGTATGCGAACTAACACTTGGTCTAGAGTAAACGTTAATGGCTTATTGTATATGAAGGGTGCCTACTTCTTTGGATGGAGCAAGATCCTTCATGTCCCACCTGCAGACAGCAATTGTTGCAGGGTACCGATGAGAAATCGTCAACTCGGAGGGGACACTGGATATCTTGGACTGCGTGGTCTCGCCTGCTGCAGCCCACTTCCGAGACTACCGAGTCACCTGTAGCGGAAAACTCGCAACTGGAAAGCCTGGCCGAGCAGGTCGAACAGATGTTCCCCGACTATCCTCTCTCCACGCTCATCGACGACCTGCGACAAACCAGATCAGTCACCCAGACTGTGGACAATATCCTCGATGGCCGACTGCTGCCTCCGCTACCTCTATTTCAGCAGGAGCCCGTAGCTCCGCTAGCCAGGGACTCGAACTACGGGAAGCGGTTACTTAACGAGGAGGAGACACCGTCGACCTCTATGAGTTTCGCTGATGATCCCGAGCAGCGTCAAGAACTTCTGCTGACCAGGAAAAGAGATCTCCTCCTCCGAGCGCGACAGCAGTACGCCGACAAGAAGAACTCGTCCAACAGCTGATAAACTGGAACCAAGAGAGCTTAATTTCTGTCCAGTTGAACCGGCCAATCAGTTTAACGAGTGCCTTTGGTTCGAACGGGGGGCAAAACTTTGATATGTATCGTCCTATTCCTTGTGACTGGTGATTTCTCTCTAAAAATATGTTGATTTCGTTCGCTTGTTAACCGCAAGGCATTCAAAATGAGTTCCCCTAGTCTTTTGTGTTAATGTAAAATGAATGGCACTTGATTTGGCCTTTTTATATTCATCGTTGAATTTGGTTCGCTTAAATGTTGACTTCGGTGTAAACGCTGGATAAATTAATCGGATTTTTAAATTTAATTCAAAGACATGCGAGTCAAAGTCGGTATCTGTACAATGCAAGCGAAAGTCGGAAAATGTATTTTGTTTACCTATTTGTGAGTAACTGTAATAATGAAAATGAATAATAAGTGAGGTATATCCACATGAAGGACCGGTTCTTTCGTTTCTGCGAGTCGTGGTCCCAAAATATTGAAATTCTTGTTGGAAAAGCAAGACATTCACCATGACCAAAATAAGGTCAAGCATTAAATAACACGACTAAAGGAAATAATCTCCATACATCTCAGTTCGGATAGCAAATTAATTAGAGATTTTACAACGCTGCACGCTTATGGTACATTATTCAGTCGCCATCTTGGTTCTGAACGCCCATACTGTCACACCGGGATTAGAAATGAACGGTGTCTTCTTGAGGATGGTTAGCCGAGTTCTGTTGTTGCTGTAGTTGTTGTTGCATCTGTTGTAGCATGGCTTGCATCCGTCGTATTTCTTCTTCCTTCTCCTGCAGGGCCAGATCCGAAGGGCTCAGCTGCTCAATGACTTCTTTTGTTACCAACAACGAGTCTCTTTTCAGTTTGCTGTAAATAGAAACAAAGCTTAAAACAGGGTGAACTTGCTGTTGTTATTCGTAGCCGCCATCTTTAGTCCTATATCTCTTTACATGTCACTTAGAGTGAGACTTCGGTAGCTAATTCACATCTATACCTTCTTTCGCGCTGAGCTGCTTGGTGAGTTGCAGCAGCAGACGCCATCCGAGTGATGCAAGCGGCACGAAAGGTTTCGTAATGGACCTCGTGGGTCTGGTCACGAAGATCGGCTAAATGTGTGCCGATAAGCATTGACCGAAGCTTGCACAAATCGCTGTGCAGAGGGTTTTCAACTAGAATCGAATTTACAATAGTGATACTGGAATACCAACATGAATTCGTGAATACCTTCAACGACTCCCCAAGGATAAATTCTGGCCCTAAACTTTTTTCCATTCACTTCGAGCAGATGATTTGAAGCAGAGACTGCAAAAGGGACTGCTGCTTTCAGTTCTCGATCCTGCGCTCGGAAATCGTCGTCTTCGTCCGAGTCGCACTCAGGAAATTCATAAATCTACCAACACAATCTGAATTTTGACTTCAAGTCAATTGAATTAGTAAATGACGAATACAAACATTAATTTCATGTTGTTTCAATTCAGCGGATATTCTCGTCTTCAGCCTCTGAAGTTCCGCGGGAGTTAGACAATCAGCCTTGGCAATCACCGGTACCAGATTGACTTTCTTGTGAAGTTTCTTCATTGCAAGGATGTCCAGTTGACGCAGTCTACTTGGCGTTAATTGAGAGATCAGTGGATCGTTACTGGAAAACGAACTATCGTTTGTTACCCATGACCATAAGGCGAGATGAAATAGAGACAGCAGTGCACTCTGTTGTCCACAATAGCTTTGCGATGGAGTCCGCTTTCGTCCTGGAAATATTTCTTGAACTGGGCGTCAATGTAATCAGACAGAGCCTGGCACGTTTCGCTAGCGTCTAGGGCGTCTCCAAATCCTATACCAGTATATTTAGTTCAAGTGATCTAGTGTCAAACCATACTATTGTATTACCTGGCGTATCCACTACAGTCAGGCGTAGTTTTACTCCCAGTTCTTCAATATCAGCAGTTCGGGTTTCAATTGCAGTTGTCTTATTCAAACGTTCTAGAAGAAATCAATACTAAAATTCTGTTCAAGGTAAATTAGGAAACGAAGAATTAGGTTTACGTACCTTCAACAGGAGGCAGCGTTCGATTCGTGTAGAGTTCTGTAAGGAATAGGGTGTTAACCAGGGTAGATTTTCCCAAACCAGATTCTCCAGCAACCATAATGGTGAACTCAAAACCTTTTTTAATGGTTTTGCGGTGGATTTGCTCTGGCAGACTGGCGAAGCCGATATAATCTCGCTCATCATCCATTTCCGAAAGTAGTCTATGAGATCCTAGGAAGATTTTATTATAGTTACTTTAGTAGGATGTTCCGTCTTTAACTGTCTTGCTTGTTGAATGAATCACCAACAACTGACGAGTTTCCCAGAGATTCTGTTGCACAGACCGCACTTGCATACGCACACACTTTGGTCATACGACTTCTATATTAATCCGAAGCCTAGTGTTAATATGGAAATGTTAAATACGCCTGGTTTATGTTCATTCCAAAGTCTATCTATCAAAACTATCCGTAATTTTAGTTGCACACTTCTCAAAGTTTACTTTTCAAGAATGATCGTGATTTATATGCACTTGTACGATTTGTCTATGCAGCCTGAAGTATTAGGATGACTAAGTGTGTGTGCCTGGACTGAACGTGTATATATGAAGAGGTTTTTAAGCGTGCAGACCGGCACTTGCGTGACCGATCGATACGCAGATAAACATTGCGCATGCGTCAAAAGAATAAACTTCCTGACAGAATTATTTAAAGTCAAGAGTTAAACGAACAAAACTAAATATAATTTAAAAATTACGAAAAATCATAGGAAAATAGAAGACTTTGTAAGTAGTTGAAACCAAATGCTGAGATAATATAACGAAAAATTTCCTTTTGTACAATCATCTTTGCCTTTGTATGTTGTATTGAATTTATGTCAGAATTAAAATACGCTATATTAAAAATTAACATTTATTACTACAAATATACCTTTTAATATAAAGTTGTTATTAAATTAATTTTAGTAACATCAGTAGCTTGTCTACTAAGAAAATCTGGCAATGCTGCGGTCTTTGTTTTGATTGAAACTAGCTGTCAAATTAACCACTTTAACCGAAGAAAAAAGATTATCTGGAAAAATGCCTCCAAAACGAAGACGGAAGCCAAACCAACATAAACCAAATAAATTGGTATCAAGTTTAAAAAATACCGTTTAACTATTTTATCCAGGGTTTCGGTTGCACAAGCATTGTCTCAATTGAACTTGCTGCACTATACAGCAAAATATTTGGTTCTTAGTTTGGTAAAACGAATATTTCACAGTCACGTTATATTGGTTACGTTTTGATTATTTATGTAGGCACCAGACTGTAAAGTAGTTTCGACAACCGCTCTTAATGATGTTCCCGACTCATCCTCAAACTTAGTTCGGGAAACTGGAAAAAGCAAAACTACTTCACATCGCAAAGCCAAACAAGCAAGTAAGTGTTTTTCAAATCATTAACTGAATTTCATGACTTTATTGCTCCTCTGTTCAAGAAGTGGAGGGCTCGTCCGCTCCTCTTGAAGAAAAGCCGAATACTCAAGAAGTACGAGAAGAAAGCCACAACCATGGTTCATCCATGAATGCTTCGCAGCAAACAGAAAAAGAAACTTTAGATAAATTTTCCACTCAGGTATTTGTATTAAAAAACTTGATCCTGTTCCAGCTGTTAACTTAACTGGAATTATAGTCTCAGAACTTTTTGCGCACAAGACAGAAACATTGGCAGGGTACAAGTCAATCTGCCAGAAATACCTCCAATGGTAAACTCTTTTCTCGTGTAATGTATTTCACGTATTTATATTCATTTCAATATTTTTCCCAAAGACAACTACAGCACTCAGGATTTACAGGACAAAACCAAGGGTAGTGTGTCTTCTTCCAGTAATGTTTCGCAAGATACAAGGCTGGAAACTTCACATCCGACTTCTACTAGAGTTAGGGTAACTTGTATTAATTGCTTTAAACAATTCCATAAAAGTTATGTTGAAAATAGGTATGCGACTTTCTGCCTGCGGTCGGGAAACATCGGCAGCGAAGAAACCCGAAGACAGCTGATATTTCTACAGGTACTAATTTTGAACCAAAAAGTAATGCTTTGTGTCTGAATACAAATTTCTTTCAAGAACATACTAGTTCAGTTGTAACTGCGTGATAGAATTTTGTTTTCAATGTATTTAATTACCGTTCTTAGGTAAAAGCATTTCTTCTGTCTCAGGGGCGAGTTCAGTGTCTGCAGTTAGCGAGTCAACAGGGTCGTCATCTTCAGTAGTGGTATGCGCAGAAACAGTGGTCTTGAATGTTCGTTTCTCCCTAGTATAAATTCTGAAACCCTTAAAAAACCTAGGATGGAAATAACAACGCAGTGAAGACATCCAAGCCAAAACTCCGCCAGCGTCGGAGGGCATTGCCTCCCATTCTGGAAGATGACACTGATCCCGTGAAAAGAATCGTGATGTCCTTGGTGTACGTGGATCCGAGTACAGAGTCTTCAGCTCTTGGTCAAACCAAATCCTGTCGACCCGGTGAGAAGGAAAAGAAACCTTTTCCAAAGCAAGCTTCCTCAGCATCACATCCGACTAAATCTACTGACCGAAAGCAGACGAACCCTGAACACATCAAAACAACCGGTACAGTGAAACTAGAAGATCTGGAATCTGCTGCTAGGTCTGAGGTAGCGGCTACGAGCGTGACTTGTAAAGGAAAGGCTTTAGCCCAACCACTGGTTCCAGCCACAAAGAACAAGAAAAAAACTCATCTTACTTCTCATGTACTACAACTAGTCGATTCAGAAAGCAGTGATGATGACTCAAAATCCAGCATCAACCAGGTTTTAGAGAAGGAAAAGAGAAATGCAGGGAAAACTGGATTGTCTCAGACGTCTGGCGCTTTCGTAAACCGTTTGCATCAAGTAAAATGCCAGAGTTCTTCAACAAGTCAATTACTTTACCCGGGGAAGGACTGCGGCAATAAACCTGAAAATTCTAAAAGGTGAACTAAACTTGCCAAAGTTTCCTACTGATTAAACAATATCTTTGGTTTTGACAGTCTGACTCGTTCAAATGGTAAACATCCTCAGTGCGATGCGCCAACTGCAGAGAAGCAAAAGACGCAGAATCTTGGTACAGCATCAAAGAAACCTACTGTGGAGCGCAATTACGAAATAGGCGATATGAAAGTGCAAATGCTGTACTGGGAAGATGCCAGTGCACTAGAAGAAGGTGACGAAGAAAGTTTGTTTATTGCATGGATAGATCGGATGGAAAGAGAAGATAAAAGTTTAAAGAAAAAGTAAATTTTGTGGAAAATTTTTTCGGCCTTCGGAGGAGGAAGTGTTCAGTTGCGTTAAATCACAATGTCTTTCATGCTTTGGAATCTTTGTTTGGAATAAAATATTGCATAGTTTTTCAGATGTTTAGACTTTTCATTCTGGAAACGGTTCGGACATTATGTTTCTGATGAAAGGGCTGTAAAGAATACTACAAAAGGGTACAACAATACATATGAGGATATAATGACAGAGAAGAAACACGTGGTAATGAACGTATTCATCGAACGAGTCGCTTTCAGGTGGAATAGTCTGAAGAATAGTTACGAGAACAAGTGAAGGAAACAAAGATACAAAACGGCAAAGCATGCATCCTCGCAGAGTTAGCAGGTTCTTTTGTTGTATAGTTCGATTGAGATTCCCAACAGGTGGCGGTATCTGCAAACTTTTTTAATAATCAGATAGCACAAGAAATAATTGAAGATTTTTACCGTCTTGTTACTGTGACGTGTGATCAGCGTGATTAGAATTACCTCTATGCCAACGGTAATAGCTAGAAAAATCTGAACGGCGTAAGTCCCGTATTTCGGTTTTCGGTCTCCGGTAGAGGACAACAAAGTCCCCTGACATAACCTGACGATGGACTGTTTGACGTAAAACACATCTACCAACCCCAAAGAAAGTCCAAATCCTATATAATAAGAATGAGGTAACAAAAGCATAATCTAAATAGTTTGAGCTAAAGTTTACCTGCCAAGAATATAGTAATTGCACTTAAAGCCGTTTTACGGACTGTGTGGATTTTATGACCAATTTTCGGGTGCCAAACGTAAATGTAGCGAAGAATAACAACGATGGTCAACCCGACTTGAAAAACGAAGCCTCCGGTGAACAAAGAAACTTGAGTGACAACGCACATCACCGAAGAATTGATACTATCAGAATGCCATGCTAACGAACGAAGCAACAATGAAACCTGTAATTTTTACAAATAAGTAAATTTGAATCAATGATAATAAATTTAAAAGTCTATACCTCTGATACGAAGCAGTTCTGGAGGATAGCGAAACTGTTTAAAACGATGACGCCGTCAATGATTGACCCTTCTTTATTGCGTGCTGCTTTTAAGGATCCGGCGAAGAACAGCAGGTTCAAGGGAAGTGAGAACAAAAGGATAATAACGCTAGCAATAATTAAGTACATACTCGTGGACTGTACTTGTGCTTTGCTTAGAGTAACGTTGATTGTTTGGTTAATCAATGATTCCATAATTCTAGAAACAATTTGGAAATTTAGCAGTACTTACTGGAACAGAGATTTACGAACAATGGAAGCTGTAGAGAATAGTGACAGAGTTTATTATCTTTCATGTAAGAGATGCACGCATGCTAGCTAGGACTTGCACCGTTTCTTAGAGATATACGTTGTTCTAAGAGTTGGATACAACTTTTAGCACAAAAGACTTGTGAATCCACAACAAAACCGAGTTGTGTTAGATAGTAACAAATGCGATCAGAAGGCGGAAATCACAACACAAACCAACACAAAGGGTAATTATCGGCCGCCATGGTGATTGTGGTAGAGTTGAGATGGTGGTATGTCTTAAGATGGCGGCAACAGCGATGATTTGACATTGTTTGATTCATATTATACGTAGTAAATAATGCAGTCACAAATTTAGGCTTACGTATTCCACCGTAGTTTGGTCGTATTTAAATAATAACCATGCTTATGCGCGCAATTCTTATCTTGCTAGATGATACAATATGCTGTTGAACTGCTCGTCCAGCAATAGTAATATGACAGAAGTAACGTAACTCATTAACCGAGTTTGTCTTCCCTGTCTAAAGAACTGTGTATTCTCTATTAGAATCAGAATTTCGACTGGCCCACTTCTTTCGAAACACTTAGACATGAAACTTACAGCTAGTTTACACGAAACAGATACGTGTACGTACTACGTACGTATGTGGCGCGAGTAGAGGATAGGGTTGAGGTGAAGAGAAGGGGGGTTGGGAGGTGGGCCTTGTGACCGTTGATCGAACTTCGAAGAAGAAAGAAGTCAACAGCACCCAATGTTCCCAGGCGGTCAATCATCCAAGTGTTGACTGGACCCGACGCAGCTTCACTGCCGGGGATCTGACGAGACCGGGTACTTTCTACGTGTTATGGCCGTTGCCATTTAAGTGGGCTATTTTAAAGTCTGGATTCGTCTAATCGTTGTTGTAGCCTTTACTTCAGTCATCTATTCTGGTCTCTGAAGCCAATTCAGCTGGGGAGGGGCGTTTAGAATAGTCTTACTGAGAACTAAAAGACGTGCACTTACACACGATGAGTGGAATATATTAAGAAGGTAATCATGCTTTAATGAGGCTATAATCCATGAGTGGATTCAAAGCTCTCTTACGCGCTTCAAGTAAATAATCATGCTATAAATGTAACGCGTATGTTTTTGAAATGCACCATCCGTTCAGTCTAGTATTCAGATTCAGTTTAGCAAGAATTCAACAGAACCCAGTGTTCCCAGGCGGTCAATCATCCAAGTGTTGACTGGACCCGACGCAGCTTCACTGCCGGGATGCGATGGGACCGGGTACTTTCTACGTGGTGTGGCCGTTGACATCTGGATGGGCTATTTCAGAACGCAGGAACGTCGATACTCCGGTCCACCTGTACCATATCTTTTTTGGCCTATAAAGCCAACTGAGTGGGAGGGGGCGATTAAAATGGGCTTACTGAAATGCAAATAACGTTCACTTTCACACCATACATGGAGGATAAACGACGTAATTATGCTATGAATATGACGATTGTGTTTTTGAACTGCACCATTCGTTCAGTCTAATATTTAGTTGCAGTTTAGCAACGGTCGAGGCAGTCGTATTAAGTCTGCTCTTTTCGAGATCGTGTCCCGTTTTCTGCGGACTTCTGGTACGTCATCATAGCTTCCCGCGTGTAATGAACAACACTGTACGTGCACTACACACGCTATGGTGACAACCTTGAACATAACTTGGAAGGCATCAGTGATGTACGCAGAAACTGGCTAGGGTTAATGCAACCCTTGTCTTCATGTTTAGTAAGTGCCATCCAGCGAGGGTGACTATACCTTGTGAAGACCATTAGCTATAGGACTGTTTCAACCGGGGGCCTGTTTTCCCTCAGTATCGAAGCAAATAAATAACCGATCCTAATTTAAGAGCAGAGGTTTGTCACTAGAAAAAGTTTTCAACTGATTATGCTTCAAAAGTAGAAACGGTGTAAACAGCAGAGGAAAATCTTAACTATGCTGGACGTGTAGTTCTAATACATTGTTTCATGGCTGATTTGAATATTATTTCAAAGTAACTCCACACACAACCGACTGATGCAGCAAAAGGTGTTTGGCATTTGAACTGGTACGGTGAAATATGTAGCATTTGCCAACAGGAATTAGTCAGAATCACTATTGATACCGGTCTCACTCTAACCGAGTATCACACTGGGTTAAGGTAGGAAATCAGCTTGGCTACTTGTAAATCGTAAAGCGTACTTGTAAAACGTTGAGTAATTAATTCGAAGAGACACTTACGTGACTGTAAAAGTTGCTCAGAATGAGAAAAAATGAATAATATTAATATTTTCTTTGCAAACAACTGACCTTGACAACAGTAAAGGCTCAGCGTATAATCCTTCACAGTATCGATCAAGTCGATTGATCTGCAACAGGTTGGTCAGAACTCGCGATGATAATAATTCAAATAAATCAGCTGTGTAATTTCGGGCAAACGGAAATTATACGCGATTGATGTAGTAAGATGCTTGGTGATCAGCATGTCGCTAGCAGATTCTCCAGAGTCTTATTCAAATGGACCACCAGTACGAAATACGCTACTTTTCACGGTTGAACAATGAAAGATAAGGTAACTCGTCAACGGCCATACCACATAGAAAGTACCCGGTCCCGTCAGATGCCGGCAGGGAAGCTGCGTCGGGTCCAGTCAGTACTTGCACGGGTGACCGCCTTGGGAAACACTGGATGCTGTTCACTTTCTCCGTAATTTCTGAAGTTCTAAACCAGGGTGTGGAAAATTTAAATGACAACCTTTATTACACTTGCTTTGCGTGAGTCAGTCTAGATCAGCGGTCACCTGCGATCCATTAATGGCGGGGGCGTGCAGAAGTTACGGTTTGTTGTGGTCACCGCTAGATGGAACTGTCAATTAAGTAAAAAGCAGCTGTCCGCTTGCGTTCGTTGTTCAAGATTACTGGGCTGCGTGACACCTTATAGCAAACAGTGTTACGTGACGCAATTAAACTTTACGGTTCCCTGGTAATTGTCGAATGATAACGTCGGCAACGAAATAAACGATTTACTCTAGTGACACAATAAGCGCTGAACGTAAGTGATGGAATGAATTATTCCAGAGATATTTGTATATCAAAATCGCATTCTGAGAATCATATTTAAATTTCAATAGCTAAAAGAAATGACATGTCAAATTGAGAAAAACTGAACTCTAGCGACAGAAATATTTAGCTGAACGATTAGTTGCAATCGAAGCCGCTGGATGGGGCCAAGTTTGATCAATAAGTCCGCACGTTATTTTACACACTGGTTCGAATGCAGCTTTATGTAAGGATGAGTAGGTATAACGTATGTTACAAAAGCATTACTTGAAACGTAGTCAGTTATAATCAGGTGAAATGAATCTTTAAAGAATGCTGCTGACAAACGAACCGAGCTGTACTGTTGACAGCGCGTTCTTGCGCTGGACTGTGTTTGTGGAGTTACAGCCACAGACGATCGGCAAGTACAGGCGTGTATTTGCCACTTACGTCCGACTCGCTTATTCACATCCATCAGACCTAAAGTTTGACTGTATTTGAGACTAAGGGCCCGAGTAAATATTGAACCCACACACATTTATATAATGCATAAACTAAACGCATTACAGGCAAACAAAAGCTCTTTCTGAAATGCTTGGTGGCCCTGAAAAGGGCCGGGAGTTTGATGAGTACAAAAGCAAGAACCGGTTTTAACCGCCGAAACCGTACAGGGTGCGACCCTGACGCTTCAGGGCGTACACGACGTCCATGGCGGTGACTGTCTTGCGCTTGGCATGCTCCGTGTAGGTGACGGCATCACGAATCACGTTCTCCAGGAACACTTTCAGAACGCCACGTGTCTCTTCGTAGATGAGCCCCGAGATACGCTTGACGCCTCCACGCCGAGCAAGACGCCGGATGGCGGGCTTGGTGATACCCTGGATGTTGTCACGAAGAACTTTGCGATGACGCTTGGCGCCTCCTTTACCGAGTCCTTTGCCTCCTTTGCCGCGACCAGTCATGCTGAAACCTGTGTTGGGGTTTGTTTAAGGAATACCGTTTTGTAAGACTTGCAGCTGCCTTTTTATACAAGCCTCGATCGCTCTGATTGGGTACCGTATGAACCCACTGGGCGTGGCATCCGTACAACACTTTGTCCAATGAGCTGTAAGGGAGTGAGCGATTTACTAAGCGTCCGACTCCCCTGTATATATATTTCCCACAACAAAACCCATTCTACACTGTTCCAACGCAATGGCTCGTACCAAGCAAACCGCCCGCAAGTCCACCGGAGGCAAGGCTCCCCGCAAGCAGCTGGCCACCAAGGCTGCTCGTAAGAGCGCTCCGGCCACCGGTGGAGTCAAAAAGCCCCATCGTTATCGTCCTGGGACCGTTGCTCTTCGCGAGATCCGTCGTTACCAGAAGTCGACCGAGCTGCTGATCCGCAAGCTGCCCTTCCAGCGCCTGGTGCGTGAAATCGCCCAGGACTTCAAGACGGACCTGCGCTTCCAGAGCTCGGCCGTGATGGCTCTTCAGGAGGCTAGCGAAGCCTACTTGGTGGGTCTCTTTGAAGACACGAACTTGTGCGCTATCCACGCCAAGCGCGTCACTATCATGCCCAAGGACATCCAACTGGCCCGTCGTATTCGTGGGGAGAGAGCTTAAGGTATCTTGACCAGAACTTCCATAACCAACGGCCCTTTTAAGGGCCACAAAGCTGAGCAGAATAGAGAGATGCTGCCTTTCTCATGGTGAACAGAACAGTATTGCGATTGTGGCATAGTGTAAACCGTACAAGAATACTCCATACGCGAAAACGAACGCAAATCCTTTCTTGAAACGTCTCAGCAATAGTAGATTAACCCTTCTTAACCGATACCTGGCGAAGAAAATATAAACTTCTATATTTTTTGTACGCATTGTATTGCAATAAAATGCATAAAACTGTCCCCTGAGATTATGGAGAGCTGCTTCCAAATGATCTTTTCCATTACTTGTAGCGATGAAATGATTAGCAAGGCTGAGAAACGTTGCCGAGCTTCCTTCTGAAATCGTGGGGTGGGCCTTTTTCTCGCTTACCGTACTAATTTCTATATAACGCAATTTTTATTACTTTAGTTTTTACATTTCCTTCGACTGCTCGACAGTTTTACAGGGTAAACAAAGAGACTAGATTTTCAGCTCCAGGAGAAAGACTGAGGGGCAGTCAGCGAGTGGGCTCGGCAATCCAAACAAAATAATAAGTCAACTAAAATTGTCTTCACCCATCCCGTTATTACTTGAACAACACTAAATATTTCTATTTCTAATCAAAATGTGAAGTATTACATTGTTTATATATTATCTGCAATAATGCTACTGATTGCTGATAAGTTTGAAATTATGAACAATAACAACACTAAGTGCTTCGTACCAAACCAGTTTTCGTCTGTGAAGCATGTGTTAATAAGATGACGTCTACAGCGTGACGAGATTTCAGTATAACGGTAGCGGACCTTCCCTATGAAATAAGTGGTGGCCCTGAAAAGGACCGTTGGTTGAGAAGAATCTTCGTGGGCATCAGCTTATTCCGACTTCTCGGTTTTCTTGGGCAACAGGACAGCCTGGATGTTGGGAAGCACACCACCCTGAGCGATGGTGACACCAGACAGGAGCTTGTTCAGTTCTTCGTCGTTACGGATGGCCAGCTGCAAGTGACGCGGGATGATGCGGGTCTTCTTGTTGTCACGCGCTGCGTTGCCGGCCAACTCGAGCACTTCGGCAGCCAAGTACTCCATCACCGCGGCCAGGTAGACGGGCGCTCCGGCTCCGACGCGCTCGGCATAGTTTCCCTTTCGCAGCATACGGTGAATACGACCGACGGGGAACTGAAGTCCTGCACGGCTCGAACGAGTCTTTGCCTTTCCCTTGACTTTGCCTCCTTTGCCTCGTCCAGACATATTGACGTTTTGTGCGTTGAGCAGATTGCACAGATGCGTCAAATAATGCCACTACACGAATAATTTATAAGGCACTCTTCCTGACTCAGCCTTGCCAGACATTTCTGTCACGAAACAAGACGTCGTCTATTCCAAACAAACTCGTGAACCAAATAGTGGTCAATCTGCAATACCCAAGTGTAAAATCCAGATTCTCCCGATGATAAACTTCAGTTAAGTTTAGTTCCAGAGAAGCAATATTAAATAACAAATATTATCCAATAAAAATGAAAGCCTTTGGCGGGCGCTTTGGCTAACCACGAGCACCCTTCATAAAGATGCCCGGTGTACGTGTGTCCCACATCCGCCATTTGTTCAGTGACCCTCTCTCGAACCATGCCACCCAAAGTCAGCGGAAAGGCAGCCAAGAAGGCGGGCAAGGCCCAGAAGAACATCAGCAAGGACGACAAGAAGAAGAAGCGCCGCAGGAAGGAGAGCTACGCCATCTACATTTACAAAGTCCTGAAGCAAGTCCACCCGGACACGGGCATCTCTTCCAAGGCCATGAGCATCATGAACAGCTTTGTCAACGACATTTTCGAGCGCATCGCCTCCGAGTCGTCCCGTCTGGCCCAATACAACAAGCGCTCGACCATCACGAGCAGGGAAATCCAGACCGCCGTGCGACTCCTGCTGCCCGGTGAATTGGCCAAGCACGCCGTCAGCGAAGGAACAAAGGCAGTCACCAAGTACACCAGCTCCAAGTAAAGTGGGGCTTCCAACTATTTGCAAAACCCAACGGCCCTTTTCAGGGCCACCAATTTTGTTTCAGAATTGAGTAAGCCTGCCGTATACCCCAAGTATGTAGGTCGAGATCACTCGGCGCCTGAGATTACTTGCTAGGATCTGACCCATAGGACTTATCGCTAGGTGCCGTGAAGATACTGTCGTACGACACAAAGGCTGGCGCCATTTGGCGGCTTCCCTCTTCTCCTCCGTCTGCTTTTTTCTCAACGCGGACGGGCGACCCCAAACAAAGCAACACCGGCCCGGGAAAAATTTACTGCCGCAAACCATGTGGTCCCGCGGTTGTAGGTTATACGATGACAAAAAAATGCAGGCGGGGGCTTATGGAAAAAAGAAAGAATACCACATCGGGTTCCGCGAGGACAATACCAAGGGCAGTCTATCCGTGTTCATCATCTTCTGCGCTTACGCTGGTTACGAAACGGAGTAGAAATCTTGACATGAAGCTTTCCCGGCTTTTGCGAGTTTCACTTTCCCTTACTCTAAACTTCCATAGATGGCGCTAAAAAGAGAATGAAAAAGGCGACAGAACAACGTATGGCTTCAAAGCCACCTAGGGACTCCCAACCGGCGGCCGAACTTCGGAAAAAGAAAGAAGTCAACAGCACCCAGTGTTCCCAGGCGGTCATCCATCCGAGTACTGACTGGGCCCGATGTAGCTTGACTTCCGGGGTCTGACGGGACCGGCTACTTTCTACGTGGTATGGCCGTTGACATGAGCTTGGTTAGATTTTAAAATAAAATCTCTGATTCGTTCGCTTCACTAACTTTTCTTTCTTTCTCTCTCTTTTCCGTGTGGTTGGTTTGCGTGAGCACTTAAGTTATAGTACTGAAGTATCGCGAAACACTTTTTTGGCCCTTCAGTTTTTACGTACGTGCGCTTCGACATACCAGCGACAAATTCAAAGTTGCTCAGTCAATGGTACCATTACTGGATTTTCTTCGCCCACCAGTCCTAAGAGAGACGAAATATAAAGATAAGGTTGGCCCAAGAACATCGCTTGTAATGTCGTCAGATGAGACGATGAAGCTGAATAGTTGTGATCCCTGCTTGACTGGTTATAAGCATAAAATCTTCCCCGTAAAATTAATGATTGCAAAATTCTTTTGCTTTGTGATGGGTTTCAAGGATTAGACATAATAGATTTATTTCTTGACGAAGCATTAGCTGTACGTAAATATGTCTTTTCTAGCTAGAAGTTCTGGACGATTCGATCTTTTAGGATCTTGATCCAGCTTCACTATGCCAGAATTTTAAATGAAACTATATTTTGTAAGCTTCTTTTTACAGGAAAATGTCCCTGAAAAAGTCGGCGAGTCGCCCATTATCCATGAATGTTACATCATATTCACACTGCGTGAATTTGTTCCAGTTAAATCGCAAATCGGGAATAAATCGCACAGTGAAGAGATAGCTATTACCAAAGCTACACCAGTATAGTAGTATGCAGTGGGAACGTAGTGTTACATATTGGGCCGGAAAGCTTGACGCGTCTTTGAAATCTTCCGTAATTTTTAATAATGCTTAATTATCTTCAAAAAGAGACAAGTTTAAAAAAAATCTTCATATCTTCATATAAGACAATTTTCTGAAGCGGCAACAATAAGGAAAAGAAAAAACGTGAATAAAGTCGCAGTATCTGGGTATGCGCGGCAGCATCGAGTAGGTTGTGATAGACTCGCACGCCAATTAGCGGAGGTTCGGGGAACGAAAACTGATCAGGACCCCATTGGCTAACCTAAACGCAGGAATAGGAATGAAACTTGCAGTGGAAAACGCACGTATGTAAAACTGAAGGGCCAAAAAAGTGTTTCACGAGGATAGCAGCAAGGATAGGGTTTTAATTATGGTGAAACTCAGGGCACCAGAATAACAGTCTGGATAATTTGGACGAACCCAAAGTCAAAGAAATTGCTGGAACGGAATACGAAGAAAACAACATATAGCTTGTTTTTTATGCTTATCAAACCGCAAAGTTAGGTCTCAAATGTCAAATCCCTAGGGAATTTTATGGAATTGCTGGGTTGAAAATGGGTTTAAACAGAAATTTACTAAAAAAACTTGCTCTTGCTAAGGCCTAGGAGAGGTTGATTTTCTGTGACCTCAAGAAGTATGCCCGCCCTGTGTCGCATCCAACTCCGTGGGCCACAGCGTGGCCTGTCTATGACCTTGGGTACCCGCTGGGGCCCACCTTAGGACCGTGGGCCCTGGGCACAATGCCCCACCTGGCCCTTCCCACGCCACGCCGCTGCGTGGGTACCAATTCAGTTTTTTTTTCTTATGTCTAAAACAGATTAGTTCCTACTATAAAGAAAGAAAAACAAAAGTGTCACTTTAAGGTTTTATTGCACCACCATGCAACAATAATGTGGAAAAAAACGAAGAAGGAACAAAACTCGAGCTTTGACGAACCGCAGTTGACGCAATACATTCTGCATGTTTGTTGCACGCAGTATCTTACACTGTGGCGAGAAAAGGCCCTTTCACCGCACAAATAACCGGTGAAAAAATTTCCACCCTCAAAACACACGGTGAAAATAGCTAATCCGATGGTCAAAATTTCGACTTGTTTTCCACCGGCGGGGAAAAAAAATTTCACTGCAGGTGAACATGATTATAGTGGTTGAAAATCGTAAGACTCAGTTGAAAATTAACGAGCAAGTTTAAAATGGCCGCTAGTGAAAAGTAAACTGAAGTGAAAATATGAAAGTACCGGTTAAAGAAATATTTTGGTGAAAAAAGATAGTGTGAAAATTACTACAATGAGTGAAAAGGTAAGAATCGGATGAAAGGTAACATGCAAGTGAAAAATAAGACATTAATGAAAAATAAGTTCGGGTGAAAAATGAAATTATTTGTGAAAAAAATATTCGGGAGAAAAAATGGCACTGTGAAAATTGCTACTACGGGTGAAAAAACAAAGATTTCAGTTGAAAACTTGTAGAAAATTTACTCAACCCAGTAACTTGGGTTTAAATCGGTTATTTTAACATTTTGAATTTTATGATTATAAGTATGAACTACTTACATCTGTAATATACTAATATATACTTATTATATTTCATAATATATATGAATATATATACTAGTATATATATATATATATATACTACAATGTATAAAATATACTATGATATATAATATATACTAATATATATGAATTATAATATACTAATATATATTAATATTTATATATACTATAATATACAATATCCACTAATATATATGAAATGTAATATACTAATATATGAAATACTTGTAAATTATATTAGCTCTATTTTATTTTATAAAATATTTGTATAACATCTCTCAACAATTTCTCGTGTATTATAAAACATATCAATTAATTCTATAACTGAAACTATCCGGCAACGTCGCAAACTCGCAACGGTTTCCGTCTTCCTTATTTATTTGAGCCTAATGGTAAATGGCTGCCGGTCATGTTGTTGGCCGTTCGCATCACTCGTCCCCCCAACGCGACTCGAGGCGCGCGTTCGTTGATTTATCAGACTAGTTTGCCTGCATCTTAGCCCAATTCAACATTACAGGTAATAAAGAATACTTATAAATCTAAACTTAAAATATTTGCCAGTGAAAAAATGGGGCTGTTCTACATCTGGGCCACGTGGCCGCTTCGCAGTGCTAAGATCTGCAGCGTCTTTGAATGCTGCCAGGGCCTTGCCCTTCATCGTTCAAGTAGCTCGTGTTAGAAGGTATGATAACTTCAGATTTAACATTTTACAAAATTTTTCATGCACTTGGATCTTCGTGAGCAAGTATAACCTGCCCTAACCAAGATTATTTCCTCTCAACAGGAGTCCGTATTTCTGCACTCTAACTGTCACAAAAAGGATTTTGGGAGAAAGATGTGAACGCCCAGCAACTCACACAAGAGGCCCCTCAGATGAAATGAAATCTGGTTAATAAGTATTTCAACGTAACTTCTCGAACAAGGAACTTCAAATATTTTTAGTTTATTTTTCTGCATTTTCCAGACTGTATATTCTTGCAATTTAATTGTTACTCAGTTGTCCATTGATGTGGTCTTCTAATAAAAAATTCTAGTTTTCTCGAACTATTTTTTGATTGATTCATTTCTCACCAAGTTAAGTGTTAATTGAGAGGGAAGGTGGGGTGGGGAGAAGGAAGGGGGTCAAAGCAACAAAAAAAAAAAAAAAAAAAGAAAAGAAGAAAAATAAAATTTTCACTGGCTCATAATTTTCACATCTTCCCGCATTTTCACCGGTTGATCAATATCAAATGCTTCTCACCATCTATAAATTTTCACCGCCACTTTACATTCACCACCAACGTGATTTTCACCCAGTTCTGATTTTCACCGCACATTAACTTTAACCACTGCTTCGTTTTCACCACTACTTTGTATTCACCAATACCTGATTTTCACCTAGGAATTTTTTAACCCAAATGGGTGAAACTTTTTTCACT
Source organism: Eulimnadia texana (assembly GCA_002872375.1). Lineage (NCBI taxonomy): Eukaryota > Metazoa > Arthropoda > Branchiopoda > Diplostraca > Limnadiidae > Eulimnadia > Eulimnadia texana. The sequence continues at coordinate 453,891 of NKDA01000011.1, forward strand.
TTTCGGACAATTTCGCGGTGAAAAACGACTTTCTCGCCACAGTGTATACTGGACAAAAAAAATACAAAAAATGCGCAAGAAAAACTCTCTGAAACAAGTATTGCTGGGGAGTCAAAACCACAAAATAATGGCTGGTCGTAGTTTTTCGTTATTGGGAACGAGGGGACAAGGATCAGCAATCTGCCACAGCGTTCCAGCAATTTCTTTGACTTTGGGTTCGTCCAAATTATCCAGACTGTTATTCTGGTGCCCTGAGTTTCACCATAATTAAAACCCTATCCTTGCTGCTATCCTCGTGAAACACTTTTTTGGCCCTTCAGTTTTACATACGTGCGTTTTCCACTGCAAGTTTCATTCCTATTCCTGCGTTTAGGTTAGCCAATGGGGTCCTGATCAGTTTTCGTTCCCGAACCTCCGCTAATTGGCGTGCGAGTCTATCACAACCTACTCGATGCTGCCGCGCATACCCAGATACTGCGACTTTATTCACGTTTTTTCTTTTCCTTATTGTTGCCGCTTCAGAAAATTGTCTTATATGAAGATATGAAGATTTTTTTTAAACTTGTCTCTTTTTGAAGATAATTAAGCATTATTAAAAATTACGGAAGATTTCAAAGACGCGTCAAGCTTTCCGGCCCAATATGTAACACTACGTTCCCACTGCATACTACTATACTGGTGTAGCTTTGGTAATAGCTATCTCTTCACTGTGCGATTTATTCCCGATTTGCGATTTAACTGGAACAAATTCACGCAGTGTGAATATGATGTAACATTCATGGATAATGGGCGACTCGCCGACTTTTTCAGGGACATTTTCCTGTAAAAAGAAGCTTACAAAATATAGTTTCATTTAAAATTCTGGCATAGTGAAGCTGGATCAAGATCCTAAAAGATCGAATCGTCCAGAACTTCTAGCTAGAAAAGACATATTTACGTACAGCTAATGCTTCGTCAAGAAATAAATCTATTATGTCTAATCCTTGAAACCCATCACAAAGCAAAAGAATTTTGCAATCATTAATTTTACGGGGAAGATTTTATGCTTATAACCAGTCAAGCAGGGATCACAACTATTCAGCTTCATCGTCTCATCTGACGACATTACAAGCGATGTTCTTGGGCCAACCTTATCTTTATATTTCGTCTCTCTTAGGACTGGTGGGCGAAGAAAATCCAGTAATGGTACCATTGACTGAGCAACTTTGAATTTGTCGCTGGTATGTCGAAGCGCACGTACGTAAAAACTGAAGGGCCAAAAAAGTGTTTCGCGATACTTCAGTACTATAACTTAAGTGCTCACGCAAACCAACCACACGGAAAAGAGAGAGAAAGAAAGAAAAGTTAGTGAAGCGAACGAATCAGAGATTTTATTTTAAAATCTAACCAAGCTCATGTCAACGGCCATACCACGTAGAAAGTAGCCGGTCCCGTCAGACCCCGGAAGTCAAGCTACATCGGGCCCAGTCAGTACTCGGATGGATGACCGCCTGGGAACACTGGGTGCTGTTGACTTCTTTCTTTTTCCGAAGTTCGGCCGCCGGTTGGGAGTCCCTAGGTGGCTTTGAAGCCATACGTTGTTCTGTCGCCTTTTTCATTCTCTTTTTAGCGCCATCTATGGAAGTTTAGAGTAAGGGAAAGTGAAACTCGCAAAAGCCGGGAAAGCTTCATGTCAAGATTTCTACTCCGTTTCGTAACCAGCGTAAGCGCAGAAGATGATGAACACGGATAGACTGCCCTTGGTATTGTCCTCGCGGAACCCGATGTGGTATTCTTTCTTTTTTCCATAAGCCCCGCCTGCATTTTTTTGTCATCGTATAACCTACAACCGCGGGGACCACATGGTTTGCGGCAGTAAATTTTTCCCGGGCCGGTGTTGCTTTGTTTGGGGTCGCCCGTCCGCGTTGAGAAAAAAGCAGACGGAGGAGAAGAGGGAAGCCGCCAAATGGCGCCAGCCTTTGTGTCGTACGACAGTATCTTCACGGCACCTAGCGATAAGTCCTATGGGTCAGATCCTAGCAAGTAATCTCAGGCGCCGAGTGATCTCGACCTACATACTTGGGGGTATACGGCAGGCTTACTCAATTCTGAAACAAAATTGGTGGCCCTGAAAAGGGCCGTTGGGTTTTGCAAATAGTTGGAAGCCCCACTTTACTTGGAGCTGGTGTACTTGGTGACTGCCTTTGTTCCTTCGCTGACGGCGTGCTTGGCCAATTCACCGGGCAGCAGGAGTCGCACGGCGGTCTGGATTTCCCTGCTCGTGATGGTCGAGCGCTTGTTGTATTGGGCCAGACGGGACGACTCGGAGGCGATGCGCTCGAAAATGTCGTTGACAAAGCTGTTCATGATGCTCATGGCCTTGGAAGAGATGCCGTGTCCGGGTGGACTTGCTTCAGGACTTTGTAAATGTAGATGGCGTAGCTCTCCTTCCTGCGGCGCTTCTTCTTCTTGTCGTCCTTGCTGATGTTCTTCTGGGCCTTGCCCGCCTTCTTGGCTGCCTTTCCGCTGACTTTGGGTGGCATGGTTCGAGAGAGGGTCACTGAACAAATGGCGGATGTGGGACACACGTACACCGGGCATCTTTATGAAGGGTGCTCGTGGTTAGCCAAAGCGCCCGCCAAAGGCTTTCATTTTTATTGGATAATATTTGTTATTTAATATTGCTTCTCTGGAACTAAACTTAACTGAAGTTTATCATCGGGAGAATCTGGATTTTACACTTGGGTATTGCAGATTGACCACTATTTGGTTCACGAGTTTGTTTGGAATAGACGACGTCTTGTTTCGTGACAGAAATGTCTGGCAAGGCTGAGTCAGGAAGAGTGCCTTATAAATTATTCGTGTAGTGGCATTATTTGACGCATCTGTGCAATCTGCTCAACGCACAAAACGTCAATATGTCTGGACGAGGCAAAGGAGGCAAAGTCAAGGGAAAGGCAAAGACTCGTTCGAGCCGTGCAGGACTTCAGTTCCCCGTCGGTCGTATTCACCGTATGCTGCGAAAGGGAAACTATGCCGAGCGCGTCGGAGCCGGAGCGCCCGTCTACCTGGCCGCGGTGATGGAGTACTTGGCTGCCGAAGTGCTCGAGTTGGCCGGCAACGCAGCGCGTGACAACAAGAAGACCCGCATCATCCCGCGTCACTTGCAGCTGGCCATCCGTAACGACGAAGAACTGAACAAGCTCCTGTCTGGTGTCACCATCGCTCAGGGTGGTGTGCTTCCCAACATCCAGGCTGTCCTGTTGCCCAAGAAAACCGAGAAGTCGGAATAAGCTGATGCCCACGAAGATTCTTCTCAACCAACGGTCCTTTTCAGGGCCACCACTTATTTCATAGGGAAGGTCCGCTACCGTTATACTGAAATCTCGTCACGCTGTAGACGTCATCTTATTAACACATGCTTCACAGACGAAAACTGGTTTGGTACGAAGCACTTAGTGTTGTTATTGTTCATAATTTCAAACTTATCAGCAATCAGTAGCATTATTGCAGATAATATATAAACAATGTAATACTTCACATTTTGATTAGAAATAGAAATATTTAGTGTTGTTCAAGTAATAACGGGATGGGTGAAGACAATTTTAGTTGACTTATTATTTTGTTTGGATTGCCGAGCCCACTCGCTGACTGCCCCTCAGTCTTTCTCCTGGAGCTGAAAATCTAGTCTCTTTGTTTACCCTGTAAAACTGTCGAGCAGTCGAAGGAAATGTAAAAACTAAAGTAATAAAAATTGCGTTATATAGAAATTAGTACGGTAAGCGAGAAAAAGGCCCACCCCACGATTTCAGAAGGAAGCTCGGCAACGTTTCTCAGCCTTGCTAATCATTTCATCGCTACAAGTAATGGAAAAGATCATTTGGAAGCAGCTCTCCATAATCTCAGGGGACAGTTTTATGCATTTTATTGCAATACAATGCGTACAAAAAATATAGAAGTTTATATTTTCTTCGCCAGGTATCGGTTAAGAAGGGTTAATCTACTATTGCTGAGACGTTTCAAGAAAGGATTTGCGTTCGTTTTCGCGTATGGAGTATTCTTGTACGGTTTACACTATGCCACAATCGCAATACTGTTCTGTTCACCATGAGAAAGGCAGCATCTCTCTATTCTGCTCAGCTTTGTGGCCCTTAAAAGGGCCGTTGGTTATGGAAGTTCTGGTCAAGATACCTTAAGCTCTCTCCCCACGAATACGACGGGCCAGTTGGATGTCCTTGGGCATGATAGTGACGCGCTTGGCGTGGATAGCGCACAAGTTCGTGTCTTCAAAGAGACCCACCAAGTAGGCTTCGCTAGCCTCCTGAAGAGCCATCACGGCCGAGCTCTGGAAGCGCAGGTCCGTCTTGAAGTCCTGGGCGATTTCACGCACCAGGCGCTGGAAGGGCAGCTTGCGGATCAGCAGCTCGGTCGACTTCTGGTAACGACGGATCTCGCGAAGAGCAACGGTCCCAGGACGATAACGATGGGGCTTTTTGACTCCACCGGTGGCCGGAGCGCTCTTACGAGCAGCCTTGGTGGCCAGCTGCTTGCGGGGAGCCTTGCCTCCGGTGGACTTGCGGGCGGTTTGCTTGGTACGAGCCATTGCGTTGGAACAGTGTAGAATGGGTTTTGTTGTGGGAAATATATATACAGGGGAGTCGGACGCTTAGTAAATCGCTCACTCCCTTACAGCTCATTGGACAAAGTGTTGTACGGATGCCACGCCCAGTGGGTTCATACGGTACCCAATCAGAGCGATCGAGGCTTGTATAAAAAGGCAGCTGCAAGTCTTACAAAACGGTATTCCTTAAACAAACCCCAACACAGGTTTCAGCATGACTGGTCGCGGCAAAGGAGGCAAAGGACTCGGTAAAGGAGGCGCCAAGCGTCATCGCAAAGTTCTTCGTGACAACATCCAGGGTATCACCAAGCCCGCCATCCGGCGTCTTGCTCGGCGTGGAGGCGTCAAGCGTATCTCGGGGCTCATCTACGAAGAGACACGTGGCGTTCTGAAAGTGTTCCTGGAGAACGTGATTCGTGATGCCGTCACCTACACGGAGCATGCCAAGCGCAAGACAGTCACCGCCATGGACGTCGTGTACGCCCTGAAGCGTCAGGGTCGCACCCTGTACGGTTTCGGCGGTTAAAACCGGTTCTTGCTTTTGTACTCATCAAACTCCCGGCCCTTTTCAGGGCCACCAAGCATTTCAGAAAGAGCTTTTGTTTGCCTGTAATGCGTTTAGTTTATGCATTATATAAATGTGTGTGGGTTCAATATTTACTCGGGCCCTTAGTCTCAAATACAGTCAAACTTTAGGTCTGATGGATGTGAATAAGCGAGTCGGACGTAAGTGGCAAATACACGCCTGTACTTGCCGATCGTCTGTGGCTGTAACTCCACAAACACAGTCCAGCGCAAGAACGCGCTGTCAACAGTACAGCTCGGTTCGTTTGTCAGCAGCATTCTTTAAAGATTCATTTCACCTGATTATAACTGACTACGTTTCAAGTAATGCTTTTGTAACATACGTTATACCTACTCATCCTTACATAAAGCTGCATTCGAACCAGTGTGTAAAATAACGTGCGGACTTATTGATCAAACTTGGCCCCATCCAGCGGCTTCGATTGCAACTAATCGTTCAGCTAAATATTTCTGTCGCTAGAGTTCAGTTTTTCTCAATTTGACATGTCATTTCTTTTAGCTATTGAAATTTAAATATGATTCTCAGAATGCGATTTTGATATACAAATATCTCTGGAATAATTCATTCCATCACTTACGTTCAGCGCTTATTGTGTCACTAGAGTAAATCGTTTATTTCGTTGCCGACGTTATCATTCGACAATTACCAGGGAACCGTAAAGTTTAATTGCGTCACGTAACACTGTTTGCTATAAGGTGTCACGCAGCCCAGTAATCTTGAACAACGAACGCAAGCGGACAGCTGCTTTTTACTTAATTGACAGTTCCATCTAGCGGTGACCACAACAAACCGTAACTTCTGCACGCCCCCGCCATTAATGGATCGCAGGTGACCGCTGATCTAGACTGACTCACGCAAAGCAAGTGTAATAAAGGTTGTCATTTAAATTTTCCACACCCTGGTTTAGAACTTCAGAAATTACGGAGAAAGTGAACAGCATCCAGTGTTTCCCAAGGCGGTCACCCGTGCAAGTACTGACTGGACCCGACGCAGCTTCCCTGCCGGCATCTGACGGGACCGGGTACTTTCTATGTGGTATGGCCGTTGACGAGTTACCTTATCTTTCATTGTTCAACCGTGAAAAGTAGCGTATTTCGTACTGGTGGTCCATTTGAATAAGACTCTGGAGAATCTGCTAGCGACATGCTGATCACCAAGCATCTTACTACATCAATCGCGTATAATTTCCGTTTGCCCGAAATTACACAGCTGATTTATTTGAATTATTATCATCGCGAGTTCTGACCAACCTGTTGCAGATCAATCGACTTGATCGATACTGTGAAGGATTATACGCTGAGCCTTTACTGTTGTCAAGGTCAGTTGTTTGCAAAGAAAATATTAATATTATTCATTTTTTCTCATTCTGAGCAACTTTTACAGTCACGTAAGTGTCTCTTCGAATTAATTACTCAACGTTTTACAAGTACGCTTTACGATTTACAAGTAGCCAAGCTGATTTCCTACCTTAACCCAGTGTGATACTCGGTTAGAGTGAGACCGGTATCAATAGTGATTCTGACTAATTCCTGTTGGCAAATGCTACATATTTCACCGTACCAGTTCAAATGCCAAACACCTTTTGCTGCATCAGTCGGTTGTGTGTGGAGTTACTTTGAAATAATATTCAAATCAGCCATGAAACAATGTATTAGAACTACACGTCCAGCATAGTTAAGATTTTCCTCTGCTGTTTACACCGTTTCTACTTTTGAAGCATAATCAGTTGAAAACTTTTTCTAGTGACAAACCTCTGCTCTTAAATTAGGATCGGTTATTTATTTGCTTCGATACTGAGGGAAAACAGGCCCCCGGTTGAAACAGTCCTATAGCTAATGGTCTTCACAAGGTATAGTCACCCTCGCTGGATGGCACTTACTAAACATGAAGACAAGGGTTGCATTAACCCTAGCCAGTTTCTGCGTACATCACTGATGCCTTCCAAGTTATGTTCAAGGTTGTCACCATAGCGTGTGTAGTGCACGTACAGTGTTGTTCATTACACGCGGGAAGCTATGATGACGTACCAGAAGTCCGCAGAAAACGGGACACGATCTCGAAAAGAGCAGACTTAATACGACTGCCTCGACCGTTGCTAAACTGCAACTAAATATTAGACTGAACGAATGGTGCAGTTCAAAAACACAATCGTCATATTCATAGCATAATTACGTCGTTTATCCTCCATGTATGGTGTGAAAGTGAACGTTATTTGCATTTCAGTAAGCCCATTTTAATCGCCCCTCCCACTCAGTTGGCTTTATAGGCCAAAAAAGATATGGTACAGGTGGACCGGAGTATCGACGTTCCTGCGTTCTGAAATAGCCCATCCAGATGTCAACGGCCACACCACGTAGAAAGTACCCGATCTCATCGCATCCCGGCAGTGAAGCTGCGTCGGGCCCAGTCAACACTTGGATGATTGACCGCCTGGGAACACTGGGTTCGGTTGAATTCTTTACTTTTTTAGGCTCAATTAACGGTCGCAAAGGCCCGAGCTCAAGATACCTCGCTGCGGGTATTCGGCTAGGTATATGCCGGAAGCAACTAAGGGATTCAGGGTAGGAAGAATGGAAGTTTTTTTTTTTGAAAGACAGGGGGGTGAGGGGTAAGAACGGTAAAGGTCGGGACGGTCAGAACAATGCGTAATGCTAAGTACGTGTATTACACAGTTTCCGCCAACTTCAAGAGGCGATTCCCTTACTACAAGTATGTTATTCATTGGATTTAACACACAATAAAATCTGGTTGTGAGAAGCTTAGAACAGTGGGCTATGTTACGACTATCAGTCGATGTTGCTCTAAACATATACGATACTCTATCTACCGACACAAGAATGAAACTCGAAATCACTGCTGTCGGGACGGTCTCCTAGATGATAGATTGTCAAGAGTGCGGGAAGGATATATTTCCTTGACCATATTAAATTAATAAATCTCGAATAATTGAAGACGAGAGTTATCATTCAGGTACCTGCGATTAACAACCTTATGGCGTACATGCGAGGCGTAGGTGTACGTTTTCGCGTGTGTACTTTGGTTGTCGGTGAATTGTAGTGACGAGGGTGAAGAGTTTTTTCATCGGAATCATTGGAGAAATAAAGCTTTTGTTTGGGGCTGGCTGGATGAGTGTATTCGAAACCGGGAAAACCAGATGAACTGTTAGAGCAGTATATATAAAAAGTAAGAAGATACGCAATTCGATACGAATCAGCAGCAAATTAAGTTTAGTGAACAGCTGTACACGTATAGAGTTGATTGGCAATTACAATCCAGTTGATTAGGGCATGAAAATCAGGGAGCTGAAAGGCCATAGGCACCACAAGTCGAGCGAAATATTTGATATACCTTTAAAATGATCCGTATCGATTAAAACAGAACCCCAGCGTCGCGCAAGATCAAGTCTGGACATATGAACGTCATCTCCGAGGACAAAAACGAAAGCTGACTATCAAAACACATGATCTTTTTGAAATACTGAGCTGAGCCCCACGGCTTACAGAAAAAAATATCAGAATTTGTGCTAGGAAGACTTACACGTTATCACTTGTATTTGTGCGAGCAAACTGGGATGGACAGATAATTCAAACAAATTGGAATGACAACAAGGTAATTACTAAACATTAATATGAGTAACGTTAAACCCTAGCACAACAGTAAACAACAGAAATAAACACACAATACGACACGCAATCAAATGTCAAAATTTGTCATGATTTTAGTCATTAACATAACGGACACAGAGGCCAGAAAATGAGGTATGAGAGAAACCTTTATATTCACACGATGGTGTTGAAAGAATTATGAAAGGAAATCATTTTCTTCACCCCAGAGGGAAGCTGGTCACCCGTAGGTCACCCGTAGTATACGGCAAATATTTGCTTGATGTATATAGTTCACGTACCTGCAGTACATTTGAAGGGTCCGAACATTTGCTCTCTCTAGCCCCCCCCCCTCCCCCTCGTGTATTCAAACAGTAGATTGTCTGAGGGTCCCAAAATCACTACATTCCACATTTCCACAATGGCTTACGTGCTTTCACACTGTAAACTCACGGACAGGTTAAGCATACTTACGGTAACGTTGGTAACCCAATATTACCTACGCAAAATCACACAGGATCTTCTCATGAAGCGACAGAAAGTTTTCTTAAACTCCGTAGAGGTACAACAATAGATAATTGGACTATACACAACTTGCCATAGATTAATCTGGCGACAAATTCTAACTAACAGATCAGAACGCATACACGACCTGGTAACAGCACAAAGGATATGATAGACAAATATTAACTGACTAGAACCGAAAACGATCAGAATAGGGAGAATTCCTATCGCTAAGGTTGTAGCGGCTCGAAGTTCGGGTTTCGCCAGTACAGTAGTTGGTCCGTCACTTGATCTAGTCCTAAAATCCTGAATACAAGTAAACCATTTAGACCGATTGCTGTACTTATGATTGCCTTCTAGATTCCTTGCCGGAACTGCACTACACGAACAGACGTAAGAGTTCGCTTCACTACGGTAGATCATAAGAAACTTGGTCCGAAAAGTAGTCGGGTTTTACGGAAGTAGTTCCTGGCAATGAAATAAATCTTGACATGGAGGGCAATATTTGTTACGCACAGCATTTGGGAATACACGATGGCCGCGTGAAGTAATATATCAGAAGGCTGAGCAGTGCACATCAGAGGCTTAACGAAAGTCTAGTACGGAGATGTCATGATGATCGAAGTGATTACAGGTAAAGCAATTTGGAATAAAAGTACAGGTTTTACCGATACCCGTCGTTTATACCACATGGGATACGTTAAAGCTACATATCTATCAAGCGTTGCCAAAGTCAAGCAATTGGTTAGCTGGATAACGGAGATCCCATATATCAAGAGATGAACCTTGCACAGCAAAAGATCTTCGGACGTGTAAGCCAGATAACTAATAGTTGATTTTACAATAGTCCCGAAATGACAGAACATGACGAAGAGCCAGCAGAGATTGCGAGGATTCCATAATTCCCGACTGCGAAGAAAAATCACTAAAACAAAGGTGTTGATCAGAAGACCTCCCGTGTTCGATACGACCGTAGATATCTGCTCGTGTATAGTTTGTAGCACGGGTCCATTATAAAGAGTGGTATTTGTAGTGCTAATGTTAAACAGAGTGCTAAAATCGTCCATTATTAAAATATTACATTCAACGGTTAAAGATGTAGACTGAGTAGAATCGACTTTCTCTGCTTTCTTAAGTACCGTACCTGAGTATTCAGTCTACGCATGACTGGGAAAAGGTGTTCTAGAAGCCATGGTCCTTTATGGAGACTACGTTTACAATCATGTACGCTCGCGAAGTGGGTGGCTGTGCCCTCGGCTATGGTGCACCAAGGGGTCCGAAACTTGCAATAATCTTCGTACACCTAGGTCATGTTATCACTGTTACCAACCTGTTATCTAGATGTTATCTCCGTGTTATTATATGTTATCAAATAATCTTCGTATACATTTCCTCGGAGTTTCGGACCCCTTGTGGTGCACAAAATTTTCACCGATTTACGCGTCCATTTGTGCTCGATTATCTCGGGAAGTTAAAGCACAATACCAACAAGAAAAATATATTCATATAGCTCTGTCTTCCTGCTCCTTTAAACATTAAAAATCGGTACTTTAAACTGAAACTTTCATATTTAAAAAATTTAAAAACTGGAGACCGCTTTTTGAATCAATATTTGAAAGTTTTTCGTTCATAACTCTGTTAAGTGATCTGTGACCCCCACTTTTTATAAAAGAAACATGTTCTACTCTCCAAGACAAATCGACTGGTATAAAAATAGAAGATTTTTCTTCAGAAATAAACGGTAAAGACATTTTATACACTCGCGCATCCCCGCTAAAACCCGCATCTGAACGAACTTATTTAATTTTTTCGAAAGGTAAAGATATTTACGCAAAACCACTCGAAGATTCTTAGTGTAAATGCAACAGAGGGAATATTTTCCAAAATTAAAAATTTTTATATGCTGCGATAAGCGAACAAAAGAGTTAAAACAGACTCGGGTCGATCATTGATACTTTTAAGCAATCTGGCAACGCTAGTTCTTCGTGTCAGCTGACAGCTGAATGGATCAAAAAACGAATCGTCAGATCACCGATCACCAAATATCTTCAACTTTAATCCAAAAAGTACTATTAAAACAATCTTAACGAATAAATAAAATATTATTATTTTAAAAAATTTGCAAAACAGTTGCATAATTATCTTCCATCGGGCATAGCAGAGAATTTGGGAAAAGAACCAAAGTACAAGTAATTTTCGCTGTCCGTCTGATCATTAGAAAACACTGTACTTGAATGAAAAACTGCAGGTAATGTTTTCAACCTAATAACAGTTTACTCTTGTTTATCCCCATTAACTTTTACAATTGTATTATAATTTTTAGATGTTCCAACACAGCACTGACGGGAAACGATAGTTTGCTCGCATCCTTTCGTCAGCGAGGTCCCGAAGAATTTCACATCAATAGACTCAAATCCTTCTGAGAAAAAACACCATTTAACCAAAATAATTTAAACTTGTGCAGGCCCAATTGATTGGTGCCCTTCCTGAAAAGACCAAAATCAAAACGCGAACCATGTGTACGTTGAACTCACTAGGCTGTGCTAAAAAAATTTAGGTGGCGATTATTTGATGGTGCCATAGGTGAATTTCTGTTCCTGCTTTTTAAGGTTAATTTTGCATTTTTTTAATACTTGTATATTGTTTACTTCTCATATCACATTTATGTTTTCGTTCTTTGAATTGTTTTTTGTACTACGTGAACAAGTATTCATTTGAATAAATTGCCGAAAAAAAAAGTTCTGAGCCCTTCGTCATTTCATGACTGGTATTGTAATCAGATAAAATTACTACGTTCGCTGATAACATGAAAAACTAACTAATTTTTATTGGATTCGGTTGTTCGGTTTGAATTTGATGCGCTATTCTTTGTCTTGCGCAGGGTTGCCACATGCTGATATATAAAAAGAAATGGTGCGCGCAAGTCAAGTGGATGGAACTCGCGATTTTTTTTCTGTAAATAAAATAAAAGAAATATATGGTTTTCAAGGAAATTGGTTGCCTAATAAGGATCTGGGATTCATTTTCCTTAACTCAGATTCGTTTTTGTGGAAAAATTAAAAATGCCCATCCAGAGGCAGATTTTAGCTGGACTCCACGAGTTTATAATAAATATTTACCGTTTGTTTTCCGCGATACACATAATTTATTTTTATATCAATTGATTCATCTTTAAGAGTAGAACACGTTCCTTTTATAAAAAGTTGGTGTTACCGATCAGTTAGCAGAGTTATGAACGAAAAACTCTCAAATTTGATGCAAAAAGTGGCTTCCAGTTGTGAATTTTTTAAAACATGAAAACTTCAGATTACAGTACTAATTTTTGTGTAAAAAATAGATCAGGGAGATAGAGATATTTCAATATATTTTTCTTTTTGTTATTGTGCTTTAACTTCCCGAGATAATCGAGCACAAACTGATGCGTAAATCGGAGAAAATTTTGTGCACCACAGGCTGGGCGGAACTGGGGGGGGGGGGGGGGGGGAATAACCCACTTCGCGAGCATATACCCGGCTTTTAAAAACTAGAATTGATTGGCTAGTAATAACGAGTATCCCGGCAAATCAACTAATTAATTATTTAAACAGTTGACGCTTGTGATGACAGTTTTCTGTGAGTTGTCATCAGAAGCACTTTATAAGCTTTCGGATAATTCAGTCCTAGTAAAACGTGCAATAAAATTTAATATACGTTTACGAGTTGCTAAAAGTCTTGTTTGTGACAATCACATTTCAAGTAAAATTCAATGATGCAAATTATTTGCACAGAATTTGAATGAAGCTTTCAGGCATTTGATGAAAAAGGTACCACATGCTAATCTGCAGATGGATCGGTTTCCATGACAGTACTCATATTTGATCACTTCAGCTGAATTCCGGGAAGAATACAAATCGTTAGGTACCTTTGAAGTTCCCTGTGAATAATTCTGTCCCTTTGATTTAGTTATTTATTATCTCATGAATACATCTTCTTTGGAAGTTTGAAGTTCAGAATCATGATATTGAGTTGGCGGTATTTGGTTATCGACGTTCCCGTAAAGATATGCAACATGATAGCGAGTTGTATATAGAAGTTAGAAGTCAAAGCCCAGTGCCGCGTGGAAAAATTTGAATAAGCAATTGAATACACGCCTTTGTGTAAGTGCAGTTCTTAATAATCTTGTTTACCGGAAGCTTACGATCGCTTGACAATTTTTTTTTGTCTTTATCGAAAATAATCTCGTGAAGGAACAATTTGAAGTGCCCCTTGAATAAATGCATCCAATGTATGCAATCTAGGTTTCAACTATCTGGTCTTCATGGATAGCAAATTAATCTAAAAATCCTTCTCCTTGGTCAGTGAAAATCATTATCCTATACATACAACTCTCATATACTTAGAATAAACCAGCAGTGATTAGAAAAGAATTAGAGGAAAGTTGGGTGGTGGACGACTACGACTGAAGTTAAAAGGTTTTCGTTACTAATGGTAATGGCACATCGTTGCTAGGGAGATAAGGCAGTCTCTACCTACTTGCAGGTTTAAAGAATTTAGTTGGCTAACTGGTCATATAGTTATTCACGCTTTAGTTAATGAATAGTAATATCCTGACATAGGCTATAGATAATTTTCTCCGGAAGACATCAGCTAAGGATTCAAAGCCTTTACAAATACTATTCAAATGCTGTGGGAAACCGTGGAAAAAGGGCTTCTCCAAGGAGACTGCAGTACTACTCCACATAGTTAGTATCACTGCGTGGATTCGAGTTCGTGTAAAAGTGCTGTAGACTTAGATAACTAAACACGTAACTTTCAGTGTCTTAACCATGTGTCTGTCTAAAAAACTGGAGCAAATAAGAGGCTCACAAGACAAGAAAATTAACTTAATAAACTAAACAGGCCCTACATGTTGATATTATACCACAATCTTACCAAAACATAAATATAACCAGGCTGAACTTCGCCCTGTAAAGTTCTTCCAGAGACGGGTATAACTGAATAGAACGGCCTCAGAGAGCAAATGCTATCATAGCCGTTTAGCGAAGAGGTCGTTTTGCTTCTAAGGGTTTCGTATGATTGCCGGGACTCCTGAGTGCGAGACGAAGGAAGCAAAGTTACACTCCTGTAAGGTTATAGTTCATATTGTTCTCTGCCAGAAATAGACTCCAGGGGCCACAGATCCTGAATTTTTCTGGGGACAGCCTGCGAATCCCTTGTAAACAAGCAGTATACTGGTGTTCTGCATTTAATAAAATAAAAAAGAGTAAGAAAAAAAAAATAAGAATTAAGTTTGTCCTATGTACCTCATTGTAGCCTCATGTTTACGTCTATATACTTCTTGTAGTCTTACTCCATTAATAATGTGTACCACCAGTACTACTGGAACACAGGAAACAACAATTTCAAGCATCACGAACACATGAAATTTTCTTTCTCAAAATTACTAAAATCTTCAACTACGCGGCAAAAAAAGAAAAGAAAATAGAAGAATGTTTAAAGAGTAGCCGCAACGATTCACCCGAATGATTACGATCTGGACACACATGGTAGATTAGACACGTTAATACGTAATATCATGATCTCCAGTGAGGGGACACGTGTCATAGGTTATGCATGTTATAGGAAATTATACGTAAAAGCTTCTCGTGATTTCGAGGCTGGAGAGTCACTTATCCCGCTGCCCAAAATGAGTCGTTTCAGAGAAAGTCTGTCTTAATTATACACACCACCAAATGATATAAAGGAGTAGTATTAGAATGAGCTAGTTATTCTAAGTAATTAACCGATCAATAAATAAACTATAGCATCCGAGAGTTGCTGAATGAAATGAAATAAGCATAAAGTAAACTAGTATTAAACTTAAAAATTTGAAAAGAATCATAATTTAATAACAACAGATTCTACAATCAACTAAATAAATATGAGTAGTAAATAGCCTGTTTTTACTATTCTGGGTAGTTAATAGCTATATTGATTTAAATATTAACGTTGTATGAGTCGTCAACCGTGAATTATATCGCTCCGCTTTTATTAGTATTACATTGTTACGACTAATAATATAATTCCCACTTCTACTAGCTTAGCTATATAATATCACTACTAACTTTTAGCAAAGCTAGAATACTAGCAATAGCTACTACTATTAGAGCAGAACTAATACTTTTCCTGCTAATTACTTGACCACTACTATCCTACTACTAACACAAAACACAGCGATGGTATACAACACACTGAAATGTATATTAATATATTATTATGACAGATTTCTACTACTCCTACTACATGAAGGGAGGACTTTCGAATCACAGAAAAGACTGTTTTCGAAGAATAATTACAAACTTGCTTGTGATTCCTCAGATCCAAATCCAAACATGAACAATAAACTTCAAGTTGCCGGAACCAACATTCAGTTAACTTAGAATTAAATCAAACCTGCTGTAGTTTTAACTAGAACTAAAGTAGAATCTATATAGGAATTATAGGGCAGAATCTTATATAGGAACTGAAGGTCTGATTGAAACTGGAGTGTTTGTTGTATATATACAGGATAAGCCCTCAAACTGCAATTATAAGTTGTCAAACGTTATGAAACGTTCTAGAGAATAATAACACTGTCCATGTTATCACAGCGATTCTCACAAACAATAGACTTGGACCTATTTTAGACAAAGGATATTGAAGGTATGTATGTTCCTCGGTCCTGGATTATCGGAATCAAGATTCTAAGCTCAGGTTTTCTGGAATTAGATCCTTCAAGTTCAGGAGTCATCCGAACATTATCCCTAGATTCAAAATTAATGAGAATCGGGAAATTCAAGTGACCGATTCTACTATTTTACTTGCTTCACTTTGAAGTTTACAGTTGGCAGAAAACTCAGATGAAGGAGAGGCGACTTTAATCGGGCGTTCAGTTACGAATCGTCGAAAGGATGCCTCAGGCCAAATTATGATAACGCCACCTAGCGGTAGAATTTTCACTTCAACATTGTGTTTTTATTACACGTGATATAAGTGAATATAAATTATTATACTATTACTACAGAAATTTAAATAACTTGATTGTTTAACACATAGGGAATATCATAAAATGTGTATGTGTTCATCTATGCTATGGCTGGAATTATAGCGGACTAAGTTATTGCATTTAGGCTAACATAGTGGATAATTCTCAATTTTTAATTGTCTCTGAATTTTAGGAATCTAAAGATATTCTTTAGTATATTATATGGTAATAAATAACAAAGACAATTAGCATCAGGAATCAAAATTACAATATAAATTAATCGAAACATTACCTATACCTACGTATAATATTTATTATTATAAAATGTTATTATAGGACTACACAACAACTGAATTTACTTATTTTAATATTAAAAGCCACGGTAATGATAACGGTAAGCGTTATTATTCTATGAACGTGATATTATTCAATACTATTTGAACATCTGCTGTGCGCATTCTTGCTGCTGCTTGTGCGGTTGCGTAAGAGTATCAACCTTTAAACAATAACCATAAGGATCGGAAATCTCCAGTATAATACATGAATATGAATATTTTAATAAATTAGTTAAATACAAGATTTTACGTACTGATATTGTTTCATAAGAGGTGCTAACATCTGAGTTAATGAAGGTTATTTAGAAGTTTTCCGACCATTTTTTGACAAAAAATCATGAAACGTTTAGGTTAATATCCACATAACGGTTTGAGGAGTAAGTATTATCACCTGTTATCAATCTGTTATCATACGTTATCACATATTTTCAACCCTTTAGTCAGCGTCATATGTTTTCATGAAAGGACTCCAAATGTGTAAACAGCTTTTCAGTAAACTTTCATCTTTGGGAGCAGCAAGATTCTTGATTCTTGTTATGATTCTTGAGATTCTTAGGACTCTTTGAGACTCTATAAAAAAGATGAAAGTTCTAGGTTTTAGCAAGAAACTGGTTTCTTACAAATCCACGAGCTCGTTGCCCGATACCTCGACGTTCGAAACATCATTCCCCGAGAACGGGAAGACTTCTGAAGTTCCCAGGATTTTTGCCACGCTGGGAAATAAGTCGACATCCCACAGTTCTTTGACAGCAGTTGATATCTTGTTAAGAGACTCCCCGATTTTTATTGAAGATTTGAACATTTTCGGGAGTGTTGATTTTAGTGGTTCACAGATAGCGCTGATGGATCTTCGTGATTCTGGGAGCCAGAATTATGGCAGAATCTCAAAAAATCATTGTGGAAGAATCTCTTATCACAGGTTATTATTATTAATATTATTGTTATAGTGAAAAAGGAATCGTGTCCGTTATATGTTTTCCAATGACTGGATTTCTTAGCGGCATATCCAACAAAAAGTAGAAAAAGTAGTTAGGAAAAAAACTTGGAAATTCGTGATGCGATTAGTTCTGAAACTATTTTTACTAGTTTATTGAGTTATTTATAACTTGTAACATCGGTTCTGCTCTGTTAAGAACTATTGCAGAACCCGTGGGAATCCAGCAATCGGAACGGAGATTAATAACTATGATTCTTGATTTGACTAAGTGATAAGGAATAATAATAATAATAATAATAATAATAATAATAATAATAATAATAATAATAATAATAATAATAATAATAATAATAGTAATAGTGATAGTAGTAGTAGTAGTAGCAGAAGAAGAAGAATAAGTACAAGCAGTAGAAGTAGTAACAGTAGAAGTAGAAGGAATCGTGGCAATCACAGACGGAAAACTAGTAGTAGTAGTAGTAATAGTAAATAATTCATTAATAATTGTGAACACCGAGAACGATTCTCGATTGTTACTAGGATTCTTTATTCTTAACAAGATTCTGCATTCTCGCCACGATGCTTTGAAACTCAGCCATCCCTCGGTTCATGGAAGCTGCACCGTTCAGTTGAGCGACTTCCTTCTCCTCCGCAAGTTCTAACTCAAGATTGTCCAGAAAGTTACTTTACTACAAGTGAACTATCAAAGCCAAAGTTCTGGTATTTAGAATAGTTGAACTACTTGCCGCAAAACTACTAGCGACATGAACTGTGATCAAAGTCAATGGGAAACTTAATGGCGCTCTGTCAAAATCAACAGTAAACTTTTTCAGTTTTCGTTATAATTATCAGTTGTTTACATGATACACAATTACGTTGTTATTTTATTTATATTGGCATCTGTCCATAAATACGACAGATTACCATATAAGTATAAAATTAAGATTAATTTGAGGATAATTAAAGTAACATCCTCGAAAGACTAAAGAGTAGCGAACCCCCTGTGATTAGAAGTTATCGTTCCATGACGTTTGTCACGGACTTGTAACCAACACCCAAAACCGAGGAAACTTTCCCATAAACTGTTTAAACTCACAAAATACTTTAAAAACTATTTATTTTTCTGCAAGAAATACCCAATGACCCTATCTGTGGACCATAGCAGATGCTAACATAAATTAAAATACTTGGATCGAATAGTTATTATTATTGTTAGGAATAATCTACAAATGGGGAAGCCTAAGAATCGTGTAAAGTTTACCCGAATCCAGAATCTGAAATCCCATGATTTTCCCACGGATGGGAAAATTGTTCCCAAGCCTGGAATGGCTCCCGTTCACGCAGCCGCTCAGATGGGATGTCTGACTTGTGTTCAGTGGATGGTAATTAACTTAAAATGAATTAATTCTTAGTTATGTGTGTATTGAATAAGCTTAATGAAGTTAATTAATATTTTATTATAGGTTGACAGTCAGAATGTGGATATCGATACAAGGGACAGCAGCGGTGCGACGCCTCTGCATTTCGCGGCGCGCGAGGGACACCCGCAGTTAGTGCGGTGGCTCCTTGCTAGAGGCGCTGCGGCCGTTGAAGACGACAGTGGAAGAACGCCGGTGAAGGAGGCTGCTTATAATGGACACAGTGCGGTATGTATTTTATTCATTGATTATTCGGAGGATGGATTAATGGATGAATGAAAGGATGGGATAACTGATTGATTTATTTATTCATCGATTGGTCTGTTATGGAGACTGGTTAAATTGGTCAGTTTTAATCGATTAATCTATTGATTAGCTGATCAATTAATTAGTTCATTTGTTTAGTGTATCGTGATTGAATGACTATATAATTGAATAATAAGAATCGTTGATTAACTATCGATTAAATCGAATGATTAGTGTAGTCCAATGATTTTTTTATCAAGTCGTCTGATTGAGAACTTGATTGAACTGATATCGATTTACTAATTTCCATGTGTTCTCAAGTGTCTGGATCTTCTACAACAACACCAGTCTGTTAGCCATTACTCTGAAATCTTACACAACGAATCCGGATCTGGTTCCGGTTCCGTTTCCAGTTCTGGATCCGGTCCAAACTGTACCTGCATTGCGGATTCCAACTCAAACAAGCGCAGCTTTAATCCACAATCCGGAATTCACGTAAACCATATTTAGTATAAACTACTACTACTACTACTACTACTACTACTACTACTACTACTACTACTACTGTTACTACTAGTACCACTACTATTATTACTCTTATTATTACTACTACTATTACTTTTACTACTTCTACTATTGGCAATGGTATTACTGCCACTACTACTGCTTCTACTATTACTAATACTACTAGGACTACCAGTGCTACTCCTACAACAAGAACAACTGCTACTTTTGCTACTACTACTATATTATTATTTTCAGAACAAGTCAAAATCTGCAGTGCCGTTTTACTTGCATCCACCATCCGGATTTGTTGCCAGTTCTTATGAACTGGAACCGGAACCCTTTTTCCTTCACGATCCAGAATCTCTGGTCTTCGACCGGATTCGTCAGTTGTTGTTCGGCAGACAAGCTAATTGGTCGGAGTCCAGCCAATCAGAGAGCAACTCCGAGTGTTCACCCAAGGAATGCTGCGCTTTCTGCTCATCGCCCGAGGGCGAAGAGGAAATCCACCCAATCCCACGTCATCTATCCAGTTCTCCGGATTATTCCGAGATTCCTGTGAATCTTGAACCTGGGAATCATTCTTACAAGAATCTTGAACCTCAAGAATCTGAACCTGGGAATCTTGAGCCTCAGAATCTTGATTCTCCAGATCCGGAACCGGAATACGCATATCTTCAGCATCCTGTTCCTGGTAACAGGCCCAGGATTCTTGAATCAGAGAATCTTGGATCTGAAAACTGTGGATCTGAGGAACCTGGTGATAACATGGAAAGTGTTATCATTCCGGACAATATCTATAATATTCCAAATCCACTGTGGAGTTCGAACAGAGGGTAAATAATATTTACATAATTAATGTTATCTTACGTTATCAGATGTTAGAATCAGATTTTTTACTAAGTTACATATCCCTTGTACTATATAAAATTATCAGATTATTCATTCGATAAAATTTAATTACAGTCTGAAGGCTTATCTGCCATATGTACATTTAAAAAACTGAGTAATTCAATCTACCCCTTAGTTGGTGTCCAAACTTTGAAGCAAGAACTTAATATTTATATATTATATTAGTGAATTAAATGTATATGAAATAGTTTTAATAAAATATATATTTAATATTAACTTTGTTAAGTAGAATGGCTCCGCCACCTCCGCCACTTCCGCCGGAATCTGAATCCGAAAATTCACAGGTATATGAAACTATTATAATATTAACATATTCAGTATTATACATAATTCAAGTAAAAATAATAAATAGTCTAAATTAAAATAATTATGTTTTTTCAGAGTTTGAATGAGATGGGATGTTCCAGAATGGATCGTTCCATGGCGTCTGTAGAAGTTGAGGAACGTCATAAGAATCTGGGGAATCTTCCAAGATTTTTGATAAACCAAAAGATTTTTCCATTCATTCCGCCAAGATTCCCATCGCCCTGCGATTCTGATTCTCTCATAAAACCTTCGGAATATCTAAAGTCCATTCATTCGAATGGAAATAGTTCGTATTCGAGTCTAGTTCTGGACAAAACTACTAGTAGCGGGCAAGCTAGTAGTTCTAGACTAACTACTTCTGAGGTAATTTTACTTTTGGCTCAATTTTTTATTAGTTAACTGAGTTTTTTTGAAACAGGAAAATGAAGTTGTTCGCGGTGAAGCTTCGGACTTGGATCTGAGGAATCGTAAGCAAGATTCAAGATTCTTGGAAAAGAGTCTTGAGTGTGATTCTGGAATCGTTTCTCCAACTTGCAGTGTTAGCGTTCTAAGCAAGTCTCAGCAAACTAATGGGAAGCATTCTACGGGGCTGACGAACACTCTTACAATGCAGAAAAGTGGTAAAAACTATACTACTACTACTACTTCAACTACTAGTAAGACTACCGCTGTTACTATTTAATGCTGATACTACTAGTGGTGGGTACTACTAATTAGAAGACTACTACTACTACTTCTACTACTTCTTCTGCTACTACGACTACTGCAATACTGCTACCATTCCAATTACGGCTATCATTACTAGTTTACGTTTAACATAAGTAACTACTTACCACTACAACAACTGCTCTCCAACAGTACGACTATAATACTTCTACTGCTTTATTGTATTACTACTACTTGCTCCTACCATTACTACCATCACTACCTTTAATAACCTTACTTTTAATGAACTATCACCACTAGGACCACTACTAGTATACTATTGTTATCACTACTACTTCTACCACAACTATCGATTGTACCATATTTACGGTTCACAAACAACATCAACTGCTTCTACTACCTCTAATACCTCTGCTACTACGGTTAATTTTAGCCAAACCAACCAAACTACTAAACCATTACCACACTACCGCTACTATTAGCAAAAATTTCTGTAATTGTTGTAGGTTGGACAGCTGAGCCTCTGCAGGTTGTTGTAGCACAAACTAGTTTGATAGCTGAGCTGAAAGCTTCTAGAGACATAAACGGCATCAAGAAACTAAAGGACGAAAAAGCTAAAGAGGAGCTGGAACTGGAGAAACAAGAAGCACAAGAATTTGAAAAACAGTTTTCACCAGAAAACTTTATTACAAAGGTATATCTATGAAAATATTTCAAAAAAAACTATATTATTATATTTTCATGTATGGTTAAATACTGTGCGCAAGTTGTTTTAGTAGTGCAATGGTTATTAATCGTATATATTGTGAATAGTATGTAGGAATAGTATTATTATAAATAGTGTACAAGTACTTGTAGCATTAGTAGTAGTAGTGGTAGTCGTAGTAGGACTAGCTGCGAAGTAAAAGCTAGTTTTAGTCGCAGAAAGCACATAGTAAGTAGCAGCAGTAGTAATAATAGTGTCAATAAATTCTAGCTAATAAGTCCTTACAGAAATTCTGTCAAATGACCAATAGTAAACACTGCTAATATTTTAGCTGAAACTTAACTCTTAAGGTTGCTGCCAACCTGCAACCTTCACCAAGCTTTGCTAATTGATTTCCCCCCCGACAGATACCAGAGATAGATGCTAACGGTCAACTAATTCCTTCGTGGAAGCGGCAAGTTTTGGCTCGGAAAGCTGCAGAAAAAGCCAAAAAAGAAGCCGAAGAAGAGCGAAAGCAGAAGCTCGAAAAACGAAGACTCCAAGCTGTTCCCGCTTGGAAGCGACAACTCAATATCAAAAAGGAAACGCACTCAAAATCGTAAAATTTTATTATCAATAACTAATAATTAATTTATTCAATACATAGAACTGAAAACTTAACCTAATAATTATAATATACTTATCTTTTTTAATCTCATTTCACCCAATAATCGTTTAATTGCTATTTTTAAAATAACTAATTTACGCCAACATTGATATCTTATTTCAGCTATTTGTACTTGTTTTTCAAACATAGGCCTTCCCTTGAAACGGTTCTTCAGACTGCAGAAAACGAGTCTCCGACATCAGAATCTCGAGAAGCTTTTACATCACCGTGGAAGGTTTAGCTGAAAAAGTCTTGAAAATTACATCGTCTTTTATTATAATCAAATTTAATATTATTCTTTTCAAGAAGCCTAATTCTAGTGAAATTTGGTTTCAGAGTTGTAAGGGCTGTGCTGTTTTCTGATTATTGTTATTATATTATTATTATTTAGTATCCGTTGTTTATAAACTATATGGTAAATTTCTGAGTTTCGCGTTTGTTTAATTTACTTATCAGAGTTATTTCGAGAATCGAACTAGAACATGTTAAGTTGTACCAGGACACGAAGTACGGGATTTCATCGGTGCGATATCCGCTGTGCGAAACTGCAAACTTTATCAAAGTTATTACAAATGATTAAAAGCAATGTCTGTAATACATGAGGCCATTAAAATATTTTATTCCACACTGTTATCCCAAAGGTCCTAAAATTTTCTCGGTCCAAGTCCGGTTTTTTAAAGCGACGTCCGGAATTTTAAGTTAACGTCCAGAATTTTAACGTGACGTCCGGAATTTTATCGTGACGTCCAGAATTTAAAGTCAACGTCCGGAATTTTAAGTCAACGTCCGGAATTTTAAGTCAACGTCCAGTTTTTTAGAGTAACGTCCGGAATTTTACACTGACGTCCGGAATTGAAGCTTTAACGTCCGGAATCTAAAACAGACGTCCGGTTCCTTAAAACGACGTCCGATATTTTAAATTAACGTCCGAAATGAAAAACTGACGTCCTGAATTTAAAACTGACGTTCCAAAAGGACGGGGTCCGATTTTTTTAAACAACGTCCGACCAACCCGAAGGTCCGGTTTGGGAAAATGACGTCCTGAATTTAAGACTGAGTTCCAAATTTTGAAGAAGATGTCCGGTAAAGACAAGGTTCCATTAATGAACGGAGTACCGAATTCAAACTCAAGTCCCGAATTTAGAAACGACATCCGGAATGTTAAATGACGTCTGGTTTTTAATGTAAGGTCCCAACATTTCACACCGAGACCCAGAAGCTTAAGCTGATCTCCGATTTTTTGCATTACACATTATCAATAATATAAATTTTAATTGACTAGCTAATTAATGCTAATTAAGGACTTAATTGGGGCGAATTTTGTAATTAACTTGGTAATTTGGCAATTTTCATTCCTTATAATAGCATAGAGTGAGACAGAATACGAAGATGGTCGCATTTCTTTCATAACACATGACATTCCTGTAAAGTTTTTTAAACATATTAAGCTTTATTATGGTCTAATCATGGAGGTCCGATAAACGAGGGGTCCAATAAGAGACGTCATACGAAAGAGAGGTCCGGTGCTACTAAAAAAAAAATTAAGGTGGTCTGGGACCACTTGAACAATAGCCTGAACACCACCTGAAAGAACACAGTTAAGAAGCAGAAAATGTCAATCCACCTATTAAATAGGGATGATTTTGCGTAGCAAGGTGGTGAAGTGGGTAAAGGTCTCACCTACGAAGCAAAGGATTCCAGGTTCGAGTTCGTTCGGAAGGAAAAACGAATTGCTTTCTGCAATGGAGAAGGAAGGTTTATGTTGAAACTCCAACCAATCGAATCTTTTTTTTTATTGGGGAAAATGACGTCCAATAAAGGACATCCCATTTTAAAGTAAGGTCCTATTAAGCTGAGGTCCGGCGCTAAATTGACGTCCCAAACGGGTTGGGGCCCGGTTTTTTAAAGCGATGTCCAGAATTTTAACGTGACGTCCGGATTTTTAACGTAACGTCCCGAAATTTATCGTGACGTCCAGAATTTTATCAAGACGTCCGGTTTCTAAACCTGACGTCCGGTTTCTTACAGTGAGGTCCTGAAAAACGTCGGACCTCGGTTAAGGCCAGAAACAGGACCTTTCGGATAACAGTGCAGTATTCCAATATTCGTATATTTAAGTAAGTCCCCTCTGAGGAAGTTTTTAGAGATATCACTTTTAAACTCATTTCCGAAGAGGTACAACACCTTCGACGATAGAATCCGTGCCTTTTTAGTCCAGTTAGACTGCCCAGCGATTACAGAAGTCGCTCCCTCCACCGTAAGTCTTGAGGTTCTGAGCACATGGCCCCCACCTAACGTCAGTGCAAAAACCGAGCAAGGAAAAACAGTGCAATTCAAACAGTGCATAACATTTTACAGCAATCGTATAAAAATATTTTTACTGACGGCTCATCAGACACGAAAAATTCGGGCTTTGCGATGGACGGTGTTTTACAGGGTACCACATACGTGCGCCAAGGTCGTTTCAAATTCCCTTTCCCCAGTTTTTTTTACAGAAATCGGGGCGATGATTTTAGCATTTGAACTACTCTTAAGTATGAACATTAAAGAAGCGACCATTTTTACGGATTCAAAGTCGGCCATCCAGACGCTATTCAGTGCAAACTCCAAAGACCTGGATCCCTACACGCTTTTAGCAAAACGTTTTTTAGCAGAGGTATCGTTCTTAACAAAATTATGTTTTGTCTGGTGCCCGGGGCATATGGGTATTCTTATGGTGAAGGAAGAGGCCGACGAACTGGCGAAGCAGGCAGCGCAGCCTCAAAATGCGAATAGCCTCTTACTAGATAGGGGCTTCCTTAACAGCTTTGCCAGGCAGACAATCAAACAATTCATTCTCAATCAATGGTTTGCGAAATGGCGATCATCCCCCTTACTTACATTAATGTATTACATTAATGTATTAATACTTACATTTACTAGGTGTTTTACCCAGCCCCACATATAGCTTGGCCCAGTTCAACGCACCGACGTTCGTCACCTCCATTTCAATTTGTTTACGTTCAAATAAGTACATGTCTAAAACACAATGGTCAAAATTCATGCCCAGTCAGGACAAACTATGTCAATGTGGGATGGCTTACCACACGGTTGGGCGCATTTTCTTCTCCTGCCGCCTTTTAAATCGAGAACGCACAATTTTAATCGGACGCCTTAAACGCGAGAGCATTCCTTTTACTATGACAAATTGTTTTACCAACCACAGCGTCTTCTTCTACGTAGCTATTATTTTTAAACAATCGTCAATTCACTGTTTTTAACTGAAACAAGAACTGAATAAGAACTTGAGTATTAAAAATTCTAAAACTGCGGGATGTAATATCTCAGCATCCGCTTCATATTAAGAACATATTGTACAAAAGTAGGGCCATGGGCGAAAGCCTGAATGCCCTTGTTGAAATAAATAAATAAAATATTTTACTGAATTACGTTATAACATTACTATACATCATGTTTAAATTTTGACTATCTTAAAACATGAAACAATTACGTGCCTGTATGCTACGGATATATTTGACCTTCACATGTTATTACATTGTGTGTTGGGATTTTTCTTATCCCTACTCAACCCCTATCCCTCGACGTCTCAGAGACGTACGCGTCCTTTTGCTGAAATTTCATGTATTTTCATTCCATTCATGTCATGACATTCAACCATTGTCCATGACATTCGTTCACATTCCATTCCATTCATATTTATCCATGTCCAATCTATGACGTGCGTCCAGGTCGTACGTATTAGGGCTATTGGTTTATAAATATTCTATATTATTTGACCTTGCTTAGCAGTTTTAAAGTCGCTGAAATGTTATGTTTCAACCAGTGATGGTACACAGAGAATTAAGATACATGAATAATAGATCTTAATTAACTGTAGTGCAATGTAAACAAGGCGTTATTGCAGGAATTTGGCAGGCATTTAAATTATGATTATTATTAAATGCAGACACAAGGGTGCGTGTTTGTATGGGATGCAGGCTGTTCGCAGAAAGATTAGCGCTTCTGCTCCCAGAGTCTTTTTTTCTGTAAAGAGAAAGAATATTTATATACTACAGCTTCGCATCTTTACTTCCCGACTAAAGAGTCCCGGAAACCTGTGAAGCTATCGCAGGGGCAAACTGCATGATTGTTTCTGTGAGCTAATCTCGTAGCTTTTGCTCCCTTATAGGTATTCCTATTCTGTTCTACTCGTTACTCGTCTAAAGACGGACGTTTTCATCAGGAGTGTTTGTAAGACTCGGACTGTGGAGCTTGTTTATTTCATAATTTTTCAAATTCTTTAATCGCTCTTTTTAAAATACAGGCAGTTGTCTGAGATATTTCATGCTGCTCGTTTAGTAAGGATATGTTTTAATGAACTTCCATCAGCAGTGGATTATTATTGTGTGGAGTCTCACTAGTGAAGTTAATATTTCTACAGTTTTTTGCAACATTGAGAATAAGAAAACTAGATGTTGATTCTCACCTGATGTCTCTCGAAGAAAACCAATAATATTCTTGTGTGGGGATACTGGTATTGGGACACTAAATTAAGTTTGAAAGATCGCATTAAACTAGATGAAGCTGATGCCAATTGTCAAATACTTAAGTATATGTTTGATATAATCCTCAAGGGTGAACGGTAAGCTACTTGAACGTCATTCAAGTACTACTTGAGTAAGAACTGCAGTCATTTAGTACTTGGAACGTTTTAGATTTTTACTGAACATTGTGAACTTGATTGGAAGTTACCTCATTCTTATAGCAGCGATGTACTGTACCATTAGTACCGAATATATGGGAGGTACCAGTATCTTCAGCCGTATTTTTCCGCCTAACTTGTTGATAAAAATGTACACATTATTGTATTTTCACGTAATTAATCGGTCCACGACAATACCAGCTTCTATGTTCTCGCCTCACGTTGAATTCTTTGTATAGTTTGTGGCTCCAGCTGCGTTCACAATAACAATCTGAATCCATTGATGTCCATAACGAAAATTTGATTTATGTCAAACTTTATGTGTACCACCAGATGAATAAACAAGTGACAAGTATCTGAAGTACATCATATTATCTTGCCGCTTTCATTCTACGCCTCCATGACCTTAAAATACATACATACATATACAAGTGGCGGTTATTCGAATACTCGAGTCGCTCATGCATTACAAATCCGGCTCAGTCATATCACTATTCACTGCTGGCTTTTTAAATTTATGTGGGTGTAGCAGTTTCGAGGATATTACTTCTCATTAACTAGAGGAAGCATTTTTCTAGATTAGATTGCTTCGCATGAAAACCAGATTGTTAAAACTTGTACTAGCTGTTTGACCAGGTATAGGATTCATATATACCTCATATATTCATAGAGAGTACAATGGAGATTTCTTCTCGTTTCTTCATGAAAGTTACTGAATCAAGACAAAAAGTCAAGGGATCGTAGCTCCAGGTAAAGAAGATTATCAGACTGCACTTGCAAAAAATTATATTAAATCTAATATTCATATTCTTTCACGCTGCTTTAAGCTTAGACTTCTGTCTTCTGCAGAAACACTCACGAAGAAGAGAAACACGTCATGACGTTATAACGCTGGTAACCAAATTTAACTTACGCAAAATCACACAGTGGTTTCTTAAGAAAAAATGCGTTTTTTTTTCTTTTAGATCTCGTATGATTTACTGCTGCTAACTTGGTTTCCATGACGATTTCCGTAACTAGTTCCCTCACTAGAGTTCTAGGAGGATTGCAATCCCCATGTCCCCTTCGGTCTTTCCATTAGAAATATAGCCCTGTTATGGTTTCCGAATAATCTTATTTTTATTTCCTCCCCTACAAGCTTTTAAGTAATATAAGTTGCATTAAACATTGATTGTAATATCCTAAGACGGATATTCCATCAAACAAATTGAATTCCAGATAATAAATCCAGATTTCTATTATAAAGAATAAGTACATGAGTTTATTTATATAAACGAATAAGCCGAATTAACTTTTCACGGTTATTCCCTTTTGAAATAAAACAAGACACTATTTAATCAAAGGTAGTTTAATTTATATGATTATGTCATATTAGATTTTGTACCTCGAGCTCGGCCACGATCCAATCAATCTGCAAATATACGAAGAACAAGGATAGTACAACAGCATTTAACCACTATGAATAGGCAGATATTAGTTTCTAAGATATTCTACAAAACACGAAAGATTTTTACCTTTCAAGATGAAGGGTTTATATTGTCGGGTTAGAGGTGATTCCAACGGCGTCACTGATCCAGGTGAGTTGTCGAATTAGCATAATACAACAGAATTATCAGAATATACCCGTAGCACCACTGAAGACATCCGAGTAGTTTTCTTTGCCTTTTATTTTTTAGTAGTTTTCTTTACGGAGTTGTGTATGCTTTCTGATGTATTGATCAGAATTTGTCGCCAGATGAATCTATGACAAGTTTTGTATAGCCCAGTTATTTACTGTTTTAGTATCAAAGAATTCAGAAAAGCTTCCAGACGCTTTAATAAAAGATTTGCGAATTTGCGTACGTGATACCTTGTTATCAACGTTACCGTAACGATGTGTCACTTGTTGATGAATTTCTACTTATTCAGAGGACTGAATTGTATAAATGGCGCTCGAACAAGGGAGCCGAGTATGAATTTTAATACAACTTTTTGAAAGGGCAGTTTTTCATGATAATCTTTTACACAGAGCCTATACGGACCTTAGAAAGATCATATATTTGTCCAGGTATTCCACGGAAGAAAGATAAGAGGGAGTCTATTATGATCTCTGTGGACACATAACGACGGTATGAATCATTATCTAGGGCAATTAGTTATAGTTTCACTAATCTTCTAGTCTGGTTCTAGTGGACAGTAAATAAGTTTAGGAAAGCCTTTGCTTAATCAGTGAGGATTAATTTCCTCAGACCTCAAACATCAATAAACTTGTGACAAACTGACAGTAAGAGGAGCTACAGAAAGGTTGGGTATAGACAGCTACGGCCAAAGTTGTTACCCAAGTCGCACACATTCATTACTAATATCAAAACCATGCACGTAGTCGGTGTGGTGTTCGTGACAGAAGCGCCAACGTTAAGTGTTAGACCACGTAGTCCATGTGGTCAGAGACTGGTAAAACTTAAAGAACTCAAACTGTTTGTCTGTGTGAAACTAGTAAGCTCTGATAATTGGTTTGGTGACGCTTGAGGCTTGACGCGTTCAAGTGAGGTTGTGTGCTGCTTAACATGGACGCCTAATAAATTTGATGAAATTTTGAAACTTGACTGAACTTAAAGGACTTCTGCTGGCAGCTTATTATACAGTATCTTAATAAGGCTCTCCTTAACGTAATCTACCTTAGCAGTCCAGCCCCTTTAGACTCCACCTTTGTCCAGCCCTCGTAATTTGACTGAACTAGAGGTCTAGGGCGGGCTTTTGTCTCCCTTGAAAAATCAGCCGCGGAAAATTCGTAGAACCGTTGGGGCAACTCGAAAATTTTTACCATGGACTCTTACGGAAGAAAAACTTTTGTTTAATTTTAAAACATAAAAAATGTAACAGTAGTAACAAACGAGATCCAGTTTTCCATAGAAGAATGTATGCACTATTTTTTCTGAATTTATCCGTGTGGGGGCAAGACATCCTGATTTTAATGTAATTTAGAAACTCTTTGGCGTACGCATGGCAGGCGCGGTGTGCGCTTTAGTACTACTTTTTTACCTGGCTTTTTGTCTGCAACACTCAAATACTTGAGCGCGAAAACTTTTCAGAAATACAAAACTGCACTGAAAAAAATATTAAACAAACGTTATCAAAATATGTCGCGGCCAAATTAGCGCTCATTTAGGTTTTTTTTTTCAAATAAGATATTCGTAGATCAATCTTATTTGAAGAAACAAAATAATGAGTTAATATCCCCAAAAATTTAATGTGCGTGATGGTAAAAACTCGTTAATCTTCTAACGCCTACACAACAGATGCTATTGGTACTCTATCGGTTTTCAAGTAAGATTTGAGAAATGAACAATTAAAGAATTTTTTTGTAGTTTTTTTCTTGTTGTGGAATCTGCAAGGCGCTTTCTCGCGGACAGTTGGTGTACATGCCCAAAAACTGACACAGCTAATGCTTTAAATTTGCAGAAGCACTAGTACGAATCAAAAACTTCGCGCTTGGGCACCCGGGTCAGGCAAAGGTAAAAAATGCTTTTGAGAATAGTTATTCTCAGAGGGAGGGTCATAAGAATTTTGAGGGCTGGACTGCTAAGGCTTATTGATGGATGTCTCCAGGAGACATCAACTGAGAATCCTGATACCTATTAGTATCTGTATTACAAAAAAAACGTAGGAATATGACTTCTCTAGGGAAATACTATTCCAACTTCACATATAATTAGTCTCTGCAGTAATAAGGTGTAAACGGTCGAATTGTAAGCGCGTAACTTAGACGTCTTTTGTTGAAAAAGAGCGAAATAGTTAAAGGAAAAACATAGTTTTTTTAAAATGAACAGCCGTATGAGAAAGTGTTCACTTGACAGCTGGATTTGCACATTAGAGTATGTGCGCGTGTGGGACTGCATACAGTTTTCTGTTGCATTATGAACAAGATGAGATAAACGATTCTCATTTGACGTCTCCCTGAGAAACTCATCAATTGTCTTATATGGAGATATTAATATTGATATTAAGACACTTGGACTGAATAAATCTATCATCAATTAGCTGAAATCTGTAAGCTGAATACTGAGTTCCAGAAATCAGAAGTAATCAACAAAAAAGGCCTTGTGCATCAACTTTAACGATGGCCCCGAAGTCGAAAAACTGCACCAAAGGCGGTGCCTAGTTTGGTCAATGTCATTTTTGACGTATCAGTTGATAAGCAGTTATTTCCAATACCGCAGATGAGAGTTCTTACAAGCCCGCTGTGGACCATCACCGGCCGCAACCGTGACCCCACTCCCCTCTGATGTTTCCTTTCCGTTAATTTCTACAACCTTGCTTTAGAAACCGATAAAATAAGTTGAAAACACATGATTTGTTCAAGTGTCCCAAAATTAAGGATTTTTTAAGCATAATGTACAAAACTTTTTTCAGAATATAATATTACCCAGTTCTCATTTTCTTTGAAAAACGCGTCTGGTTTACGTAAATATTCCGCCAAGAATACAAGTGAACGAACGCTCCTTTTACCGACGATACATGTCATCATTCTTTATTTATCATTTTCTGAAAAATCTTTATTTCTAAAGTTGCCGGGTTACGCTATTTGAATTAGGCTGACAATCCGGCATAAAAAGCAATACTAAGGTACCCACCGCCTCCCTGTCATACGTACGAAAAGTATTGTCAAAAATAAATGAAAATTAGGGTGACCATACTCGCATACCCACAAAACAAGCGAAACATAGTTCATAGTTTCTTCCATGCTGTATTAACCTGATCTATTAAGACATGGTCGATTCCAGTATTAAGAAAATTAGTAAGTGCAGAGCTGGGCGGATCATGACAAAATGTGAACCTGATCAGGTTCACGGTTCAAACGAAGACCACGGATCGTTGGTTCGGTTCATTTTCAAAAGAGACGGTTCCGGATCCAGATCAGGTTCATAGATGCATAGGTTCAAATTTCGGTTCAATTTTCGGTTCGTTTTCAGTTATTCATAGTAGTACAAATTTATAATGCGTCATTATAATTAAACATTTTTAAAAATTTACCCTTACATTGTTTGTTTATTGCCTATTTGTTTTTCTCTTGTGAGCGACACAAATGAAAATAAGAAAGAAGAAAAAAATAACGCTGCGTGATTTAGGCACAAGTTCGAAGTCATCGTTTTTATCCTCGTGTCCGAATCATACAAAACGTCCGAGTTGGCCATGCCTAATGGCTTTGAAAGATACTTCAGTACAGGGCCAAAAGTAGAAATGAGACTGAATTTGGTAATTTCTAGCTTTTGTATTTAATTCGAAAGTGCGTTCTTGAGCAGAAATAATTCGCAGAAAATCAAGAAATGCAGAAAATACCTGGAATAACATACTTTGTTCTGTAGTATTTTCATGTATTATTCACAAGAGGTGTAGATTTAAAGCCGTTGTGGAACTAATGAGAGATTTTTGTTTTGGTAAACGAGATCCTATGCACCGTATTTTGAGCCATTCTTGGTTCAAAATTCGGTTCATCACAGGGAGCATACGGTTCGGTTCGGTTCGGTTCATGGTTCAACTGAGCTTAGACTGATCCGGACCACGGCTAAGGTTCACAGACTTGTGAGCCGCTCAATGAGCGGCTCAAAAAACGGATCAGATCCGCCCACCTCTGAGTAAATGTTTTCTTCCATAAAGGCCCATGGTGACAAGTGTCGAGTTGCTAAAATAATTGGGGAATCTTTCTGCAGCCAATTTTTCCAGTACTTGCCTTAAAGCTCTAATCCAGTTGACTTAAAATGGTTTACGGTTAAGGTTATAGTAAGTAAATAAGTAAGTAAATAAGCAAGTAAGTAAATTAAGGCTGAGGTAAGAAAGGTTAAAAGGGTTAAAGTTAAAAACGATGGAGTTTGAAGGGACCGGACTGCTAAGACTTATTCTTTCTTCAAGAAGAAGACAAAAAATGTCAAAGGTTATTTCTCAGGTAAAAAGATTTTCAAGCACTGCACTTCCAGAAAATTGTACTGAATTCTTTATTCGTATAACCTTTTCCTCAGAATAAAAGTAGAACTGTTGACTTCTGCGAAATAAAACAACTCATCAGCAAGTATAGCGTCAACGTTGGTAACCAAGTATAATCACCTGCAAGAAACAACACAGTATCTTTTTACAAAACGACGGAGAGCTTTTTTAAATTCTTGGGAGCTACAGCAATAAATGGCTGGACTATACAAAACTTGCCATAGAATCATCTGCTGATAAATTCTTATCAAAAGATCAGAATAGAAATACGAATCGGTAACAGTACAAAGGATATCGTGAATATACACTAATTGACTAGGAAGGAAGACAATGAGAACTGGAAGCATTCCAATCGCTAAGGTTGTAGCGGCTTGAAGTTCAGGTTTCGCCAGTTCATTAGGTGGTCCTTTACTCAGTCTATTCCTGAAACCTCGTACAGAAGTGCATGACTTTGGTCGATTGTTGGCAGCAGCATTTCCTTCTGGATTCCTCGGCGAAGCTGTACTACAAGAGCAAATGTACGAGTTTGCTTCACTCCTGTATATCACCAGAAAACGTTGTTGGAAAGCAATCGGATTCCTTCGGAAGTAGTCCCTTGTAATATAATAAATTTTAACGTGGAGGACAATACTTGTTACGCAGAGCATCTGTGAGTAGACGGTAGATATGTAGAAAATTGTACCGGAGATCTTAGCAGTGCAAGTCAAAGGCAGAATGAAGGACCAGTACGGAAATGTCATAACGGTTGCAGTGAACAAAGCCAAAGAAGTTTGGAATAACAGCACAGACTTTACGGATACACGCCGTCTATACCACATGGGGTAAGTCAATGCTACATATCTGTCGAGTGTTGCCAAAGTCAAGCAATGGGTTAGCTGCATGAAGGGGATGAAATAGATTAGGACGTAAACCTGGCACAAAACAAGGTCTTGGTAAGCAAATGCCAGGAACTTTATAGTCGATCGGATAATTATTCCAAAGTTGCAGAACATGACGAAGAGCCAGCACAGATTACGGGAATTCCATAACTTCCGACTGCGAAGGAAAATCCATAAAACGAAGCTGTTGGCCAGAAATCCTCCGTGTTCGATATTATGGTAGATATCTGCTCGGGTATTGTTTGTACCATTGGTCCACTGTAAAGAGTTGCATTTCTGGTGGTACTGTTGAACAGAGAGTCAGACTCATTCATACTAAACCACAGGTCTACGGTGAACTCAGCTTACTAAATAGTAAAACTGTCGTCGATGCTTTCTTATACACCGTTGTTGGATGTTCAGTCTACGCATGACTGGGAATCCTATTCTAATACCCATCTGCCCACTTAACGTAAAACTCCGTTTAGTAATAACGTATGTAATGACTTTGTTACATGTATCTTAACCAGTGTTGTGGAATTGGGCATTGGTACTTGTAATTTTGTAGTTCAAATTACTTTTCGAATGTAGTTGGTAGTTGTACTTAATTACTTATTATTCTGTAGTAGTAGTAGTTGTAATTTGTAATTGGAAAACTTGTAAGATACGTACAAAACAATTACGAAGTACCAATTACATTTCAAAGTCCAGCGAACTAGAAAAATGAAAGAGGCTACTGCTCAAGGGACTAGGATTATAACAAAATACTCGATACTTGTTCTCATTTTACATGCTTCAATGCACTTGAACTTGAAAAAGCTGGAAAACTGGCTAGTATTTCTAGTAATTCCAAATTTTGTATGCTTGAGTTTTACTATTGGGCATTCTTGAAATGCAAAGTGCAGCACATAATTGCGAAAGCCCAGCAAGAAACTCAGTTTGTATTGTGTTTGACTGTTTGTCTTGCTCACCGTACAAGTCAGTTCTGCCAAACATGAAAAGGTATTTGGACGGCTACGTGAAAAGGAGTGCATAGGGACGCTACAGACCATGACTTTGAACCTGTTTCAGGATCAAAGATGTCAGCGAAAGCACCACTGATCCCTGCTTTGGGAGGCAACATTGAAAGTTTTCCTTATGGTTCAAGCTATTTTGATTGGGAAAAATTTTTCTTTAGAAAATGATTATTTGTAATAGAAATAAAAACATTAACATGAATGTTGGTTACATTTTGTTTTATTTTAAATAAAAGGGATTTTTGGCAAAAGTAATTGTAAATATAGTTAAATTACTTTAATGTTATTTGTAATCGCACTTAATTACTTTTGAATTCTAAGTAGTTGTACTCGTAATTAATTACTTTTTAGATAAAGTAACTTAAAATGTAATAAATTACAATTTTTTTCGCAATTCCAGAACGCTGATCTTAACTAAGCTTTGTGACATTCATGAATCACTGCTAAGTTGTTCAACTGTTTCTTCTCAGGAGTCTGCAGTCTCTTCAAATCAAGTTGACGGTTTTTTCTTTGGTGTTAATTGAATACGAACTTGATAACGAGAATCTAAGTTAAACCCGGAATTGATAACATGCTATCCTTTAGATACTGAAGATATTATAGTTGTGGAAATCGACGTGGAAATTGGAAACCGTATTATCTGCACGTTAGCATTCACTTTCATGGCCAGCTTTAGCTGAACGGGCAATGGGGCAGAGTGCACAATCTAACGTCGCCTCATCTTCTTCGTCCTATTCTTGACTGTCCTGACCCATTCGTTATGGCTCTTTGCCGTTCTTGTCGTCGTCCGCAGGCTGAGCAAAGGCGAGGCAGCAGGCCAGGCCTAGAAAGATCATCAGAGTTAAACTTTTCGTTGATTCACTCAGCTAA
This sequence comes from Eulimnadia texana, assembly GCA_002872375.1. Lineage (NCBI taxonomy): Eukaryota > Metazoa > Arthropoda > Branchiopoda > Diplostraca > Limnadiidae > Eulimnadia > Eulimnadia texana. The sequence goes on from NKDA01000011.1 coordinate 490,223, forward strand.
ACAGAAGTGTTTCCATCTGGTTCAGTTCTAGTTCTATCAGTTCGGGTTCCATCAGTTTCGACTGCGAAGAAACTGCAGTGAGTTAAATGGAACTGAGCAAGGTGTCAGTGTCAGCACTCAGCAGTATGTTAACATAATTTAAACGTGATAACTGTTCAAGTGTCAACAATTAGACTAATATTCGAATAAACAGTACTTATGATATTGATAATAACACTTTTATTCTATTGTTTCTGCTGGTTTCCTACTTTATCGGCATTATTGTGACTGAAATAAATAGTCTACATTAGGCAAATTTGTTTGTATTTCAATTTATTTCGGCAAAACCAAGCCGAACATTATTAATCGTCCCGCCACGTTACTTCGACTTCATCAGTACGATACCTGTGCAAACGTACAAAATAATCATATAAATACTTCAAATTAAGGAATGATTAATTAAATTAAGTTTTTTCATTTAACGTAGGATGAAGATAATACCGTTGGGTACAAGTGGTTTCTTCCCATGGCGTGACGATTCCCGCTCGGAACATTTCAGCCCCAGCGTGGGCGATCATGGCCCCGTTGTCGATGCAAAACCTCTCGTCAGTGGCGAACACCTACAAAAAGCGACACAATTTACAACAGTATATTACTAAACAGTATGTCCTAACTGAATTAACGTAATACATCTAAACATGTTTAATATCTTAAAAATTACAATTAAAATTTTGTATCACCTTGGCGTTTCGCTCTAAACACATCTGCCCCATCATTTCTTGCAGGCGAACGTTGCAACCCACGCCTCCGCATATGAGGACTTCCCGAGAACCGCAGTGAGCCATCGCTCGCTCTGGAAATATTCATATTATTACTATAAAACAAATTTTGATGAACAACATACCTGTGGTTTCTACCAGCATAGCGAATAGAGTCTCCTGCAGCGAAAAACACAGATCTTCGGGAGTATATTCTCCGGATTTTATTAAATCGTCGGCACGTTCTTCGATGTAGGATAAGATCCCAGAAAAGGAGACGTCCATCCCTTTGACGACGTACGGCAGTTTCAGGAATTTATTCCCTTTTTTCGCCATTTGCTCAATATTGTAGCCCGGACTGGGATCGTTCGGCAGTTTCAGGACTCGAGCAAACCTGTCGAGGCAGTTTCCGACAGCAATGTCTAACGTCTCTCCAAATATCCGGTAGCGTTTTTGGGCGTAGGCGATTACTTGAGTGTTTCCGCCACTCACATACAAAACTGTGGGATTTGTAGCTCCAGTTATTAGTCGGGCCATTTCTATATCTGCATAAGTAATACGATGATTACAAGAATTTATAACAATTTATGATTTAGTATACGTCCGATGCAGTGATTTACACCAACGATAGGTTTTTCCCACAGCTGCGATACAGTCCGAGCGACTACGGCCACGGAAACTAAAGGTGCAGCCATACCAGGTCCCTTAGTGTAGCTAACAACATCAATTTTGTCCGGAGATATCTATAGAAAAAGCTCTTTATTCTTAATGAATTATGATTTTTCAAAGTATTCACCAAAGTTAATATTTTGTTGTTTGAAAACTTTGCGTTTTTCAACGTTATGATTATACCTTGGCCTCCTCAAGAGCTTCTTTCAAAACTGTTAACACAACACTTTGATGATGTTTAGCTGTATCTTTTGGTAGAAAACCTGGATTTTATAATTGAAAATAAAATATAAAGCTAAAATGTAAAAATGTAAAATGTAGACCTTCGCCAGGCGGTGTAATGTAAGTTCGTCGAGGGTTGGCTAAAACGGCACCGTCTTTCATGATACCAATGCCGATTTTGTTTGCACTACCTTCAAAACCGATTGAAACTACCATTTTTTAATTCGAGAATTATTATTAATACAATATAATAGAATCAGAATGATTTCCAGCTGCTCCTATTTTGAAAATGTAAACAAACAGCAGCCGCCAAAATATTAATTGATTTGGAAGTATCAGTGTTCTCCTTTTCCCTCAGTGAGGGATTTGTTTTTTCCTTGTTTTCCCTCCGTTTTGCTGTCCTTCTTTTCTTCTTCTTTTCCCATTTTCCCCTCCTTGCTATGATACAAAGCTATTCTTCTGAAGTCCCCATTTCCCACTTCCCTTATTTTCCCTTCTGAGATCCAACTTTCCCTGTTCCGGGGAGTTTCCCTGCTAATTGGAAGCAATAGAAGTAGTTCGCTATACAGATACTAGATGACACGTAATATAAATGTAGAAAATTATATTAAACAAAAGTCATACTGCATTTAATTGATAATCATTATGATAAAAAAGTAATTAAAATATAAAAAGGCACGGGTTTCTGTTTATTTAATCAATTTGTTCCATTGGGTTGCGCTGGTTGCTTATCTGGCAACATGGGACAGGCGTTCTCCTCATCACCGGCAACGACTTCTGGTTTACAAACCGAGTTTCTGGCTCTGTGAAATGCAAAGAGTAATTGAATAATTGAGTAACTGAATACTTCTGGAACTTTGAATTGTGGATAGTTGGTACTTTCTGTCGGTGCTTGGGCAGCTGAATAACGAAAACTTTGCTCCAAATTGCTCCCCTTCCAGAAGTGTCTGCGGTAAACTGACGCCCAGAGTTTCGGGTAAATAAATGGAAGCCACAGCACCAGCCATCGCCAATACACCCATGATCAATAGAGGCAATAACCGGTTATATTCAGCCTAAATGTTTTCCAATAACATAACGTTGGATTTAGTGACACTGAAAGCTCGATGAAAAAGCCGCCAGTAAAGCGACAACTGCATGTAAAGTGAAAACATTTACTACCCGCTGACTCGCAACAAACTACTTACTAAAAAGACGATATACGGGAAGGCAAGTAATCCTAGTCCAGCAACAAATGAAGCAATAGCCATGGCTTGGCTTCGCACAACTGTCGGCAACAACTCGCTGGCGTAGAGGAAGATGATCCCGAAAGAAGCTGCTATCCCAAACTTGCCGATCATGGCCAACGTCACAGAAATCCACAACGGATCTAAAAGTTTAGGTAAGCATCAGTATTACGTTAACTTTTCCAGCTGTTGTGGCAGGGGTAGGGGTTATAGATAATGTTACCTTCTGGGACGAACATGCAGCAGCAGCAGGCTAATCCTCCGAAGAGCATGGTGAGGCAGAACGGCCATCTCCGTCCCCACTTACCCATGCACCACCATGTTAAGATGTAAGCCGGGGCCTCGACTACAGCATTAATGAAGAAAGCCAGGGCGTCAGAGACTCCGAGATTAGACGAATTGTAGGAGAGTCCATTATAGGCCACTGCATTAGCCAGCCAAATGAAGGTCAGAATGCAGAATTTGCGTCGCATGTTCGGGTATCTCATTAGTTCCACCATTCCACTCATCTGTCCCATAGATTTCGTTGCGTCGTCTGCTTGCGATGGGTTGGTCTCTTCGCTGGAAAGTTGTTCCTAAAAAAGAAATCAAAGGCTAATTTGACGAATTGCGAGATAATGGATTGAAGTTGTGAGTAGTTAGTCGATTAGTTTGAATTACCTGTAGTTTGAGTAAGTAGTTCTGTGGAAGAGACTTCTTGTTGACCTTCGCCATTCGCTGGACTATAGCTTCCGCTTCTTTGATTCGGTTCTGACTCAGTAGCCACCTTGGAGATTCTGGAACTATCCAGTAGTACCTAAGTCGGAAAAAACTACTGAACTACTGGTTTGCTAACTAGTTCGCTAGTTCCTATGTACCCGAATAGCAGAACGAAAGGGACTGACGTCACTAGAGCTAGATCGAACCAGTGCCGGAATGCGTAAGCTAATCCAGATAGCAGAGCTAAAGATAATCCGAAGAACATACTTATCCCGGTTCCAGCAAAAGTGCGGAATTCCGGTCCAACTAGTTCCATAACTGGAATAAAACAATATTCCATTATTACTTCATTACAAAACTAATTTAACTTAAAAATTGGTTAGCTACCGAGGATGTATGGTATCTGGAAGAGTGCAGGAAAGGTTAATCCATTGATGGTTCTGAATGCCGTGTACACAATGTAGTTAGGCGAAAATGCTGTAGCGATGGACAGCGATACAGCCATGTAAATCATAATCAAAAACGATGTTCTGCGTCCCCACCTTTAAATAGTAAGTATAACAAAAAACTTAATACAGACATTGAGCTTTAACTGTACGTAATGGTATATGTATAAAATCAAATAAATAACCTACACGTCAGCGATCCATCCGAAGAGCAAGTTACCAAACAACGAACCGGTGTAGAACAGTGTTGTACAGAAGGAAGGCCACCAGTTATCGTCACATACAAGGTTCATCTTAATATTAATAGAATAGTAATGAATTATAATATCTTTATTCATTTTAATTGTGTACTTCAGTGACGAGTGTAGCGTCGTACTCCGAGTTGTCGTATTCCCATCCGTTTCTGCAGCTAGTTTGGGGCCAGTTTGAATCTGGCGCGAAATCTGAATCGCTGATGTTCTCTTTTGCAAAAATGTTTCGCAAAATTTCCGTGTAGTTAACGTCGTACATGAGGCATTGTGAGAACTTTGCAGACGTCCCGTTACCACTTAGAGGAATACTGAGAGACTTACGCTGGTCCAGGGTAAGGTTTGCTAACTCGGGGACGCTACACCAGTGACCTGGAAAGTATAAAAATAGTAGTAGTTGCGGCAACAGTTGTTGTAATACAATTGTAATAGTAAGTAGTAGCCAGACAGTGGAGTAGTAAGTAGTTGCAGTTGGAGAAATTGTGTAATAGCAGCTGTAATAGTAGTAGTAGTAGCAGTAGTATAGATTAGTGGAGTAGAAGTCGGAGTAGTAGTAATAGTAGGGGTAGTAATAGTAGTGGTAGAAGAACTAGTGACAGTAATAGCAGTAAAAACAGTAGTAGTAGTCGTAGTAGTAATATAGTAGTGGATTAATATTAGTAGTAGTAATATTGTAGGAAGTACCAGTAGCACAGTAGTAGTTATGACAATAATAGTAGCAGTAGGAATAGCAGCAGCAGTAGTAAAGTAGAAGCAGCATAGTTGTTATAGTAATACATGAAGTGATAGATGTAGTGTAATAGTAGTAGTAGTGTCCAGAGGTTACGAAATATTGCTACCATCATCATTACTGTTACTGTTACTGTAGTTTCCTGAATCTGCCGAATACGTGAACAGACTTTTATAATTGCTGTTATGGTTTATGAACTGTCCACTCATTCAACAGATTTCTTTTTCACTATTACTGCTGCTGCTGTTACTACTACTACTATTACAATCACTACATAACTCTGCCGAATCCACTGACAATCTTCCAACTTCCGTACAGTTTTTACGGGTTGTCCACACATTCGACAGATTTGTTTTTTGCAACTATTATTAGATACCTGGAGTTGCTGAGAAGAAGACTTGTCCGAAAGCCAGGAAAGCAGCAGGAATAGTAGCAGGAATGCATAGTAAGTAGTACAAAATAGTTTGGTATCTTCCTTCTGCTCCGAGGTGTTCCAGAACGAAATCAAAATCGATATTCGACATTCCTGGAACTTTTCGCAAATTTTGGAAATTTCGCAAATCTTTAAAATTTTTGCAACAAGCTCAAAACCACATATCAAAATCTATACAGTTTTTTGGAGGTTTTTTTTCCGTTGTCGGAACACTTGAATCAGTTGTTGTTGTTTGTTATATGTTGTAGTGTTGTAGTAGAGGTTGTAAGCTCCAGCTGGGATCACTGGTTGTTCACCGACTGAAACAAGTTGTGGATGGTTGGTTGCATTTTGAGTTGGGTTTGTCCCAAGTTGTTGCTGCGGGGGCTTTTCTCTGGGTGTTGTTGTCGTGCAACAACCCAGAAGTGGACTAACCGCCTTTTGGCTGCTACAACACTCGGGTTGCCGGTTGTATATGCTAATCGCAAGGCAAACTTCAAAACGGGTTTCCCATTTATTACAACAGTGCGAGGGGGTCGAGAACTCCCGGAATCCGTGTTATCAACTGTTATCAGTAGATTCTGCTGAGTCACCGTGAAGCAATAAACCATAAAAGACGAATATCGTCTCTGGGCACTCGGCGGGTCTTTAAATTGAGGTTGATAACATTGATAACAGGCTGATAACACGTTGATAACACCGGAATGTGGAAGCTTCACTTACGCCTGAGGAAGTTAAACTTTGAAGACCATAGAAGCAAGACAAAGAGGATATCTTCATTAAAACAACGTCCGCTATTATATACAGATATTATGCGAAGACTGTCCACAACCCACAGAGCTGTTGTATCAGCTGATAACACGTTGATAACACATGATAAAATGCTGTCCCATGTGAAGTAACTGAAGCGCTCGCACAAGTTAACTAAAATAAATAGAAATTATTAATATTAACTGATTATAATATTGTAAGTAATTGTAAGAATCATTACATTATTTGATAACAGTTGATAACAGTTGATAACATGTTGATAACAACCAGTACTCGTTCGTAAGATTTGCGAACCAAAGAAGCGCTCGGCGAATTATAATTAAAATAAATATAAATCATTAATTAATTAATTATAAAACTATAAAAAGTTAATAAAATGATTCTATAATATTTCTATGTTATTAAAATTACGCTAAATTAATTTGTATAGTTAGCATAAAGCAAGGAAGTCATCAGAGAGGCTTTTTTAGTTCTCATTCATTTTCGTTCATTCATTCGAGTATTATCCTATTATCGGTTGTTAACGTCTGTTATCAGGTGTTATCACAGGTGTGTTTAGGGGGAAGGTCGGGACCTTTTTTGTCAAGGTTATTTTTGTCGAAAAAGTCGAAAAGTGATGGGTGAACGGCGGGAGAGGCGCCATTTTGTTTCGACCTCCATTATTTATTCCGAAACCCTTGGCCTAAATCGTGCACCACCCCGATCCAGAGGATCAAGGGCTGGCCAACACACACAACTGATAACTGGTTGGTAACATGCTGATAACACACGATAACACAATGATAACAGTGGTAGCATAACATCGTAACTAACAGTAATTGTTGTTACTAGCATGGCTTAGCAAATACTATCATAATCGAGGTATAATAAAGTACTGTAATAACTATAATATAATAATATTTTGCATACTACTATAAAATAGAGTAAATTTACGGAAATTTAGAGGTGAATAGATATTTTTCCAGATTTAAGTAGCGGCTTTTTTTGATCTTGAAAAATTACTGCTGATAATCTGTGAATGGCATAGAGAGAGAAACACGACAAGGTCACACACAAAACGCACCACAACCGGATTTCCACACGCTTCCCAAACCACACACCCAGATCATCGCCATAAAAAGAAACACACACACACACACAAAATTCCAGACAAATTACTATTTATAATTACAGTACATCAACGATAGTATCCCCAAAATAAAAAGATGCGCTAGTCAAACGTCAGAATCACCCGATGAATGGTGCATGATTACCATGGATTCAGCTAAACGATATTGTGAAATTGGCCCACTCTCACACGGTTGGCACGCTTGAATTCTCAAAGAACTAAGTCATGCAGTATTCAACCCCTTATTCAGAGGGTTCAGTTGTTGCAACTGAAGTTATAAGTTCAGCTACTATTCAGCTAGTGATTCAGAGGGAAGCTGATGTTCAGCTACCTAGTCACTCTGTACTCAACCGTACGAATTTTCTATCGAATATTTTCTATTAGACGTGTAAGTTTAAGTTTTATTATTTTATTACAGTTTATTGGTTTTTGCTATTTATTTCTTTCCTCACATGAAATATACAACTTTTTTCACACATGAACATATGTTATGGGGTGACAAACATTTTTCTCTGGGACGATAACAGGTGACAACACAGATAACACTTGATAACACTGATAACACTTTGTGGTAAGAAAATAAAAACGATTAGGCACAGACAATTAACAGCACAGTTTTTTTTTACACCAACACCAAATTTGTTGTTTTTTTTTTCAATGTAAACACATAAAATAAATATAATGAATTATTTATATAAATCGTATTAATATCAGTATTCGCAAGAATTTGGGAATTTTGGTCCCAAACACCAGAGTATCATAAATTAATGAAAATTCCCGCCGTTTACCCACAGCTTTATTCGCGAACTCAAAGTCAAGAATGAATTATAACGCATTTCAAATGAGTATATTATTTTAAATTGGGTAGGAATGGGTCCCCGTTTTGAATACGGCTTTGTAATAAAATATATTTATAATAGTTACATTATTATTTTAGATTTTTGTCATTTTCATTCAAGCCCTGAATGTCCCCTGGACAAGTTATTTTCAATATACTTTAATAGGGACATTTTTCAAGTAAATCGAATTGAAAATAATTATTACAATATTCTATAAAATAAATCAGTAAATACATTACTGAGAGTTGCGAACCCTTTTGTTCAATATTAAATTGAACCTGAACTAATTTAATTTTTTCGGGCAAGAAAACCACCATTAACGAAATTTACATAAGAAGCGCGTTATTTTGGTTTATCCGTTATCAGTGTTATCTCTCTGTTATCAGAGTCTTATCAGATACTATCAGTTCAGTGCTTTTCAAGTTATCAACATGTTAACAGCAGTCATCAGCCGATTTTCGCGTGCAGCCTCACGAACGAAGAGAGAAAAACGTCGTGATAACAAGTGGTAACACGTTGATAATGAAATTGTAACACACTGATAACATGGAGATAACACTGGCAACTCGTTTTCGGTCCACAAAAGTTATTTTTTTAAGTTTTGTGAGTTTTTATTGAAGCGCAAATCTTCAGTAGTTTGAAAAGCGCGCTCTTCTCTGAACAGCTGCTACGTTGCCAGATTTCTGCACTCATGATTTAATAATACATAGCGTTGGAAAATTTCATTAACAAAACAAAATTACATTACAATTGACTTTCTACATTTTTCTCAATCAGAATAAAATATAACACGTAATAAAAATTAACCTAAATTATTTAATAAAAAATATCGACCAATTAGAGTTCATAGATTTCTTTGCTGGATTTCTTGGTGGCTTTTGACATTTTGGTGACTTTCGCCTGTCGCGTGACAGTCACTGGCTTGGCTGCGACATCGCGGTGACCGGCGCTGCGGTGCGGTGCCTGAGACACGGCGCTGTAGACGTTGTAGCCCGGGATGATGTGGACGCGGACGTCGGACGCCGGACGCAAGGAATCCGCTCGTATCTAAGGGAACCGTATTTAAAAATCTTAGCGAGAATCTTAGAATCTTATCGGATTTTAATTTAGTAACATGATGATAAAATTTAATTAATTGCATTTATTTGTTTAATTGATATTTATTTTAATTAGTTGAATAATTTATGGAATTGGAGTGATTGTATTTTTCGATTACGTGATAGTGAAAACGTACGATTATAATTTATTGAATAGTCAATGCGAAATTTATGATGGGGGTCATAAAGTGTCCAAGGTAAGTGAAAGGTTTGAACCTAAATCTCACTGGGAGATTTTTCTTTTAAAAAAGATGGGTGATAACAAGTGATAGCACGTGATAACAAGATGTTAACACTGGTGGTTGCATTGGTGGTATTATCAGTACAAGGTTTTATGGTTGAGTATAAGATGGTTTTTATATGTCTTAAGTTGATTGTTTGATAGAATGGTAGTAAGGATGATACCAGGTGATAGTAGTGATAGTAAGTTAACAATAGTTAATTATAATAATGAAAGAATCAAATGAATGGAGTATTAATGTGAGTAGGTATGAAGGTGGAAGATAGTTTGATACTTTAAAAGTAGTAAGTCGTAAGTCGAAAATAGCAAGTAGTAGTTAGGAAATGGTATATAGTACGTAGTAGTAGCTAGTGGATAGTATAGGAACTGAGTAATGTGTGTTAAATAGTAATTATTAAGTGGCAAATGGTACGTATTAGCTAGTGGATGTAGAGTATAGACGCTAGTGAAGTCTCCGAGGCGGATTTTTTGGGCTCGAACGGTTCGGAGTCTCAAGCTCGAGCGGCTCGAGGGCTCGAATCAGCGCCACCTAGATTTTACCAACGTAACTAAAAATCAGGACGACGTAAAGGGACTGGAGCAAATTAACATGATGTTCTTCAAATATTCGTTGCTAATTGTCCATCAGCTGGTCAACATAAAAAATTAGAGACAAATTAGAATCTCGTTACATCTTCGAGACACCAATAGCTCCTGAATCTTTACCGAAGCAGGAGCCAAAAAATTCAGTATATGCTTCAGAATGGGACGAGGGGCTAAAGGAGTGTCTGGTATTGTCGTGCAGTGTTACCAACATTACTTCCTGATAGAGACCTAACCGAGCTTGTCGCTTTAATGGTCAGATAACGGGCCGTTTAAAACGCTCTTTCGCAAAGACAGCTAGCTGCTCGAATAAGGAAGGTATGCGATACCAGCCCGGCCAGTATGAGCTAGTATATCTCATTTAGTTCTGCACAGATCCCCTCCTCTAGGAGAGCAGAAGAAACTTCCATACATAGTGTGGGACTGGCCATGTTCGCCAAAATGTCAGCGCTTTCGATCGCAACTGAAACTTAACGGAATTTCTGAACATCTCTATTTCTCAGAACCTTTTTTTTTGTAAACCAATTGCACATTCATTGGCGAACGTTGTCAGTATTGTAGAATTTTTGCAATACCAACGATCCCCTGAGAGTTGGTTCGCACTTTTTCTAGGTTGATATCTCCCAAACAGTGAACTATACTCTCATACAAAAGGGATGCCTGGGAAGAATGTTTATGGCTTATAATATATAGAAAATTTCCCTGACTCGATTCAAAAGTTTTAGCTCGAGCCGAGACAAAAAGCTCAAGCCCACGAGAGCTCGAAGGCTCGGACACATCACAAACAGACGCAAAGTAGTGCGTATAAATAGTAAATTAGTTAGCAAGAAATAGTAAGTAGTAGATAGTGGGTATGTAGTACAGGAACTGAGTAGTGTATATTAAAAAGTAAATACTAAGTAGTGAGCAGCACAATAGTAAATAGTAAACTTGCATACCCTTCTGGAGAATGTGACTGACGTCTTGCAGCAACAGTAATGGAAGAGACTAACGAAAGCTTCCCGAAACTGCTTATTGCAGACGGCATAAACAAACGGATTCAAGCAGCACTTGGACATTGCTAACCAGTGCAGATGATTGTAGATTCTCCAGGGCACTTCCTTGGTGAATCCCAGTCCTAGAGCCGAAACATAGGGCAGCCAGCAAGCCAGGAAGATTACCAAGACTGCCACGTTGCTAACTAGTAGCGAAGTGTCGTAAGGTAGCGCAAGGATCGGGTGGGACTTGGATTTCTTGGACCGAATACTAGTTATGGAACTTAGATGAAGAATGATGGTTAGTAGGGTCGGCCAGAGGACTTGGACCCCAAAAATGGCGGCTGGAAGCTTCCAGTTCCAGTCTCTGATGGGTAGGTCCCAGCTGGGTATTGGGTAGCAGAGATCTGGTCCCAGACCCAGAACCAAAAAAGTACACAAGGCCACGGCGGAACTTGTCCAGATGATGAAGACCGTGATGGATAAACGGCTAACAGAGACTAGACCCCTAAGAAAAAGTAGTAAAAAGGTTGTGTTAGTAGATAAGTAGTAAGAATGAGTGAACCAATGAGTGAGTGAGTGAATGAATAGAATGGAATAATGAATTAACTAGAGACCGTGACTAGTTGAATGGCTAATCGACTGACTGAACGAGTTAGCGAATGAATAAGCGTATGACTGAATGAATAACTGAATGACTGACTGAATTCACCGACAATCTGACTGACTTCACTAACTAACCGATTGAATGAATGAGTGACTGGTTGACTGAGTCAATAACTGTCTGACTGTCTGACAGACACGCAGGTAGAACTGACAGACAGAATACTACAAGAGTCGGTAATTACCTTATTCACTTCGTATGGAATACAATATAACTTTGATTTCCCACTGTTGTTCACTTAGATGTAAAAGCAGAAAAAAAATATTCTATAAATATTTATAATATATTTATTTATTCAAATTCCGAAGTAAAAATCCATGGTGCTAGTAGCAGCTAAGCATAATACGTGTACTTTGTTTCACAACTAAACTCTACTTTTTGTGCAAATAAACTAAGGTGAATAAGACTGAAATTACTGGCTTTAAGGTATATGTACTTAGCAAATGTAACATGTGTGACTTCTGAGAGTTTGTATGTTTAGATGAGAACAGTTAATTAAACCTATTAGACTTGTAAATAAAGCAAACTTCATACAGGCACATCACCTAAGAGGCTTTGGGTTACTGAGACCTACCTGAGACTTCATATAAGACCTCTTGTATTCTTACCTAAGTAGCTGAGAGCACCTGAGAGCCCTTTATAGCCCTACTTGAAGAAGCAATATGCTTATACCGCATACAAGTATGACTAAAAGCCAACTGAGACTCACTTAAAACCTCTTCATCTCTCACCTAAGTACCTGAGAGCCCTCTATCGTTCCACAAGTAGAGCAGTGCTAGTCCAGGTATTTACAAGCACCTACTGCAGGCTCACCTAAGCACCTAGATCCACCTGAGACTCACGTAAGACTTAGACTCTAACCTAAAAACCTGCAAGTCCCCTACTGCCCATAGCCTTCTAAACATAAAGCCTGTCAAAAGTCCTATCTAACATTGTAACCTCCATTTCTGGCTTGGAGGTCAGTTGTGGGTGTCAATTAGAGCCATCTATAGCAACTTTTTTCAAAGGCAATGAAAGAAATTAGTCGTTCTGTTAATACAAAAATATTCCTTTATATTTGTAGATTATAACCACACGTACTAGGTTAAGCTAGGTGTAACAAACTTTAACTTTTTGAGCTTTTATTAAAGTCTACCACTGTGATCGCTGGTTGACGCTCTCGGATTAAGCCCCGCCTACAGGTTATAGCGAAATACACGGGGATACAAAGTGTGACAGGCTTTATGTTTAGAAGGCTATGCACTGCCTTAACAAACAGATCTGTCTTAATCTAGATACTCACAAATTTGACTCTCCAGGAACTAATACAGTAACTAAGACTTCATCCGGGTACCTGAGACTGCCTTAGATACCTGAGAGTACCCCACAGGCTTACAAACAGATCAGACTTAGTTTAGATCCTTACAAGTAACTAGTCTGACATACCTAAGACTAAGACACTAACTAAGACTTTACCTAAGGCTTCTTATAGAATCTCACCCAAGTACCTGAGAGTGTCTGAGACCACCTGAGAGTACCTGAGAGCCCTCTATCGGTTCAGAAGTGGATCAGTTTTAGTCTAGGTACTCACAAATATCTGATTTGACTTACCTAAGACTGAGACAGTAACTAAGACTTCACCTAAGGCCTCTTATAAACTCTCACCTGAGCACCTGAGAGTACCTGAGAGTGCCTGAGTGTCCTCTACTGGCTTACGAACAGATTATTCTTAGTCTGGGTACGTACAAGCATTTGGTTTGACTCAGCTAAGACTAAGACAGTAATTAAGACTTCACCTGAGATCTCTTATATACTCTCACCTAAGTATATGAGAGTGACTGAGAGTGGCTGAGAGTCCTCTAGAGGCTTAGAAATAACTTACAAGTATCTATCGGTGCCAATGCCGATTTGGAGACGGGCGTCAGCGGCCGCGGCGGCCATGGTGGGCGCGGAAACGAAACAACTCAGCAGGGAAGTGCTGGACAGAATCTGGCAGATCGGATGCCAATCAGATAAATTAGCCAGGAGCTCCACGGTTGCCGCTGGGATGGCTAATCCGGAAACTAGCAAGTCAGCCAGCGCCAGATTGACGATAAACACGTTACCTATATTGGCGGATAAGAAAAACAAACATAGATAGATAGATAGATAGATAGATAGATAGATAGGTAGGTAGATAGTCAGCAAGACAGACAGGCATACAGACAGACAGACAAAAAGATAGATAGATAGATAGATAGATAGATAGATAGATAGATAGATAGATAGATAGACAAACAGACAGACAGACAGGTAGATGACAAAATAAAACAATAAATTAATTTATTAATATCAGTATTTTATTAGTTTTCTAAAATAAATCGTTTATAGCAAAAACGTAAAAAATCTGAACTCCCAATGAGAGTAATTAGGAAGGCCGCCAACTTCGCATAGACGTCAGAGGAGGTTAGCAGCTTGCTTACTAACTACTACTGATAACAGGTGATAACAGATGATAATAGCGTCTTGTTATCCGAAACTTAAAAACCTGTTTACGGATGTTGAAGGCTTATGGAGAAAAGCTTTGGAAGTTGTCGGAAACTACAAAAAGCTTATAAATCATGCTTTATTGCCTACTAAGTTTGCTAAGTAGTTGCTAAGCTTGTTTACTAAGTTCATATGTCATGCTAATGTGCTAAGTTTTTGTTCAAATCACTAGTTCACTTAGCATTAGTACAGCTTAGAGCTTTCGGCAAATAGTAAAAATAGTAACAAAGGTAGCTTACAGTGCTGGAATTAGTTAGTCAATTATTAGCTATCGACTTAGCACATACTAGTTTTGTATATTGTGCCAAAGTAATCACTTAAGGTTATTGTTGGTAGCTTAGCTTTACGTATTAGTAAAAGTGGTAACTAAGTTAACTTAAATGCTAAGCTACTTGACTTAGTTATGAGTTTTGCTTATTTGTTGGTTTCTCCAAAAGCTTCAGTTTCCATGGCAACCTGTTCATTAATGCATAAGCCAATGGGAGTACGAGAAAAATCCCCTCAAGTCATTAGTTATTTACTAGTGACTTACTATGCTTTCACTACGGTTGCTTACAAGTATACGACTTACTCAGACCATAGATCAATATTGAACTATTACCAATTGACGAGCAGAATCAATCAGTATCGTAAAACTAGCTAGCCAATAGTAAAACTATAGTTAGCTTGCTACTAGAAGCTTGCTTACTTAAAAATGCTTTGTGGTAGTACAAAGTTAGTATTTTATCTGATTGTTAGCTTTATGGATGGTTAGTTAATAACTGGCTAAGTTGTTGTCTGTCTTACTAATTATTTGAACTTCTAACTTACTTACTAGTTTTACCACTTGCTAACTTGGGAACTTTCTTAGTTCTTCCAAAGCTAATTGACTTGCTGACGAACTAATAAGCTTAATCAGTACTATCCTTACTAAATTAGCAACTTACTAACTAACTAACATACAAACTTACTAACTTGCTAGTCTGCTAGCTAGACTTGCTCATTCAACTCAGACTAAAAGTATCTAGTTTATAGCTAAATTACTTACCACTTGCTACTTACTAACTTTTCTTATCCTGCTAACTTGCAACTCTATTTGTTCTTATACTTGCTCACTTAGCTAAGACTATACTTCCTACAAAACTAGCTACTAACTAACTTACTGCCAACTAGTTACCTCTTTTTTTAAGTCGTTCCTCCATGAGCACCGCACTGATGATGAACACATTAGCAATGCTAGCAACAGTAGCAACGGAAGACAAAACTAGCAGCTTCACCACACGGTTCCACGGTTCGTCCGCCATCTTGGTCCTCTATTAGTCCTCCACCAATGATATTCCGGCAAAATTGAGTCAATCAACCAATAGCACGTTCCTTCAGCTACCTAAAACACCAATCAGAAAAGCTTAAACTATCAGAACTACTAAGAAAACTATCGACTAAAATAACTGGAACTATATTCCAGTATTGTCCTTGTCATAAGGAAAAAAACTAATACAAAATAGCACAAAAAACTACTACACTTACTTCATTTAGAACTATCAACTAACGCTAAATAATTCAGGCAAAATAAAAAGTAATATAATATTAAAAGTAGTCTTTTTACTAAATACTAATAGAATACTAGCAAGTTAAGAAACTATTTAAGTTCATTAACTTTTATAGGATAGCTGTAGTAGTAAGTAATCTAAAACTAATAGTTGATAATCCTGTAAACTATTTAGATATAATAATAGTTAAAATAGTTAAATCTAGAAGGAATTAGTATTTATTTGTTATAATACTTGCGAATTATAATTAGAAGTTGTTAATTAGTTAATTTAATTAAAAGTGCACGTTTTGCATAGTTTTCCGGTTGATAGTTGGTAAAACAAGTCGATAAGTCTGGAAGGTGCCAAAAGTTAGAAATTCGCAATCAAAAAAAATAGAAATTTGCAATTTTGCCCTTGATTTGGTTGGCAAAGAAAAAAGTCAAGTGATAAACTTAGGTGTTTATCTCCCTCTTCTTACTTGTTATCATCTGTTATCAACCACTTAGATACTTGAAAGTGAAGAAAATAAGCGAAATTGACAATCTAATTGGAAGCAGCGGCGGGTAAACGATAAAGATGTCCGGTGTGCTGGACTTGAAAGAGCAGACGAACACTTGAGCGGACAATTTGAGCGGACAACTTGTCTTCTGGTTCAGGTTCTACTCTTCCTTTGATCCGAGATCGCACTACTAGCGATTTTACTAAATGTTGAAACTTATAAGTATATGGGTAATAAACTGATGGGTTAGCAAGTTGTTGGTTGAGTAAGTTAGTCAGAAAGTTTGTAATGAGTTAGTTAACCATTTATGCACTTAGTGAGTTAGTTCGTTAGTCAGTTAGTTAAGCAGTTCCTAAGTCAGATTTTGAGCTAGTTACTATGAAACTGAATTGGTTACCGAACAGTTATGTTACTTGTGCTTAGTTAACGTTAGATACTTGGTTGTCAGTAAGTAGCAAGATATTAGACTTAAAAGCATTAGTAATAGTAGATATAGTAGTCCTATAGTTGTAGTAGTAGTGGTAGGGGTAGTAGCAGAAGCATAACATTACAGATATTTGTAGTAGTAGTAGTTACAGTGGTGGTAGTAGTATAGTAGTAACAGCGTCAGTAGTAATTTTAGTAGCCGTGGTGGTAGTATAGTAGTAACGTTATAAACTGGCACCACTACTAATAACAGCATAAATTTACACACTACTACTACTACTTATTGTAGCAGTAATTTTAGTAATAGTAAGTAGTAGTTTGCTACTAGTAGCAGTAACAGTAGAGCGTAACAGCAATAATAGTTCTAGCAGCATTAGTAGCACTAGCAGTAGTACAGTAGTAGAGTAATGGAAATAGTAGTAGTACTAGTAATAGCAGCAATAATTTTTTTTAAATAGTAGTAGTAGAAATAGTTTACTACTTGTGGCAGTAATGATAGAAGCAATAGCAGCAGCAGCAGCAGCACAAGTAGTAGTAGTAGTATTAGCAAAATCAGCAGTAGTAGTAGTGGTAGTAGTAATAGTAATAATGATAATAATAATAATAATAATAATAATAATAGTAGTAGTAACAGCAGCAGTAGTAGCAGCAGCAAAATTAGCAGTAGTAATAGTGGTAGTAGTAGCAGCAAAAGTAGTAGTAGTAGTGGTAGTAGTAGTAACAGTAATAGCAATAGTAGTGGTAGTAGTAGTAGTAGGAGCAGCAGCAGCAGTAAAAAAAATAGTAGTAGTAGTAGTTACATTGTTGGCTCTATGACACTTCTGTGTAACAAAATATCTCCATTCTAAAATGCTGTCACCTAGTTATCACTTGTTATCATCATGTTATCATGTGTTATCACCTTTGACATCGTCAAAAGTTATCACCATTCGTTCTATAGTAAATTCTTCAATAAAAAATCACATTAAAAGAACAACTTTGGAACGAATGAAGATTTGGATTTTCGGCGTCTGCTGCCAACTTGCAACGTTGCCAAATTTATTTAAATACTTTCCGTCAAAATTTAAATAAAGTAAGTTGAATTTTTCGATACCAATAACTTTCATCAGGTGTTACCAACCAGTTATCATCAGTTATCGTTATTTCTTGCTCCAAAAATGCTCTGAACAAAACGTATCTCTACTCTCTAGATGTTATCAACCTGTTATCAAGTGTTATGAACCTGTTATCATCATGTTATCAAGTAGGCCTAGGTTCTTTATGGTCGTGTAGAACCTTCTTTTCCGATCAACAAATCGATTATTTGAATCTCTGCGGTGAGTCAACAAGTTCGCCCTAATGGCGTTCCGCTTCGTAAAACTTTTCCACAGCTTTTATTTAATACTATTATATTTAAATATTGGTCAAAAAAATCGTAAAGTACTTTACAAAATCTTCTGAACTAAATTAGTGAGAAATATTATGAATATATTTATTCAAGTTGCAAAGTGTAAGATGCTATTTGTAAGTATGGTTCTAGATGGGTGATAACATATGATAACAGGATGATAACATGTTGATAACTTCACTGAGTTGCAGTGCAGGGTATTCACGTAATCGTCAATGGGAAAACCTCGTTGCAAAAAGTTGGGCTGCTTGTCTTTAATTAGTAGCTCATTTATCACAGCCTAATGAGGAGAGGCTCCCTTCAACTATTTCTTTTACTATTCACACACTACTCGTGATATAGTTCATTAATATTTGATACAAAGTTGCTTACGTGTAACCATGAACCGAACCTGAACCGTACTTCGCTTCCATGAACCGTTTTTCAACTCTCAAAATCTTTAAAAGATAACCGTATTGATTTCTTTGCTTTATACAAGAGAATTTTTGAACCGAACCGGGAACCGTGATTGAACCAAAGCCAGTAGCTTAGACCGAAACGAACCTAAATGTTACCTCGCTTGTGTGAACCGTTTTTGAACCGTTTTTGAACTCTAAAAATGCTGAAATATAACTGAATAGACTTTTTTGGTATTTATTAGAGCATTTTTTAACCCAACCGTGAACCGAACCATGCTAGATAACTACTGTTATGAACCTCACTGAACTGAGAGCCAACAGATGAACCGTTTGTTTATACGCTCATGAACCGTGTGAATCCGTCAATAACACTGGAAAGGTATAAATCCCAGTAGACTACATTTTCCAGAGTAATTTGGTTTAACAAGATGGCCATTCTGGTGAACCGTCCTGTAATGGGTTCATCCATTTTCATGAAGATCATCTGCTCGTTTTTTCGTCTGCTGCTCCTGTTGTTCTAACCAGAATGAAACGCTCTTTTTCGCGCCAACTTTTGAACTCGTACCCGTACTTAATTATCAAAATGTATTATATTTCTGGATCAAATTTACATTTATTATTGTTATGATTGAAAATAGTAGTAGTAGTAGAGGTAGTAGTAGCAGTAGTAGTAGTGTATTATTATTGTATTTAATTTGGGTGTTATTACAATGATTAGCGAATCTGCTGAATCAGTGGACATGGCATAAAATTGTACTGAACGATTATACAGTTGTCCACAGATTCGGCAGTTCGCGTTATTATTGTTATTATTATTCATGAATTTGTAATAGATTTTGTTGTCCGATTTTTTATTAAGAGCGGACAACGCGGACATTCGTTCTTGTTTTCCGCGTTCTGGGTTAATCCCTCTGCGGACAGAGTTAATTAAATGATGTTTGGGTGTAACTTTCACTGAGGTTTACGAGTAAATTTGATTTATTGTTATTGCTCACGTGATGTTAACCACTGATAACAGGAATAAAGCGTTAATAAGGTTATTAACAGCTGATAATAGCTTGATAACACATTGATAATCAACTGATAACAGTTAATTTAGCTATTTTTAATCATTTTTAAGCCTCATGACCGTTAACCATGGTTAACTCTGATGCTTTTATACGTCTCTTAACCGTAGTTAACAACGGTGAGGTTACCTCTCTCATGGGGCGGTGTCTGTTTGTGCTATAAGTATCGATTGGACAGGGGAGAACTGCGTTTACGAAACCCAGGGAAAACGAGGACAAAGAACGGCTGTTATCGCATGTTATCAACGTGTTATGAAAGTCTTATCACCTTGTTTGCTTTACAGAGTAAAAGCATATGAAACAAAACGACGGTTCAACAAGTGTGTTTCGCTTACGGCGAGTCCATCTGTAAGAACAACAGGTTGATAACACACTGATAACACGAATACTACTAACTTTCTAGCTTTGGTTATCTTTTTAATTATATGTTAAATATTCCTGGATGAAATTCAACTTTCTACTTTATTAACTATCTCAAAATATCTCAAACTAGTAAAACTATTCAATTTATAAGCTTCTGATGAAAGTTGTAAATAGTAAAGTATGATGGAAGCAGCCAGCAAAGCATGTCCAGTTCTTAATTATTTATAAAATATTCGCAGACTACATTCAACTTTTTTCTTTATGAACTGTCTTAAACTATCTCAAACTAGTAAGATAATTCAATTTATAGGCTTCCGAGTGTAATTAGTTAACAGTAAAGCGTAACTTAAAAAACTAACGAAGAGTCAAGAGACTTGGATGGTAACTTTCCAGGAGAGTCGCCTGGCTGCTGTTACCATGACGACGCTAACGATAGGTTTTTAAGTTACTTAAACTAAATTAAATTTTCTATATTACGAACTATCTTAAAATATCTCAAACTCATTAAAACATTCAATTTTCGGGTTGTAATCGTGCGCAGTTAATAGTAAAGTGTAGTTGAAAAAGCCAACAAAGAATCAAGAGACTTTGACGTAACTTTTCAATAGAGCCGCCTGGCTGCTGTTGCCATAGCAACCTATTTAGTCTGAGGGTAGCATCTCTTTTATGGCAGACGACGCTAACATAGGGTTTTCAAATTTCAAACTAAATTAAACCTTCTACCTTATGAACTATCTCAAACTATCCCAAACCAATTGAACTATCTAATTTTCGGGTTTATAATACTGATTAACTAATAGTAAAGTGTAATTGAAGAAGCCAACAAAGAGTCGACAGACTTGGAGAGAACTTTTCAATAGAGCTGCCTGGCTGTTGTTGCCATAGCAACCTATTTAGTCTAAGGGTAGCATCCTCTTAGATAGCAGACGACGTTAACGATAGGTTTTTTTTCAGTTTTCCGACTAAATCAAACTTTTTACTTTATGAACTATCTCGAACTATTCAAGACAAACAAAACGTCCAATCTTCGGGCTTGTAATATTGAGCAGTTAATAGTAAAGTGTAATTCAAGAAGCCAACAAGGAGTCGGGAGACTTAGAAAGAACTTTTCAATAGGGTCGCCTAGCTGTTGTTGCCATAGGAACCTGTTTAGCCTGAGGGTAGCATTCTCTTTCATAGCAGACGACGCTAAGGATCGTTTTTTCAGTTTTGGTTCGAAATAAATGACTTTTCTCAAGAGAAATTTAATAAATAGTTAACATTACAATACATCTACTTAAAATTATTATTAACTATTGATAATAACGTAATCAATAAAAGAGAGACCTTCCAAAATGGCGCTTGTTCTGTGGAGTCGAAAAAAATAGTTATTATCTTGGGTCATGCAATCATATAGTTAAGCTCTTGGTGGTCACGATCTCGGCTGATAGTTCAAACTACTTCTTTCTTGAACTGAACGTAAATCTTCTGTTGTGAATTGTCTGCTTTGTGGCTCAACTGTAAATTGAAAACCTGGGAGCTGAACAACCGCAACTTTCAATATGGCGGACTCAAGAAACAAGATGGCGTCTCCAGTAGGATGATATCAAAGGGCGGCTATGATAATACATTATAATAAATTACGAAGACGATAACATATGATAATACTAATACGTGATAACTGATTTGTAAAACGTATAACAGTATAGAAATAGACAGTAGATTGCAAGAGATAAGAACGCTTAACAACACTTGTTAGCAGACGATAACGGATGATAACAAGGTGGGCGGTTGTGTGGGTTGCGAATTGGCAGCAGCAAATTTTACGGTTCGCTTCAGATACCATGTCAATACGCCATAAACTTCCGGACAGCCCTGCACGGATGCGATAACCAAAGGGTTCAATCCTCTAACAACCGTAAGACAGTTGCATTTCCTAACACGTGATAACACTGGATAACACGTTAGTAATAACATTGATACCAACACTTGGAAGAATAAAAAATCATTCTGTGAATCTGGAAATACCTGTAAAAGGTTCTAGGAGTTATCAGAGAAATTACAGACTAATTTCAGGTTTTTGGAAAATTTTAAGGAGTTTTCGGGTATATTTAGGGTTTTTCAGGGATAGTTTAGGATTTCTTGCATTATTAAGGGTGATTTCAAGATGTTTTCAGGGTTGTAAAATTACTGCAGTTTGTTCCAAGGTTTTTCTAGGGGTTGTTCAGGTTTTTCAGGGTATTTTCAGGGTATTTCTAGGGTTTTTCAGAGTATTTTATGTTAAACTTCCTGTTCAACCCCTTTTGCTCTACATAAACTGTTCTTTGCTTGTTGTAGTGCCAACTAGAATAGAGTGTTTAAACTACCTTGAAAGCCGAACCGTCGTGAAAGTGGACCGTGAACTTGAACCGTGAAAGCTCGAGATACGTTATCAAATAATTACTTCCCAGTCTAGAGGAACCATTATTTATTAGATGTTTCTTCTAGAAAATGGTCCACACGCATGTGATTTGAATACTGAACTAACATGGCGTCCGTAGTTACGTGACTTGCATTTAATAGTCTTTCTCGTCCCCTCTCTTGATATAAGACGCAGAAAACCTCGTAATGGCTGTTTGATAACCCTCACATAAAACACTAATCGATTAGAGATTGCTCAATAAAATGAACTTAGCGGTCTGATTGCGTGAAGCTATAAACTAGATTGATTGGAAGTGCTACCAGTTAGTTAAAGTGACTAACGACTAGTAAGTTAGTTAGCTTTTACTGCTTTGTAAGTAGTCAGTAGTACAGCAACAAGTTAGTATGATTAATTTGCCTTAAACAGTCGATACGAGCTATGCGGTAGTAAGACAGATTTGCTAAGTGCTTCCAAGTTAGTAGTTAGTCAAGTAGTCAAAATAGCTATTGTCTCACCTCATAACTTTAGCTGCAAGTTTTCTAGCAAAACTCCTAGCAGACGATCATCAGCAGCTTACATAAGCGAAGTCTCAGAAGTAAGCACAGCTTAATTAGTCACAACTCCAGACAGAACTTAATTACCAGTTCTGGCTAATCAAAAGCTGGGCTTGATATATAGGTAGTTCAGAATAGTTCAGTAGCTGATAGCTACCAAAAAAAAATCTAACCAGTTAGTAACTATCAATTAGCCAGAACCTTGTTTTGTTAGTCGTTGAAGTTTTAGTTAGTGAGTCGCTGCTGAGTCACTGGGTAGCAAACGGGTCACTGGCAAGTCAAGGACTGGTCGACGGTATGACTAGCACAGTTTGCTTTGACCAACTTGATGAGTTACAGCGCATGTCAAGTAGCAAAAGGTGAACTACTTGCTGCTGGAGACGACAGCTGCGACTCAAAAGACAATAACATCAGTCAAGAAACAAGCAAAAAATGTCGTCTGCCTGCTTAGTCGAAAGCAAATAGCACGGGCTTGGTAATCGATTTTACTGATATACGACTGAGTGGTTGAATCCAACAGACCGTAAGCAAACAACTAACGAATTTCTTTGATCTTTGCTACTCGCAAAAAACAGCGAGTTTGTTTGTGGCTGACTGTTCTATGAAATGTAAATTATTACGGAATAGTAAGAGAAGTAGCGATAGTATAAGTAGTAATTATAGTCGTTGCAGTAGCAAGAGTAGCAATAGTAATCATAGTAGTAGTATCAACATTATTAATAGTAGTAGTGGTACTAGTAATAGCAGTATTTATAGTTGTAGTAGTAGTAATAGAACTAGTAGTACCAATAGTAGTAGTAGTAGTAGTAGCAATACTAGTAGTAGTAGTAGCAGCAGCAGCAGTAGTATTAATAGTAGCAGTAATAGTACAAGTACTAGTGGAATGTGGCAGTTTTCATGGTAGTAGTAGTTGCGGTAGTAACAGTACCGATAATACTAGTCGTAAAAAATAAGTAGCAGGAATAATAGTAAGTAGTAATAATAATAAAACTAACACTCAATGGACTGCTAATTGGTTATCAACAGTAAGTAATCATTTATTTTGATTTAAAGTTAAAATACTGAAGTTAAGTTAAACTTAAGTACTCCAGTAATATAATTATAATATACAATAAATAAGACGTAATAGTACAACATGTCTCATAATAGATAATTGTTCATAGTTTTGCAATATAATATTCAAATCTACCTTGTAAAGTTGGGTTGTTTACATGTTCTTCAATAAAAAGAACGTCTGAAGATGTTCCAAACAAAAAAGAACGCCTGAAGATGTTCAATACTACAAACAACGCCTGTAGATATTCTGTGTTGAAAAGAACGCCTAATGTCCCATACGTGTTCGTTTCCTAAGAGAACACCCTAAACGTGTTCCATTGTAAAAAATAAAAGAACGCCTGTAGATATTCAACGTTAAAAAGAACGCCGATATACGGTGTTCCATTATAAAAAGAATAAGTACGTTCCATTCTGTAAAGAGTGCCCTGTATACGTTCTATTTTATAAAGAACGCGTGTATAGATGTTCCGTTCTAAACTTTCATGCAAAGTCGTTCTATGCTAAATCGAACGCCTGCTTAGTTGTTCTAGACTAAACAGAACACCCTGCCGTAAGACGTTCTATACCAAATAGACCAATAGTTGCTCTGTGCCAGAACGCCCGTTCAGGTGTTCTAAACTAGAACGAATACCCTGTCTTAGGTGTTCTATATTAAATAGACCGCCTGCTTAGTTGTGTTCTATCCTGAAACAAAACGCCTGTGCACGTGTTCTATGCTAAATAGAACGCCTGTGTAAGCGTTCTAAAATAAAAATAATACCCTGCCGTAAGACGTTCCATACTGAATAGAACGCCTTCTTATAGTTATTCCCAGGGCCGTGCCGACGTAAGGGCAAAGTGGGGCGGCTGCCGAGGGCCCAGAATTTCCTGGAGCCCAGGATCGGTACAAGAGGGACCCACATTTCGGCCATTTCAACGGCCTGCTAACAGCCTCTGCCCAGGGCCCGAGAGCCCCTCGGCACTGCCCTGGTTATTCCGTTCTCAAACGAACCCTTGCGCATGTGTTCTGTGCTCAATAGATCCCCTGTGTAGGAGTCCTAAACTAAAAAGAATACCCCCAGCACGTGTTCTTTTGTAAATAGAACGTCTCTAAATGCAACAGGCAAATTATGTAAACAAACCGAATCAAACATAAAAGCATCACATTATGAACTAAGAAAAACAAACGTAAAATTCACGGACTTTCGTGCATTTACGTACAGTTTTAATATAATGAATGAATTGTAAACGTAATTTAACAAAAATTTTATTACGATAATAGTAAAATTTTAATATTTGGCCGACTTTACCGAAATAAAAAAACGGAATACGCCCAGAAAAACACACATGCAGCATGGTAAAAACACAGCACACGCAATAGAATAATTCATTATTGTAATAAAACCGTATCATAAATAACACTTTGAGTATTAATAACCCGAGTGTAAACATAGAGTAATAAAAGCAGAGACGCCAAGGCAATGAAAGGGTATGGGGAATCCTTGACGCAGCGGTAAAGACCCGAGCAGACGACAGCAGAAGAGAAAGCGGTAGCGTGTTACCATGGTAACGGATCAGCTGATCGACTAGAATATTTATGAAAATTATTTTTGCACATTTTAACTTAGAAAAAAAAAAACATATTCCTGCATTGAATGTATTAATAATCACAAAATGATTACCGTAAGGCGGTAATTTTTAATAAGTAAATAACACAGTCCAGCAGTTTAGGCTTAACCCTTTTGTGTTACTGCCGCCAGGGTGGCGGTTTCGGCGCGTTCACTCTGTCCTTAAGCATGGCGTCTCTACCTTTATTACTCTATGAGTGTAAATGTCCTATTGATTCATGTTAATGACATGTCGAAGTCGCGCATAACTGCATGCAGAGCAGACGACATTACGCACTCATGTCCAGAACACGTGGGTCACTCATTTGACCACCTCATTCATTTGCAACTAAAGCAACACTCAACATTTCTATAAACCATAAATAATTTTATAAGCTGAGCAATATTACTTAATGGTGATTATAATAATGTTTTTAATACATTTTCACAATATGGCAACGCTGGATGTCTTCGTTTTGGCCTATTCTTTTCACAGCACACAACCATTAACTTGTTTACTACTTATTACAACTATTGTATAAGTGTAATTCATATTTATGATGTTATATAGTAAATAATCCATAAACTGCTAGCGTTGTACTTACTACTGGGAACATCATGAATAATATTTTTTTCCCCGACTCCATTTACGTCATACTCGATGAGAATCTGTGCCAAAAGGTAAACGCCCAGTCTGTCCCTCAGAATTAGTATTTTATGTGATTCTTATTATATTGTAGTATTATTTAATAGCTATAAGAAATCAGGTTAATAGATTTTGGCACAAAAAAGCGCTGAATGGTGTACGTACCACCCATGATGAACGTTGAGTGCCAGAACATGTACAGTACTCATCGACTGCCATTTATTATATAATAAATTACAACTATATTATTTCTTGACTTAAAAATAATTTTAAAGTATTTAAATCATATAATTGCGTAATATACAACATTTTACAAAGATCTGGCAACTTTGTGAACGTGGATGGAGTCAGCACAGGCGATCCCATGCTGGGTTGCCAATTTGTCCTTGATCCGTTTATTGCTTCGGGGGAAAAAAGCTTTGGAGCTTTTCCAAAAAGATCCTTGTTCGCTAAATTATAACAGATCTTTGCTTTACACAATATTTTTTCTAGTTTTCATTTTAATGCCAGAGTTATAAGTGAGTTAAAGGATCTAGTCCCAATCCTATGTTAATACTGATAACATCATTTGATAACGTACGATAACGCAGACAAGCTGTAAGCGAATACCGATCAGTACAGGAATTCTTGGCTGTTTGTTCGAAAAACTTTGGAGCCGCGAAATAAATACAAGGAGTGTGAATATTTTAATTTGCTTTATAAGTTTAGAAACTACAGCCTTCCTTTAGTCGTAAAATAATTTTTCCAGATTTTTTAGGTTAATTATGAAGTCCTACAGAAGCTTTCGAAGAGACCTCACTTTCAGGTCGATAGGTACTTCTCACAAGATCTCATAAAATAAACTCAAGTATACAGAGTAGTTTAACTTACTTGATATATTTACACACCAAATCCTTCCTTTAATCGAAAAATATTTTTTTTGAGAATTTTAATAAAATTATTAAAGATTACAGACGCCTTCAAAAATACACACCACTTTCGAGTCAGAACGTCCATCTCACTAGATACCACGAAATAAATACAAGAATTAAAAATAATTTGATTTACTTCCATACTTAGGACCAGCAGTCTTTCGTTAACCTAAAAATATTTCTTTCATAATTTTGGTGCAATTTTTAAAGCTTACATGAGCGTTCGAAAAGACCTCACTTTCAGGTCGAAAAGTTGGTCGCAAAAGATGCCACGAAATAAATACAAAGAATGTGAATATTTTAGTTTGCTTTTCACATTAGAAGACTAGAATGTTTCCCTAATCTAAAAACTATTTTTGAAAATTTTAAGTTAACATTTGAAATTTACAAAGGCGTTTAAAGAGACCCCACTTTTCTCCTGGGCCAGCAGCTCTGCTCACAGTGGTCTTGTCTTACTTTAAGCTGGAAAACTAAACTATTTATCTACTATAAACTAGTTATATAGCGTGTATATAGTTAACTAATTTACAGATAATTAGGTTCTTGTCTCGTTTCTTCAATAGAGTCCGCGCTGTTGAATTCTGATGAAGTTTCCAAGAGGTGCTGGGAAAACACTCGCAATCATCGAGTGCTCAACTCTCCAACTAGTCTGTCGCTTAAACTTCACTAAATACACAAATAATTAAGCAAGTTTCTTCGAGAAACGACCCGTTAGTCGATAGTTGATATTCTGAAGTATTTATCAAAGCACTTCAGCCGAAAGTAGAGTCAAACAGATCGTGAATTACCCGAGTATTTCAACAGTCCCAAGTTTAGTTCGCGCTTCTGCCGCTAGGGTTTCTTGACCAAATCAAGTTGTTTCTGCAACAACTGCGTATCCTGGGAGATGGAACGCCTACACAAAAGGTTGATAACACTCGCTAACATTTTGATAACACATGATAACAAGCCAATAAAGGGAGGAAGGCTATCGAGTGTTTCTTGAAGACGAGTGTAACCTGGGAGATAAAGCCCGTTGCTACGTGTCGAAAACCTTTCCCAAAAAAATAAAAAAAGAATAAAATGAAATAAAAAAAATCTCAGAAATCGCAAGACGCCATTTTGTCATGGAACATTTTCATGGGACACTATTATTTATATTCTTATTATAATATTATATTATCGTTTACTATTATTCAAATACACAAAAATAATGATTATTATCACCAATTTTTAATATTAATATATATATTATATCAATATTTAATTAGATTTGATTTAATTGTTTACATAATTTTATTTCGATCTGAATGAGAAGTCAGGAACCAGATTCATAAAATCCATCATTATTAACCATGGTTAATAATCATAACTAACTGAAAAACCGTGGTTTGTCACTGTTATTATAGTTTACTAATGTACTGGGCAGTGTTCACCACTCTCTTGAAACTGTTAACCATAGTTAACCACTGATGGATTTTAACCTGGCCAGGGGACACAAGACGTTTTGATAGCTACACTCTGAACACAACAGAATAACCCAAATTGCACTGTTAACCTCTTATAATAATCGATAATCAACTCAACTGTACTTTTAGATTTAAAAATGCAACTGAGTTTGAAAAATGTGTCCTTTTTGATTGGTTTGAATGTTTTAAACGGAGATTCTGTCTGATTGGTTCGTCAGGGAATGGAAAATTAATCCTCAAAATAAAAACGAAACAATCGATTAATCAATTAATGAATGAATCAGGGAGTAAATGCATGAACGACTGGATGAATGAGTGAATGAATCGGTTCAACCAATCGAATATTCATTCACTTCTTTAAAAACAATCAATTAATCGATTTTCTTAATCGATAATTTCATATCGATACTTAACTTCACGAGACCAACTGGAGGAGAAAACTTAAATCGATTACGATAAAACGATAATTTGTTAATCGAGACTCTTCTTGTCTGCCGGATCACCGCTCCCATTGGTTTTGCCGCCTTTCGAGGGTCCGTCCAACCAGGAGGGCCCATTCTCCGAGGGGCCCTGCGATTGGTGGAAGCCCTGAGGGATCTGGGAGGGCCCACTGGGATCGTCCAATAGGGAGGCAGGGTCGTATTGAGCGTTCTCCAATCGCGAGATGAGCCGTTCGTCCTCGTCCCCAAATTCCCCGCCCATCAACGAAGGCTCACCAACCACCATCACGTCCTGAGAAGCCAGGGAAAAGTTGGGACCCGGTGATTTTTTCTTATTGGCCGCCGTCTGCTGGGCAGCGGTCGTGGCTCCGCCCCCTCCCGCTTGCGAGCCTTTGCGCTTACGACGCTTATTGGCTGGCTTCTGAGTTTCTGTCCAATTAGATTTTTTTTATGTATTTTTATAAGTCTAATTGTTTGGATACCATATTTACTATTATTATTATTATTATTATTATTATTCCTATTTCCTGTTACCTGGAGGTGCGACCATTCGCTGCCATTTCTGGAAGAGTGTGGTTTTGAGACAATCCCTGGGGCTCAGTGAATATGCTTTATGTCTGGACATGAGTTCCTGCATGGGTTCGAGTATGACGCAGAGCTACAATAACAATGATAATAATAATAATAATAATAGATTAAAGAGTGATAATAATGAAGATATTAATGAGAAAACTAAATCTGTCGAATACGTGGACAACCTCTGGAATGCAACAAGGAGAGTATCCAACTGTCCACGGATTCCACAGATTATTCCACTGCTAATGATAATAAATAATAGTGATAATAGTGAGGACAGTAATGGGAAAAACAAATCTGTCCGTTAGGTGGACAACCTTTGAAACGTAGTAAGTAAAGTTCGACTGTCCACACATTCGACAAATTACTACAACAATATTACTTAATAATAGTACTAGTATTTTTATTAGCATTATACAATTAGTAATATCAATAATAATAGTAGTAATATTAAAAGTGTAATTAAATATATTTACTCTAAGGTAGTTGAGTGTTGCCGAGGGTATCCCTTGCCGTGTGACGTTTTTGCTGATCTGCTCCATTAAGGAAGGATCCTGACTGGCTGCCTGGAACGCAAGGACGGAACTACAAAAATTCAGAAAATAAAATATTGATATCATTACATTAATCAAGTAGTGGAAGTAGTAGTAAAATAGTAGTAATAGTAGTGACAGTGATAGGTGTAATAGTAGAAACAGTGGTTAATAGTATTAGTACGGTAGAAAAAGTATAAAGAGTAGTAGTAAAAGTGAAGTAGTAGTATTAGTGGTAAAGTAATAGTGGTAGTAGTAGTAGGAAGCAGTAATGGTAATAGTTGCAGTAATAGTAGTAGTAGTAATGGCAGCAGTAGTACAAGTAAAAGTAGTAGAAGCTATAATAGTAGTAGTAGAAATAGAAGTAGTAGTAGTAGTAGTAGTAGTAATAGTACCAGTACTACAATTAATAAAAGTAAAAGCAATGGTGGTAGTAGTAGAAATAGAAATAGTATAGTAGTAGTGGTAGTAGTAGTAGAAATAGTAATAGTAGTAGTAGTTACTCTTGTCGGGGAACGAGTTCTCGAAAGGTTCGGATAGCGAAGTGCCAAGACTTAATTCGCATCAAGTCATCGAAGGTGAATTCTAAAATCAGACGACCCTCTGTACAAACCTAGGGAAAATAACACAAAAATGAATCATTTTAAATATACAATAAAAAAAAGTATTATGATACAGAATAAATAATAATAACAGAAATATAAACAATAATGAAGAAACTTACAATAAATAAAGTTCAGAATGTTAAAAAATAAAGTCTGCCCACGTATTCGACAGATTAGTGTTAGAAGGCTGGATTTGTTAACAATAACTGTGAAACAAAATCTGTCGAATGCGTGCACATCCCATAAAGCACAAACGAATTTTATAAGACTGTCCACAGATTCGACAGATTGTTAAAAGTCCAGGCAACTGTCCACCTACTCGACAGATTAATCTAATTAATTATAACCTTTTCACGTCTCAGTATTAACCAAAAATAATAACAGCACCAAAAAGTGCCGAATATGTGGACACTCCACTACATTACACAACCATACAGACATTATATACAATACTGTCCACCTATTCGACAGATTAATGATTACAATACTACCATCACACCTTTGTGTAGACAGGTTTGCCGTGCTGCATAATCATGGAGCAGTGATCACAATCTAGGGTAATACTGGTCTGATGGAATGATTCCTTGGGGTGTCGCAACTGGTAGTGCACTTCACTCACTCCCCCTTCAAACAACGTCCGGAAATAACGCGGAATTAACGTCCTTCCGATTGCTAAAAACAGAAACATAATTTGTAAATCATCAAAATAAACATAAACGATAAATAATAATAATAGTAATAATAAATAATGAACAATAATACGCAGTAGTAAGTAAAACCGTTGAACCGGCTCTTTCTGTGTAATATAATACATACTGATATAAATAAAATAGTAATAAGATAATATAATACATACTGTATCGTTTAGGTCCGTCTTCCAAGCAGAACCCTAGAGTTAGCGTAGCATCATCTTCAAAGAATTCGTTGGCAAAGGCGTCCCACCACAGGTTATCAGTTTCCTAATTAAATCAAATTAAAGTAAGTGATAATACATTATACTAAATATCATAATGTAATAATACTAATAAATAATATAAGTAAAGAAATAAATCTTCTCTCTCTTTTAGTTATGTTTGAATTAGACAAAAATAAAATCTCAAAAGCACAAATTTCGATATACTAGGAAAAACTTTTCTGAGAAGTGTATGTAAACCTTACGTGGCAATGGGCCTAAGGCTTACGCCGAGAAGGAAAAAATAAATAAAAATATTATATTTAATATAAATTACGTCTGCTCTTTGCTGTAGTCTTTTGTTCAGTTCGTAAATCTTATAATCTGGCTGATTGAAAAAGGGTCCAGGTCCGGGTCGTCTGCCGAAAAAAGGGCCGCCGGGATGTTCCATGCGTTCGGGTCCGGGCATAGGTCCGTTCATGGGACCTCCCATAGGTCCAGGTCCCATAGGTCCAGGCCCCATCATTCCTCCCATCATGGGTCCGGGAGGTCCAGCGAACTGTGGTCCGGGTCCTCCAGGTCCTCCCGGACCGAATCCCGGGAAACCCTGAGGCGTGTGAGGCGACCCGAAAGGCGGAGGCGCACCGTTGGGACCATTGAACTGAGGTATGGGAGTCCCTTGAGGGGTAAATCCGGTTCCTGGGGACGGAAAGTGGTTCGGGGTCATCCCTCCTCCTCCTCCGCCTTGACCTGGGGTCGAAGGACCGGCTGGGGCTGGCGAGGAATTGTAACTAGGCGGTCCGTGAATGAAGGGTCCCCCCGAGCTCGAGGACGAGAGACCGGCCCCTGTGGGTGTGGCGAACCCTGGCGTGGACCCTGATCCGGGAGACGGCCCCGGAAACAAAGGCGTCCCAGGCCCTGGGCCCGCGTTATTCAAAGCGCCCGGTCCCGTCCCTCCTCCGTGGTCCGGGATAGGCAACTGTGCGGTCAGTGGCTCCAGGGTGGGACTTTACTTTTCAAAACTAAATTGGAAAAGAAAAAAGAACTGAAAATAAATTTCTTAACGGTATTTACTATTTACCAACTTTTCTTTCACTTCCTACTTTTTATCAAACCTTCTCTTTCGCCTTTCTTTTCTACCTTTAAGTTTTCCCTGAAACGAAATTTTTAAAAAGAACCTGAAAATAAATGACAATAATTAGAATGATATCTCTTTTTGTTAATCATATTTTCTCTCACTTCCTACTTTTTATCAGGCTTTCTCTTTCACCCTTCTTTTCTACCTTTCCTCCTCCCCCCCTTCTATGTTCTGTATTGATCTGTTGTACGCCTCCTTTCTATAAGATCAAGGGAATATTTAATTATACCTTCACCCTCCCCGGATTAATTTATAATAAATAATATTTATAATACATTCTAGTTCTGAAGAAACCTAAGGTTTTTTGCTGAAAATTTTTAAAGACAAAAAAACGAGACAAGAAATCACGGACAAGACCGAACTGTTTCGTTCGAGATACGTTACATCACCGATAACTGTAATACTAGTTTTTAATTAACTCTTTACAAAAGAATAAGCAACCAAAGTGAACATATGGCAATTTTAAATTTTTTAGAGCAAAAACGAAGAAAAACGAGGCTGAACGAGGACCAGGAAACCAGTCGCAAGCAACTGGAGCGACAAAACAAGAATTCATTAAAACGAAAACTTTATTTTGTTCACTAGGAAAGTCAAAAAAGGATTACAAATTTACGTTTGTTTTACCTTGTTAATAATACAGGCAGTGCTGCTTGAGGATTCCAATACAAAACTGTGGGGCAAATTTTTACCAGCGTTTTTACTGAAGAATTTAAGCTTTCTAATAATTTTTCTTAGTTGAATAGTAATATTACGAGCGTTAGAAATGAACGGTGATGAAAAACAACAGAAAAGTAAGAAATTTGCTATTAAACTAATAGTAAAGTAAACTACGACAGCAGACACCCCGGCCTTGCCAATGCCAGAAAATGCATAACAACGCCGATATAAATCTGTAGTTGGTAACTCTACCGCTTGGCGTTCAAAATTATAGAAAATAATCCAGATATAAACTAAAAGTTTCTTATTCATAAAAATATTCTAATCTTAAGCTTTGATTTTCTGCAATAATAATTTATTTTAACATTTCATGGAACAGAATACATAATAAAAAATTAAAATAGTTTCGTGTTCTGCCGCTAGAAGAGAGTAAAAAATCATTAAATTTCCATGATAAGTAAAACATAATTTTTTAATCAATTTTATGTTTAAAATTTTTATTCCATTTTTTTAAATTTATCGATAATCCCTTTTTTATTTAATTTCTAATCCAATAAAGGTTTAATCGATAGTTAACTTAAACGATACTTAGCCTCTCGTACAGCTGATAGTATCTTTTGACAATCCCTCCATACGTGTCCCTTTGTTGAAAACAAACATCCGGGCAAACAATTAACATTTAAAAGAACTTTTATGTAGGTTTGATCTTCCAACTCTTATAATTCAACATGGATTTAGCAAAATCTCTATTTGGACTTCATTCCACCGAAGGCTATTCTTCGGGGAAAGATATAAATTCCGTAAGTAAACAAAACAACTTTCATTTTTTTTATTTTCGCCTTGATTGATATAGACTTTTACTCAGAAACTACAAGTGGCATCAGCCGTGGACGAAGATGACGTTTTTCCAGCAGATATTCCCGAGGGTTTAAGCATATCGGCTGACGGGTCAAGTCCAACTGGCTTGATCGTGCCAGGCGGCCCGTTTTCAGCCCTTACACCTTCCATAATCCCTCAGGAAATCCTCCAGACATTAAATGAGGGCCCGAAAGACCCGCAGACCCTAATGCCCAGCCGGAATTTAGGTTCGATGAGTTTGGTTTCCGTGTGGAAGAGGAAGACGGGCCCGAAGAAAATTCGAACAAACTTCTCAGCACTTCGTTTATTGAAGACCCGCAGCAGCGGTAGAAAATTACTACTATTCAAATTCATGTCACAGTTTTTACTGTTGTTATTAATATTTGCATTGTTCCTATTATTGTTTTTATTATTATTAATGTCATTTAATTTAGTTTGATGTGGATTGCGTATTTGGAGTTTACCCACAATAGCGAAGTCGGAGATCTGACGTGGGACAAAGTGCAGCCCCGTATTCCGCGAACTGAAAAACTTACGAAAATGATTCGAGCGGGAATCCCTCATTCCTTACGCCCGCAGATCTGGATGAGGCTGTCTGGTATAATAACAAATGGTTTGGTTGTTGTGGTAGTAATACAAGTGGGAGAAGGAGGCGAAGCAAGAGTAAGCAGTATTAGAAGTAGTAGTAGGTGTAGGAGAGGTGAAGGTAAAAGTAGTAGTTGGGTGAGTAGTAATAGTAGCAGTAGTGAAAGGAGAGTAGTAGGAGTAGAAGAAGAAAAGTAGTTGCAGGATGAGGAGTAGTAATAGTAGTAAAGGTAGTAGTTGCTGAAGCAGTAGTAGAAGTAGGAATAAGAGCAGCAGCAGGAGTAGTAGTAGTGGTAGTGATAGTAGTGGAGTATTCTTATCATAATTATTACATTGTCACTGCAACTTCTATTAAGAATTCAATTTTCCACAGGGGCTCTGGAGAAAAAGTTCAACTCGGACGTTTCGTATAAAGAAATTGTGCGCGCCTCGTCAAACGACCACCTCATCGTTTCCCGACAGATCGAGAAAGACCTACTGCGAATTTTGCCGAACAACGTCTGCTTCTCCTTTCCGCAGGGAACTGGA
The DNA here is from genome assembly GCA_002872375.1 of Eulimnadia texana. NCBI lineage: Eukaryota > Metazoa > Arthropoda > Branchiopoda > Diplostraca > Limnadiidae > Eulimnadia > Eulimnadia texana. The sequence goes on from NKDA01000011.1 coordinate 525,437, forward strand.
ATAGCTCGGTAACTTGCACTACATACTTATTCCAGTATAAATGGCTAATCGGGAATAAATTACGCAATAAACAGCCATTAGCATAAGTTGTATCTGTATAATATAGTTCATATAATATATAAAGTACATAGAAACATGTAATACATTCATAAATTTACTTCAATTATACAAAAATGTACTGAATATATATAGCAAATTTCAGTAATTTTAGAGTATACTGAAGGTATGCTAGAGTATACTTACAATATTGTAATTTAAATTTGATTGAATTTTACAGTTTACGAAGAGTTTTACGAGGTCTCGGCTGGCTGTACCCGGATCTGGGCTATTGTCAGGGCGTTGGAGTCATCGCTGCCATCCTTCTGCTGGTCCTCGAGGAAGAAGACGCGTTCTGGCTTCTCAGCTCTATCGTTGAGGACCTCCTGCCCGCTTCGTATTATTCGCCGTCCCTCATAGGTTTATATTAAGAACAATAAAAAAAATTATTTAACCCAAAAAATTTATATAATGCATTAAATAGGAGTGCAAGCCGACCAGCGAGTGCTTCGTCAGTTGCTCGTCAACTTTCTACCTGCCGTCGATTCGCTACTGCGGGACCATGATATCGAGCTGTCGCTTATCGCACTTCCCTGGTATATCATTTATTATAATGTGTTATATGCTGGAATATTATAAATACTGTTTCACAATATATATGAGTATTCTATGTATATTTTTATTATTCATTATACATGATAAATTTTAGACATTATTACTTATTTTACATTATTTTTTAGTATGTTGTGTAGATTATTATTATGATACATCATGTACCTGCTGTAACATCCTAGAAATAAAATGTATATTTTTAATATATCAATTAATATTAAATAAAAAAGCAACATAAGTAACAAAAAAAATACAGAATATCTGTACGTGTGTATTATATAGTATGCAATAATATTTATAATTATATACTAATGTGACATTAATGAGTATTATAATGAACTATTTTAAATTTTCATTGTGTAGGTTCGTTTCGCTATTCGCTTCGTCTCTTCACATCCGAGTCTTACTCCGTTTGTGGGACCTTTTCTTGGCCGAAGGCTCGGTCGTCCTCTTCCGTGCGGCCATCGCCATGCTGCGGATGCGAGAATCGCACCTCCGCGAACTACAAAATTCCGCCGACATTTTTAATGCGCTGTCCGATCTTCCCCAGCAAATCCACGATGTCGACGAGCTCGTTGACGTGTCATTCGCTGTCGCCGGGACATTGAGCGACGTTTCATTGGACAGTTACCGTAGAAGACACTTGGCTTATCTAATGGCCGATAGAGGAACTCTTGTTGGAAACCCGGAATCTGCGAATAATTTGCCTAAACAGCACCTAAGCAGGTTGAAAACTTAATATTTTACAGTAAAAATAATGATAGTGTATGCTATTTGATACTTTTTTTCTATATAAATAGGAGGAAAATGAAGGCATCCCGTCCCTTGCTTCAGATGCTTCTCTTTGGGGATGAGGAAGACCAGGACGACATGCGGTCGAAAAACGTTCACCAGACTGAGCTGCTCGTCGACCTGCGGGAAGCCGTTCTTCAGATCGGTACTTTCCTCAAGTTTGCTGTAAATTAAATTCCGTACAAATTTATGTATTTCATTATAGGACGCCATTTCCAGAACAACGATCCCCGTCTGACGCAGATCTCGTTAGTGCCTGACTATTCGATGGAGAGCCACGCTAAAGATCACGAAATCTACGCAGGATTTTCCCGAAACAAGAAACGAAGAGCCAAGGCCCTTCTGGACTTTGAACGGCACGACGACGATGAACTAGGTTTCCGCAGAAACGATATTATCACTGTTATCAGTCAAAAGGACGAGGACTGCTGGATAGGCGAACTGAATGGTCTGCGGGGATGGTTTCCTGCCAAGTTCGTCGAGGTGAAAATATAAAAAATTCATAACAAATTATTTACAATGATCACGATTTTAAAATTTTTTCGTACGCTTTTTATTTATTCGTTAAAATATTTCTATAATTTATTTATGCTATTATTTATTTATTCCTATTTTAAATATAAAACAATTTGTACGAATTTTCTGAACAATTTTATTTTTTAGCTTTTGGACGAGCGTTCGAAGTTGTACAGCAGTGCAGGAGACGACTCGGTGAACGAGGGTATAGCACATCTGGTGCGGGGAACTCTGGCTCCGACGATCAAACACGTCCTTGAACACGGCATGAGGAAATCTTCCATTCTCGGTAAAGAAAAATATGAATTTCCAATAAAATGTGTTTGAAAAAATTTTTCCACATTATTTACAAACTACGATAAATTGTGGAAAATAATATGACATGAATATATCACGAAATAAATAAACTAGTAATACGGCAATTATTAATAAAAGCAACATTAAATACAATATTTATAGTAATATTAAAGTAATTATTTTGATATTTTATTTATAGACTATTACTTACTGTAATGTGAAAAACAATTTATTTTAATTTTTTTTGTACAAGGTGGTGCATGTCACCCTTGGCTGTTCATCGAGGAAGCTGCGACTCAGGAAGTCGAGAAGGACTTTGCTTCCGTTTATTCGCGACTCGTTCTCTGCAAAACATTCCGACTGGACGAGGACGGCAAAGTCCTGACCCCTGAAGAGGCAAATCGAAACATTGAAATTTGATAATAAATTTAATTTAGACAATCAATTGTTTTATGTAGCTCTTGTACCGTTGCGTCCAGGCAGTGAATGTCTCTCACGACGCCGTCCACGCTCAGATGGACGTCAAACTGCGTAGCCTCATCTGCATGGGACTCAACGAGCAAGTCCTCCATTTGTGGCTCGAAGTACTGGCGGCCTCTAACGATATTGTCAACAAATGGTATCTAATTTTAAGAATTAAAATGATCATATTTGTTCAATTAATCTGTTTTATTATACTACAGGTATTATCCAGGCAGTTTTCTGGCAAGTCCTGGCTGGGTTCAGGTCAAGTGCGACTTGCGGGTCCTGTCGCAATTCCCATTCATTCTAACGCCCGACTGGGAACTGCCACCGAACAAGAAAATCGCTGAAAGACAACCATTAAGAGAAGGTGTTCGAGATATGCTGGTTAAGCATCACCTCTTCAGCTGGGACTTATAAAAAAAAACATACATCACAAATATTTAACTTTTTTATTGTTTTTATTTATGATAGTTTTACTATTAATACTTTTCCGTTTGATTGACTAGTCGTGTTCTCGTTTGATGTTAAGTTCAGTTAAAATTTATCACGTGCTTTGTTTTTGACTGGTTCCGACAAATACAAAAAATACTACGATTTTGAATACAGTACAAAATCTCAACTACTTAATTTCATTCTTTCAGTACTTTTCAAAACGATTTCAACTTAGACATGTTTGAGTTGTGTGCTAACGTTTAGTTACAACTTATCGCAGAGTATGATGTTGTGATAAAATTTTTAAAAAAATCAAAATAGGAAAATTTGTTTATCAGCGTGACAAAACTTTTATTCACCGTTCTCACATGGATTCAGAGGATGAAAAACACAGATTACTTCAATCTTGCTGGGTGGTCGACAATGCCTTGTTTGTGTTTTATGATCTTTTCAAATTCAGATTTTAATTTTACTCTTTTACTTTTTTCCGCCTCGTTTTGCAGGACCTCCTTTAGCGGCAGGTGATTCCTCGCCCTTCTTCCTCTTGGCCGGAGGTTTCGTCTCTTCCTCCTCTTCTTCCAAGTCTTCCTCGTCCATCTCTTCCTCGCCCATTCCATCTTCATCGTCATCGTCTTCTCCTACGTACCGGTAGGCTGATTAAAAAAAAAAAACACAAACAATCATTCATGATTAAAATATTGAAAATGCAAAAGATGTTACCAACTCCATGGGCTCCAACCAAGTGAACAGGTCCCGAGCCTTTGATCAGTCGCAGTTTGACAGGCGCGTCATGAAAGACCAGGTCCAGGGCTCGCTGGAACTCTTTGCCGGGGACTAAGACAGCAATCAGTGTTTTGATGTTCGACTGGGCAAAACCAGTGGCTTCAGCCTCAATAACATTGACTTCTTCGCTTTCTGCGATTTCGGGACTGAGAATTGCCTGCTTGATCATGAGGCTGTGCCTCGGGATGGGGATGCCCTCTTCTTTTTCCTGTTTAGCGAGCGATTTTTCGGGGTTCCATTCAATTTCCTTGGTCTTGGCATCAAGCTGAACACCTGGGCGAAAAAAAATTATTTAAAAAGTCTGGCGGCCATTTTAGACGCTGGGTTACAAAGGCATGGCGCTTCTTTCACATTTCAGATGTTTTTAATGCTTTTTAAAATGAAATATAAAATGGCAGTGCGTCTGAATGAGGCTATAATGATAACTTACCCCAGAAATACTCTTCTTCGACCATTTTGTGAGAGTTTAGAGAGTAATAAAACTGATGCCGGCTTTTCCACGTGCTGTCAAACTAACGAGACTCGTTACGAATTGTCACGAAGGCTTCTGAAGCAAAGGCTTGCAGCGTTGCCAGATTCAAAATTTAATTGTTTTAATAATTATTTATCAAGCAAATAATATTCTAATAAATACAAAAATATTTATTTAATTCTTTTATCGATTTCTTTTTATTATTTTTTTACTTTAATTGTTAAATATAACATTAATCTTCTTCAGCGTTGCCACATTTTAAATTTAATTACATGAGAAATTATTAACTCAAATGTGTAATGTAATGAAAATTATGTGAACAAAAGATATTTCATTCAATTATCCAGATGTTTTGATTAATTATTTTGTACTTAAAATATTAATCAATATTATCCAGCGCTGCCAGGCTTCTCATCAAATTGTACTAATAATAATTTCTCAACATTTTTAAATAATAATGTGAGCAAAAATAATAAGTTTACTAGAAAACATATTTTTATTGATTACTTATATTTTGATTCTTAATTATTTAATTAATATCATCCAGCGTTGCCAGATCATGAAAAATAAACAGGTACGCTCTGCTCCGACCCCGTTTGTGTATGCACATAGTCATAAAAGTAAAATAAAAATAGCACAAAGTGTTACGTAAGGTTTCAGACTCTCAGAAGTTTTAAAATACACTTCAATTTTATTAAGTGCTACCAAAAGTATGTGAATATTTCACACATGGCGGAAATTTTTCATACATCACTGACATTGCTAATCGTCCGCCATGATAAACAAAACGCCCCAACATCTGTCGCTTTTTATTTTTTTTTTTTTATTTTTTTTTTTTTTTTTTTTTTTGAATTTCAATAATTTTTGGGATACATCTCCAGTGCAGCAAACAAGAATAATAAATGCGCGGGTCCTGAAAGGATTTTCTAACATTTTATTCATGAATTTCCTGCCGCCCTATAAAACAACACATCAAAAGTCCATTTGGATTATTTGCATGTCTTGCCGAGCAAGACAAAAGATATTATTTCGTCAATAAACACGTCAAAGGAGGTCGAATGGCTTTGTTATCAATATCACTAAACTCTATTCAGTTTTATATGTAAAATTCAACTTGGAAATAAGTATTTTTTTTATAGTAAACTAGCGTTTTGTATATGTGTTCTGTGCTGGTCTGCGTATAATAAAGGTGTTTGTAACCTAATTATGTATTTCTCCTTTCGTTTTTCGCACGAGCAGTTTCTTTAGGACGTGTTTTGTGGTCCCACTTGAAACTGATAATGTAGAAGCGCAATGCGTGGTGTTATCAAGTGTTACTAACCAGTTATCAGTGCGTTATTACTTGTTCAATGGCGTAGACTAGAGGTCTTCAAGAATCTTGACGTAACAAAGATCAGAGAATCTAGACCAGAATCTTAGAATCTTCATAAATCTCTAGCCTAATCGTAAGTAGGAGGGAATGATTCTGAAAATGTTTCTCAGAATCATGATTGCCTGTAAATATAAGTGAATGAAAAAGCCCTTTATTGGCTGCTTGGCCCTTGAGATGCACGCGGAGAAGTGCACGTACGCATATGACCTACAATCATATACTACTATTATTACTACTACTACTACTACGGCTGCTACTCCTACTGCTACTATTGTAACTACTACTACTACTACTAATGTTACAACTGGAGTTCTGTTAATTATGTGAGTGGCACTCGTACACTTATAACTTACTCATGGTGAACTACCATTACTATTAGTACTACTAGTAGTAGTGCGATCAGTACCATTACTACTATACTACTACCTACTCAAATACTTACTCACTTGCTCCCTTACTAGCTTCCTCACCTACTAAGTTACTTACTCAGTTATACCTATACTAACTTAACTTCTTACTTACTTACTAACTTAAACTTCCTTCGTTACTACTTACATACTTACTCACTCGCTCTCTTACTTACTCACCTTTTAAGATCCTTACTTATTCACATTCACTTAATCACTTAGCTATTTACTTACTTAGCCTTTTTACTTACTTACCAACTTACTAGCTTCCTTCCTGATTACTGACATACTTACTCACTCGCTCACTTAACTACCTTCTTACTAACTTTCCCTTACTAGCTTCCTTACTTACCTGCTAACTTACTAACTCCTTCCTTCCCTACTTCCTTTTACTTACTTGCTCAGTTGCTTTCTTACTTATTTACTGGCAGCTTCCTTCCTTTCTTCCTTGCTTACCTACTTACATCGACTAACTTATCTCTTACTAACTTCCTTCCTCCCTTACTACCTTACTTATTTACTTACATACTTAGTTTTCTACTCACTTGCTCACTTACTCTCGTACTTGGTTTCTTACTTACACTGGCGTACTAACTTCCTATTACGTGAATAATACTACATTTATTAAAACTAGAGCAGCTTGTTGTATATATACGTTGCACAGCTGTACTGAAGAGCATAGGGAAAGGGTTGAATGGGTCCTTTTCGTGGAAGCCCATGTTTGTATTTCTTTCCGTTATTAGCTTTCCCGTGGACCAGACACACATGAAGCTTCTGCTTCCACCTATAAACTGATAACACCCGATAACACCTTGATAACACGCTGATAACAATCACTGGACGAAGGCCAGGTTCTCTGCTTGTGTTTCTAATAGCTTCCTGTTGTTTATACATTTCCCTAAGAGGTTCAAACAGGACCCCAATCAATGATAACACTTGATAACGTGTTGATAACACTGTGAGCCTCTTATGGGAGGGCAGAGTGTTTCCATTGGTTGCCATTGAATGAGTTGTATAGCGGACTGATGAAGAACTTTTGCCAAGAAACATAATCCAATTCCTCTCTGTGTCTATGGATGCCCTTTCATCCGGCAAGATTAATTCCCAGTATAAATATATCAATCTAATTTTTACATGTTATCGTGCCTTAGTGTCCCTTCTATCCTGTTGTCACATGCTCTCAGTGATTATCAACTTTTAACATAAGTTATCACCAGGTATTGCGTGACTTGTGGACAGCACACGACTCATGGATGAAGTAAGCATAGCAACTGAAATTTCCCAGTTTATGTGTTATCGATCCTTGTCTCTTTGCGTTTATTGTTTTTATCAATAACATAGCATGGTAACTTATTGATAATATTCCTAAAATTTTCATATTTAATGCGAATCAGTTGAATTAATTCGAAAATTTACAAAGGGAAAGTTCCATTCTTCTATTCTATTATGCCATTGTTTGCTTTGGCAAATGAGATTCAATCGATTATCAAGTGTTATCAACCTGTTATCAGAGTGTTATCAACCGGTTCGTCCTCTTGGGACTGAAGTTTGTTTTAGAGCGAGATTCGATTGTCAAAACTTTCGGGGACACGAAATTCCAAACAACTATACCTTATCAACTCTCATCGTAAACTATTACGTGAATCTCGAGATTCTTTTTCAAGATTCTTATCAAACCGAATGAATGGGGACTCTTGACTTTGACTGAACGAACCGGTCACCTATTATCAACGTGTTATCAGATGTTATCACCTGGATTTATGGAGTGTCCTATTGTCAATGGGAAAGAAGAAAAGGGTTGGTTCACCTTACCTTGACAGAACAATTGAGTTCCAGTCGGTTCCCAGCTGCCGGGCAGACAACATCTCGCACTCTCTCTCTCGGATATCTATTTCTCAATAAAATTAATTCATTGTATTATTGCACTAAATAATTCGCCAAAAAAATTGAGGAAAAAAAATAATCAGGTAATTATGATTTCTTAAATGTCTACTTATTCATTATCATGAATTTGTAAATGACTCAGAAAGATTACGTTACATGTTGAATTGTGTAATTGCGTTATTTATGCAGTGAAAATAACAAATAGAACAAAAAAAAAGCTATTGTTAAGTCGAAAACTGCTTTTTGGTTTGACATTCGGACGACGCCATATAGAGATTGACGTGTCATTTGCATAACCGGAAAGGAAAGGTTAACCCCGGTTAACAATAACCCACATCACCAGAAAATCCTAATAAAAATTCGTAATATCATTTTCATACGTTTTAATAAACTTTAATGATTTAAGTGAATATTGTAAAGTAATTAGAGAAATGCTATATTTTTCATTAATATTATTTTAATTATAAATTGATTAATCAAGTGTTGATAACCGTCAGATGATAGAGAATGATGAATCACCTATTCCGCCACATATACGTATATAGGATAACCGCTCATTAATCATGTCATAAACTGGACCTCTGCTGTTATCAGAGTGTTATCATATGTTATCAGTCCATCTGTCGACATTGTGGATATACTGGATGAATAATTCATGCGGTGAATGTAGTTTGATACATGGACTTGGACTTTAAAAAAAATCTGAAAACTCGTTCCGCTATGTAAATTTTAAATACATTAAAACTGAATAGTATAACAATAAAGTATAATAGTTTTGACATCTCCTAGATTTAATTCAATTTAATTTAGTAGCAAAATGTATGTTATCACCTTATTTTCAAGTAGTAGGAACTTTTCATAAGTTAAGCTTTTTTCATAGGGGAAGAATTTTTTCATTAGGTTGTCCGAGAGTCTCTAGAGAACAATTCGCTATTTCCGTTTCTTACCTTGTCATGGGAAAAAAATAGTTTCCCCTGATAAAACGACGAGAAGAGGAAAAAATTTAATAGGAGAAAGAAAGTTGTTCGGAAGTTGAGTCGGAATTGAAAAAGAAAGTGAACAAAAAGATTTGTGGTGGGACTGGACTTCCGGAAAGAAATTAAACAGGGAAAAAGAAACAAAAAGAGATGAAGAGGGAAATAGAATAAGAAGAAAAAGAAGAAGAAGAAGAAGAAAGAAGAAAGAAGAGAATACTAGAGGAAAAGGAACTGAAAGAAGAAGAAGAAATCGGAAAGAAGATCTTGATGAAGGAGGAACACAAGGGAGAGAAGAAGAGGAAGAAGAAGAGGATGAGGTTGTAGAAGGACAAGAAGAAAAGAGTGAGCAGACAGAAGAGGAAGAGGAATAGGAAGCAAGAAACGAAGCAAGAAAGAAGGAGGAAGAAAGAAACAAAGAAAAAGAAAAAGACGAAAAGGAAGAGGAAGAAGAAGAAGACGACGACGAAAACGAAGAGAAGGAGGACGAAGATGGCGTTGATGAAGAAAGGGAAGAAAAAGAAGAAGATGGTACCTTTTCCCCATTAGTTTTAATGACCCATACATTATAGACTTCTTTCACTCGATTTATTTTAGCAATATATCTATAGTTTTTAATAATCGATTTATTGATCAATAAAGAGTTTATTGAGTTTGTTGAATATTTATCGATACATCAAAAACTGGCTTTATTGATCAGCGAACGAAAATTTATTGCTTGTAAAACTTGTCATTGATCTTTAATCAATTTTCAATACTTTTTAAGTTGATTTTTAAGTAATCTATCGAATATGTGGACAAATAGGAAATTCATAACACAAAGTATTACACTTGTCCACACAATCAGCAAGTTTCCTCTTATGCTATCATTGAATATCGATAAATTCATATTTAATCAGCCTAATGTTTGTCTAATTATAGTTTAATTGATAGCTTTATCGAATTTTTATTGACTTTTCGTCGTTGGTTTTATCGATCACAAATTAGTCTTTGTTCTTTTGCCAACTCAATTAACGTGGGAAGCTTTAAACTCGTTAGATCGATCAACTTCACTTTTTGCCTCACAATCCCCAACTGTTTTTGCTTGTAATTAAGGCTCATAACACATGACAACACGTAATAAGACATGACAACAATTAATATGAATCTTATCACGATTCTTACTTATCTCAGAAGGAGAGACTCACCGATTGTAAGCAGAAAGTGGAAAACTGAATCAGCAGTTTTGCGCTTTTCCAAGATGGTTGCCGAGAGAGTCGTTTAAAAAGACGGGTTATTTTTAATTTAATGTGTTTCTTTCTTTGTTCCAGAAGAAGGATTATCCCTGCGGAACGAGTGGACTAAAAAACAAAAAAAAAACTCTCAATTTGCTGTGACGAAAATACAAGACGCCGCCTCAGTGATTGCCATAAGAAACGCCGTACGTCCTTTTGCTTTGAATGGCTACGAGCGCCTGATTGTACCAAACAGCCAAGGGGATTCACTTACGAGATCCGGATTTGAAATTTGCGCCTGAATACCATGAACGTGTTAGTGATTGCTCTAAGAATTCATTCTGACTAGAAACAAGCCCCTTATTGTATGCTAGCCGTCTTAAGAGATTAGCAGTCTGTCTTGAAGTTTGCCCTTGAAGCGCGCCCTCCTTAGTGTTTGCCATAGAGAACGTCATACACAGTCTTTATATTGGCAACTAGCGCCTGATTCTGTACTAACCGCCGTAGTGGGTGAGCATTCCATTGTTGTTGTTTGCCCCTAAAGACAGGCCTTTGTGATAGCCATAAGTCATCCATTCAGGTTACCTAAAGGCGCCTGATTGTACCATAACCGCCAACAGGGTCTTAGCATTTCCTTTTTAACGTGTGTCCCTGAAAAGCATTGAATGTATGTGAGATCTATTGACTGGTGAGAGCTTGTTGCGGGGGGTATGAAATATATAAATGGGAAGCAGTGAGACATGGATATGCATTGTACATGAAAGGGGGGAAATTTGTAAGCCGAGCTGTGCTGTCGTCTGCTGTTGGAAGTCTCGTAGAATGATCAAGATACTCGACGCGACATGCGGCAGCTTGTAAACCAGTAAAACTCTTGAGAGGGATCATCTTGTTTCGAAATGGAGCTGGGAGCATCAATAAACGTCACCAACGAGACAGAAGCAGAATGCAGCAACCCACTAAACGATGTCGACTGGTTGCAACCCGGCTTATTGATATCCCTCATCGTTCTGGGTCTGATCAACGTGGCTGTCCTCTTAGGCAATTGCCTAGTGGTACTGGCAGTGTTTCTTGACTCGAGACTGCGGACAGTGACAAATTTGTTCATTGTTAGCCTGGCCATGGCCGATCTGTCGGTCGGAGTGGCTGTGTTGCCATTCAGTGCTTCGTTAGAAGTGCTCGATGTGTGGATCTACGGAGAGGTGTGGTGTTCTGTTTGGCTGGCAGTCGATGTTTGGATGTGCACTGCCTCTATTCTCAATCTGTGTGCCATTAGCTTAGATCGATATCTGGCTGTCACTCGACCTGTCGCCTATCCGTCACTGATGTCACCCACTCGAGCCAAGATCCTCATTGCTTTAGTGTGGACCCTCAGTTTCGTCATCTGCTTCCCACCTCTGGTCGGTTGGAATGATCGAAAGGCAAACGTTACTGAAGGGTTTGCAGACAATAGAACGGACAATGGCTGCAACTGGACTTGCGAACTCACCAACGATGTGGGGTACGTTGTCTATTCCGCCCTGGGGAGTTTTTTCTTACCAACGCTCGTCATGCTCTTCTTCTACTGGAGGATTTACCGAGCTGCCGTCAAGACCATTAAAGCCATCAACCAAGGCTTTAAGACAACAAAGGTAGTACATCAAACTTCTTTTTTTTCCTTTAAAACCGAAAGCAATGTTGTGATACCAAAGTTCGGGATTGCTTACAAACTTGTCGTGCTTCTCCAGTTTGTACTGATGCTCCCAACAATCTCAACTAAGTAATTGGAAACCTGCACACAATCGATAGAACAGCCCCAGAAAAGCAGAAAATCACCTCGAACAGACGACATTACTAACACATTATGACAATAATATCAGATACGATTTATCTTTCGTAAAGTTTCGCTAAAACCGAGTTCTTGTAGCCATAAACTTCCATTAGACTTAGCAGCTTAGGTTGCCTGATCTCGTTAGTCTTTCTTGAAAGTAGTAAAGTTTATTAAGTAAGTAGCATAGTATTTATCACGAAATATCTCACGGAGGAGATTACAACTTCAAGCGGATTGAAACCTAGTGTTCCACTGTAATCCGTTCCCATACATTCCACTCGGTTCAGTTTAATCAAGGCGACCGCCTCCCAGAACTTTCTCGTTCACTGAGTCGCGGCTTATTCTTCCTTCATTTCACGGTGAAACGAATATGAACAGTGAATGTACTCAATGGTGTCAATGTCAACAAGCGGAGGAGGGTACACATTAACCGGAGCAAAAAAGGAGGTTCATTCAAGGCGAGGTTACGTGTACCCAGAGATAAGGTGAGACGACTTCGGTTTAAGCCGTGCGGTTTAGCTTAAACAGATCCAAGTTTAATTGAGACGAACTTTTCAATGTACTCAATGACTTTATCACTTTCCGAAAAGTTTGATTAAAAGAGCAGCAACTCGTTTCCAAGTTTGCAAGAGCTGATATAATCCTGGCCTGAGTTTGTTTTTGGCAGTAAATTTATTTTTAACTGCGCCACACACAACAGCACACACCTGAATCTTATCGATCTGACGTCGTTTCAATTATCCATGCAGGAAAGCAGCGGTCGCTCGGGCCAATTTGCAGAGAAGTCGGAACGTTTGACATTACGCATCCACCGAGGAAGAGCCAGTCAACGACCCTTGACGTCCGTACTCCTTGCCAAGCACGGTCCTCCAGGGTTCGGTCCAGCACTGGCAGGACTGGGGAGCCGAGAAATGGCCCGGCTAACGATGGCCCTGAAGAATCAGTTCCGGGGTCTCGGAGGTCCTCCAACAGTTTCAGCGTTGAAAACGACGTATCGTCTCAGCGAAGAACCAGCACCCGGTCCAGGGACGACCCCTGGTTTCGCCGGGATACGATCTGCGAAGTATGCGGCTCCTGCAGTCGCCATTACCATTACAGGAAATGTTCAGTTGCCAGCGCTTCGACGGGTTCAAGGTCAAGTTCAAGGTCACGCGAGCATGGTCCCAGCGCCTCAAGGTCATGCGGGAGCTCCCTGCACGTCGAGACCTCGTTTTGTAACGGTCCCGTGAAATCAGGGGCAAAGAGCCAAAGGCGAAAATCTGACGGTTCCAGAAAGAAGAGCTGCAAACGCAGCGGTAGCACTGGGTCGGGGCAGAATGAATTACACGCGGCCATAGCGACGGTCGATCCATCAGCGGGCCTGGAACAGCCTCCCTCGCGACCCGTTCATAAACTGAACCGAAGAAACATTAAGGCGCACGTCAAGAGGTTCAAGACCGAGACGAAAGCTGCCAAAACAGTAGGAGTCATTGTAGGAGGATTTATTTTTTGCTGGCTTCCTTTCTTCACCATGTACATTATACGAGCCTTTTGCCCCGAGTGTATCCCTCCTTTGTTGTTCTCGGTCCTCTTCTGGCTCGGATACTGCAATTCAGCCATCAACCCCTGTATTTACGCTCTCTTCAGTAAAGATTTCCGCTTCGCCTTCAAGAAGATTCTCTGCAACTGTCACTGCACCAAAAAATCTCACGGGCTCCATTCCCAAGCCAAACCGCCGCAGCTGATTCTCTTCAGCGAGGATAGCGACAACGCTAACGAAGAACATTCAGAATCTAATTGAATAATCTTTTACTACTGCTTGCGATTTATGTTCGATTGTTTGGACAGATGTATCTAGTCAACCATCTCGTGTATTGCTGTCCTCATTTCGCGCCTTTTCTGTTTGACCATGGATAATTATAGCTAGTTGTAATACAATGGGTTGTGAAGAAACAATACACTCATGACACCGTACTGAACAATAGAATTAACTTTACAAAGCTTAATATGTAATACAAGGGTACTATAACAAACTAATAGAATAGAAACCAGCTTCTGGATTCGCTTCTGGAATACAAAATTTTCTATTAAGTACAGAACGGGTTTTGTGTTGTGATACACGCTTGATGTCCACGCAACACAATGAAAGTTTTCTCAGTCGTGAAAGTTTTTTTTCCTATACCACGTTAATGGCGAAGGCTTTTATTGAAAATCCTTGTTTCTTACAAGCCAATCTGCACGATTCGATGCGACAGCCGAGGTAACAGAAGCACCGAGAGAACCTTGTTATACAATCCGCGGACCGACTAACCCCAGGCGATTTATAATTTAGTGAATAATCAAGGTAATCAGGATGATAACACGTGATAACATAATGATAACAGTGATAGCACTATCGTGACTGAATGAAAGAATCCTGTATCTAAATCTCAATTGAAGCAATAGGGCCCTGTGAATGTTTTAGGGTCCAGTCCCTTCTGATTCACTTTTAGGGACGTCCTGGAGCCCTTGTGGCCCTTAACCACAGGACCTAAAGGACTCTTTTGCGACCTAGATCACACTTTAAGGGCTTAGGACCCTCCAGAATCCTGTTAGGGGTCTTTGTAAACTCGATTCCATTAGGGCTATCACTAGTGTTGATAACGACTTCTGGGGCTCCATGATTAGGGTCCTTTACGCTGTACTTGTTTGATTGGGATAATCCTTTTCAGATCCATTTTTAATCATTCAAGTGGCCCCTTGGACATGGTTTAAGAGACCCTTTAGGGCCCAAAGTCAGAGTGTAAGGTCTAACGGGACCGTTCCCAATCCTAGTTGGGTCGTTATGACAAATCCCGTTAGGGCCCTCACGGAGGCCCCAAAGCCGTTAAAGGGCTTTATGTAACCGATTTATGATCCATTCCGTTCATTAGACTTCTGGTAAATACCTAAAAGATATCCTTTGGGCCCTACATCATCACTGAAGGGCCAGAATCCTACCGGAGCCTATATGAACCCGTAGTGGCTCTATTAGGACCCTCACTGAAATTTAAGGCCCGTTTCGGACCCTTGTTGGGGCTCTTAATTAGTTTGATTCACCAATAGGACCCCATCCGAACAAAATCATCATTCATGGGCCTTTATGGACCAGAACTACAGAACCTAATGGAACCTTTTGTGGTCAGGTTCAAATTTTAAGGGTCCTTTCCAGTCCCTTTACAACCACTACTTATAGGAGGCCCTAAGGGCCCCCGTTCTGGACCTAAAATACTCCAGGAATCATTTATGACCCTCTTTTCGGACATCTAAGGGGCCCGTAGGTACTACAGATCCATCAAGGGGCTGATTCTTTATTTCGGGTCCTATTTGTTCAAGTCCCACAGGTTCCTATTTCTGGTATTAAGGAGCAATAGGTTAGACAATTTCCTTAATCTCCACAGACCGTTACAGAGATTAAGAGGTTCTGTGTTTCAGCGGGGTCCTATATTCTGGAGGGGCCCTATTTTTATTGCAGGGGATTAAAAGTTACACCATACGACCCATTAGTCATTTTACGGCCCTTTTTTCGCGTCGATTACAGATTCCTGTCAGATGTGTGTTAATAGTGGCGGTATTGCCATATAACTGAGATAGTAGCAAGTTAATAACAGGTTGACAGCATGCTGATAATAATATTTAAACTTGAAACCAATTAAATTCAATTAAACTTTTCAAGAGTTTCAAATGTAAAAAGAAACGAGACGTGACGCTGGTAGTGATCTATCGATCGAAAAACAGTCGCAGGCACTCCATTATCGTATGATAACACGTGATAACAACAAGGGATAACTTCTAAGACGTTATCCATGGTTACTATGGTAACCACGATAATCGTTTGCACAAGGTAATGAGCCGCTTTGTATCGCCACTGAACACACGGTACCTGATTTAGTGTCATTTGTTACAATTCCCCCCCCCCCAGTTTAAATCTTTCCCACGAGGGTTCTGAAACTCCCGCCTAAGCTTCTTAGGCACACGGTGGTGTTATCATCATGCTATCACCTGTTATCGTCTTATTACCACTCCAGTGTTGCCGTCTCCCATTAAGTGTCATTACTGCCATGACAATAGCGCCGCAAATGACACGTCATTGAAAAATCAATTATTTGAACTGAACGAAATCCTTTTAAAAATTAACTTTAAATTAAATTCAATAATAATAATCAAAAACATTGTTTTAGTACGTAATTGTAATTAAACTAAATATTTGCGATTTCATTTGATTCAGAGCATGGTAAACGAAATAATGTTCGGTACCAAACAATGTTCGTCGAACAAAAATTTGTTCGATACCGAAAACACTCTACTTCCACGGCTTACATATGTTAATAACATCGGACAAAAAATGTGTACGTGCAAGCAAAAACTGTTCGGCACCGAACAATATTCGTCGCGTTCGCTCACTCAACAATCGAACTTGTTTTTAGAACAGTCGAGGTTTTCTCGTTTTGTTCGACGATGAACACGGCAACTCCATTGAATATTTGTTCGGCGACGATTTTGTTCGGTCTGCTGAATCCCAGAATCCTGAGCGACACATTAAACTGGTCCGTAACGTTCAGATTTTCTGAAACCGCGTTGATCTCCAGTCGATTTCCATCAATAATCAAGTTATTGGCTATGGATTGGCGATCGATCGATTCCGGTTCGATCAGGTGACAATCGTTCGGCGACATGTCCCACTGTTGAATTGCAGTGCTGTCCAGCCCCGTAATGTTACCTGAAATTAATTAAAATATAATTATTCATGATTCCTAAAATTCTTGATTTTTATAACTCATGATTCTGAGAGCCATGCTGGCTTTGCAACAATTAGAATTGTTAATTTCCCCTTTACGTTTGTTTACACAATTACCGAAGTGCGCCAAGAAACAACACCAAAGCGCTTGTTGTCATGGCAACGATTCACTTGAAGTGATTCCCACACCCCGTCGGGTTACAATAGTGAGTCAACAATGAGTCGGAATGGAGCCGGTGCCAAGATTTAAGGCGCTAATTCGATAATAATCATAATTATTAATGAACGGAACCTAGTATGTAAGTTTCAGCTAATGGATGCTCTTGCAGAAAAATCAGATTTCCATTAAGTTCTTGTATTCCGGTAGTACTCTGCTGGTTGCTGACACTGGAACTGTTAACAAGGCAGCTAACGGCTACTGGATGTTGCTTTTCATCCAAGCAGTGCTTGGGAAGGAAATCCGTGTTCCAGGAACTGGAACAAGTGATTTGGTACCAGTCTTTGCCGTCGGGAAATGAATATCCGGGTAAGCAGTATACCATGGCAGTGGTACCATTGAAAGAAGCTGCTGCATTTTCTGGTAGTTTGGGAAGACCTTGGCATTCAGCTATAAATATAATAAGAAGTTGCAAGGTGAACTTTTCATATGGCTTAATGGGTTAAAGACTTGACTTTTAATGTGGAGGCCCGGGGTTCAATCCCAGCCCCAAGAAATTTTTTTCCTTCGCACTGAATTGATCCTACGTCTATTCAGTTATGTAATCATATGGCGTACCAAGCAGTCAATAAAGTTTAATATTCAGTTTAAGGAAATCAATCCTATCTGAACGGTTAATCCACTGAGCCGATACCACCACGCGACGCGACTAATCTAAAGCTAGTCTTTCTATTCAAGTTTAACCAAACGGATCTATTACAATACTAAATCGACTAATGTAATTAGTTACACAGACTTACTGGTTTTGTCGACTATAATGTAGATAATCGAAGCCGCAAAAGCAGCAAACGCAGCTCCAATAACAGCATAGAGAACCTTAGCACCCATTTCGTGGTACCTTAGGCAAACAAAATAACTGGAAACAAAAATGTGTTGAAATATGTTTAATACTAGATTTCCTTATCTCCGGGGCGTTACTTGGTTATCAAGCTGCGTTTTACGAGCGTGTAAACAACCCGCTAGAAAGATTAGGGGCATCGTAAAATATATACTGCTCTTTCGCAAAAAAGAAGAAAAGACTCAGTGCATGAATCTATACGAAAGCCAAGACTTTATGCATTTCGTGACGTCCTAATGTGAATATATTGAAAGTGATAGCCACTTCTTCACCCAGAGCTTTCAGGCCAACCTGCTGTGAAGCTTTGAATCACACAGTCCCAGCGACTTGTAATTCCAGTTCGAGAGTAAATATTACATCCATAAAAAAGTTACGGAAACGTAATGCAATTATTAATATAATACAGTGAAAAAAACCTTTTTTTTTTATTTAAGAGCAACCTCATCTAGCCGGAAGGTATAAATACTTTTGATAATGAGAACTAGATGGTATCACCTGTCAGATTTCAGATAGAGCACAAAGGAATGGTAGAAATATGCAAGAACAATGAAACAAAGTTATCACAGTCTTCATTTGCCTTCAAGCAAACTTATACATGCATCAAAGACGTTAAAATCAAATTTTACAACAAATTATCCAGATTTTTCAATTGATTTAATCATTGCAAATTTGGTTGAATTTATAGACCATCAACAACAAGAGGGCGAGTTTAGCAGAAATAGTAGGCAACGTTTTAGCCACTCACCACTTAAGTCCACCGACTTCCCGCTAGGGTAAACGATTCCAGCGCCTCTGTAGGCTAATACTGAACTAGTAAGTTACCGATTGAAACAAATGACGTTAAATTTGTATTTTTAAGCATCATTATTATGTTATTCCTATTTATGTTTCTTTTTTTAACTCTATAATCTATGTTTGGAGATGGGAGGTCGCTCCAAGGATTTGTTACATGTCCGCTCGCTAGATGCTTGATATATAGGGACCGTGCGTGGCCTATAGAGGCGCTGCAATCGCATCTTCTAGCGGCAAGTCGCTTAAGTTTCGGGGTGATCTGTCAATAAGCCGAAAATACAAAAACAATGGAAAAGAAGCGAATTTTAGTTCTAAAACACGGATTTAAGCCGATAATTATCCATGGTATGCGCCCTAGTACTAAAATGAAGGGAGAAAAGCTTATTAAGCACGTTTCAAACTTGAAAGAGACAATAATAATCAATTCGGATAACTTTTCAACGATAACCTCGTCGGTCCTGCGGCAAACAAATATCAGAGAGCCTCCAGTCTCCGTTGAACGGAAGGTAACATAGGCGTAGAGTACGGGGGGGGGGGGGCTCGGGGCTTCAGCCCCCCCCCCCCGGGACCAGGATAGCACCTAGCGCAAAATGCTAATGACTACAGCTGCACAATTTATGAGTGTAAATACCTAGCAGCTTGAAATAGGGCAAAATACACGGAAAGCACAAAGCCTTGAGATATAGCTATCCTGGGTTCAGAACCGTTTTTTGAACGGCTCTTGAACGGCTCAACTCTGTTGAACCGAACCGTTAAACCGAAACCGTGCTCTGGAGAACTGAACCATGAACCGAACCAGAACCGCAGCTCCAAGCTTTGATCCGCTTTTGAACCGGTTCACGGTTCCATTACGGTTTCAGCAAATAAATAGAAAAATAGATCCTAATAATCAGACCTCTCCAGATATTTGTGCTCGAGGCGGTTTGTAGAAGGGCAAGCTAGGTTGCCGGTACGCGTGACCTTGAATCGACCAATTACAGTTGGTCTTGCATATCTGCGCGCAACCAATCATATTTGTTTTCTTGAGTGGATTCGCGTCTGGCTACCCCAGTTTCCGTTGTCGCAGAGTGCGTTGAAGGTCAACGTGTGATCCGTGCTGAACCGGAACCGGAGCCGTTCATTTCTAAGACTGAACCGCTCATCACTGTTTGTGACTAGCACAGCAGTCAGAAGAGTTCAAATATACGCAGAGGAATGAAAGGAATCAAAAAGTATTTCCAAAGTGTGACTCGCCCAGATCAGCCGAGCGCAAGTATGGATGCCTCTTCTTCTGGGTCTCCAGGACCAGCATCTGTCCAAGAGAGTGCACAGCAATCTGAGGCAAGCCGTCACATGAAGGCACCTTCCGAAGGTAAATCAATTTCTACAATTTTCGTAGAAAAGGAACGTAACATATGTTACGTTCGGTAACATATAACATATATGTCGTATTGTAACATATATGTCGGTGTCATTGTTATAGTCACCGAATTGGTGGTTTCTAAATCCAGGCGGACCTTTCAAGGTAGTTGGAAAATTAAATATTCGTGGCTTACATACGACGGCAAAATCGGGCGCACTTTCTGCACAGTTTGTACCCAAGCTGTCCAGATGAAGATGCCACTGCCAACTTCTTCAAGAGAAAAAGATTCTTACGCAGCGTTTGTCAAGGAAGGTTTCTATAACTGGAAAAAAAGCCCTTCAAAGGTATCAAAGTCACGAGTCGCCAGAACTGCATAGAGCTGCACTAAAAACAACCCAAGCAGTTCTGAACTGCAATCCAGTCACGGCACAGTTAGCAGTACAGAACAGGGTGGAGATGATAAGATCACGGGAAGCTCTCAGGAAAATACTCACATCAGTCCAGTATCTTGCTGTCCAGGGGATTCCCATACGAGGAAAGAACGACGAGATGTCGAATCTACAGCAGCTCCTAAGTCTTAGAGCAACTGACTCTCCAGTTTTGCAAGGTTGGTTAGAGCGCCCTGAGAAATATAAGTGGCTTTCGCCAGACATAATAAATGAGATGCTAGAGGATCTGGCTCATGCAACTCTACGTCGGCTTGGAGCAGAAGTAAAAACCGCAGATTTCTTTGCAATTATGTTAGACGAGACGTCGGACGTATCAACGAAAGAACAGGTGTCGGTTTGCGTACGATTTGTCGACGAGAAACTGAAAATTCACGAGGTGTTCCTCGGGTTCTACGAAACTTCCAGCACCACGAGTGAAGTCCTGGTAAACTTACTCTTAGACGTCCTCACTCGTTTCAGCTTTCCAGTCAAGAAGTGTCGCGGGCAATGCTATGACGGAGCTGCTAACATGTCGGGGCATCTGAGTGGTTTGCAGCAGAAGATCTTGGAAAGAGAAAAACGAGCTCTTTTTGTTCATTGTCGAGCGCACAATTTGAACTTGGTTGCGCAAGGTGCAATCGAAAATAACGATGAAATGTATCGAGTTATGCAGCAAGTTCAAAAATTTATATCGTTTGTTCGGGGTTCTCAAAAAGACTCCACTATTTCAAAGGATTCCAGAAAGAAGATGACACAAGTTTCCGCCCTTTCTGTCCTACACGATGGATTTTACGGAAGACCTCGATAATATCTTTAACTAGCAACTATGCAGCTATTATGGAGTGGCTGAGGGACTTCCGCAAACACAGCGAAAACCGTAAACAGTTCCCCGAAGCAGAGGGATTTTTAGAATGGTTTTTTAACTTCGACGTGTTCTTCAAACTGGAGATTCTACGAATCGTATTTACGACCGTTGAGGACGCGAATGTCTGTCTTCAAGGAATGCAGCTCAGTTTCCAGCGAGCTGCAAACGTGATCCAGACACTAAAGGAAGTTATCAAAAACGCTAGAGATCCGGCTAGGTTTGATCGTCTGTGGGAGGCTGCTATTATCTCTGCAAATCAGTTGGGACTTGACGAGCCGTATCTTCCAAGGAAAAGGAAACTTCCAGCAAGATTAGCCGGGTTCTCTTCGTCGGACAGCTGTTATCCTTCCTCACCTAAGGATCACTACAGGTAGTTTAAACGATACTTTTTCTCGAATACCTAAATTATTGGCAACTGTGTTCCACCAATATAGGCAGTTGTGTTATGCAACCATCGACTGTGGGTTGGAAACCTTTCTAGCCGTTTCGAACCAGAGGTTACAACCACACACCTGAAAAAAGTTGAAGAATTTGTAACGGGCAAGAGTACTATCGACTATATCAAAGAATTTTACTACGATGACTTTGATGATTACGGGAGACTTACACTGCATCGAGATAGTCTCCTGGATGCCGGAAAGTCCAAAAATGTTACTCTTCTCGATTTAGAAGACGTCGTGGCGTTCTTGTCAAAAGATGATTCAGCGGGTTTAGTTTCACTAATTCCAGAATTAGTAAAACTTGTCAGAATCGTTCTGACGATCCCAGTATCAACCTGCACGGCTGAGCGATCGTTTTCATCTCTCCGGCGGATCAAAACATATCTTCGCTCTACCATGACGCAAGAGCGGCTGAACCACGTTGCGTTGATTTCGTGACATGCCGACGTAGTTAGAGATTTGAATTTAGACGAAGTTTTGGATAACTTCATCAGAAGGGCTCCTGTAAGGGTTAACACGTTTGCTTTGCAAATGTGTTGAAACTTTATTTACTCTTGTTCTTTTGATTGTTTTCGCTACAATTGGAAGCAAAGTAATATATGTGTTAAAATAAATGCCTCGTTTGTCACTTTCACTCAAAAAGTAACAAGTTTTTACGTAAAGTGTATTATCAGTATTTAGCCCCCCCCCCCCCGACAATTTGGAACTCTACGCCTATGGAAGGTAAGGGACATCTATTGGAGCTTTAATCGAAATCATGTACTCCGTTTCAAAATATCTTTCTTATTATCCTTATACATAGGTCCAGAAGGAAGACCGAGAGGTTTTTCAACATCATTGCTCTTGCCAGGCTTGTAACTCGCTGTGCAAACATATTGCAGCAGTAATTAATGTTGTTAACCAGCCATCCATCTCCAAGACAAATTCTGAACAAGAATGGGGTAAGCCTGCTACTATTCTTCGTAAGGAATACAGTTCTGCAAAACAAATCCGAGACTGCGTCCCACTGAAACTAAAATTGTATGCTGAAGAGTTGCAGCCGTCTGAGATGCATCGGATGTGTGCAAGTAACACAGAATCAGCTCTTGCAAAAACGGTTATTGCTGAAACTGCAGCAGAGTCCAAAAAAAAATATTTATCCTTTATTGCTTGCCATGATTAAAGCTGTGATCGAAGTGGCAGCTCGAAGAGCGATAGCTAGGATTTTATCGGAATTTCAGCAAGGCAAGGATCTTTCACCAACCACAGCAGAGTCCCTCTACTTTCCAAAAATCTTGCCGTGCCACCGAGAGCGGTTGACCAAGAGGTAAACAAAATATATGAAAGTTAACTTCAAAACTGCAATGTATCTGTATGATTACATTGATTTTTCTTTTTCAAAGGAATCCTTGCCAGAAACGAAGGAAATTTTTTATTCTGCTAAAATTAAGCTTACTGAACAAAGGATCTTTGAAGTATGCTGTGACACCATTAGTCAAAGTGCAAGCGATTTATGGAGGCACGAGCGGAAAGTCAGAATTTCTAGTAGCAGTACGGCACACAGGATTAGAACTCGTCAGCGTGACTTCCAGGGATTGACTGCAGCTCTTCTGCAAGCAAAATCTTTCACTTCCAACAGCACTCAATATGGATTAAGAAATGAACAAGTGGCTATCGAACAGTATGCAAGTGTGATGAGAAGACATGTCGTTCCTTGTGGGCTTGTGATGAAAAGAAAATCAACCGTGGATTTGCTGCAGTCCAGACGGACTGAGCTATCTGAAGCCACTGGATCCTTCTGAGGAACCTATCCTGGTTGAAATTAAGTGTCCATCTTCGTGCTACGATACAGTGATTGTGGACGTAGACAAGAAAAGAGCAAATGTTCTTTATTTGTTGTATTCTAACGGAACCTTTCAGCTGAAGCAAAAACACGCGTATTTTACTCAAGTTCAGATTTCTATGTATATTTTGAACTTAAATTTGTGTCATTTTGTTATTTATTTTCCTCACCAACTCCTGGTTGTGCACGTCGATAAAGAAGAACTTTTCCTGAGCGATTTGGTACCAAAGATGGAAAAATTTTATTTTGATTCTATTTTACCGGCCATGATTCGATGAGTGTGTACTACCTGTCTTTAAAGAACCTTCCTTAGTTATTTTTCCAACAAAACTCGAGTAACTGCCAACATAACATTTTCATCAAGTAAGTGCAAGCGAACACATCTGTATTATGACAAATACTACGACATTGGCATGATACTATAATGACTACAGCATTAAGACACAACTGGAGAACTCATGTTAGTCAAGATGCAACAAATTCTAAAAATGGGGTCGATGCACGGAAGTAAGTCGTTATTCATTTCCTTTGATATCCTGAAACGTTTGACGTACCCGATTATTCTTTCAACATGTATTCGAACGCTGGCGATTTTGTAAGTATCATCCATCTCTGCGCCGCTAAACTGTGGTTTTTCCTTACTCGCGAACGGAGGCATTCTAACCTCTACGCGCTTATCTGCTGACGACGTTTTTATCCGAGGGAACCCTTTATCAGCAAGTATGACGTCGCCATGTTCCACTAACTCTGGAAAGGAGGAATCAACAGTGATGTTGGAATCAGTAGATCTTCCACCGTAAGCATGTGACACGAAAGAGATAAAACCGCTGGGTGAAATCGCCATTAAAAATTTTGCTGTAAACTTTCTTTTATACTGCGAATAAAAGTAAATTTGTTGCTCTACAGTCGGCGGTCACTCAAGGGAAATCTCAGTACAATCAATGATGGCTCGAAAATCTGGATACTTCTTTCGAAAGCATTCTGGCATTGTATCTTGAACTGCAAAACGGCTAGGTCAAAAAACGCAGTTCCAAAATTGATTGCTCAGCGTCTCCAGTACTTCCGTAAAGATCCTGGCAGCAGTAATCCTGTGGATCCCAAAAAGAACTGATATTGCAAGGAAGGGGAGTTCAAGTTTCAACTTGGTTAAGAAAATCGGCAGCCTGTTTTCATGCGATGTTTTGCGCACATTTACATTTTTAAATGGCTGAAGAATTGTGAGAAACAAGGCAAGTGGCACCCCACAAAGCGCGTCCATGGCCTCATCATTCCTAATGCTTGAAAAGCCTCCAAAAAATAGTTCCCCCTTTAGAGACCACATCCTCGTCAAATGCATCGTCAGGTCCAACTGCAACATCCACTGTTAGTCGAGTTTCTGTCGTTTGGGTTCTTTTTGCTGCTAGTGGTGGTATTGAACACATAGTTTTCCAACTGAACTTCCTTCCATTCGCAACTAAATGTGAATGAGCCCATACAGATATTCGCAGTCAAGTCAGCTTAGAAGACAAGATAGACATGAACGATGGAACAAATTGTAATGTGAGGTGCATGCAGTAAATACACTACCTACACTGATTTCTCCATATTTTTCTCCTCAAGGTATTCGTGCAACTCCTGGTCTTCTTGAAAGTTCATTACTTCAGCTTCATGCGATGAGCCAGCAGAATCAGTCAACGGATTCTGGCAGATCCTTTGATTTCGTTCTCGCTGATGTTTCTCGAATCGGCGTAAAGCACTATCAATATTCTTTCGTGCTGCATTGTAAACTTCCGGAAAAATGCTGGGATGATATGAGGGTGACAATGGGTGGTGGCTTCTCTTCCCGCCAACAAAGTGTTGCGAGCAAATGCGCGAACATTTAGTTGGAGACCACTTGGACGAATCTAACCTAAGAAGTCAATTAAAAATTTAAAAAAACATAATACACATTAAAAATGTGTAGGTACTATACTCGGAGGTTTGACGACGAGCCAAGTTTATCCAGTGTTCCCTTCTGCCTGGAAAACGGACATCATTTTTCCGAGGGAATGAATAAAATATGGTGCCTTCTGGGCTATTTTTCCTAGTGTTACTACAATTTACGACACAACAGTTCCTTCGACTCATCCTTAAGAATTAAAAAAACGATCTGAAGTGAAATAAAACGATCTGAATTTCAATGTTTTCTTATGGCGTTTGACTGACGTCGTACCCCCGTAGTTCCTATGTTGAACCGCTTGGAAGGCGCTGCAGTCTACGCACGGTTCCTATATGTATTCAGGAGTTCAGCCTTAATATTTTCCGAATAGTTTCATATACAAATAGCTTGTGTTTTGGACTGAGCGAGAACTTTCATTAAGTTCAGCTTGAAATTAATTGAGTAAGGGTCCTCGGAAACCTAGCATAAAGTGATTTCTAACAACTAGAACTTTCAGAGTAAGAAGAACGTTACTCACGGTCCAGACTGGAACTGTATTGCATGAAGCAATGCTGCCATGATTGTTTACTTTTCAGACAGAAGGTAAGTAAACAGTTAAGAATGTGATTTGATATACTCAGTGACTCCTTTCCAGTGTTCGGTAAATCGTTTGGCGATTTAAATCGCTCCTCTGTGATTTTGCGATTTGATTTAAATCGCCAGCAAATTTCGCGATTTTCGATTTTGATTTTGATTTTGAAACCTTAAAAATTCAAAATCACTTTCTAAATCGCGTCCCAGAATGCACTCTAGTTGCAGTCTTAATTCTTCTTTTACACCGTCCGACATTAGAACTTACAGCTTCGAGATATCTTTGAACTGCCCATATTTCCAGTAGTTTCTTTGGTATATTACGAACGTTTGTAACATTGACTTGTGACCTTGCGCTTCTTCTTCATAAGGTTGCAGTCATTTCAGTAAAAGTTATAGTATGTCCTCACGTGGGACTTATTCCAGTACAGCTTGCGAATCAGGTACAAATCACACAATGAGGAGATAGCTATTCCCGAAGTCATACCAGCATGCTTAGCGTGAACATAATGTTAGATCAAAGCTTGTGTGGAGCAGCTCAAGTGAAGCTTGGGATTTCCAAATTTAAAAAAAAAATTATGAATCTAATACTTTGTTTCATCGTTCTTACTTAAACGATTGGGTGTAAATGTAAATACGTAAGATTCAAACTAGTTAAGTTTCTTTCATTAGAAATGAGTTTCATGAGGGAGATAATTTTCCGATTTGAATCGCGGTTTAAATCGATTTTTGGTTTCAAAATGATTTTGATTTTGCGATTTGAAAATCCAAATCACTTATTTTCCGGACAAAATCAATGAGATTTAAATCGCGATTTAAATCAGTTCTGAGATCGGTGATTTTTTATTTGATTTAAATCACCAAAACCAAGTGATTTACCAAACACTGCTCCTTTCTTTAAAAAGATTACTGCAGGTCATGTTTCAGAACGGGGTTACGAGCGACGGACGAAGACGATTTATGACAATGCAGTCTGCAGAGGCATCCTCGAGCAAAAAACCTGTGGACAACGAAGACCAGCACCAACGACTGGAAGTCTTTTGAGGCTATTGTTCTTTCTATGTACTATCACACAAGATCAAATATTTGACATGAGAGCGTTGTTTTACCTGTTGTTTGGACTGCAAGAGAAGGCAATCTTACTGATGCAGTAATGTTTACCTCGAAACGCAGTGATCCATCACAGGTAATGTTAACCGGGAACAGGGTGGGCCGTGCCAATGGAGGGGCAAAGTGGGGTGGCTGCCCAGGGCCCAGAATTTCCTGGGGCCCATGACGGCTACTAGGGCCCTAACATTCCGACCACACTTTGAGTTGTTATTTTTTTGCCTGAGAGTGCGATTTACAAATTCCTAGTTACACATGACTAATTGATGATTAATTGATTTCTAATTGATTACTGATTCGAGTACTCCCTTGAGAATAGCCGCTTCCCAAGAGCTAACCTTTATCTCGACCAACCTTGGTTGATATACATGCCCAAGAACTGACACAGCTAATGCTTGAAATTTGCAGAAGCACTAGTACGAATTAAAAACTTCGCGCTGGGGCACCCGTGTCAGGCAAAGGTAAAAAATGCTTTTGAGAATAGTTATTCTCAGAGGGAGGGGCATAAGAATTTTGAGGGCTGGACTGCTAAGGCTTATGCACCATTTGGTTGAGTATCTATCAGCCCAGCGATTCACTTACAACTTCAGCCTTCAGTCTCTTTCTCTTGGTTTCGCGGCCTCGTTCTTTACGTCTCCGTCTGGTCTTGGTCTAAGCAACATTTCTTCCAGCGAGATCCAAGTATTTCATTCGACATAGGCGTACAGTACGGGGAAGCTCGGGGGCTTCAGCCCCCCCCCCTTGGGAACTAGGTATCAACTAGTGCTAGTGCAGAATGCGGATGACTGTAGCTGCGAAATTTTTGAATGAAATATTTGGCAACTTAAATAAAAGCAAAAAGGGGGTGAAACTAAAGAGCCCTGCGGTATGGCCAGTTAGGGACCTCTTAACACTTACCATCTTGGTAGTCAAACTATCTTCGAAATAAAAACACAAGGGTAGCCTGATTCTCAAGGAATTCAGCTTCGTTTGCACTTGGAAAAATTTATTTGTATATTGGCCCCATGGGATCTACATCTATTTGCACTCGGAGCGGAGATGTATTCGCGAATTTTTGAAAGTCCCATTTTTCAGTCCTTATCTGACTAGCAAAGCAGCTAGATGAGTTAAATATCCGCACGAAAATGAAAGTAGTCAAGAAAGATTTCACAGCATGGCTCGTCCTAATCGAGCGCAAGTATGTGTGCTGCTTCCTCTACCTCTTCAGGACAAGAATTAGGATCTGTCCATGTGTACGGGCAACCATCTGACAGGAAAGCCATCCGATAATAGCATCTACCGAAGGTACACTAATTTCCTAACTTCCCTTAATTCTCGTAGAAACGAATGTAAAAATAAATTTTATTGGTGTAGCCACCAAATCGGTGGTTTTACCAATGGGTGGACTTTCTGGGCTAGCTGGAAAAAGGAATATTGATGGTTTGACTGAATTAGTAAATTATCAATATCATTCTAACAATGTCAGTCTCAATCTGCACAGTTTAGCGTTCGTTTTCGTCTCTTGTGGCACAGAAGCGATTATACCACGTTGCGCTGGCACCGTGTCATACCCACGTAGTGAAAAATTAAATTTGGTCGTATTATTGGATGGTTTTATCAGAAGGCTCTTGTAAGTTTCAACACATTAGGGCTGAAAAGTCTTTTAAAGTTTTTTTTATCCTTATTGTATTTATTTAGCGACAAAATTATGTTAGGAATAAAGAACAAATGTGGGATAGTATGAAACACTTCGTAATTCAGTTTCAGTTATTAAGCGCAAAGGTGTTTACCCGAACTATGATACCTGAACTGAGCCCCCCCCACCCCCCTCCCCCGGGAATTTTGTTACTCTACGCCCATGTCACTCGATTATACAAGGTGTCTATTTTCAAACATGGTTGGTAAACCCCTGAGAGGGCATCAAAAGAGGAAGTTGGAAGAGTTAAGGGAAATAGAAGCCATCTAAAGTGCTGGCGCCTTGGAGAAGTTCTTGAAACGTCCAAGAATGGAATTGAAAAATTCAAGCACTTCGTGTGTGACACAAAGAATACCTACTTTTAAGATCAACATTTCTGCTACCTCGAATGTTTGTAACTCGAGGGCCCAGTCGAGCTATTGGACGGCTAGTGGACAGGAAGAATTCATGTGATGGATTCACATGTTCCAACTTGTGTACAATTCTTCTCAAACATCTCTTGAAGTAGGTATTGCGTCAAACAAGGTATTAGATTAATGAAGGATTACCCAAAGAGTACTTTGGACATGATTTCCCTAATGGTCCCTAGAATATATGAAAATTTTGTGTATTTCTTGAGGAATCAATGACAACATTTCATGCCTGAGTTACAAAATGACAAACTGAAGTAGGAAGATGCTCAACTAAAGCAAACTAAAACAACGAGTTAAATAATCCGGTGTAAATGTTATTACATTTGGCCAACATTCAGGGGCCCATGCTCTATGGATGTTCCAGGGTTTGGGCTTAACTTGAAAGTGCAGTAAATGAGACTGAATTGAACACTATTAGGAAAAACCGAGAATTTTGTGAATAGGACATCGTGAGGATAGACTGTGTGTTGTTAAGGCAAGGAAACGTGGGTGTTGGAACCTTTTCCTCCTGTCTTTGCCGAGTACAATGCACGAGCAAGAAACAACAGAGGATTTTAGGTACTTCACTTACCAGGCAGCTATATAGCAAGAAATTTACTGATATCATAAGGGTAAATTGTGAGCAATGAAAATTACAGTAAAAGGATTTACTAGCATCATCGTGGTTCAGCAAACAGTAATGTCGATGGAGTAGTAGGATCAGACTGCCCAGGGGCTTCGTGAGGCCCGGGGCAGGCCTAAAGCCCTGGCCCCTTTTTACCATGTTGATATAATTATAAGTGAAGATATGATAACTTACTTCGGTCTTTGTGCATTTAAGTAATCGAAAGCACAGACACGGATCTTGTTCTGCTAAGCACTCTTATTTGAGCCTTGTTGATCACAAGGGTTTCACATTTGCTCCTGTATAATCGTTCTGATACCCCCTTTACCAGACCAGAACACCTTCAGCATTACATACTCAGAACTCAGAACGCAGAACTTAATGGTGGGCTCACCGTGTTAGTGTCCCTTTCTGTCACAAACTCCAGATATTTAAATAGATGAATTAGTTTTACCCGTGGGGTATTTTTCAATTTTGGATAAATATTTGTCGTAACCTCTAGCGTACCCTTTGCCAATGTGCTCTCCGCTTTACAGATAGACCTGCGATGACAATTAAACTTGTCCTTTCTAGAGAGGTGAGTGGGCAATGTTCGTTACACTTGAAAGTGCTTTCACATGCTCACGTGTTTTTGCTCAGTTTCTCATTACAACACGTTCCACAAATAAGTTTTTCATGTACTTTGCCATAGTAACAGCGAGAGAAACTTAAATGCCTGAGATCTATTTACTGGCAAAGTCTGGGAATCACTGGTCGTGTAGGGAGACAAAATGTCAATTCGGGGACCTTTTTGCTGAATTAGTAAAGTGAAGCTCAGTTATCTATAGATTACTACGGTATTGTAGTACGCCCGCTACTAAGCTTGAGGTAAAATCAAACCATATTATGTGCAAGCGTATATGATCTTGATATGGGTTTACTGGATTGCATCTAACTATACTGCAATCAGAGTTCTAAAACAGGAAGAAATATCCTTCAGAAAAGTTCGCCACCCGTCATACAGTCAAACTTCTCACGCTGTTTCGTGCTGTTACGTGACAAATAATCCATGGGTTTTCGGGAGTTTTGTGATCGTTGTAAGAGCACGATGAGCAGAAAACTGCTTGTATGGCATAGTTTTACCTGGACTCTTTTGACATATAAAAATTCTTAACTGGTTATTTTAAAAGTAGGATAGCATAAAATAATTTGATAAATGATAACGAACATCCTTCACTTAGGAGCACTATACGAGGTGTCGAGTATGTATACACTTTTATCTTAATATTAAATTAGATCTCCGTCTTTCAAATTAGAAACTTTTACGGTTATTAGAGTCAGAAGACGCTACTTCAATTGCCACAAAGATTCCGCACGGATGAATTATGAAGGCGTGTTCGATTAGCAACGGTATTTCACTGCGTCAGTGACATTGAGTAATAAAGGTAGAGACGGCAAGGCAATGGAAGGGTATGGGGAATCCTTGACGCAGCGGTAAAGCCCCGAGCAGACGACAGCAGAAGACAAAGCGGTAACATGTTACCATGGTAACGGATCCGCTGATCGACCAAGACTTGGTGCGAATGATTAAGGAGATTTTTTTTTACAGTCAAGTTTAAAATTTATAAATTATTTATGCATTGTAATTTTCAGTATAAAACAGGGCGTATTTCTTGAACATTCATGTTATGAAAATAATTTTCCATAAATAAATATTACAGTCCAACAGTTTAGGCTTAACCCTCGCCGCCATCAGCTGATCGACTAGAATATTTTTTAAATGCTTATGAAAATTATATGTACACATTTTAACTAAGAAAAAAAAACATATTCCTGCATAAAATTTATTAATAATCACAAAGTTATTATCGTAAAGCTGTAATTCCCAGACCAAGTATCTCATAGACGGGACATAGCCTATCTCTAAGCATGGGATCCCGAGTGGCAGGGTTGCTGCCGGCTAAATCCCACCAAGGGCAATTGAGAATTCTTTTTAAGACTTAAAAATAACTTAAAAGTATTATAATAACTACTATAATGCTTAAATATAATTTTAAATTTTTTTCAGACTATTAAATATAATTTTTTGTACATAAAAATTATAAAAACAATAAAATAAATAACGGCTCGGTCAGCTGATAGTTCAGGCAACGCCCACTGATTCGTCAGAAACAGCCTGCGGGTATGTTAGACTCCGCCTGTGGTGGGAATTTTCGACTGCAGAGACATCTTTAGTATGCCACTCGCTGGTGGGAAGAAAGGCCCGTCTATGAGATACTTGGTCTGGGTTGTAATTCTTCATACATAAATATTGCAGTCCAGCAGTTTAGGTTAACCCTGTTATGTTACTGCCGCCAGGGTGGCGGTTTCGGCGCGTTCACTCTAGCCTTAAGGATGTCTTCTCTACCTTTATTACTCAATGATCAGTGACTTACATTATTTGATTATTTGGAACTGTTAAGATAGCCGCAGAAATAAAGAATAATAGAAATAAAGAAATAAACAATTTAATTCTTTAATACTAGATTAATGCAATTTAAGTTACTTGCAGGATGTTTTTATCGACAACATAGCTTCGGATCTGCTTTGTTTAGTGTACCACGTGGTCTCATTTACCGAATAGTTGCGGGTGCATACGGTAGAGGCCTACTCAGCAGCCTTTTTATCGTTTTGTTGAACTGAATATGCAGAGTAAAATATGAAGTATTTGGAAGGAGTCATTGCCATTATATTGCGGCATCCACATTCTATGGGTCATCTGCCGTCAAGTAGAAAGTTCTGTTGCTGGCCGAGTACGTGTACTCCTGAACATTTGAAGATAGTTAATTGAGAATTTTATAATTAGCTGTTTACTGATCGAACCACTTAGTAACTGTCCTCTAATTATGCTGATCATCTCAAATATACCTTCACTGAGAAGTCCATTAAATGTTTGGTATTCTACGTTTTTATAAAAAATATTCTTGCTGTAGAGCGATCCTTTCAAGATATGTGAAGAAGGTCGAGTATACCAGTATAGAACACCGTAGCATTTCACGAGCTTCTCAGTTAAGGTATTTTGGCAATAAATATAGTGAGGAGACCATTGCCAAGTAGTCCATTTAGCGAACCGGTCACGAAAACCAGTGAATTTAATATTTTCAAGAGTTCAGGGAACACCTATTCAGTCACAGAATTTATGGTTTTCGCTTGATGGCAGATGACCAAATGGCATGTGGATACCAGCAGTACAACTGTAACTGTCAAGTACTAACTGTTTTATGCTGCAAATTCAGCTTATGAAACCGATGAAAGGTAGCGGAAATCATGTAAGTTGAGCCTTGGAGCTCACTCAGTGATTTCTTGACAGACCTCTGTCGTCATTGCAGAGTAGCAGGGAAAAATCAGTCCTGAGATGTAGAGGAAAACGGAACTTCAAAACACTCGAGTCTCATGCGCGACCTTTCTACAATGACAGCGTGTGAATTTTAACATTTAAAAACAGGGCAAATAAAATAGTTTCACAAAAGCAGTTTTCTTTTAATCGTGACTCTTAGACCGGTCACGAAACTTCTGAAAAACCATGCATTATTAGTCAGTTAACAGCACGAAGCAGCATGGGAAGTTTGATCGTGTGACAGGTGGCAAATTTTTCTGAAGGGTCTTTCATCTTCTTTAGAACTCTGGATACGATACAAATAGATGACATTCAAAATATCCATATTAAGATTAAATATATCCATGCAAAATTGTTTGGTTCATTTAAAGTTCAGTAATAGGTGTAGTACAACGCCGTAGCAGACTGTAGATAGCTTAGTTTCACTTTACGAATTCAGCAGAAAGGGTTCCCGACTTGACGTTTTGTCCTTAACACACGATCCGTGACTCCCCAGATTTTGTCATTGAATAATCAAAGGATTGAAAAAGGGTGATCCATCTTAGTTATTCGAGTTTGTCTCACCGTTGCCATGGCGAAGTGCATGAAAAACTTATTCGTGGAACGTGTGTAATGAGAAACATAGTAAAAACAGTCGTGTTACAATAGAAAAGCAACCTCTGGTGTAACGCTCATTGTCACTCGATTCCTCACAGAAGAACGTACATGAAACCTACTGATAATCTTGAAATGGAGGTTCCAGTGGCAAAGTTCTTGATAATTTGGTTCATATTGTCTTCAACTGCAAAGGTATTGTACTGAAACATTTTCTCAAAACCCTGTTGTCTCTCAATATTACACTGTAGCCAACGGTAAACGAAAGCCTGGAACAGCGTCGGCACTTTAGAGTTGCCTTATTCGAGGTACTAAATTTCTTCTTCTAAAATACGTACCCGTAATATATTCGAAATATATAGGAGGCTATTGCTCAGAAGTTTATAAAAGGTCCAGACGGATCTGTTATTGGATATTCTGGTTTTTCTTCCGAGAGTCTGGATTGGATATCCAAACGTTTGAAATTCACGTAATCGAGCTTTTAATTTATAACTGTTATTCCCAGTAGTATTGTATACAAGGTAAGTTTTAAATGTATTTGGAACTGGACTAGATACACGATAGTGCCGCTGGATGATTACAAAATGGACCTCTTACCAAACGGAACGTGGACGGGAAGCATCGTTCCACTTCTGCGAAAGGTTCTAGTCGACTGAACTTACTCATATCCCAATAATTCAGTTTTCTAATTTGCTAGGAAGTTGACTATATGTTCAATTCCATACTTTTAAGCCACGAAATAGGACAGTACGTCGAGTATTCAGCTACAGATAACGAGGAACCTGTTGTACTTTACACTCAGCCTCCGTACGAAGAGAGTCGTTTGCTTGCACCAATAAAACCATTTTCATGGACAGTACTAATTTCAGTTAACCTCTGTTATATTAACGAAGACACATTCCTATAAAAACAGGTTTGGTTAATGTTGATTGCATTTATGGGTTTCGTGTCGATGGGTACGTATTACATTTTCATTGTCGAGAAGAAGCTACGACCAAAGGTTTCATCAAAGAAGATTCAAAAACCTGATAACGTACTCGAGGGAACTTGGCGAGTGCTTATGGGACAAGGTACTGTACTTTTAATGCTTTTACAACCAAGTAAGAGTCTGAATGTGCCTTCGCCAAATTGTTAGATATTGGAACAGGAATAGTTCTACTAGCTAAACAAAATGACGTTGAAAATGCAGGTGGGTTCCCAGAGACATACTATACCTCGCATCCCAAAAGACTGTGCGTTGCAGCATGGTGCCTTGCCGCCATTATATTCGTGAATGCTTACAGCAGCAGTTTCATATCTTACGCCTCGGCACCTAAGCTGATTTATCCCGCAAAATCCCTAGAAGACGTCGCTTACAGAAGCAACTTGCAGTTAGTTCTAGTCGGAACTAACCGACTGCAGTCCTTCTACGTAATCTTCGTTAATACAGCATATGTTGAAAGTTATTTTTTACTTCTACGATTTAATAGAACACTACTTCTCCCTTGTACAAGAAACTGGGAGAGCAACTTTCCGAGCATCCTGAAAACATTTTATCTCGACACAGATATTTGACCGAAAAAATTGCTACCGGTTGCTGTGTCGGATTGCTTGTAATACTACTCTATTCGTATTTGATTTTGCCACAAAGTTAATTTCATCGTGGCAGTTTGACTGGTTGCTGAAATCTCTACTGTTCCTGGATTACCAAAAATACGGACAGTGCCGTGCAACAGTTGCCAAAGAACCGCAGTACTGGGAACATTACGCTTTTGCTGGACAAAAAGGAGATCCTTTCATGAAAAACATATCCCAAGAGTAAGCTGTTCCTAATTTATAACATAGAATCAAGTCATCTGAACGTATATTTGCATTCCAACAGGGTCTTGTGGATGAGGGCACATGGATTTGTTTATCGTTTACTCTATTCAGAACTGAAACTTGCCGATAAATGTCTGACGCACCCTCTTCCCAAAGTTCGGCCGTTGAAACTCACCGACTTGATAAGCGTCTTTCTGATCTTGTGCTTTGGCTTTTTGCTAAGTGCTGCCATTTTCGTTGGAGAACTTTATATGGGCAAAAACCGCACAAAAAGTAAGGGCCAAACGAAATTAAGGCGTTGGGCGGTTTTGTCATAAACAAATTTTCTGCTTTTCACGTCAGCCTCCATCTTAGTGTTGTCAAAATTCTAGTTAGCACCTTTGCAAGAACTATCCTTTATGTTACAACTGAATGATCGAAATACGGAAACAGTTACCAAGCTTGTGTCACTGGATTGCTGTTTTAAATAATACACAAACATT
Organism: Eulimnadia texana; assembly: GCA_002872375.1. Classification (NCBI taxonomy): domain Eukaryota; kingdom Metazoa; phylum Arthropoda; class Branchiopoda; order Diplostraca; family Limnadiidae; genus Eulimnadia; species Eulimnadia texana. The sequence continues at coordinate 561,497 of NKDA01000011.1, forward strand.
GATACGCATACGCAGAAGATAAGTGAAGACTTCCTAAATCATAAAAGTGTCTCATCAAATCCCAGCAGCCAGAACAGCTGAGTTTTATCTTCAGAGAGGTCTTCATATTTCGTCTTCCTCTTTAGTGTTCTAATTATTCGTAATGACATTATTACTAGACGTGGATTTGGATTAGGAATTCAAACTAGGATTAGGGCCCTAAGGTAACAATTTTCGAAGTGTCTTATTCAAAATTAAAACTTACGACGAGATATATACTTTTTAATACTAGAGACCCTCGCAGCTTTGAAATTCCATTTGATTGTAGAAAAGCTTTAGCGTAGTATCCAGGACAATCGGTTGATCTAAAATAAGTTTCTAGTGTCACAGATCATTTGGCTGGTTCTAATAGATGAAGCTGTGTAAGTACAGCCATGAGCAAAAAAAAGTATCAACCTGGACTAAAGAAAAGTTGCTTTAGAATGAACTTATCTATTACTATATAGCGGTTAAATTCATAACAAGAGTGAATATTGAATTGAATTTAAGCTTTGAAAGTCTTCTCGCCTTGATTTGACCTCTGTGGTAGTGCTCAAGCTAATTTAAAAGCGATGTTGTTTAAATACAGGTGGATACTTTTTTTTTTGCTCGTGGCTGTACAAAATCAGTTTATGCTTACTGAAGAACAGGAGATATAACCCGACCACGTTGGATCATACACGAACGTTACTCTATCCCTCTTAAATTCGTGCCGAAGACTGAATCAGTTCACCAATAATGATGCGTTACTTTCCACAGAACTGGTCTGTATTATTTCTGCAAGAATTTCGTAAGAGGGTTAACGAAACCTTTGCATCATATCAGCCTCACGTACAAGCGGCTGACGTGCTTTTGCACGTACGTCAAAAATTCTCCTTAGGTTTAAGATATTTATGAGTGTATGCAAAACTTTATCATTATCAGAAGGCATAAATTTTCTTAAATCCAATAGTATATAAGTAGTGAAGAGAAGAATAAGAATAATGCATTAAATTAACGAAGAGAATTCCCACTTCAAACAGCAACCATCATAGAAACGAGATAAATACAATACTTTTTACAAACCACATGCAAGAAAATATCTTATATCTACATCACGCATAAAAGACACTCACGAAACTAGTCTTCGTATCAGTCTCTGGGGATAGATCGAGGGGCCTACTGAGCTCGGGTACTGTAAACCAAAGTATTGCTCAAAGAAAAAGTATTGCCTGACTCGACAACAGCCGCTGACTTTCTCACGTCATTTTTCGAGACAATTTTCAAAATTTTTCCATGAGAGTAGGTACACGAACCAAGACTTTTAAACTTTCATCCAAAGCCGTGTGAAAATTTTCCAAAAGCGCAGGTGCAGTACGTCAAAACTGAACTTAACATAATATAAAACCGTTGTTTAATATTAGCGTTATGAATTTTTCATAATGATAAATGTTTCCGCTACTTAGTGCATCGTAAGATTTCTAATAATAAAAACGTCTCAGGAAACAGTGAATATAAATGTGTTTCTCTTGTTTTCGGAAAGATCATAGAAAATCGCAGCATCCCTTCATTATAAATCACTTTATACAACGCAACAGCGTTGTATATGAGAAGTAAAAGTATTTCTAAATGATCTTAAAAACATTTACCAGCATTTGGAGCAATCTAAAAGGAAAAATCCAAAACTTCAACCCAGAAGAAATCAGAAAAGTTAATGGAAGTTAATTTGAAAACTGGGCTAGCTAAAGTAAATCACTAACGAAACCTGATAATCTCAGTGCGGTTACAGGCAGGACTAAAATATAGGTGTGGCAGCCTGTTAGAGCTTTGTGTAAAGAGTTCAAGATGGCCCTGCGTTGTGTTTAGGGTTAAGTAGATTTCCAAGATGGCTAATCAAAGTTAGATGGACGGCTAAAGTTTAGGCAGTTTATCGCTGACGATCAATCGTCACTTGAAATTTGATACTTGAAGACTGAATGACTGAAGACTGGATACTCCTCGGGGTCCCTTTTATACCGCGGAAGTAGTTAGTCATTGCGATACAATCACACGTGTACTTACTGATTGTTTCTAAGAAAGTTGCAGAATGTTGTGGAATCTTTCAACAAAAGGTTTTGGAATGTCACTAGAAAAGATTGCAATACAGGGATTTCACAATTATATATTTCTTAGTCATTTCACAAGATAAAGATTTCTCAACACTTTGTCTCGTTCTATAATACAACAAAAAATCTTACTGAAACGATGCTTTGCCTCTCGAACACCTGCCGCGATTTCCCACAAGATTTTCATGAATACATCGGGGATTTTTCTGGAGCAAAATGTGTCGTAGGCTTGTGAAGTTTCTCCCGACGTTGCTATGGTGAGGTAAGTAAAAAGTAGTTTCGAAGACCAAGTTTTATCCTGGAACGGGCATCAAGCCCCTTATATAACTGGTTGTAGCTCACATTTTCTCTCGATAGCTGTCGAAGGAGTCTGCCTGACGTCTAAATAGTCCACCACTGAAATGGCGTTTCAAGCGATGAACTTCGTTATAGTTTGCTTCATACTGATTTCAAGTACTAAGGTACGAACTATTTTTTGGTTCATGTCCCATATTTCAATTGAATTTGAAACTAAAACATTTCGCCTTTGTAATGAATTACGACCCCTCCAGCCCGTTCTAAGCAAAGAAGCGGAAAGACGTCGCCATGTTAGAGTTATATTTTACGAGGTATACTTTACAATATTAATAACAAGCAACATTTTACGAAGTCTCGTACCTCATATAAATAACAGGAAGCTACTGCTCAGCAGTTTATAAGAAGTCCGAATTGAACCATCATCGATTATTCAGGATTTTCATCCGAAAGTCTCGACTGGATATCGAGACGTCTAAATTTCACGTAATCCAATACATGCCATACATTGGAATTATAAATTACGAAGTTTAACTATAATAGAGACACGATTGTACCTTTGGATGATTACAAAATGGAACTCCTACCAAACGGCACTTGGGTGGGAAGTATCGTGCCACTTTTGCGAAAGGTTCTAGTTGACTGAACTTGCCATTCTAAGACTTTCAATTGAATTTCTGTTCCAATTAAAACAGGAGGTTGACTATATGTTCAATACCATTCTTCTCAGTCACGTCATATATCAGTACGTCGAGTATTCAGCCACGGATAACCATGAACTTATTGTTCTTTACACTCAGCCTCCGTACGAAGAAAGTCGTTTGCTTGCGCCAGTCAAGCCGTTTTCACTGACAGTAAACATTTCGACTGAGTTGTATGACATTCATGAAGCTATTGGCTGTGCATATACATATTTGGTTGGTTTTAATTGCCTTTACGGGCTTCATGTCTGTGGGTACATACTACGTTTTCCATGCTGATAAGAATTTAAGACCGACAATTGCACCAGGGAAGATTCAAAAACCTGATGATGTACTGGAGTCGTCGTTGCGTGTGTTTACAGGACAAGGTATTTAAAGCAGTTCATCTATCTCCCTGAATAATTAACCACTTAAAATAGTCAAGTAGTGAACTAAAAGTACGTTTATAAACAGGAGGGTTCCCGGAGACCTATTACTCCACATTGCGAAGAGGTTTTGCGCAGCAGTATGGTGCCTTGCGGCCATTGTATTCGTTAATGCGTATACTAGCAGTTTCATATCTTTTGCCACGACACCTAGGCTGATCTACCCAGTGAAAACCCTTGCTGATGCTGCGTATAAAAGCAACTTGCAGCTACTTCTGGTCGGAACTAATCGAGTGCCTTTCTTCTACGTAATCTGTTTTAAACACAAGCTACAATAGGATTTCTATACTTCTTGTTTACCTTTTCACAACAAAACAATACTTCACCCATTCTAAAGATCTTGGGAGAACAACTTACTAATTACCAGAAAACATTTTACCCCGACACAGATTTTTGACCGACAGAGTCGTTACAGGCTGCTGTGTCGGATTACTTGTAAGGCTTTAGTATCCTCATTCTGACAACTTGATAAAATTTGTGCTCCCCATGATAGAATAACTGGTTACTGAACTACCTTTTGCTGCTTGACAACCAAAAAACTGGACAGTGCCGAGCAACAATTACCAAAGAACCTCAATACTGGGAACACTACGCTTTTGTCGGACAGAAAGGCGATCCATTCATGAAAAATATATCTCAAGAATAAGCCTAATTTTATTTTAATTACAGAGCTTCTAGTCAGTAGGGCGCACATTTTTATTCCAATAGGGTCTTGTGGATCAGGGCACACGGGTTCATATATCATCTGTTCTACGCCAAACTGAAATCTGCCGATAAATGTTTGATTCACCCTCCTCCTAAAGTTCGGCCACTGAAACTTGTTGATTTGACCAGCATCTTTCTGATTCTTATTTTTTGGCTATTTTGTTAGCGCCATCATTTTTGTTGGAGAAGTTTACATGGGCAAACGTCGTGTCAAAAGGAAGCAGATTCAAGCAACGTGAAGATACGAGAGGCTTCTACGTACCGAGCTCTTACTTTTCACGAGCCAATTCTGAATTTTAACTCAGCGTAGTCAACTAGTATTAGGAGTTGCCCGATGGAAAATTCAGGGAGCTGAGCACACCCTGAAAGTCAACCTGAGACGGCCTGACCACCCTTAACCGCAACCTTAACAACCCTTATGAAAAATTTTTGGAACCTGAATCAGGCCCTGACGAGGTTCTCGATAGTCAACTACATGAATTTGCGCCTGGATACACCTGAAAGTAAGGGTCCTTCTAGTCCGCCTTCCAGGGACCTGAGAACAACAACCCTTGTAGTCCACCTTCCCGGTACCTGAAAATAAGGGTCCGTCTAGTCTACCTTTCAGGGACCAGAATGTAAGGGCCTTAGTCCTCCTTCCAGGGACCTGAAAGTAATGACCTTTTAGTCCACCTTCCAGGACCTGAAAGTAAGGACCTTCTAGTTTACCTTCCAGGGAACTGGAAGTAAGGATCTTCTAGACCACCTTCCAGAGACCTGAAAGTAAGGACCTTTCAGTCCACTTCCAGGAATCTGAAAATAAGGATCCTTCTAGTCCACCTTTCAGGGACGTGAAAATTTTCAAATATTAGGAAGTCTCATGGCAAAAAAAAAAAACCTAGAACGAATATTTGTTATTCTGTAATCTTGCTACTTAAACTTGTATGTACAGAACACAGTTGTTTACGTTCAGTTGGCAACACAATTCTGAACAGTGTTGCCAAATCTGCAGACACCACAGCTCAAAACTTCCATTGGTGATTCTAACTACGAAATATTTGGTTTTAAGTTTTAATATAAGCAAAATTTATTTTCATCACATTGGGCAATTCATTATGTAAATCATAAATAACAAAAATATATTATTATTAATTTCTAATTTTATAAAAAAAAAAGTTTGGCAACTCCTATACCCTCTACTTTAAGCCATTAGCGCTAGAAGCAATGGCTCCCTAGAGAATTACTCGCGTCGGTGCTGGAAACTTTCTCCTTTTTTAATCAACGTTTTAGCTAGGTTTCAAATAGTTCGAAGGATGACACCGCTTAAAACAAATAAAGGTAAGTTGTAATTTCCTTGTTCGAAACACGAAATTAAAAAATATCATTTGAATTGGCTTCTAATCAATCTTTTTCACTAAACTAGGGGCAAGTCAGTAAACCCGTGCAGAGCGAGATCGAGCCTCATCATCAGCAGCCAGAAACGAATTTGGGTACTTGGAAAAACGTATACAATTCAACCGCTAGACTAGATGATTGAGAACATGCCGGAAACAGATTTTTACTTTCAATATCAATTTCTTCGTTATTATCCATTATTGTTTACCAAATACACATATTATTCTATATGAAATTACTGTTGTCAGTTGAATCTTTTGTCATCGTAACATGCCGTTGGGAATCTTGCAATCCAGCATTCAGCTGGGTTATCTAGTAGTAAGGAAACTCCGAGCTGGCGTTTAGTACTTGGCTAAGGTACCTGAATGGAGGCTGTTCAGGTAGAACATAAGGGGAATTTTCGCAAAGGTTCAGTGTTGAGCTAAGGTACCTGAATGAGGGCTGTTAAGGTAGAACGTAAGGGGAATTTTCTTAAGGGTTAGTGTTGAGCTAAGGTATCTGATCAGCGGAATGGTAAGGGTGTAAGGGAACCTTAATTCTGCTTTTCAGGGGACATCTCAGGCCGTTCACAAGGGACCTGAAAGAGGGCCTTTCAGGCCCCTTAGACATCTAAATTTGTAGTTTTTATCCAGGTACCTGAAACCACCGGAAAGCGGCCAATTCCATGGTTTTCAGGTACCTGGCGTAGCCTATCCCTTCACTGAAGCCTAAGGGGGTTGTCAGGGGTATGTCCAGGTCCCTGAACCTTTGCTGAATTTTCCATCGGGTGTGTAAACTCTGTTTTGTCTACATGTACCTTAGTAATCTTAAACCAAAGCTTGCTGTTATAAATTCACTGGCATCCTTACGTCGTATTCATTCTACTTACGTGTAGATATCTAATGCTGCTGTAGAACACATCAAGACTGTGTTAAAAACTACCTTATACGAAATATGCAATAGAGCTGAACACACGGATTTAGAAATACACGTAAAGTTTCCAAACATACCATGTTTGCACTGCAGGACTTAATTCTAGTATAACTTACGAATCGGGAATAAACGATACGGTGAAGAGATTCCCGATGGAAAATTCAGCAAAGGTTCAGGGACCTGGACATACCCCTGACAACCCCCTTAGGCTTCAGTGAAGGGATAGGCTACGCCAGGTACCTGAAAACCATGGAATTGGCCGCTTTCCGGTGGTTTCAGGTACCTGGATAAAAACTACAAATTTAGATGTCTAAGGGGCCTGAAAGGCCCTCTTTCAGGTCCCTTGTGAACGGCCTGAGATGTCCCCTGAAAAGCAGAATTAAGGTTCCCTTACACCCTTACCATTCCGCTGATCAGATACCTTAGCTCAACACTAACCCTTAAGAAAATTCCCCTTACGTTCTACCTTAACAGCCCTCATTCAGGTACCTTAGCTCAACACTGAACCTTTGCGAAAATTCCCCTTATGTTCTACCTGAACAGCCTCCATTCAGGTACCTTAGCCAAGTACTAAACGCCAGCTCGGAGTTTCCTTACTACTAGATAACCCAGCTGAATGCTGGATTGCAAGATTCCCAACGGCATGTTACGATGACAAAAGATTCAACTGACAACAGTAATTTCATATAGAATAATATGTGTATTTGGTAAACAATAATGGATAATAACGAAGAAATTGATATTGAAAGTAAAAATCTGTTTCCGGCATGTTCTCAATCATCTAGTCTAGCGGTTGAATTGTATACGTTTTTCCAAGTACCCAAATTCGTTTCTGGCTGCTGATGATGAGGCTCGATCTCGCTCTGCACGGGTTTACTGACTTGCCCCTAGTTTAGTGAAAAAGATTGATTAGAAGCCAATTCAAATGATATTTTTTAATTTCGTGTTTCGAACAAGGAAATTACAACTTACCTTTATTTGTTTTAAGCGGTGTCATCCTTCGAACTATTTGAAACCTAGCTAAAACGTTGATTAAAAAAGGAGAAAGTTTCCAGCACCGACGCGAGTAATTCTCTAGGGAGCCATTGCTTCTAGCGCTAATGGCTTAAAGTAGAGGGTATAGGAGTTGCCAAACTTTTTTTTTTATAAAATTAGAAATTAATAATAATATATTTTTGTTATTTATGATTTACATAATGAATTGCCCAATGTGATGAAAATAAATTTTGCTTATATTAAAACTTAAAACCAAATATTTCGTAGTTAGAATCACCAATGGAAGTTTTGAGCTGTGGTGTCTGCAGATTTGGCAACACTGTTCAGAATTGTGTTGCCAACTGAACGTAAACAACTGTGTTCTGTACATACAAGTTTAAGTAGCAAGATTACAGAATAACAAATATTCGTTCTAGGTTTTTTTTTTTTGCCATGAGACTTCCTAATATTTGAAAATTTTCACGTCCCTGAAAGGTGGACTAGAAGGATCCTTATTTTCAGATTCCTGGAAGTGGACTGAAAGGTCCTTACTTTCAGGTCTCTGGAAGGTGGTCTAGAAGATCCTTACTTCCAGTTCCCTGGAAGGTAAACTAGAAGGTCCTTACTTTCAGGTCCTGGAAGGTGGACTAAAAGGTCATTACTTTCAGGTCCCTGGAAGGAGGACTAAGGCCCTTACATTCTGGTCCCTGAAAGGTAGACTAGACGGACCCTTATTTTCAGGTACCGGGAAGGTGGACTACAAGGGTTGTTGTTCTCAGGTCCCTGGAAGGCGGACTAGAAGGACCCTTACTTTCAGGTGTATCCAGGCGCAAATTCATGTAGTTGACTATCGAGAACCTCGTCAGGGCCTGATTCAGGTTCCAAAAATTTTTCATAAGGGTTGTTAAGGTTGCGGTTAAGGGTGGTCAGGCCGTCTCAGGTTGACTTTCAGGGTGTGCTCAGCTCCCTGAATTTTCCATCGGGTTGCTATCCCCAAAGTTATACCAATGTAGTATGCAGTGTAAACGTAGTGTAAGCGTGAGCTTTTTGTGACATAGTATATAGAAACGTTTACGTTCAGCAAGTAATCCGATTTCGCGTTCCTTTTACTATTCGTTTCTTTGTATAAGAACATGGATACTAGTGTATGAATACATTGACTAGCGATTAAGTTTATTTTGATCACTTTTAAGAATTATTTGTTTTGAACACTCCTTACGTGAACGTGCGTTTACCACTGATCCACAAGTAGAACGTCGCCGGAACTGAGCGGTCTTTCCTGAATCTGATCTTTCATTTATATCTGACTCCATGCAAGAATGTCCCTTTTCACGGTTTTTCTGTTCTCCGTTGCTATTGGAATTTAATTAAACATAAATGCTTGTTTTAGAAAATTTCACTGGCAATGGGTAATACTTGGTGTTGCTGTCCTCGCAAAACGTAACTGCCACTTGCCTCGATATACCAGACGACTTTTCACGATGAAAACCAAGTGTTATGAAGATTAAAGTGTTCCTTGAGAAATTTTTTGTTCCTGAGAAAGTACAAGATTTTAACATCTATTCTCCCCTTGTGTGTTTTTATTAGTGCCCTTTTTAGTAGTCTCGTTGCTGACTTGAGAGGAGTGGAGCTTGATACTAGTCCTCGAACCCTCCGGCGAACACATGTGGACAAAATAGCCGGACCGTCCTAAGTCTATGTCGTCAACCATCAAACAATCCTCTGAGTATAAGAAAGTGGTCGTATGAATTCCTGTGATCTAGAAAACAGTATCTCCGACACGTTTAGAGGTGTGTGGCCCTTCTAGACGACCAGCAATGATGAATTTATGGTCCAACACACATATTACAGTTTTATTATACTTTCCCTATTTATTTCTCTGTGGCTGGTTAATCAACATATTAGCTATAAATGAAGCTACGGGACCCGGTAACAGCTGCAGATTTTTCATGGTACATTCTTGGAAATGGTGAACTTGAAAAAAAATAAAAATACAGAGTACTGTTGAACAGTTATTTGAGTTTGTTCAAGATGTATGTGTTATCTTCTCAATCCAGCAGGTGCTCTGTGCGACCTTCACGTAGTATTTCGTAGTTTAAGCAGTTAGGACACAGGAAGGTATAACGACTTTAAGCTACGACATGCAAAACCGAAGGAATTCGGCTCCTATGAGATGAGATCCTTCTCGAAAACAATGAGACTTGGAAATGAAACAAGCATTTGCTAGTGCTAGTTTGGGATATCCTTTCGTGGAATACACAGTCGCAAAATAGAAACGTATGACTCTTCTTCCTTCCCACTGAGACGTTCAAACACCCGATAGGCATAAGACATTTTTTAGCTCAAGATAGTCAACCAGAGGCCTAATCCCAATACCACAACGGCCTATAGAATTACCTTAACTTTAAAACCATCTTAAAATGCCCTCGGTTTGATGTTTTGCCTCTAATACACCACGCAGCTGCTATTTCCCTTGTAACGTTCATGAATAATTTCTAGTTGTGACTTCAGGAAACATGTCCCTTGAGTATTTTTTCAGTTTTCCTTAACGTTGCTATGGCCAAGCATGAGAAAAAAATCTATTAGGCCACATGTTGCGATGAACTGGACATCAAGCCTCCTTTATAACAGGGGAGCAGCCGTTAATGCGACCCACATTTGCTTGTTACAACTATTAAAGGACAGGCTTGAAATTCCACTCATCAACAGCAGAAGAATAGAAGGTCCAGTGATGAAGTTCAGCATAATGTGCTTGGTTTTAAGTTTAGATTTTGAGGTAAGTATAATAGGCAGTTTATATGAATTTTCACATTCTTTCCTGAATTCTAGTCCTTAAGTACGATTTAAAATCTTCTAGTTCACCGTGAATGAAAGCGCGGGAAAACGTCGCCATTTCAGAATCGCATTATACGAAGTATTACAAATCTTTATTTTCTTAAATCATGTAACTGAATCTCTTACAATATGTAGGAGTCCTACGCACAACAGTTTATAAGAAGTCCAAATGGAAATATTATTGGTTATTCTGGATTTTCCTTCGAAAGTATGGACTGGATATCCAAACGTCTGAATTTTACGTATTTTGAAAAGTATTATGTTTATACCGAGTACATACTTTCAAGCTTGCATTTAATAGTTACACGATACAACCAGTCGATGACTACAAAATGGAGCTCCTACCAAACGGTACGTGGGTTGGAAGTATCGTTCCACTACTACGGAAGGTTCTTAAAAAACTAAATATCCTATTCTTTCTTCCCTCGACTGATTTCTTTCTTCTAATACATCAGGAAGTCGATTATCTTTTCAACTCCATCCTTGTCAGTGAAACTATAAACAAATACGTTGAGTATTCAGCCACGAGTAAAGAAGAACCCATTGTTCTTTATACCGCGCCTCCGTACGAAGAAAGTCGTCTGCTTGCTCCGGTCAAACCCTTCTCCCTAACAGTAAAGTTATTGATTAAGTTGTATTATATTCATTATGCTATAACGACACCGCATAGGTTTGGCTAGTTTTAATTGCATCTGCGGGCTTCATGTCTGTGAGTACATACTACGTTTTCGTTGCTGAGACGAAATTACGATCGAAAGTTTCACTGAAGAGGATTCAAAGATCTGACGATGTATTGGAGTCATCTTTGCGTGTGTTTACAGGGCAAGGTATTTATAAATGTTTTGCCTTAACATTTTGCTACATATAAACGGTACGTTTGAAAATTAGGTGGTTTCCCAGAAATATACTATTCTTCACTCGCCAAGAGGCTCTGCGTTGCGGTATGGTGTCTAGCAGCCATTATATTTGTCAATGCTTATACCAGCAGTTTCATATCTTACGCCACAGTACCTAAGCTGATCTACCCAGCAAAATCCCTCGAAGATGTCGCATTCAAAAGCAGCTTGCAGCTAGCCCTGGTCGGAACTAATCGAGTGCCGTTTTTCTATGTAACGTTTTAATATTACGATCTGCTGGCACGCTTCTTTTAACCGCTTCTTTCTTTGCGCTATAGAGCAGCACTTCACCTGCTCATAAGAAGTTAGGGGAACAACTTATGAAACATCCAGAAAATATTGTATCTCGATATCGACAATTGACTGACAAAATTGCTACTGGCTGCTGTGTGGGGCTACTTGTAATATTCTCTGTTCTTATTTTGATATTTTTATGAAAAGTTGCCTACGTTCATGGTTTAGAATGACTGGTTGCTGAATTATTTGCTGAACCTGGATAACGAAAAAACCGGGCAGTGCCGTGCAACTATTGTCAATAAACCTCAGTACTTTGAGCACTACGCTTATGCTGGTCAAAAAGGCGACCCTTTCATGAAGAACATATCAAAGGAGTAACTTCTTTTATTATAAAGCTTCTTGCCAATGTCATGTACATTTGTATTCAAACAGGGTCTTGTGGATTAAGGCGTACGGATTTATTTACCCCTCATTCTACGCCAAAGTGAAGTCAGCAGCAAAGTGTTTAGTTCACTCTCCTCCCAAAGTGCGGCCGCTAAAACTTGCCGACTTGCCAAGCATATTCCTTATCCTGATCTTTGGCTATCTGCTAAGTGCTATCGTTTTCGTCGGAGAGGTCTGTGTGGGCAAACGCCGTATTAGAAAGAGGAGACAGAAGAACTGAAGATTCAGCGCCTTCTTTTGGTCCAACTCTTTATTTTCGTTTCAGTTAGCTAAACTGCTCCACCCTTGACTGCGTCTCAGAATAAGCATAATCTTTGTACGTTCCGGTTAAGAGATAGTTGCTCTGTTTATCTCACGGTTTTTACTGATAGAACTTCACCATAGCGTCAGTCCTACTGTATGGATTGCTGCGCATTAACACTAAGAAGTTAACCCTATGCAACAAATATGTGAACATTGGAAAGTTTGTTTTGTCAGTGCTTATATCACAAATACACACAACGATCGCTCACAAATCCTTCTTCGTATGCCTTAGATGTAGATTGCTGTTTTTAGAAATAAACATAACGCAAAAACGCGAACATGTGAAGAGAGACTGGAATCACTCCAGAATGTGCAGCAAAAGAGAAAGGGAAATTAACATTAAAATTGCAAGTAAAGCAAATTGTATCGGTAAATTGTATTGTAGTGTTTCCTAGCGGTTGTCGTACGATTGGGGAACGTCCACTCTAAGCACCTCAGATGTAGGGTCCAGGTCCTGATACATACTCGAAGACCCAGGTGTAGGTACAGGATCGCTTAGGCTATGTATTGATATGGGTTGGCGTACTTCTAAGGACGTATCGTATCTCAAACATGGAGACGCTACTACAATATCACTATAAATAGTGAAATTTGTGTGATTTAGATGATCGTTTCCGTGCAAAAATGGCATCTCGTGTGAAAATTTACTTTCCTTGTGTTAACATTCATATTATCAGCTCATCTTAGACACACGTAAAGGAGGTAGAGTATACTAAACGATCGGATATGCTGCATACGATTCAATATTGCACATGTTGACGCCTCTTCTAATGAAGAAATATCCGTGTTGACCCCATCTGGTACTCCATGAATTGCGTACAATCCAGTAATCAGTGTCATTCTGTGACCCGTATCCAACCAGAGTGGCAGCATGGTTTACTTTGGAGCCATTAGTCGAGCAGTTGGTATCAGAGTATATTCCAGATCTTTAAATAGAAACGAATTAGTAACACTGGGAGTGACTTTTTCTATGTATACTTACCCATACATGTAGAAAGAAATGCTAATATCAATAGCCACTGCTAAAGGACCGTGTGTTACTAGAGCATGTCGTATAGCTGCTTCACTCTTCTTCTCGACGTATGAGTAACCCGTAATAGTCCCGACAGCTATTGAACTCAAATTGTGCTTGCAAGTACCGTTCTATCAGACTTTATGAAATATAATAATATTCTAATATACTAGAAAAGTATCTACGTTTGCTATGTAGGGATAGCTGCTGGAAGACGCCAAACCAGAAGCTTTCTGGATATACTTCCAAGCATTCACGTACCATCCACCTTTACATCCTTTGTTACCAAACGAACTGCTGCAATCGACTAGTTGCTGCTCACTAGATTTAGTAGAGAAATCGATTCAGATTCTATTTCTGGTGTTAGAGGGTAGAAGGATTACCTGAGGATAACGAGTTTCCTGGTTTTGGAACAGAGTGCGTATTCCAGTGTTGCTGTAGCTGCGAACGACCAGCACGAACCGCAGTGTCCCTGACTTTTGATGGGCGGCATGCAGGAAGTATTCCGCAAATCAAGCTGTTTAAAACGTACAAATTAGACAAATGGATCGACGAATGGATGGATGAGATATAGACAGACAGATGTACAAGAAAGTCAAGTAGGTAGACATACAAGATTTCAGGAGATGGACAGACAGGCAAGAGATAGATGAATAAACAGTCAAACAGCACACAAACAGCATACAGATCAACTGGCCGACGAGAAAACAGGAAGCCAAAGCGGCAGACAGGCAAACGGGCAGACAGAAGACACAACAACAGGCAGGCAGCATAAGGACCGGATAACAACCAGGCAGAAAGAGTCATAACTAGGCAGTCAAGCAGACAGACAGACAGATAATGAAGCATCTTAAATTTACCGAAACAAGTGAATGGCCTTCTGTCATATTGGGAAATTGAACGTCTGCTGCTGCATCTGCATTCCGTCTCATGCGGTGCATCTGCCCTTGCTTCCGAAGTGTTACTCCCTCATGCGGATCTTCAAATTGTCTTTCATGAATTTTCTTTTTTAAAAATGGTACATTTAATATCACTTAGTTCTGTTGAATCTTAAATCATTAAAAGAACTAAAACAAACCTTAAAAGTTTTCCAATACACACCGGGATGTGTTTTGCGGGTCTCGTAACTTTCTGCGACACTGATGGAAGCTGCAATTAAGCTTAACGCTAGCATGTGCTTCATCGTTTGATGCTTTTCAAAGTTCTGTTTGAATATTCAAACTGAAAAACTTCGATTTATAAGCGGCCGAGTGTACGTGATTCAAGGTTACCTTTAAGCTCCGCTTTGCTTTCATGCTGACCTTATTGTAAAATTATTATCCCTGACGATGAATCACTCATTATGTGACTTATTACAATAATAAAGCAACAAATGATACTTTGTAATGATAGATGTATTCTTTTTGTATGGGCGAATCTGAGTTATAACAGGTTTCCTGGTTAATGAATGATATAAAGGAATCTGGTTTGATTGTTGTTTACATGGGGACATGTGGACACAAGTACAATGTGGACATACTGTTGTCATCAGGAACAAATTATTAGATTTTCAAAAAATATTGCTCATAAGCAGTTCATTTATTTTGCATATTAATAATCGTTACTGAATATGCTTGAACTTTTAGAAGTTTAGTTTCATATATAGCATTCGAAGTATTCAAATATCCCGCTAGGTGTCCTCGCCAATTTCGGTTGTCGTTTCTCTTATGCCAAGGGGCATGCCATAAGTGTTCACAGTCAGCGGAAATTAGCGCCACCACTGGGATCCCTTAAACTAAAGCCATGTAAAGCTAGGAGTTTACATATAGAAGCAAATCTATTTCCACCTAGTGGCAAATTATCGTACTAGAACTTTTCAAGTAAAGCGTTAGTCAGACGCATCTAATTTTAGACTCCTGGCTTGATATTGGCAGTAGTTCAGTGATCCCACATCAGCGGCGCTAATTTCCGCTGGCCAAAAACTTGTGTGAAGTCCCTCCCCATGTCATTACTGGTACCCTTTATGCTGTGCTCTGATTGGCCGATTTAAACGTTGTTTAATGTTGAATGCAAACTGTCAGTCCGCTAGTTTAAATTCAACGGATCAGATGAACGCGTACTGTTGTACTGAATTTTGCGGTTACCTTTCTATAAATAGATTTATTTTGAAAGTTCTGTGTTTTTAGAAGCTAGTAGTTGTACGCGTTGAGGAGTTGGTTTAAAGTTGTGGTTCAGTTATCACATGCGAAACGATGAAATCTGCAACAAGAGGGAACAACAGTTTAGATGGCCGTCAACAAGCTGCGTTGAATCGTAGCACTTCTAGGTGTGTTAAAAATTGTAGTCCTATTATTTTCAATTATCACTTCTTATCTATTGTTAACTTTTACTAGGGTTATGAACTCTCAATCAACCCCAACAACAAATGGCGGAGGGACCCCGAAAAACGCAAATGGCGAGATTTACTCCGTGGGACGGTTCAACACCCCGAGAACCAAACCTACAACAGACAACGATAACTCGATCCCCGGAGAGCAGACAAACTTTATCGTTGCCCTGCGACTGCGACCTCTAACGCAGAAGGAAAACGAGAACAAGAAAGCCACTGTTCTTTCCATCGGTGGCCAAAATAAAGCTTTAATAGAACAACATGGCCAACTGCATACGTTCGTGTATGATAGCTGTTTTGCGGTCAACGCTCAGCAGCGGGATGTTTATAATGCACTCGGTCAGCCTCTACTTGAACAAGCATTAAAAGGTATTACATTTTTACACTAATATTGTTTCAAATTAAATTTGTTTTACCTTGAACACAGGTTTTAATACAAGCATCTTTGCTTATGGGCAAACGGGCACTGGAAAAACGCACAGCATTCTTGGCAGTCTCGAGAACGATAATCCGTCCGAGTCCTACGATAGCGGAATTGTCCCCCGTTTTTGCAGTGAACTCTTTCAGCAACTCGCTGCCCGTTCTTCCGAGCAATTAGTTTCCATAAGCTTCTTCGAAATTTACCAGGAAAAGATTTTCGATCTCCTGGCTGCTGCCAGCGAGCAGAGAAAACAGTTACGAGTCAGAGAACACCCAACAAAAGTATTAAATTATGAAAAAAGTAATTATTTGATTGAAAGTAATTCTCTTAATGAAAGGGGCCATACGTTGAGGAGCTATCGCAGCATCCTGTCTCGTGTTATGAAGAAATCAAGCAGCTCTTGATAATCGGCAATAGAAAACGGATCACAGCTGCGACAGAGGCCAACGATCGCAGTTCCCGTTCGCATGCAGTCGTGACCTTGACCCTGACCCAGTCCCGCGAAGAGGTTTTTGGGACACGCAGACACTTGAGCACCACGCACAGTAGGGTCAACTTTGTCGACCTGGCGGGTAGCGAGCGAGTGGCAGTATCCAACACGACGGGCCTGAGACGGGACGAGGGACTCAAAATCAATCAGTCGCTGCTGACCCTGGGTCGAGTCATCACTGCCCTTGCCGATCAGTCGTCAGGCAAAAATGTTTTCCCGCCTTACAGGTAAATTTTAATTTTTAAGTTATGCAATAAACTGATTGGTTGACTGATTTGTCCAATCAGAGAGTCGCTTTTGACTTGGCTATTGAAAGACAGCCTGGGAGGAGACGCCAAATCTGCGTTGTTGGCTACTGTCAGTCCCTGCGAGGATCACTTGGAGGAAACTATGTCCACGTTACGCTATGCCTGTCAAGTAAAATTTGTTAGTTATTATTAATATTATTTATTATAATTTATTGTATGTATCAAAAGGCTAGGAATATTGTCAACGTGGCTCGTATCAAGGAAGATCCTCTTGTCCGCTGCATTAGGGAACTGCAAAATAAAATCGAGATTCTGGAAAAAGGATCAGTTGCTTGCGGAACACCTTCCACGAACTCCACTTCCAGGTTACCGGATATCCGGAAAGAAGAAATGGAGAAGGAAATCCGGAAATTGAAGGAACAGTTGGCGGAATCTGAGAGGCGATTCGTGAAAGCTCAGCAAGAGGAAAAAGAAGAGTTCCAGCGAAGGAAGGAAGAGCTGGAAACTTCAGTATCCATCCTGCAGGAAGATGTATTATTATTATTATTATTACTTACTACATTTCGGCTTAGCCCAAGAGCCTATTGCCATTATTATTATTATTATCATTATTATTATAGGAGCAAGAGGATCTAGAGTTCAGTGTGAACGAGATAAGGGAAGTTCCAGTGCATTCAGAAGTCATGGAACAACTGGAAACGATCTTGAATGAAGGGGACAGGAAAGTCAAACCCAGAAATGATGAGGTATATCAGTTATTAGTATATTACTTAGTAGTAGTGGTAGTAGTAGCAGTAGCAGCACTAGTGGTAGTACTTTTATTATTGTTATTATTTATCCTTATAACTTATTATGAACATTACTACTACTATTTTTAAAATTTCCTAATTCTTGTTTATTTATCATAATGATCATTATTATTCCTATTGATTATTATCATTATTTTTCCACAGGATCTTTTGCTGAACACACTTCTGGAAGCGCGGGCTTTGTTCCAACATTTGAACGTTCCCTGCACGATTAGTCAGTCTCCAGACCTGGAACAGCAGAACCAGATAGTCATTTATCGTCAAGACACGCAGCAGAGCGCCTGTTGGTCATTGCAAATCCTTTTGGAGAAAACTGGAATGTTAAGGAATGCTGTGGCTGCTGGGAAGTCCCGCTGGAGTCTGAAGGATCTTTTCACTGGAGAAGAGATATGGAAAAAAGAAGAACGAACCAATCCTATGGTGTGTATTATTATTCCTAGTAATAATTGTTGTAATACCCAGTACAGTAATATGATCATCAGTAGTAGTAGTATAGTAGTTGTAGTAATTGTAGTAGTAGTACAGTAATGTCATTATTATTACTAGTTAAAGTATTAATATTATATCATTACTGCAGAAGAAGTAGGTATTGGCAGTTGTGGCCAGTAGAGCATATGATTATCATTATTACTACTATTCTTATTGTTACTACTATTACTACTCCTACTACTATTATTTATCAACTACTTTTCTCTTCCAGGTATCGTGCTTGGATATGGATACGTCCAGCGTCTTCGACGATACCTCAGGATTGCTGGAACTTTCCGTTCAGAGTTCAATGGGATCCTGCGTTCCAAAAATCGCTACCTGCTTAAAAGATCTCATAACCAATCGGCATTCAGCATCAACGCCATTGGAGCAGCTCGTCTCCAGCTGTTGTAAAATCCTGGAGCTTTTAGCCAATCCCGAGCGAGGCTGCAACTTCCTCATCGGACTGGGAGCCTCGTTATGCAGAATCAGCAGCGTGCTTCCTCACTGGTCCAAAACTGTGGTTGAGACACGCCCCCTTGTTGGAAGCCTGAAAAATCACTGGCCAGACGCTGCTGCCAGAACTTTAAAGGTTTTGGAAAATATGATCGTCCTTATACTGGAAGTATGATTTTAAAAATTTAATTGGATTATTCTAAATGAATTAAATTTAATTTCTAAATTTTCAGAAAACAGAAATACAAAGCGGAGTCGAAGACTTGATTCCAAACGTCAAGAAATCCATCGATGCCATTTTGTCACTTATCGGTGAACTAACCGTCATTTCGGAGGCAAATTTCGGAGAGCTAGTCAGCGATTGGTCGAAAAGCCAATTAATTGCCGGATTCCACACTGCTCATTGGCGGGTTCACGACGCTGTTTGGCAGGCTGCAGAAAGTCACGCGGGGTTTTTACTGAGGCATTTACCACAGCAGGAACGCTCAGCCGTCCCCGACTCATTCGGCAGTGTCACGAACGGTAAGTGGCAGTTGATCAAAGCCTGTCACGATATCGCAGTTCAGTTCCAGGCCGTACTCGAAAAAGTCAGCGATACTGCTGATTCAACGATTACTAACCTACAGCCGGATATCGAACTAGAGTTTCAGTCGTCTAAGGATAAGGTACTTCATACTAAAAGTTAAAATTATATTTAAATTTACTTATCATTGATTGTAATAGGCGAATGCGCTGTTTGGAGCTGCAGAATGTCTGCAATCGCTAACCAAGTGCCTGGAAGATCCCGTTTTTCCAGAATTGGATCGTCAGTCGCATGTTTTGGAGAAAAATGTAAAAACCTATGCCTTGTTACTAGGATTGGGTTCAGATCAGGATTGTACGTGGTCGGAACTTGACGATTTCGTGCTGTCCATCACTGCACTGCATAACGTTACTGGAGAAAAGAAAAGACGAGAAGCCATGGTCCGTGGTAGGGATATAAACTTTAGTCCAATTCCGGCTCGTCTTTTGGCCTCTCCAGGATTCAATAAAACTAAAAAACGACTGTTTGATCCTCTGCATTTGGGTAGCGAGATGTTAGAAGACTCGGGCACGAGCTTCGAGGAGGACGGACTGTCTACCAGTGCGATTAAAAAAGCTTTAAAATTTGGAGAACCCACGAAATCGAACCTGAAGTCGCACAATCCTGAGGCCTGCGGGAAGAAGGTGCAGTTCAATGTTCCAGATTCAGATTCGTCGGGATTTCAGTAATATTTAGAAGTGTATAATTCTGTCATTCATCTGCTGAGTAAATGTAATGTAAATGTATCATAATGTGCTTGTATTACGAGAGGAAAAACAAAAACATAATGAAATAACAATGCTTTTTATTCATCTCTTGTTGGTTATTTATGGTAAGACGTAATATTAATAAAGATATAATTTATGTTATTTCATTCAGATTTGTTGACCTTGGCGGTAAATCAATGGCTATCTTACGAATGGTATGATAATTTATTCAAACTGAAAATCTCATTGTATTGCGGATGTCAAAAACTTTTTGTATAGTATTTTATCAACAGAGCGGCGTTTTAGAGATAACGCACAAACATTTTAAGATTTTAATGAATGATACATGTCTTTTCAGAGGTAGTGACACTCCCTATCTCCTCCATTATACGAAAAATGACTACTATCCAACTTTCGCCATCTAACAAATAGCTATGGAACTAAATGTATTCTCCTAAATCGATATATTTCACTTAAACTTTAAGTAATTATATCTCCATTAATAAGAAAGTTAAAAACACCAAAATTTCTGAGGACATAGAATGAATTGTGGGCTACACCACTGTAAATTAAAGTTGAGATAGTAGGTTCCAAAAATGAGTTATGGCTCGTGTATATTAAAACGTTACATGCATGTTTCTCAGAGCCGCGCGAATGTTGGAATTTTTTTTTTGCGACTTCGTATTCTTCTTGGTGTAAACTACAAGCCCTGATAAACTTGTAGCTCGCATTTTTTGTTTCAGGTGAGTAACCGTGTAGGAAACGTCGGGATAAAGAATCTCAGGCTCAGTATGACACTCATGGTTATTTAAAAGTAAATTACTCCAAAATGATGTTGGGTGGTTGAGTAAGCTAGACAGTTGATATTTGGTCTCACACAGAAAAGTAATACAAAAAATAACAAGGTATCACAAGCAACAGAAGAAATACGCTGTTATCTCCGTTGCGGACAAGCTACTTATTCAAATGTTTTTTCATCTTCCGTCGATTCGCAGGATCCACCTGCAATTTCATGTTAGCGAATTCTCAACAAAAGAATAGCCGTAATTATTTTACGTATATTCTAAATAAATAAAATAAAATAAATAAAGATATTCTATAGCATACTTTAAGTATACTAATTTGGGCCGAAGTATACTTTTTTTACTCTGGGTAAGACTTTTAATAGTGATTTTGTACGAGAGAACGTTTCATTCAATGTTTTTAATGCATGCAACAAATTGGTTCCGAGACTTTCGTATTCATATACGCTTTGCTAATGGAATTATTCTAAGACTTGGACATTGCAAGTGTCGTACGAATGTTGTCTAAGTGTCTGAATTAATGTGATAATTTGTATAGTTAAAATATGATGTATGTTTTCATTCGCCTATTTTACTTGCAAATTAAATTCGTTAGAATCAAATGCGAACATTAATACTTTGTCAAGGTATTTAGCGGGGTATTGTTGTACTGTGGATAAAATTTGGTACATCTCCCTTTCGGCGGCTTAGAGAAAACACACATCAAACTTCACAATACTTTTCTTAATTATCGATAAGTTTACCAAAATATGTTCATTTCCTTTTACACAGAACCAATTCCTGTACGCATGTTAAGTTCATCCCATTGGTTTCATCCCCATAGGTTGCTTGGCTGAATTTATTTATTCTTTGAAAGTTTTCCTCCGTGACTTCAACTTTCCAATCTGCGTACAGTAATTAATCTGTAACATAGATGGCAGTGCTAAAGTTCGACGACTATTGGCCTGGACTGTCACTACTGGTGCTCTTATTATGCTGTGTTTCAGACGTTCAAAAAGAGGCGTTTATGGATAGCCTACTATCCGTGTGGCCTGATAGTTTTGTTTTGACGTTTAAATTTAAAAATTTTGCGCCATCTCTTGGCAACAAAGGATTGGAGGAAAAAGTATAACATTAATAAAATAAAATTAAACTTAATCATTTCATTTAAATAGGTATTTTTAGTCTTTTAATGAAATGTTAGTTTGAAAAATTTAATTTTAAAATCTAGTTCATTAATAGTTAAATAATAGCCGCTAGAGGCGCTATGGTTTTAATACAACTTGACGGGCACTAAGTTTTGGATAGGCATTATTTATTTTCCCTCTACCGCCAGTCCAGCTGTCACACGTCATCGGAATCCCTTTTGCCGAGGTAGTAGTTTTGTTAATCGGCCAAAAAATGGCGTTATTTGGTTCTATAGATCGCAAATTCATAGCAAAAATATGCGCCATTCTTTTGGTGCTTTTCGTTTTTCTGACGCTTCCCCAGTCGTGTGCTGGACACGGACATACGCATGACCATCATGGGCACTCTCATGATCATCACGGACATTCCATGATCATCACGGACACTCGCATGATCATCACGGACATTCGCATGATCATCACGGGCATGCCCACCACCACGAGAGCCCTTCGTTCAAGTACTCGAAGCAAGCGAACCAGCCGAAAGAATCTCCACACTCCCATTCCCACTCTCACAACAGCGGAAAAACGCAACAGGTCAAGGAATCACCAAAAATTCCTATAGAATCGCCCAAGATTCACAAGGAATCCCCTAAGACTCCCTGGCTCGAAGCCCTGGGCTCGACTCTGCTCATCAGCATCGCCCCTTTCCTGATCCTCTTCTTCATCCCGCTCGACAACACTGCGGAAAAACAGCCGCTGCTGAAAATTTTACTCAGTTTTGCATCTGGCGGTCTGCTCGGTAAGATACTTCCTTAATTTTCTTCCTACTATACATAAAAATAATTTGTAATTATTTTTAGGTGATGCATTCCTGCACTTGATTCCCCACGCCATTCTGGCCCAGAGCGAGGGAGAAAATGCTGGCCATTCACACTCGCACAGTCACGGACACTCACATGGCGAGGGTGAATCACACGCCCACGACATGAGCGTCGGACTGTGGGTTCTGTCAGGAATAGTTGCCTTTCTGATGGTCGAAAAATTCATTCGAATCGTCAAGGGAGGCCACGGACACTCTCATTCTCATAGCCACTCGCACGCACCGCAAGTCAAAGAAAAGAAAGAAAAGAAAAGTGATGATGAAAAAGAAGAGAAAGAAGAGAAGAAAGAGACGAAAGACATAAGCAAGAAGAAAGAAAACGAAGAAACAGAAGCAAAGTCTGAAGGTGCGTTAACATACACATATTCAGAATTAATAAATAATAATGTTGATGTGTTTAAAGGAGACATTAAGGTAGCGGGATACTTGAACCTGGCTGCTGATTTCACCCACAACTTCACGGACGGACTCGCGGTAGGCGCCTCGTTTTTGGCGGGACGTTCTATCGGCTGGATCACGACTGCCACTGTTCTCCTACACGAGATCCCACACGAAATCGGAGATTTTGCCATTCTGATCCAGTCTGGCTGCGACAGAAAGAAAGCCATTCTCCTGCAGCTGACGACTGCGGTTGGGGCTCTGTCGGGATGTGTCGTTTCACTTCTCGCTCAGGGTATTGGTTCGGCTGCTACCGCTTGGATCCTTCCCTTCACAGCTGGTGGCTTCATTTACATTGCCACCGTTTCGGTAATCCCCGAGCTGCTCGAAAACAGCAAGTTCGGGCAGTCAGTGAAGGAGATTGCTGCCTTGCTTGTTGGTGTTTACATGATGGTTTTGATTGCCAGTTTTGAATGAAAAATTGTTGAAACAGACCCAAGCTGTGCAGTTTTGACTTGACATCTACGTGTTGATTTAATTAATTGATTCGGTTAATTAAATTAATGACAGAATGCAACAAATACATTTTTAAAAATCCAAGTTTTATTGCGTTTATTTGGTAGAGCAGAGTCTTAAAATGGCGTCAGTTAAAACACAGTACATAGACACTCATTCACTTAATTATACAGATAATTAAAATAATATGAAATATAGATGCGATTAAAATAAGGATATTAAACAGCAGTGTCTTCGTAAGAGATGAGGGTCACCTGACTAGGCCTAAAAACCTCGGCCCTGCCTTGGTAATGAACCCCTGCGTGGACTCTACGCCTGGGTCGTCTGCACACCCCACATATGGTAACCATGGCGACGCACACAGTTATAATGACGGACCCTATAGCAATCATTGCCGGACCTACAAGGAAAGGTAATAAAATGAAACGATCCCTGTCGTCTGCTAGTGTTGACCAAGCTACGGTGGTTTCTACAGTAAGCTTTAAAGCTAGAGATTCTAGACTATTACGAAAAATGCTGTCACTTGGTCAGCACTTGGTCAACAGCTGCAGACGACAGACAGATTGGTTGCTTGTAGATGCATGACACATAGAGGCCTATCTAAAGATTGCTAGCGTTTCTTACCGATGATTTCAGGGTGTAAGCCGTTGTACTCAGCCAGTGTTATGATATTATTGTGTCTGTCAAAAGTGAAATGAACGACGGTCATGACAGAACCTATAACAGTGAGGACCCCTCCGATCATCGCCAATAGCAAAGCCACAGCTCCACAATCACATTCCAGCGGTTGATCGTTTGAATTGTGATGGATTAAGCCGGTTGTTGAAGCACTGCTTGCATTAGAAGACGTCGCAACAATTCGTGGTTTGTTCGATACCATTCTGTCGCTACTTTTAAACCTGATGACTGAAAGCTTATGCGACTTGAAAGCAAATGAGTGACTGCGCTAAGATCTTCGTTAGTTAGATGCTATAATCAGCCTGATAATGTTTGGAAATCTGCAAAATCTGCATCACGTAAGGGGTATTTTTTGCAAATATTGTCCTGAATATTAGAATGAAAGAAAATAGGATAAAAGTAAGGAGATAAGAGAATGAATGATAAAAATGTATTCAGGAAATAAAGTACGACTTCTAGAATCGAGTTTCGTCGTTACTGCAGTAGTATTGTAGTCCTTCGATGCGTCGAATAGATAACTTCGATTGCTTCTGCTTAATTGGATTTGAGCAGACACCTCCATAAACCATTCCCAAACTCCAGGAAACAACTATTCCTCCAAAAACTAGAAGAACGGGTCCTACAGAAGCAATCAACAACTTAGTTAACTATCAAATGGTTCATTTAGGGTATATAACAATACCTGCAACGTCTGTCCTGCATCCGAGGTTACTTGCCACTGACTGGAATCCAGAACTTTTCTCCAATGTAAAAGCAAGACCAGTCATCACAGCTCCAAGAACTGTTAGGAATCCTCCAAAACAGCCAGCAAGAAGAGCTATACTTCCTTCATCCAGAAATGGGTTCATTTGTCCATCTTCTTTCAATTCAGGATCCTGAATTCTTGGCGGAATCTGCTGTAAATCCTCATGGTTATCCTGACAGACTTCAATATTTTCTAAATACATGATTTTCTTAAGGATTTTACTTCGATTTATCCAAATTATTAGTACAAAGTTTAGTGAGAGATTTCTAAGTTGCGTTGCTGTAACTAAAGTTTCTAAAGTGATACTAGCGAATTCAGGACAAGTACTGAAACTATCTCGGAAAGTGAGGGTCGTCAGTCCTTCATTATATGCGGCCTAAGGCCTACTTTGTGAAAAACGGCTCTACTTAATTCAGCGAATACAAGTTTAGCCAGTTCTGGAATTAATTAAAATTTAATGAGTTTAAGCGCGTGTCACGCGGTAAGTGTTTGTAAAGGGATGACGACACAACGTCAATTTTTAATGAGAGCTGAAGGTTATTTGTTAATCGTGCTGGAGTTATACTCGCTTACATATTATACGCAACTGTTTCAGGAATGAATATAAGGGAATCTTCATTTGCTGATGGTTCGGACCTGAAGCTAAGAAGCAAAATAGTAATAATAACCATAGCAATGATAACTGTACTATTAATAACTGAATGAACTAGAAAAAATAAATTTTTGTTACATATTTTTTCCCGAGGTTTTTGGCCTTAGAATTTCCATTTGTTTCAAGCAGTTAAACCTGCATTAGCTAATGAGGTTTACCACGAAGCTCCACCCACCCCCGTTCCTATTGGCTGTAGACAAACTCGGCAACTTTAACATGGATTCTTATGGAACTAAAACTTTGTTTCGCAAATATTTAAAAGGTGTATTGCATTTTCCGGGAACGGGACCCGGATTCTGAATGCTTATGAATTATACTATTTTTGGGTATGAAAAACGCTGTATTAGAACTCAGCGATTCAGTAAAAAATTCCAAAACCCATTTTCTAGAAAAGGCTTCAACCTCGACTTACCCGTAGTAAATACTTATTTCTAGCGCGAATGCCCATGTATTAGAACTCGTTGTGTGGCGTACTATTTGAAAGAAATTAAAATCTAAATACAATTTGGTAGAAGGTAAACCTTCAGGGTGCCAAAATGAAAAGACTCGAACGCTGTTTAAATTTAAGACATATTTCAATGCAGACACATTAAACGAGCCCGACCACACGAGTGCTCGGGAACGTTCCCGCAGAGCTGTAGATTCTCGAAAACTTGCAAGTCCCCAGTTAATTTTGTTACACATGTCTAATAAAACTATTCCTGTTTATATTTTAGCTCCACCACAGGTTAAGTGAGCAGGCATATAATTCTACTCAGTGCATCTTCCAGGACTGACATCAAATATTAGCGTTGCACATAGGAAAGTGTTTTTACACATTCCAGCTTTAATTAAAAACCAATTGCTTGTACACAGAGTAAATTGTTTTATATTACAGATAAATTCCTTGTGCTATACTGAACAGAAAGCAATCTGAGGTGCCTCTTATGCCATGCCTGGAAAATCGTTCCGCAGAAATCGGGAGGCTTTCGTTTGAAAGAAGAAGCATCCACAGACTCGAAAAAATTTCGTGGCAGGTTCTGTTAACAAATTGCAAAAAAAAATGAATATAACGCTACGATAATGTTATTCTCAAAACAACGTGTATTAAATTATATTTCAGTTTGCTTTTTTTTTACGTCAGCCTTTCTCAAGCATATACAATGGATATGTTTTTAGCAGGATCAAAGTTACTAACTACCCAAAAGCAAACGAGTATTAAATTATCAAATTCAAATCAAAAGATAGCTTTTATAATTGACACAACACTTACAACTTCACGAATTGATAAGCAAAGTAGAGATTTAGTTGCCAATGTTGACTTTTGAAACTTATGAAATGCCGAATGACCAACTACGGGTAATCTGAAAGAAGTCATCCTCTTCCTGGGCTAAACAAAGGTTTATAGTAGTTCTAATTTAGAATCTGGCTTCTAGATCGTACTTTATTCATTACAAAAATAGCTAATTTCATGGTGATTTCGAATCTGGGTTCCGTTCCCGGAAAAGTCTATTAGGTTTTCTGATATTTGCGAAAGAAATTTTTAGTCCCATAAGAGCCCATGCTAACGAAGCCGAGTTTGTCTACGGGGCCGGGACTGGAGGCGGGACTGGTAAACCTAATTAAGCTAATTTTGCCTCAGTTCTGTATGACTATTGCAGGTAAAAGGACCTATTAATTATTGTGATATAACACTTGTATTTTAAGAATTATTTTTTTACAATGCTTGATATTCGATTCCTCCAAAACACTATTTCTACTTTCTATTTATACCGGCCTTTTTATCACTTCTCGTTGACCTCTCTATAATCGTTATTTAATCGGTTTCGTAGAAGCAGCTCAACTTCCTCCAAGCAAACTTCGTTTCTCTAGAACTCGTTACATTATGATATATCTTTAAGTAGAGTTTTATGGGATTCGATTTAATGTAATTAAAATGAGGTTGCTCATCTTTTAGTTTCTTCTTGCTGCTTTAAATTTTTTTTAGTGAAGATTCCCAAGTGAAAAGGACGCCTAGGATCCTTAACAACTACCAGAAAACCAATTCAAGTATTTTGTACATTTGTTAGTAATGATGGTTGATTAATAAACTCTGTTATTCATTTTCCCCCTTTTTTACACAGACGAAAATACGGCTACAGGTTTAGCTAAACTGGAACCATGATTTCCAGTTTCGAGACGATTGCTTCCAAGGTCAAGAAACTTCAGAAGTTCCAAAGAAATCTACAATTCGCAAAAACTTGACAAGTTGTGAGGACATCGAATCGGTAACAGCATCTCGATTCGAATCTGAGATCTCTGCTGTTTTTGCTAACATCTATTGCTGTTAGCATCTCTGTGTTCTCAAGGCTATCCTCCATCTATAGCGGTGTTGCCATAACCGAAGGCAAAGGACACTGGCCCGGTGGGAACTTTCACCCCGCTTTCACCTGATTGTCTAGACCTTAGATGCCGCCATCTTTGTATGAGCGATCCTTTGCTTTCATACTCGCTGTGATATACTAGTTTCGCTTAAGTCAACTTACATAGCTAACTTTACAACTCATTACCCAGTTTTCCAAAGTAAAACAACTATAACATTTCTTTCAGATCCCGTGGTTATCGATAATACTCCTGGATTATGGGGAAAAAGAAAAGTATTTAATTTGGAATTTTTTTTTCAGTGGCAAAATACTTGTAAACAACTTAACGTAACGTAAAGCTAAACTAGTGGCCGATTGACACTTTAATCTTGTTAGAGTAGAAGATAACATGAATTCCTTTCCAAGAAATACTGGCTTATTTTTAAGTAGTCCAGTTCATTTTAATTCCTTGATCCCTTTCCACGTACTGTTCAGTCGAGTTACTGTTGTGGACCCGGAGCTTATTTTATCACATCATTGGTAAGCTTATTCTAATGAAACTTTGTGATGCGTGAACAGTTCGAGTAAGTGTAAGACTTTGATAAGGATACGAAGAACAATTATTTTATAACACCCTATGTGAGACATGGGGCAAAGAATTTTTTTTTTTAATTCTTCAGCCACTTCTGCAGCCTTCTTCGATAGCAATCTTTGTGCCAGTTTCCAAGTTCACTTCAACCTAGATAGATATTAGGTTTATTTGTCAACCAAAGCGCTTGCTTCCCTTTGAGCTTAACAAGCAATTGTAGGCCTCGAAATCCCAAATTTGCTGCCGAATTGGGATACTATGCTTAGTTCTATGTTGCATTACGATAATAACTGTTGATCTCCATCATTCGTTCGGCGATTTTTCTACAATTACCCAGTTTTTCCTGACAAAATGTTTACTTTTGTTTCACGTCTTGCGAGAATAAAGCGTCGGCCACGGATTCGAGTATCAGAGGTTGTTGCAAATCATTTTCCCATACTAAGGAACGCAATTGTTGTCTAATCCTCATGGATTATAGTGGCAGCTGGTGTTTGAAACTGATGTTAGTATTGTTTTACTTTGAAAAATTGGGTAATAAGTCGTAAAATTAGCTATGTAAGTTGACTTAAGCGAAACTAGTGTATGACAGCGAGTATGAAAGCTAAGGATCGCTCATACAAAGATCTAAGGTCTAGACAATCAGGTAAAAGCGGGGTAAAAGTTCCCACCGGGCCAGTGATACTTGCCGTCGGTTATGGCAACACCACTATATTGACTCCACCGGTGCTTAAAATACTGTTTTGATCGTCTTGGTGTCATCCATCCACAGAAGTTAAAACACCTCAAATACATTAACTCTTCATGTCGAGCGTTTGTGAATTTACATAGTTCAAAGAGCTATTGTTTCATTTTATGCAGAATGCGCGGAAACATGAAATCATCCATAGTTCTGGCTTCCAGTACGCTGGACGCAATAGCACAGCAATATTGATTCTGAAGTTCCCTAGTATTTCTGTAGTCAACTACTAACTACTTAATTTTTGTACGTATGTTTTACAACTCTAGTCAAGAAAGCTGACGTTAAAAACGCTTCAGACCTGTCTACAAACTCCTGCCAAACAAAATAAAACAGAATCAAATATATCTTCAATTCGTTTCAGAAAAACCATGTACATCCAACGTATTAAAACAAGTTACAGATCTAAAGCAAGTTCATCGTTCTTCATTTTACCAGCAGCCTAACACGATGAAAACTAGCAGTCCAACGAAAAATACATGCATAAACTATATTTTGCAAGGCAGCTTACACAGTATAAGTATAAATAGTACTGAGGCTCTCCTATCTCCCCACGCTAAAGCCGCGAGCAGAAAAGTAGCGCCAGATTTCTGCGGATGGCAGTAATCGGAACTACGACTACCAAAAGGTGATCAAGTTTGGTTTCTTTACCTTGTTTTTAGATACCCTGAAATGTTGATCGCCCAATTGGCCTAAAGCGCAAGGTATCTAAATCATAAGGTGCGCACAATCCTGGCATATAGAGCAAGACTGCAAACTTTGATCGCCGAAGGCATTCGTAGATCCGATTACTGCCATCCGCACAAATCTGGTGCTACTTTCCTCCTCGCAGCTTTAGCATGGGGAGGTGTTCTGATTCTACTGAGAGAACAGCCGCGTTTATATACACAGCTAGACACGTAGCTCATAGTGTAACGAACATGCCCGCGCTTCCTCTTCGTGTACTGAGTGCACGACCAGTGTTTTGGCATAACGCCACATGTTTCGTAAACAGTATAAACTGTTATGGTTTATACACATGCACCTGTTATGCAATATATTGCTAAGCTCCTTCATGCATAAGGTTAACATGTTGACAGTACAATACGCTTATGAATATCATGAGATTCTGGAGTACAAATGTCATTATCATACTAAGGTCAAAGAAAACTAGCGCAGAATTAAATTTAAAACCGACGGGAAATTTTTGATAGAAACAGAAATATCGAGGCACTCTAGTTTTTGAAGCTTCAGGCCCATATGCATTTAAATTAAGAGGGTTTGGCACCGTTCTGTGCACTTGAAAGTTCCCAGTTTAGTCTGACGGAAAATTACCTAGGATTGAATGCCGATTAGTCAACCATTATAAATCGCAATAAACAGTCTTTTAAATATTACTCAATACGTCCTACGAGCTAACACTGCGATTACAGTAACAATGTCCAGTCTTTATACCTGCTACGATACAACGACCAAGAGGTTTTCCCACAATACGCAACTGGAGACTGCTCTTCAATCAGTGTTTGCTCTTCAGTATCGACGTCTTACATGACTTCCACTCTACAACACGGCTCCTAACAAGTGGAATTATACACTCAGGTAATTTTCCAGCATGACCGGCACGACGATCCGGTGTTGATTCAACTCCCGTAAAAAGGTACTGTCCTCTCCATGATTTTTTTCTGACTGTTACTGACTTGACCACAATGGTTAAAGTGTTGAGACAACTAGCAAACCAGAAAGAAAATTCCACAGCCGAGTTCCGGACCTCGAATCTTTGTTCTCTGCACTTCCGCGTGAGGAGTACAATGGCCCCAGGTCCCTAAGAGCCGGAAGCTATGCTTCGCATACTGCTAATGCACCGTCAACGGCGCTTGTTACTTCCATAAGGACTTTAACAAGCGCCTGTCACGTGGTACAATGCCATGAACACTTACTCGCCGGTTTATGATCAAAGCTTTGTACAGCCACTTAAAAGGATGTCCCGGGCAAGTGCACCGTGTTACGAGGCTTATATACCCAGTGAGAGTTTTGCATCTCCTAACTTTCCGGAGTTTTATCCTAGTACTGATGCTTGCTGGGTTATTATTGCTCCAGTGGACAAAACAATTAAACTCACTATTCCTGTCTCTGGTACGCCGGCTCCGGGTATTTTGATGCAGTTACCCAAGATCCTTCAAAGTGCCCTGGAGATTTTGTTGAGGTATGTTCAAGCACCAAGTTACTTCAGTTTTTGAACTTCTTTCAGGTAATTTATTTTTGTTTTTCTCGATCTATGACGGAACTTCAGCATCGACGAGTCCAGCTCCTTATATAGCTTGTAGATTTTGCACAAAAACGTTCACCTTCTCCTCTACGTCGAATTACATGTATGTCACTTTCACCAGCAATAATGACGGCCAGGAATCATACAGTTTCCATGCCAGATATACCGTGGTTTGTTCACCTTGTCTGTTTTGTACTATTAAAGTTTTTCAGTGGCCTGCATTTTTGTGTTAGGTGTAATACACTGGCATGGACTTCATCGCACAAACGGTATTAGTCTATCGCATTCGATATGACACTATATTTTTTAACTGTAATGAAAAGACCTCAGCAGTACAAAAGACATAGGAACGGCGGTGGGCAAGAATATTTAATCGAATTAGTTCGTACATAGCTTATCAGTATTGCTACACCGGAAGTTCAGATCAGAACGTATCCTAAAGGCGTGTTACAACATCCGATGTGCAAATTAAAAGAACAAAAACTGAATTTATTAATAACGAATTTGTAGTCTATTTACCTTGGAAGTGACGAAAAGCTCGTACGAAACCCTGAAACCTACTCTTATCGTCAGAAAAAAAGAGGCAATAAGGCTTAGTAAATAGTGAATACTAGATTCCGCTGAAGAAAACCGTAACCATGCTTGTACACTCTCGCGGAAAAAGGCCAGATTCACTAGTTTAGTTGTTGCAAAGTGAATTTTAATTCACTAGGCAGATCCCAAACTAGTGAATCCGCGAGCTATACGATTTCCCCTCTCTAGCCTAGTGAATTTTTGTTGAAGTGAATCGAGGGCCCTCGCCTTGCCTGGTGAATTTTTATTGAAGTGAATCGAGGGCCCCCGTCTTTGCCTAGTGAAATTTGGCCAAAGTGAGTCGATGGCCACTGCGGTCTTGCCCAGTGAATTTTTGGTTGAAGTGAATCGAGGGTCACCGGTTTTAGCTAGTGAAACTTAGCTGTAAAGTGAATTTGTAAGCTCTAGTCGAGGCTAGTGAAACCATACGCAATTTTGCAAAGACATGCTTTGTGTGTATTCGAGACAAATAGTAAAACACAGCATACGTAAAATCACAAATTCATCACGTGAAGTATTGTCAAAATACATATTCACGCCTAAATGAGTTTTCGTTTCTGCTGCTCCTGGGTTTGGCAACTCGAGAAGGCTAGTCCTTTGAATACATCAGTCGATTGGTGACTCGATGAATCTTTCCCGGAATGAGGCCTGCAGGAAAGTTAAACACAGTAAATAAACGAACTGAACTAAACAATTAAAATTAATTATACCTGCTGTGTCAAGTCCATTTCTTGTCTTCGATGGGGATCAAACAAGAGACTGCAAGCACACGTCGACACTTGAGGCTCGCAGTCGATTTCCAGCTAAGTGTTCACAATTAACTCTTCGAGACCTTAGTACAACAAAAGCGTTTAATTGCATTTGCAAGTTTAACTAATCAACTTTTGAATGTTATATATACCTTATTTTGGATGACAATTCATCACGTTTTTTTTTTGTAGATGCAGTTAGTCATATTCTTCGCTTTCCCGTTTATACGTCTGTTACAAAACTGGGTAAACATCTTCAGAAAATTCGGTTAAACGAGCGAAAACAGTTCACACAGCTTTGACACATCTTTACTTGGCGTGGGCTGGGCAGAAAATGGCGGACGCGTGGACGCAGAGACATCACCAAATTGGCTAAATCACTTCCAGTTTCCTAAGTGCTACTTTGTCCTTTCTGCTTCTGCATATTTAATACTTTTGCAATATTTAGTACAAATTCCTTCATTTAGAAGAGGAAACCAGTTTCAAAGAGTGTACAACTTTGTTAACCAAATGCACCGCGCAGAAAGTTGGGACTTGTCTGCCTGAACACGTTGACCATCAAACATGGCGGCTCAGCCGGGAAGGCGAACCGTATTCGATTACTCGAATGCGATTACTTATTCGTTTTGCTGTCCTAGTCTAGTGAAACCGACTGTCTAGTGAATTTAATTCCCAAAGTTTAGCCCAGTGAATCCGATTCCAAAGCTTCAGCCTAGTGAAACTGTCTCTTAAGTGAATTTTAACTCCAAAAATTTGCCTAGTGAATCTGATTCCAAAACTTCAGCCTAGTGAAACTGTATGTCTGTTGAATTTTATCTCCACATATTAGCCTAGTGAATCTGATTCCAAAGCTTTAGCCTAGTGAAATCGTCTGTTGAGTGAATTTCAACTCCAAACATTAGCCCAGTGAATCTGATTCCAAAGCGTCAGCCTAATGAAACTGTCTGTTAAATGAATTTTAACTCCAAGTATTAGCCAAGTGAATCTGATTCCAAAGCTTCACCCTGGTGAAACTGTCTGTCTGGCGAATTTTAACTCAACATATTAGCCTAGTGAATCTGATTCCAAAGCACCATCCTAGTGAAACCACCTTCCCATTGAATTTTATTTCCAATAACAAGCCTAGTGAAACTTTTTTGCGTAGTGAAACAGTGACCCGAAAGAAGTTTCACCAGGCATTTTTCCCTAGTGAATCCGTGAAACGGACAAACATAGACAAAAAAGACCGAATTCACTAGGCTGCTTCCCAGTGAATCGGCCGAAGCCTTGCTTTTGCCTAGTGAATTTGGCTAAAATCGCGAGAGTATATTTGATCACACCTTCATACCTTATAACATAAAAATTCCCATTGAATCAACATATTAAATTAACTGAATCACACTACAGTGATGAATTCGATACACTCGTTACCGTTGTTGTGTAGGCAGTTGTAGTAGGTGGCATTGTGGGAGGAGCAGTAGTGGGCGAACAGTAGCCGTCATTGATACCAGAAGTGATACATGATGAAGAAGCTCCATACAGGTCCATGCACTGTTCATTATTCTTGCAGTAGCTGACACAAGTCACACCATAACAGAATGGCTTGTCGTACTCGAACTGCATAAAACAGTGCGAATCAACGAAGCATTCATCAACTGGAAATGTTGTAGATGGCCGAACTGTTGTTGTCTCAGAACAGTAACCGTAGCCTCTTTCTACCATTTCACAATACAGCAGACCTTTGATTGAACATTGATAGTCATTTCTACAATAGTTGACACAAAAACCAGCACTGTACGAAGTTTCGCAAAAAGGTTTGCTGTCCCCGTATTTGCTGTAACACTCAGAGTCGACAGAACATTCGCCTGAAGTGTTCCCAACTAGACAAGAACCCTTATCGCAAATGTAGTTACCGCTGTTTAACGAGATGCACTGAGCATCAGTTTCGCATTTGGAACTGCATGTTCCGCTATTGCAAAAATATGTATCGTAATTATTAGGAGCGCATAGAAGAAAACAGTCTACGTCGGTGTTACAGTACAACACGGGAGGTACAGTAGTGATGATCTCGTTATAATCAACGATATTTTCTAAGTTAGTTAGTTTAGTAGCAAGTAGTTGATAGATCGAAGACAACCTTGAGTACAGGGAGATGCTAATTGAATCAGACGTGAGCAAAAACAGCAGAAATCTGAGATTTGCATCGAGATTCTGCAACCGGTTCGTGATGTCCCCACCTTTGGTCATTTTATTACTGATGGAGTTCAACTTGTCAAGTTTTTGCGAATTATAGGTTTCTTCAGATCTTTGAAGTTTCTTGATCTCTGACGTAAGCTTCTCGAGACTGGAAATCGCGGTTTCGAGTTTAGCTAGACCTGCTGCTGTGTTGCCCTTTTTTAAAAAATAAAATATAATATAAATAAAATGAGTAAAAAGTAATATATTAATAGTAAATAGTAATTAATAATAATATATAATAAAAAAGATAGTTAAAGATACGATTTTAGTACATGTTTTCTTGAGAAAGTATGCTACTTGAAACATGCTTTCAGAATCCTAACTATAATTAACTAATTCATTATGATGATGGAACAAAATTCAAAAAAAAATACCTGAATTTGTTTCTTGTAGCCGCTAAGGATCTTAGGCTGCCTGTTCACTTGGGAACCTTCATTCAAGAAGACTTGAAGCAGCAAAAGAAAGCCGAAAAATAACTTCATTATATTTAAATCAAATTTAATGTCAGAAGACTTTAATTGCTAATACAGCGTAAGTGTAAGCTTCCTGCTAGCTGTAGTAGTTGCACAGAACTGAGGTGAACTTAGCTTACTTTAGTACTGTAAATTTGACTAGGTTTCAGCGAAAAAAGAACTGGAATTTGTCAAGGGTAAAGACCTGGGAGAGAACCAGTTTGTCACAAGAAACCAACTTTATGAAAAACCACATCTTCTTTTTGAGTTGGGTCAAGTATGTTTTTATTACCCACGTATACAAACGAGCATGAGCAATGATGTCATACGATACAAAACACTGCAAAAAGCACCATTCTTACAGTGTCGTTTCAAAGTTGTTTGCATCACCTTCACGCACCCTAATTTTAGACTGCATGCAAACTACCTGGCCCAGGGTCACCAAAAAGGCACCACAAAAGGCACCGCCATTTTAACGTGGGTACTTGCTTTAAAATTCCGGTTCTTATAAGGGATGAATTAAATGAAATTTTCTGGCTTGACTTTTGAAAAATTTGTATTGGAATTGATACATCGACATAGCATTTATTTATCGAGGAGCGTTCCTCGGGTAAGTTTCTTCCTCGTTTCAGTTTCCGGAGCCTCGACAGGCTTGCGTTTCATGATGCCCTTCCTCTCGAGCTGCATTTCGATAATGCGAGCGTTGTTCGCATATGAATCAGCAACTTCTCGCTGAAACATACAAAACATTAAATTGTATTAAAATAGAGGAGTAAAGATATTATTACAGCTTCCAGTTCGTCTTCTTCTTCGTCGATTGTCGATACAGTGACGGAGGAGAATTTGCCCATGTTCTTTGTGTGCCTGGTAACGAGAATCTTCTCCGCTTCTTTTTCTTTGTTTTCTGCGCTTAACGTGTTGAACATGCTCCGCATTTGACCCTCTCCCGACTTCACTAAGGCACCCTTGATGATGAAGTAAGTGCCACTCTGCCGATCATGTTTATAGTACAGTGGTAACGAGCATCTGATACAAAAAGTAAAATTACTAAAATTTAATTGTATTAATTTGTTATTTTTTAGTTGTTGTATGAATGAAAGGAAATAATAAATTTTTAGATATATTATTTGTTAATTTTGTGTATGTTTTACCACAGAACTTAATGTGATATTTTAATGGAATTAGAAATTATAATATTACTTTACTACTATTTAAAGTAATATTTTTGACGCAACATAGTATTAAATTTACTGTTTGCATTTGTAGCGATACTGCCGCTCAATTCCTCCGTCTCTTCTGATGTAAACAGTGTCGCTGGGTTCAGTGATTATTTTGTGAACGTTTTTCGCTCCATCAATGATTCGAGCACCGTCCCTTTGACGAAGAGGAAGCTTTTCTAGTGAAGAATCTGTAAAAAAAAAGGAAACTTAAGAGGAAAATAATAGTGTAAATAAGATATAAATTGCCTAAAATGAGTGTGAACTGTCCACACAAACAGTAGTATGAATTCAAAGGTTTTTCTTCATTGTATTCTTCCTGATCCTTAGTATCAGACACTACAATGCTTCTGGAAACTACTTTCGGCATTTTCAATTAACTTTTGGTACTTAATTTCACATAAAAGTTAATTTTAAAACGATGATTTCTATGAAAGGTTGCAAAACGCAGGGTAAACGGTTTGTTTACGATTACGAAGAATCGAGTAACCGCTTCCTAAGGAATCGATTACTTAGGAATCGAATACTAAAAAGTATAAAATTATTATTTTTCAAAAATTAAATTAAAAATAAGATTATTGAAGATGTTCAAAATTTTAATCAAATCAAAAAATCTAGTATTTTACCTGTGCTAAATTTTACTGAACACATTTTCGTTTTAAACGTTAATACACGTTTCTTGACATATAGATTGAAATAATTATAAAATATAGATTACAAAATTTTAAATTAAATTAATTAGGCAATTTACTAGTTGACTAGATTTAATAATAAAAAACGAAAAATTTGAATTAAAATAAAACTTTGGCAACACCGCTCCGTTTAACCAACGGACGAAAACTTGCTCATGTGTCTGACCGAGTGAAGTACGAATAATAGAAAATCCGAAATTTACAAGTGGAAAAAAACTAAAATCAAAAGAAGCTACTCACCTGAATTTGACATCTCGATATAAGTAATCATTCAAGAATTAATTCTTTCATAAAATAAAAACCTTTGTCTCATGTGTTTTTATTTAATATTAAGAAATGCCGGTCAAGTTTTTCTTAGTTTCCGTCTCCAGAATTCATAAAACGCGCGCATTCGCTTCTCTTCTACATCTTTTCTTTTCAGAAGTGACAACTAAGTATCTAGTGAACAAGTAATTAAATTAAAGATTGATTTCTGCTAATGTTATGAACCTTACCTTCTGTCTGTCCAAACATTAAGTCTAACGCCGTTTGGTTTTGCTGTTTCCGCAGTGCTCGTTAACTGATAAAAATCGCTAATGCTGTTTGTTGTCTAGCGTTTTTGCTCAAGAAGCATACAATGGAGGAGACCGTGTGTGTAGAACATGCCAAGAAGCATTTTACTGAGTCAAATTTACTGGAAAAAAGGCGTGGATTGACAAACGTTCAGCGCTGCGGGACGTTTAATGAGTTAAATAAAAAAGGTGTGAATTATTATTATTAAAAATTATGATCATTATTTATTAATTATTTCACTATCAAATTTAGATGAAAAGCAACATTCCCTCGGAATTCGGCTCGAGCGGGAAGGTTACTTTACCGTCCCGTCGCTTGCAGAGTTAACGGAAGTTGGAGTTGACGGTCAGGGACGATGTGTTCTAGATTCGTTCACTGTTGGACGAGTAAATTATGGAATGGTGGAATTTGAGGGACCTCTGGATGTTGCGAATCTTTTCCTGGATGAAATTGGTATAAAAATATATAATAAAGAAAGAGTTAAGCTTATATTAAGTAAGTAATTCTGATTTACTTTATTTAATATTTCAGTTGTATTCCGCCATAAAGAGGTTACTGTGTACCCGGACGACATGAATAAGCCAGCAGAAGGAAACGGTTTAAACCGGCCTGCCAAAATTTCTCTATTTCAAGTCTGGCCATTGAACCGAACCACTAATGAGTTCGTCAAGGATCCTGAAATCCTAAGTTTGCTGAATTACAGGGAAAAGCTGGTCCAAACTGCTGAAAACATGGACGCTGAATTTGTAGACTACTTTCCCGAGAACGGAACCTGGATTTTTAAAGTAAATTTATCAATATTTCAGATGAAACAATTCGTTGTAATTTAATGTAGTATTAAGTATAACAAATAAATCGATATGAATATCATCGACAATATTTTGTCATTATCAAGTTTTTATTGTAACGTAGCCGTAATTTATTCTTTCAGGTGAAACATTTTACGAAGTATGGGCTGGACGAATCTGATGAAGAGAACGAGTTACCCGCTGTCCCCAAGATCTCAAAACAGCCCTCAGCGGCACAGCAAACTCTAGGGAAGAATATTATCGCACCGGTTGCTCAACCTGGATTTACTGGTACATCCATATTTAATTCAAAACTATTTATCAAAATATAACTACCGGAATAAAAAATAATGAGTATTTATTAAATTAATAAATCGTTAACTAGATTGTGTTCATATGAGTTTACTTGTACGTCTGTTACGAATTAACATGTAAACATTACGGAATTTAGTAACGATTATTTAATACTAATGTAAACAAAAATTTATATAAATTTTGTTATGCAGGTTTAAGCGGACTATCGGCTCAGCCCAAACCGTTTTACGAATCGAGCAGTATGATAACGGAGGAAGATATGGGTATCGAGGAGCATGTCACTCTGCAGCAGCAGTACCGGGGAGCTGCTTTGGCTGAGACCGCAGCTTCTCCCCCGCCCGCTTCGGTTCAGCTTGCCCGAGCTCTCGGGATGCCCTCGCAGAGGGTACAAATCATGAAGGCTTCGTTTTTCGATACCGATGACTACACTATGGAGAACTGGGGTAACAAATTGATTGTTTCGTTATATTTTGATTATATGTATTATTTAGTTAATTAAACTGGTTATTTGAAGTGGTGCACTATTGTAATCATTTTTGCCCTTTTTATTCTATAATAAGATTTTTTTATTGCTTGTTATGATTTTGTTTTTGAATTATTTGTTGATTACTTTCGTTACTTGCAATTAAATACTATATTAAAATTTGCACTTGAATGAAATCTATTTTAAACATTTCTAGAAACTCCAAGTCTCCCCGTTGCCTCGGCAACACCTTCCCGCTCAGTAGCTTTGAAACGTCACGTGATCTCTCCTCTTCCGTCATTGGAGGTTCCCCCGAAAACTCCCAGCCAATCGCTGCTTCGCTCGTTTGCCGCCGACCAAGCAGAGATGAGCCTTACGGAAGTCTCGTTCAAACCTATCGTCGGATTGGACGATTTCTCCAGCTACACCAAACTGGAACCTTCCGTACTAATCACCGAGAAGCAGATGAAAGTTGTGCCCCGATTCGCTGCTGCAGAGTTTCCGGTCGAAGAATCGTGGACTAATGGGAAGACGAAGGATATCGCAGACTCCGCCCTCTTTCATGGGCGCGGCTTCCGTATTGGCTGGGGCCCTGATTGGTCACTCGCCAGCCTATCAGACGACGAGAGCTACACAGTAGCCATTCAGAAAGTAGGACCTGCTTTAACCCCTCCCAAAGAGGAGGAGCTGTTTGAAAGAAATAGCAACGATATCTGTACCGCCTTACTGGCTACTTATCTGGAACACGGAACAGAGAAATCCGATGGGGTAAAATATTCTGATAAATTTCAGAATTAATTAAGATTATTATTTATTTTATTTTATTTATTTATTTATTTTTTTGAACTAGTTGCAGTTTATACCGGTACGAGGAACGGACTGCCTTCTGCAGCTAAGGGAAACTACTGCAAAGCTTCTGGAGAAGAGCAGCGGGTTAAAGAGAGATAAACTGGATTATATGCTTAAAGTCTGGGATCTTTGCATCGCACTGTGGGGACCCCTTCCCGAAGAGGACGGTAAGAAAATATATACTTACTATAAGTGTTCGATATGAAAAAATTATGAAAAGTGTATTATAAATAGTAATAATAATGATAAAAGTTTATAATATACATGTTAAATTTATGTATTAAGAGATGTAGACAATTTGAATTAAAGTAGTTATTTGTATTTTACATTTATTTTCGTCGTGATTATTTATACATGTATTTTTATTGGTGTGTTCATTTATTGTACATTATACCTTAACACTCATTATGTTGCAAATTTTCATGATAACTTCTTAAAATTCATATGTTTTATTATTCCTACTTATTGAAGGTTCGCATGTGATGAATATATATAATTAAATGTGTTGTAAAAATATTAATAATGGCATAAACAATAGTAAGACATGTAGAAAAGTGAAATTAAATAATTATTTGTGTAATACATTTATTTTAGTCATGTTTATGGTAATTATTTTTATGATTTAAATGCAAACTCATTATTATTATTATTATTATTATTGTTATTATTATTATATTTATTTTATTTATTCATTTATCTGTATTAATTTTTATACACATATTATATTTATTAATGTATTTTGTTTACTCTCCCTTATACCTTAACATTTATAATTTTCAGTTATTTATTATAAATTATTAATATTCGTGTATTTTATTTTTCTTAGTTATAGAGGGTTCGCACGCTGAAATCATAGCTCGTCGGGAGGCTCTGGGTCACTGGCTGGAAAAATCCTCGTCCAGGAAGTCCGTCAAACTGAATCCCGCGGATCAAATCCTCGAACTCGTCGCATCTCACGATATTGCGGAAGCCTGCAAAGCCGCCCAATCAGCCGGAGAACATCGATTAGCCCTTCTGTTGGCCCAGGCAGGGTCATCTTCAGTCTTCAAGACGATGCTGCAGCGCCAATTGCAGCAATGGGCCGAGTCTAAAGCCGATCAGTTTGTCGCTAAACCTCGAATGAAGATTTTTGCCACTCTGGGCGGAACTCCTGTGTGGAATTCATCCAAATCCATGTTAAATACCTGCGAGGAACTGGATTGGATCGAAGCTTTTGCTCATCACTTATGGTACGTTGTCTCTCCCGTTGCCAGTATTGCGGATGCCTTAGCCGAATACGAAGCTGCGTGCGGACTAAGTGATGTGGAGACTGAGGCCTACGCTGCGAGACCTGTTCCTCCTTACGGGGTGAATGAGGTAAACGTAAAAGATCTTCGCTACCATTTGCTACAGCTTTACTGCCGTCGCTCCACTCCGCTAGAGCCACTCCTGAATCCCTTAAGCCACACGGCAGATCCTTTGGACCATACCTTCTCCTGGTTGCTATGGCAACAGCTGCAGTCTATTGGTTACAGCCACTTATCGAAAAATGGCGCCTCGCTATTGGACACTTCGTTTGCGGCTCAGCTTGAACGTATGGGACTCTGGCATTGGTCGGTTCTTGTTTTGTTGCATTCAGCCAATGCGGAACCTCAGTTGGCCGAAATTTTGAGCCGCCATGTTCAAATGGATCAGTCGGATGCTAGAGAAACGTTTGTCCGCACCCGATTGGGTCTTGCTGATGATCTTGTCGAAGCCCAACGAGCAATCAGGGCCCGCTATCTCGGTCTGCCATTGGAGGAGGCGCGTGCATTGCTGAAAGCCAATCAGTTCCACGAAGCCCATCACGTGATTTTTGAAAAATTGGCGCCAGAAGCCATCCTGGCCGAAAACTATCAGGAATTGGAGGAGCTGATGAACCCGCTAGCCAATCGGGGCTCGACTATTGACCA
Organism: Eulimnadia texana; assembly: GCA_002872375.1. Taxonomy (NCBI): domain Eukaryota; kingdom Metazoa; phylum Arthropoda; class Branchiopoda; order Diplostraca; family Limnadiidae; genus Eulimnadia; species Eulimnadia texana. Next base: position 603,691 of record NKDA01000011.1, read on the forward strand.
ATGGCACATCAAAGGAAAGGTCCTATTGGATTATATCAAAGTTGTGAAAACTGTCGAAAGCTTATTGGACAAAGTCCGGGAAGCCGAAAAACTGAAACAACCCAATTGGGTAAGTTTTACACTATTAACAAACTAAAAAGAGCACTGAATGGTGATTTTTTTTGTGCTACAGGAAAATATGACACAGCTGGAACATCTTACTCCGGATCTGCTGTCCCTGAGCAGCCAGATTCCGCAAATGGCGTCTCCTTCACCCAAACACAAACTTTGCAAAGCGGAAATCGCGCAAAGGACTTCGTACATTTTGCGCGTGGTGATTGGTCTGCAGTCCGGAAGTGCTGCTGCGGATGCTGTGGTACCGTCCCGCCTTCTACTTCCGCAGTTGCAGCAGCTTCCGGTTACCCAGGATTACGCACTGAAAGAACTGCGTAATCTCGTAAGGTCCTTCCTGCTGGAACTGAATGTCTAAGTTTAATCGTAACTTTTTCAAAACGTTTCGAAGTTTGTTTTTTTTTTTTTTAACTTGAAGTGTTTAATTAATAAAGGCAGGAAAATTACCCTGGATTCACAAAGCAACCAATAAGAAAAAATACAAAATACAAGATTTCTTCATAACGTGTAATTTTTTGCAAGATTTTTCTGCAGGAATTTTTTTCAGTCCGTCGTTTCCATAGCGGTAACGTCGTTGTTGGTACCTATTTTTTGATTAAACAAATAATTATTAAATTTATTTTATTTTAATTTCTATAGGAAGAATAGTTTACCATTTGCGGAATTGCCACTTTTATCGAATGCGTCGTCAGTTGTTTCTTTTTCGTTTTCTTCGTCTTCTTCTTCGTCGACTTCCATATCAAAGATTCGGACTTTTCTCTGATCCCTGGACAGAATGGCCGCCACTTTCCTTATCGAATTCACCGCGAAAAACGATGAAGAAAAATCCATTAATCGGTATCCGTTAGAATCGATTAGATGTCCTGCGTTCACCGTTCGCAAAGAAGACTTCATGATTTCTGCAGTATTCAAACGCAGCAGCTCGTCCCGCAGCAAATCAATACTCAAATGAGCGAATACTGAATTGTTCTCCGAATCGCCAAGAAGTATCGATAGAGTATCAGAATTGTAGAAATCGATATCGTTCAATTGGCCATTGATTGTTAAATTATAAACCGACTCTATGCGAAAGAAAGCTGCCCGCTGCTCTTCCCCGCAGAGCTCGACAAGAAAAAATCCTTTGCTTTCACGCAGAGCAATCAAAGTAGAATTTAAATTATTTTTTGTAATATTCAGAGTTGCATTTCTTGATTGAACAGGATTACTAATTTGTATCTGAAGTAATGGACTTTCGAGAAGGCACCAGTTTCCTACTCGAGCGGGCACTTCGAAAAACGACTCCCGGGTAAGTGTTTTCAGGATCCTGAACTCTTCCGTTAAGGACAGTTGAGGATTTTGATCAAAAACGCTAAACACTGAAGATAATTTCGGGTATTTTTTCATAAGCGAGTCCCAGGGAAGATCTTTAGTATCAGGAATTAACGTTAGACTCTCGTTCTTCAGGTACTGACCCACTCGTTCCAGTTTCAAGCGACGAGGGCCCGAATTGGTTCGCGGGACGAGATCGAAATCTTCTTTGAGAAAATTTGCAATAAATTCGAGGTCCTGCTCACTGGTAGACGCCAGCTCTTGCGAGATCTGCTCGTTCGACAAAGTCAGAATGTTCGAAAACAGCCACAGAAAAAAAGTTTTTAAATATTTCATTGAACTGTTGATGACTGTTACTAACTCGTACGTTTTTGCAAGGAACGAGCCAGAGGCCCTGAATGCTTGGTAACAATTTTTAGGGTCCAGTCCCAGAGAACCGAATTTATCAACTTGTTTTGAAAGTCCGAAAAGCTGGTTAACGCATAACGATAACGAGTAACCCGCAGAAGTTAACTGCTCGATAACGAGTTTGTGCATGTCTGCATATGACAGCTCCATTGCTTGCCCTAGTCGTTTCAGCCCTTTGTCCGTAATTTCGTTGACCAGAAAATCTTTTAAAAGTTTCGGGGCCTGCCCGAAAACGAGCAGTTCGAGAAGGTCTGCAGAAAGTGAAACCTCTTTCTGTGCATTTTTTCCCGTAATTCGAAAGTTTCCCCTCGAGATCGACCAAACCGTCCTCCCAAGCCTCTTGCAAGGCATGAATGGTGGAATCGATGTAATCGGTTAAATTCATGATTTTCCCGTAAAGCATAGCGATCGTGTAGAGCTCATTAGTGCTTTTCTCGAGCGGAGGGCCTGAACGTTCAGCAGGAACAAATCAGAATCGCCCGCTGTTAGAACGACCAATCGGCTCGGACCTCCCTGATTCTGGATGTTGACGATTGGTCCCAGCTGTCTTTGCACCATTTTCGACAAATCGCAAGAAAACGAATGGAAAATACCAAAAACGAAACCCTGCAAGACAGTTTGGGACGTCCCCACCCACAAAATATTCAATTCTTTCTGATTTCCGAGTTTTTTTAAATCGCATTTTCCAGCCGAACCTGACGCTGTTGCGTTCTTTTTTGAATTTAGCAATGGCAGGTCAGGCATGCAACTTTCTAAATTGTCTAAAATTTCTGATTTGTAATCAACTGGTATCTCGTTTGGGTAGGCCTCCCACTTCATGTGCGAAATCTCTGAGCCTACCGAAGGTATTGTGTGAATGCTTTCTCCCGTTTCTATGTCAATAAGCAAGATTTCTCCGTTACTGTAGCCCACAGCCAGAACTTCGCAGTCAGGACGCCAGACAAGGGATTTAATGACACAATCGCCTTTTTTCGGGATGCGCCAAACTTTCTTCCACGATAAACGTCTCAGTATGACGTCGCCTGGATAAAATTTTTGATTAATTAATTCTTATTTTATAACTTAGATTAACTTTTTACCTGCACTGTTTGAAATGGCAACTAAATCTCTTCTGGGCGACCATTTCATCAATTCGATAGTGGACGTTCCCAGAACATGCCGCTCGTCAGTTTGCTTCATCATGCAGGAAGCAGCCATTTCTTAATTTTGACGTAAATTAACGCTTTTCAAGCGACTTTTTGTGAAAAAATTCGATTTTGTATGGTTACACGGTTCAAGCGGTACAGCAGTCAGTTTAAATTTCGGTTGTTAGAGTTTTGTAAATATGAAGCCATCTAGCGAACATTTTTTACTATTAGATTTCCCTGTTCGTTATAGAGGGGCAAATTTTTCCTTTTCCCATTTATTTTCCCTTTCCCTTATTTTCCCTTTTTTCCATCTGTGCCAAATATGAAGGTGTACATTAAATTACCCTTTTGCAGTTTTGCTCTTTATTTTTCCTTTTTCTATAATTTCCATTCTCTCTTCATTGCAGGAATCTGCACTCCTAAATTTCAATTTTCTCTCTTCGCTAAATTTTCCCCATTTTCTCCTCCCTGCCTTAGTGTAAGGCTGTACTTCTAAATTTCCCTTTTCCTTCCTATTTCCCTCTTCCCTTTTTTTTCCTTTTTCCTCCTTTTGTTCTGGAATATAAAGCTGTACTTCTGAATTTCCCTTTTCTCTCGTCCCTTATATTCCCTTTTCAGGGGAATTTGCTTATAAAGTTGCAGTACCATCTAGCGGAAAATTAAATAACCGTTTATCGCTTACTTACTGCCATACATTAAAAACTAAGTACTGAATAACTTTTAATAACCATTATATTTCATAATAATAATCTATATGTTATTCTATTAAAAATATCCATATTTTGCGTTTTTTGTATTTGTTTCTTTGAATAATATCTTTAAAGATGCGTGGGAAGTTTTATTTTCGATGGTTTTGCATAAATGAACCGTGGACAAAAAGCTTAGGGGCGGGGGGATTTAAAACTCGAAGCAAAAAATAGACATTAAAAATTATGAAAATTATTATTGGAAAACTACGTAAATTCATTTCATTCATTCACTGCACCTGTGTCCCTACATCTCTTGCTTGAACCGTTGAACCGAAGGTTCACAAAGCAGCTTTTTAAATAGGCAATAAAAGTGCCATAGTATAGATTAACGGAAAATTTAAAATTTTCTTTAAATTTATATTATCTACATTATCAAGGCTTGAACCGTGAACCGCTGAAGCGTTTATATTAATTAAATTACGTATTTTTCGTGAGAAAATCTTATTATAGAGAAACTTCGTAACGTTACCATGGTTACTACCAAAAATGAAATTTTCCAGAAAGGTTTCCGCAAATGGTGTGAAAATTTTGTTTTCTGTGGCTCCGGTTCACGGTTCGGTTCACGGTTCAAGGTTCAAAACATGTGCAAATAAGAAGTTCAAATACGGTGACAGTTGCAAAGTGAGTAACTTTACGATAATAGTGAACCGCGGTTCAGAGACGGTTCACTCTTTTGACGTCACAATCAAAAAGTAAGAAATCTAATTGTTTCTGTAGTACAGCAGACGTAATGGACCTTCAATTTGACCAATTACTGTACAAATGTCCCTGCTCTAGTTATATTATATTTTTTACTTTTAATTTATATGGTTTTGTTATATAAATTCTGAATCGCGGTTTACAATAGTGAACCGAACGTGAACCGCCCTTCACTAGGAGTATAGTTTGGTGAACCGTTTCCCGCTGCGTGAACCGTGGGTGGTTCATTGAGAACTAATGGGAAGTTGGTGGGATGTTAATTGGTGCTTCAACTTTAGGCAGCTGGGAAATAAAAGGTTGAGAATCTAGAAAAAGTCAAGGGGTCCGAAACTCCGAGGAAACTTGTACGAAGATTATTTGATAATACGTGATAACACGGATATAACATGGAGATAGCAGGTTGATAACAGGTGATAACATGACCCAGGTGTACGAAGATTATTGGAAGTTTCGAACCCCTTGGACAAAGTAGTAATAATTAACACTTAATTAGTAGTAAAAAGTTAGTAGTAAGTTAGTAGTTAGTATAACACTAACCTGTTAATTGATCGTTAGTACAGCGAAGTTAGTTTAAGTACTAAGTAAAAAAGTAGTGACTTAGTAACTAGTGATAGTAGATAGTAGCAGCAGTGCTACTACTAACGACTAGTTATGGTTGCTTAGTCAGCTAATTACTGTTCTATAGTTGGTTAGTCAGTTCAACTTGAGTTAGTCAGAAAGTAGTTAGTTAAGAACTTATAAGTAACAGAGTAGTAATAGTAGTAGCAGTAGAAGCTAGTTAAGTAGTAGTTTTCCGGTTAGTAATCATTCACCATGACTAAAGGTTAGTCACACTTGATTACTACTTACTAGTCAACTAGTATAATATTCATAAGTCGTTAGCACATTTAGTTAGTTAGCTTGATTTACGCTGAACTGCTAAGCTAACGCCTTTTGCCAATGGGTTTCAGTGTTCAAGTGTCTCGTTAGCCACTTACTAATAGTCATTATAGTGTAAGAATAGCAAGTTTTAACTAAATTTGGCAGCTAGTTTACTGCTAACGGTATTAGCAAATCGTTAGCACTTGTAGTTATTAGCTTTATCTACGTTGAACTATTAAGCTAACGCCTCTTGCTAATGGGTTTCAGTGTTCAAGTGTCTCGTTAGCCACTTACTAATAGTCATTATATAGCATAAGAGAAGCAAATTTTTAGTAAAGTTGACAGCTAGGCTTGACTTCTGTTCCTCTGGAAACGCCGATGTAATAAAAGGATCATTATTTCTTTGACTTGCTAACGTCAGGAGCAGCTTTGCTAGTTGCGCTGTTTGCTTACAACGCCGACGCGTACCCCCACCTCTACCTGAACCTATAAAAATCAACAACCACCTTCTGCTACTATCACAGTTCAACAAGTGGACCTGCTATTACTACTACTACTACTGCTACTACTTGTACTACTGCTTCGCTACTACTTTACAGGTAACCTTGACAGTTAGATTTTAGTGAGAACGTCTGTTTAGTGAGTTTTAGTTGGTTAGTTAATTAGTTCAGTGCTAATAGCTGAAGCTAAATACTTCAACTATTACCTAGTAATTATTAGCTATTTCTATGTTTCAGGTAAGCTCGACAGTTAGCTGTTGGAGAGTATCTGCTTAGTTAGTTAGTACCATAACTAAATCTAACTCTTTAACTAGTAACTATTAGCTACTTAACACTTTATGCAGGTAAGCTTAATAGCTAGCTATTGTAGAACATCTGCTTAGTTAGTTAGTTTCAAAGAATAAAGCTAACCCTCTGTAACCAGTAACTAGCAAAGTAGCACTAGCTAAGCAATTTGTTACCTGTCAAGTACCGAATAGCCGCAAGAAGATGTGCGAATGAAAGGGTCAGTTATTTTATTGATTTCTATTATTATTATGCATCTAATATTATCACCGTGTTATCACCTGTTATCACTGTGTTATCAACTGTTGTCACAATTCTCGGAAGAGATAAACAGAGATGTAATATTTATTACGTTCTAAAAGTTCTTTGCTGCTTAGTTTCACAGTCTCTTCTGGCGAGACTTGCTTTTATCTTTACCTTTGTCATTTAAAATTCTATAAAAACTTGAAGATCAGCTTTAGATTTACATAAAAATAATAGTGCTTATAATATACAGTTGTAAACTGTATTACGAATTACGTATTCACCGAACGCACACATGTGAACTCCCATAAGAATCAGCTTGCCGTTAGGCGAACCGAACCGAACCGACAGATTTATCTGAACCCTTGGAGCCAGATCGAGTTTTCTCTCAGTGGATAATGTCCCAAATAATTTCGTGTGTGTTTCTGCGAGTAAAAAAACCTCAAGGGACACACGTTTTCTTTTGCTGCAATCGACTAATTAGATTTGCAACGGACGCTTGAATCGTTACACTCGTCTTGGGTTGCGATTCACTGCAGGTCAAGAAAGGGGGTCGATTGAACCGGTTTTGTTGAACCGTTTGGTTTTGAACGGCTCATACACTTCAGTTGGACTGAATAGTTGAACCGGAATCCTGCGCTATGATAACCGAACGTGAACCGTGCACCATGAAGCTTTGAACTGTTTTTAAGCCTTTTCTGAACCGTTTTGAGCATCTTTACACGAACGGCTCATAGCTTCAGTTGAATGAATAGTTGAACCAAAATTCTACTATGATTAAAAGAACAATCAGTTGAAACTTCAGATCTGTGAACCGTTTTTGAACCGTTTTGTTGAACAGCTCACACCTTCAGCTGAACTGAATAGCTGAACCGAGTCACTGACCTACAACCATGCTCAGATTGACTTTAACATGAACCGAACCTTAAACTGTACCTGAAAGATGTGAACCGTTTTTTTGAACCATTTCTTTGAGAAGCTCATATCTTCAGTTGAACCGAACTGTTGTACTGAAACTGTACTCGAGCTAATTGAACCATGAACCGAACCTGAACCGTGTGTCTCAGAGCTGTGACCGTTTATTAACCGGTTTACGGTCCCAATCAAGTCTCGACAAATGTATAAAAATCGTTTTGAACCGAATAGTGAACCGAAATTGAACCCATGCCACTATGCTGAACCGGTAAGCAGAAAAATTGACACTACATGATGAACCGTACTGAACTGTGGAACTATTGTTAATATAAGTTACATTATCAGTACCGTGAGCCGTTTTTTCCTCTTATGAACGGCTCATCACGGTTCACAGTGTAAATCTGATATTCTGTGCACGCCAAAGTGTCTTCTGTCTTTTTTTTTTTTTTAGAAAAACACTGTAAAAAGAAACATCAAAGAGAATTTCTGTTAGTGAAGCACTAACACAATCTGGCAACGTTGAAATGTAGCGCCTGAGGCAACTTTTAGTGTCGTCTGCCAGCAAAGCGCCTGGGGCGATATGTTCCTTGGCTCTATCAATTCATAGTTATCGCTTCATAGATGTTTATAGAAAGGGAGATTCTGTGTTGTAGTGCCTAAGCTTTCGAGACTTAGCGCCTGAGGCATTTTTGTGTGGTCTGCTAGCCAGCGCCTACGGCGTTTGTCGTCTGTCAGCAAAGCGCCTAAGGCTACGCGTTCGTACTGCTTACTTCGGAAAGCCGTAAACCTTCTACTAGGGTTCTGGATTAGCGCCTGAGGCATTTTCCACTGTGGTCTGCTAGCTAGCGCCGAGGCGTTTGTCGTCTGCCTGCAAAGCGCCTGAGGCTACTAGTTCATTCCATCCTGCTTACTTCAAGGAGTCATAAGCCTTCTACTGCATGTTCTGGATTAGTGCCTGAGGCTACTGTGGTCAGCCAGCCAGTGCCTGAGGTTATGTGTTTCGTCTGCTCAACTTGAAGAAGTCGTAAGCCTTTTGCTTGAGGGTCAAGACTTAGCACCTGAGGCATTTTCTACTGTTTGCCCGGTAGCTATTGCTTCAGGCTTTAAGTTCGTCAGCTAACTTCAAGGAGCCATAAACCTTCTGCTAGGTTCTGAATTAACGCCTCAGGCTACTCTAATCATGCTAGCCAGTACGTGAGGCTATATGTTTCGTCTGCTCAACTTGGACAAGTCGTAAACCTTTTAGCTTTTGCAGTAGAACTTTGGTATCTTCGGGAAGGGCAGAAAGATTAAAATTTCATTGATCAGAAAGCAGAAAGTTTCTGTTGAAAACTTTATTGCAACTCTGGGAACTTGGATTAGTTCATTAGTGCAACTTGGCCTAGCAAAAACAACATGATTAAGCCGGTTCGCGTTTCCCACACAGCAGATGTGCTGTGTCATGCAGCGGTTCAAACACAACAGAAGGAAAAATCACGTGAACTACAGACAGCTCGGTTCATGAAAATAAATGAACGGTTCACGGTTCCGCGGTTCATTAGGGTTCATCATGTAGTGACCACGGTTCAGTTTTGGTTCGCGGTTCAGTTCAGAAACGGTTCGCTGTTCTGAAGTAGGGTTCAGGGTTAGGTTCGTGGCTTAGTTTCTAAGAGCAGGGTTCTACTACAGTTCGGTTTAACGGTTCGGTTCAATCTCGGTTCACGGTCGGTTCAGATACGGTCCACAGCTTCGAGGCGCACAGTTCAGGTTTGGTTCATGGCCCAGTTTGCCAGAGATGAACATATTCCACTTCAGTACGGCTCGGTTCAAGGGTTCGGTTCAACTCAACGTGATTGAACCGTGCCGAAAAAACGGTTCACGACCGCCCATCGCTGCTCGTAACCAGGATGTATTTACACCGGCAGGATTGATTGGATCGTAATTAAGAATGTCACGTGTTGAGCAAACATTGACAACTTACTTCCGGTTCACGGTTCATCATGCCGCCATAAAGCAAACAACTGATAAACCAAAAAATCATTGACTTCTAACATGCAATTGTCGGAACCTTTGATCTTTACAACAGATGGTCATAGGGTGATAACAGAGTGATAACAGTTGATAACAGTTGATAACAGTTGATAACATGATGATAACACTGATTTTTACGAACTCTTTAAACGGCTAATCACATATAATGATTAATGAATCAATATTTCACTATTTATCCTCATATTACATGATTTAAATACTATTCAAATTATATTATTTTATGTTTTTTATGATTTTTTAAACAAACATATTAATTTATTCAATAATTTTTAGAAAAATTTCGGTGAAATGGACAACCGCCATTTAGTAGCCATTGCATTGCTTCTGCTGGTTGCGGTTCAAACCCAAGCCTATCCTTGGAGGTAAAATATTTTTCAAGATTATTATAAAATTCGTTGTATTAAATATATATTATATGACTCATTTATTTATAAATACATTTTCTTCTTTATATTAAACTTACTTGACTTGAGTACTGAAGCTTAATGCCTATGTGTTTGGGTATTCGGCTCACGGTTCGCTTTGTTGGGTTCTCCGCATTCATTCATTAAGTGGAAATGGATTACTTTGGAGTGAATTAATGATTGTTGTTGAATGGTAGGCAGAAACGCGTTTCTGATCAGAGACTGGCCGAACTGGAGACATTACTTACGCTGGCACGTCTTAAAGGCAAACTGGTGACAGTGCCCATTGGATACGGACTCATTGACCCGGCCAAAATGTAATTAAAATAATTTATTGATATTTATATTCAACTTGTACCATTATTATGTATATACAGAATAAGAAGTGGCAAAAGTGTCCAAGTGAATGAACACTTGTAAAGTGAGGAGCTGGCGTTAGATCTCTATTAGAAGCCAGGTTATTGCTACTGTTGTAGTGTTGTTGTAGTGTATTCTATGTTCTCGAGTGGTACGGTATCGTGTTATAGAAGGATCTGGTCAAGTACTTGCAATCCGAGATGTTTTGGGTTAGTATTAAGTAATAACAGATGATTAAAGACTGATTAAACTAATCACATTCTATAGTGCTATGTGTTCAGAACGTAATTATTTTAAATGAATTAAGTTTTATTGAAAATATTTTTTGTGGTGGTCGTCACAAGCGATCGCATACTCAACTACTCTTAAACCAAAACAATTTGATTAAGTATTGTGTGATAACAGATATTAACAGACTGATACCACTAATTAAATTATGTAATAATATGTCTTAAGAACTTAATTACATTAACAAAACAAAATTTTATTTGAAATGTATCTTGTGGTGGAAGTCACAAGCGATCGCATTCTCACGTACTTGTAAACCGAGACACTTTGATTAAATATTTTGTGACAATAGATGTTAACAGACCGATAAAACTAATCACATTCTGTAGTGCTATGTCTGTAAAAATAATCCCATTAATTAAACTGAATTTTGTTGGAAATTTACTCTGTGGTGGACGTTGCAAGCAATTACATACTCAAGTACTCTTAAACCAAGACACTTTGATTAAAAATTACATAATACAGATGATAGTAGACTGTTAATACTAATCACATTATGTAGTATTACGTCTTAAGAACATAACTCCATTAATTAAATTTAATTTTGTTGAAAAATATTTTTCCAGTGGACGTCGCAAGCGATCGCATTCTAACGCAGATCTACCAGAAGTCGAGATGGTCTCATTCTACGGCCATCCCAAATTTTTTCCCGACGTTTCCCAAGTGGACGGTGAAAATTTGCAAATTCCAGAAGACGAGTTCCAGGACTTGCAAATGTTCCAGAAATTCCAGAAATTTCTGCGTCAGAAATACCAAAACCCCATGTGAAAAAAAAACTTTAAAAAAATAACCCAAAAATATCAAAACTCAGTTTAAAAAGTCTGAAAAAGTGATTCATGTACGTAATATTTAATTATCATTATCTGAAATTTAATTGCATTTCTAGTTAAAATTTTCTTTGATTTTTTGTGCACTTTAATCTGCAGGCCAAATACAAATACAATCTGCTTAAGAAAAAAGCGCTGAATTCACTTACAATGTGTATTAACCTCATAATGGATTTAAGTTTAACATAATTAAGCTAAATCTAGATTTTTCTGGCTTAAAAGCTACGCAGCAACCCATATCTAATGCAATTACTGGAAGCTTTCAAGCTGCAGACATCATAAACTAATAAAAGTGAAAATTCGTTTTACTCACTACAAAAAGAAGAAAATCTGATTGTAGTTGACAGAAATCTTGCAAAGAAATCAAAGAAACCTAGAGAAATCATATTAGTTCAGATAAAGTTTGAGAGCTCCCAGCCAAAAGCATTGTATAAAATGTTATATATATATTATTTCTAAATATAGTTATTGTAATGTGTTAGTTTAGATATGGCTTCTGTTGAAGGTCAATATTTGCTTTTATCAAGGATCGATGAATGAAGTGGGCTTATCTTGATTACAGGTAAATAACTGGGTTAAACCTAGCAAATAGGTAAACACTTAAAAATCAATTGGTTGCTTCAAAATTATTTTAGAATTAAATCGATGTTCAGAAACTACATTCTTTACTTATTATAATTTATTTACTATTTATTATGGTAGAATTGACTAGTTTTAATAATTAATTTCTCGTAAATGTAAAGGTATTGTTTTTAGGAACAGTTTTATTAATTATTAAATTTAGTCAAAAACAGTTAATTTTTCTAATGTTATATTATTAAATAATTTATTTTACAAAATAATAATAAATTGTAACATATGAAAATCTGGCAACGCTGCATCGTCGTTGACGTTTGTTTACGTTTATTTGCAAGCTGATTTCAAAGGACCTATAATTATTTCATTTCAATGAAATATTTCATTCAAGTTTTAAAACTATAATAAAATTAATATTGAAATTTAATAACTGAAATAAATTAAGCATGGCTGAGTATTCAAACGTCCGCATTGGAAAACTGAAACTGAAAGGCCAGAAAGAAAAGTAAATTCAACATCTCCAGTCAGATTTTCTTGCAAACTTTCTAATTTAATCCATAATTTCCTTTAAATAACACACAATTTTCTTTTAATTTTCATACTAGGGACCACAAGAAAAGCAAAAGCAAAAAGAGTTCGGAGAGAAAACGCAAAAACGAAGACGAGCAACACAGAGACTTTCAGAGACATGGTATGAGAAAGGAAAACAACAATATTGTTGCTTATTTTGCTATTTAGCAAGAATATGTGTTTCTTGGGAGCGAGAATGAGGAACCAAATCGTCTGCTTCTGGCTATAGGCCTACTACTCCCTGCGCCCTAGCCCCTACCATGTTTATATACTTTTTTCGTGGGAAAAGCTACTAAAGCAATAGTTACTAAACCTAGCTTACCTAACCTAACTTGTTTTCGCAAAATGCTTCTGCCCTACGTCCTGTGCCCCAGCCCTACTGCTCTATGTGCGGTTGGTGCGCAGTAAAGAAGCGGTTCCTCGTTCTCGCTCCTGAAAAATTCATTAGCAATAATAATCAGAATAAATAATTTGATGTAAAGTTAAGTTTAATTTTAAAAATTAATTACAGGTGGCTGGTGGGAAATTACGAGTTTATCAGAGATTTCTGGACCTGTGGCCATAGAAATAGGCGATCGCTGTTATGTCAAAGCGCTCGATAATGGTTTGTTTGTGCTCGGAGCCCCTCACGACGAAGGTAGTTAACAGTAAATAGTAAATAAATAATAAAAATTATTACAATAATAATTAGAAAACAAATAATTTTTATTCTATTACACATTCATCTAATATAATGTATTCAGTGTTTCCACTTTCATTTTCCCCTTTTTCCCCACCTTACTAGAAAACAAAGCATACTTCCAGATTTTCCCTTTCCCCTATTTCCTTATGTTTCCCTTTTCAAGCCCCGTTTCCCCCTTTTTCAGGAAATTTCCCTGCAAAGTGGAAACACTGAATGTATTCAAGCGTGTAATCTCAGGCTTGGATTATAGCCTTGTATACAAATTGCAAGTTGTAATTGTCACGTTTTCCTCTGGGGTTAGTATTACTGATGGTAAATAAGTTTAATCATTACGAAGCGTGCACGCAGAATCAAAAGAAATAACACAGTGTACTGTAAATATTTTAATTCATTTTAGGTGACGGCCCTTCACCCGAGGAGATCTTCACGGCCTTTCCGGCTGGAGATTTAAAAGTGGCTTTCAAATCGGGGTATGGAAAATACCTTGGTGTGGACAAGAGCGGAAATATCGTAGGGCGTTCTGATGCGATAGGCGCTGTCGAGCAGTGGGAACCTGTTTTCCAGGTATTCTTAACTTTTATTGTATTAGGTATTATTATAATTTATCTTTTAAATAACTATTACAATTTAATTGTTTTGTGTAGCATCGCAATTGATTAACTAAATAATTAAAATAAATAATGTAATTAATGATTAAATAATAAATTTATAATGCAATATTTTTTATTTACAGATAAATAACTTATTATAAATAAATAGCAAATATTATATTAATAATTGGACCAAATATTGTTACTTATATTGTAGATTAATTAAATTCCTGTAAATTAGTATTGCTATTTTTATTATGTTCGTTTAGTAGAATATATCATTGCAATTTTGCAATAATCACTGATAACTTTATACCACTTATTATTATCTATTTTTTTATTATTATTGACTAATGTTTTGTGATTAAATAATTTTTTTCCCTATTTGGAATGTCATGATTAGTCTTCATTAATTTTTATTAATTTTCAATTAATTTCTTATTATACAGGAAGGAAAGTTGGCAATAAGTGCTGCCAACGGAAAGTTTGTCTCGGTTTGTCACGAAGACGACGGGCTGATTGCGAGGAGTGCCAAAGCGGGACCTGAAGAAATGATCAAGGTATCAATTAATACTTGATTAATTTCATTAAACAATAATGTAGTAAAAATAATATAATAAGTAAATATTGAAATTAATTCAAATTATTTAAATGAAATAAATTCATGCAATAAAATGATTAAATTGAATTTGAGGGATATTTTTGAAAACTAAGCTGCACCTGATAACTAAAGGATTCATTAATAATGTAATTAAACATAACTGTAATTAGAATTTTTGAGACATTTTTAAATATCAAACATTCTTTGTAAAATTGACAATTTAATTTATTTTCGTTTGGTTTGTATTACGTTTTAAAATGAGTACAATGTATTTGAGACATAATTTCATGCGGTAATTTTTATTCCTAGTACTAATTCTAAGTCCTAGGCCCCCGCCATCCGCATCTGCCGTGGGTCTGATCCTAGCTTTGTCCCTCGGCCTACTCTTTTAGCCTTGCTACCCTGTACCTTTACCCGGAGCTACATCTGAGATAGTCAGAGCGGGCGTTCGCCCATCCGTACGGCTATCGTTGGGGAGTGGTCTCGTGGATTGTTTCCCACAGATGTAGTTTTCTTTTAGTTTTTCTACTATGTCGAATTCTATTTTTAATTAACATTATTGTCAAGGTTTTAACTAATATTCAATTCAAATAAATCATAATCAAGTAACCCTGAGAAATTAAGACACGTTCTTTATGTAGCGCATTATTTTTGTCATTTCTAACTGTGGTTGATTTGTCAGCTGAGGACCAACAAACCGAGAGAGGGCGAAGAAGAGCGCAAACGTAAAATGGTTCCGGAGGAGGAGCAGGGCTCGGTCGATCAAATCGAAATCAACTACGTGTAAGTTATTGTTTTCAACTGCTTAATGATGATAGTAGTAGTACGAATACTACTACCTCCAATACTAATACGAATACAATAGTAAAATGAGTAATGATAGTGAAACTAATAGCGCCACGTCTACTAGTACTAATACTAATACGAACAACAGTAGTAAAAATAGTAAAGATAGTGAAAATAGTCCTAATAGTAAAACTAATAATGATGCCACTTTTACTGCTACGACTACTAGTACTATTATCAATAATGCCACTACGAATACTTCATATTAATACAGATAACAGTAGTAAAATAGTAATAATAGTAAAATTAATAGTAATACTATTACCGCTAATAATATTACTACAACCACTACCACTAGAACTACTACCACTACTTCTACTACTATCACTACTGGTACCACCACTACTACGGCTAGTGCTACCATCCTTCCTCTCCTAAATCAATCCAATAATTCAATCAAAAATGAAATTTTCGTTATTTTTTCAACCAGGAAAAAGTTCCAGAAGTTCCAGGACAAGAAGATGCGCGTCTGCAGCGAAGACAAGGGCCAGTTGAGCAAAGCCAAAGACGAGGGTTACCTGCACGAGGCTCTTCTTGACCGCCGCAGCAAAATGAAAGCAGATCGATACTGCAAATAAATTTGGCAAATTTGCATTTTTTTTGGGTGCAAATTTGCAAGAATCTGAACAATTTTCCTTTTCTGTATTTCACGTTACTGGAGAGAAGTTTTTTTTGGCTTCTAAATACATACAATGAATGAAAAAAAAAACAAACAAAAAACACACTGAAAGCAAATGGGAAAATTAACGCAAAGGGGAAAAAAACTGGAAAAGAAACTGTAAAAAAAAACTTCTCGTCTTCGTCGTTTGATGCTATCGCTCGAATGTGGAAGATTTTTCTCTACAAACTTTGCCTGGAATTCTGGTACCATTCCACAAACTCGTCCAGCATCACAGGCCCTAGTAAAATTCAAATAAATTATAATATATATCCATTCATATATGTAGTATTAATTTATCATTCTAAGTAAATCATTTCTTGCATGAATCATTAATATCTAATTCTTTCTAATTATATACATTTATTTGAATTAAACTTAAATATATAAATTTTCTACACTGTAATGTAATATTGAATATTTCATGAAATATTCATATTTGCATTAATTATTACTCCAGAATTATTTTAGATTATTAATTTATTATGGTAATCTAAATCTCACTAAATTATCGTATTATTCTACACTATGCAATAATACTAATTATATATACTGTTACACATAATAATAATAATAATAATATAATAATACAAGTCCTACATGCTCCAAAATTAGGTATCATTGCATATCCTATGACTATAATCCAAGTCCTAGACTGAAGTCTTCTAATACACGCTTCAGTAATACTAATAATGATAATAATAATATTTATCTATCTTACACGCTCCGTCTACGTCGTACTTCTTCAGATCGGCATCTACGGCTCGGGAGAATTCTAAAATGTTGAACCACTGGTCCTTGTTGAGGACTCGGTAGCGGGACTGGTCCAGAAACTGAACGAATGGCTGCAGCAGGCTCCACCTTCGACTGAGTAGCAACGATAATAAGGCCTTTGCTGTGTCTATGTCCAAGCTGCGTTGGTCTTTGTCCTGATTGATGTAAACAACAAAAGTTAATTTGAATTACAGAATGGATTTCCTCAAGGTACTCTACTATTACTACTACTGCTACAAGTACTACTACAACAACAACTACTACTGCTACTATACTATGATTACTGATAAGACTACTACTGCTACTCCTACTGCGATAACTGATACGACAACTACTACTAAAATTATTGATAAAACTACTACGGCTACGGCTACGGCTACTCCTACTTCCATTATTACCACTATTACCACTACTACTACTCCTACTACCACTATTACTACTCAATACAAACACCTAAGTTACTCTGAATAACAATGTATGATTATAAGTTGTTCACCCGAGCAAAATCGTAGGAGTATCGGTAGACGTTTTTGAACGTGGCACTGTCTTGTAACATCGAACACAGGCTGTCGAGTTTGGACTGAAGCTTTTCCGCAGAATCACAGCTTTGTAAACAAACAGATAATGTTAATTAAATCTCACTCATTTATTTAACAACAAAATGACTTACTGTAACTCTGTTAACCCTTTCAGCCATTCATCTAATGTAAAATAACCCATTTGTTTGGCTCCCATTTTCCAGGCTAAAACTAAAAGCGAAATATTTTCGGGATCAACCACCAGGTCTTTGCATAGCCGTTCCATACCTTCAGGACCTTTGATTTAATTTAATTACATTAGAACGAACTTTTACTTTCAAAGAAATAACAAATACCGATTGTATCAGGATCGTTTTTTGAACTGTAGTCTTTAAACCAGGAAACACATTTCTTTTTGTTAAAAGTTTCGTTTGTCGTTCGAGTTTTTGCGGTCTGCACGTTTCGAGTGTTGGCGCTTGCTCGAGAACGTTTGCCAAAAAGCGAAAACTCGTCGCCAGTGTCCATCTTGCGTTTGCTGCTGTTCCTCGGCATTACTCGAGTCCTCGAACGTGTCGAACAATTCTCGCCCTTCCAGAAAATACCAAATTCAGCTTGCAAAAGTCTAAGATCCACAAAAACCTAGTGGGAAACATTAAACATTATTTTCAGACATTTATGAATGTTATTTAGAAATGACATGTATGTATTCAAGAAGTTTAGTTATATTACTAAATGGAATACATGTTGAGAAACAAAGTAATAAGCTAGAGAATTATTTTCCGGTATTGAAAAAAAGAGGTATTACCACACACAGGACTGGGTTGAAGGGCAATAAATAGATTCGATAAATACTATTGCTTTGTATGGCTCGTTTTTTAATCGATTACAACAAATAATCGATAGTTAACCATTACTGAAAATAATCTATAATAATACATCCTGAAATATTAATTTTCAGCATTAGAATATTAAGAAATTATATTACAATGATTAAAAGAGTTCTGATACGTCAACTTACTTTAGAAAAGTAAATATTAACTATAATTATCGATTACATGCTCTACATCGATGTGAACGAATGACACATTCAAACAGCTGATAGCCGCTTCGGTTTGTTTACTTTCATTCTTAGCAGACCTTCCACTTTCGAGGGAAATTCCCTGAAAACGGAAACATAAGGGAAAAGGGAAATTTGGGAGTATAGCTTTATCTAACACGGAGGGGAGAAAAGGGAAAATATTTTTTGCTAAAGAGGGAGAAAAAGGGAAAACAAGAGCTGTATAAACTTACGGGTAAATAACACGATAAAAATATACTGAAACATCATTTCTTATTGAGAAGGTATTTCTCAAACTTCTCGTTATCCAACAGATGATTTTCCATTTAATTATATTTTCCTGGCTAATATATTCACTAAAAATCACAAATGTGCCTAAATTAATAGCAACTTTGGTCATTTTCCTGTATTGTTTTTTTAGCAATGGATCTTGAGCTGGTCATCCTAACACTAAACTGCTGGGGCATCCTCGGCATTTCCAAGGACCGCAAGCCCCGAATGGCTGCCATCGCCAAGGAACTTCTCAGCGGAAACTACGATTTCGTTTTTTTGCAGGAAGTCTGGGTGAAGTCCGATTACGAATTCATAGCCAAGCAAGTCTCCAGTGTTTTGCCCTACTCGTACTATTTCCACAGCGGAGTCATCAACGGAGGAATCTGTGTTTTCTCAAAGGCCCCTTTCATTGACACATTTTTCCATCAGTGGTCCCTAAACGGCTATTTCCATAAGATTCAGCACGGAGACTGGTTTGGCGGCAAAGGTGTAGGAATCTGCACTGTGAAATATAAGGGCCTTCAGATTAATTTATACACAGCACATGTAATTTCTGGATTTTTAAAAATGTTTTATTTTACAAATTCTGTTATCGTTTTTCACAGTTTCATGCAGAGTATGATCGGGAAAACGACGAATATCAAGCGCACAGAGTAGCGCAAGCGTTTGAAACCGCGCAGATGTTAAGATATTCGAGACACAGAGCTGATTTGTCAATTTTTGCGGGAGATTTCAACACAGAGCCTGGAGATTTGCCTTACCGAGTTCTGCTATACCACGGAAAGTTAACAGACTCGTTTGCAGCATCTGGAAAGGTATAATATAATTTTCATTTTTGATATTTATTTCATTTATTATCATAACAACAGCCTGAAGACGAGGGTATGACGAACGAGACGCCCGAAAACAGCTACACCTGCAAAGAGAGTTTAATAAAATTCCCCAAAGGAAAACGCATTGACTATGTTATGTACTCGTCAAACGAGAACTTCAAGGTTAAAGAAAATTGTCATAAGTTATTTTTCGTCCAGTTTTAACATTGAAACTTAAGGTGGATGTTATCGATTCTTTTAAACCGCTGTCATCCAGAGTTGCTGGCACTTCCTTCAGCTACTCGGATCACGAAGCCGTTTGCAGCCGTCTGCGAGTAAGCAGAAACGAAAAACGTCAAACAAACGAAATAGATTTGCTGAACAGAAAACGAGCGTTAGAGGATTCCCTGCGCATCTGCGATTCGGCACTGGACCAACTTTCTGTTGATTGCCGAAATTATTGGATCTTATTTGCCACTGTTTTTGTTCTGCTGGTGTCTTTTCCGCAGCCGTCGTCCGCTGCTGAGTCGAGCAGCCTTGTTTACTTCTCGCTGATAATTGCCAAACTGATTCTTACCCTGTTAGCGATTTTCAGTGTTATCATGGCCACAATATGGAACAGAATCGAGCTGCACGGGATATTGTCCGCTCGAAACGGCATTAGAACTTTGTTGAACCAGTATCGATAGGATTCAAACTTTTTCATTCCTCGTTTAAACATGATTCATTCCTTTTTGTGCAAGAAATACATAAAAAAAGATGCAGAAATATTTATACATCACTTTAGGTTCTTAAAATTAATGAAAAAATACCAAAATTATCGCTAGATGGTGTGGGGGAAAACTGTACTCCCCCGTTTACTCCATTGAGTCAGATCTCCGGGTCTCAAGTTATCTCAGCTCAGTTTACTTTTGCCTCTAGAGGATTTCAGCTCGAATTATTATCTGAAAGTTTTATTAACGGAATGAGTAATGCTGTTAATACTTAAGTAATCCTAGATAAGCCGTGGATTTTGTGTGAATTTTGATGCTTTCGTCTGCAATGGCGAGGTCTGTTTATGGATTCATCACTCAAATCAGCGGTAAAATTTTAACTAAATCTATTCATTTGATGGAAAAAAAGATTTTATGGCTAAATCAGGGAAAAATCTTTTCGTGTGGGTAGTTATAGTAGCACGAATCTTGTATTAGAACGAAATACATGGCGATCAATACGGACCGCACGCAACAGCATTCCCTTTAACTACTGGACACAACATCAGAACACTTTTTGTTTACATTCTTTTCTAAAAAGAACGAAACTTTACTTGAAATAATAATTAAGTAAACAAGTAAAATAATTAATACATTTTAATTATGTGAATTTTAAAAATTAGTAGACGACAATTTAGGGCTTTTGAATTATAAATGATTTATTGAGCGCCTTTAACTTGGCTGGTTGTCCGGACGCATGCGCGCCATTTTTAAACTTCCTTATTTTCCTTATCGCACAAAATTATTTCCTTCCCATTTTTGTGCACTTGTTGATGCGGCATGTCTGGAATCTCTATAGGTTCTAATTATTATTTATAGCAGTATCAAACCAATTCAGTGAATAATTTTGTTCTCCCAATGAAGAAGATGACGACCGAACTTCAGGAATGACTGAAGCCGCAGACAAAATGGAGTTTCGAACCATCCGAGTTTTCGGCCACCAGCCGCTGCGTTATTGCTCGAACAGAGTCTCGACGGCCAAGTACAATTTTGCCACGTTTCTGCCGTACTTCCTCTTCGAACAGTTTCGCAGATACTCTAACTGTTTCTTCCTTTTCATCGCCCTCCTTCAGGTAATTCAAAAACACATTTTGTATCTTTTATACTTTCTTTGCATCCAACAATAGGATTTTATAGTGAATTATCGTTTTCTTGTCATGTTATTTATGTTGTTATCTTAAGTCCACAATTAAATACCTAAGAAAAATCGACGACTCTTAAACTTAAGTTTTGATATTTTATTTTTATTTGCATTTAGTTAATTACGTTAATTAATTTTACTTGAATATAGCAAATTCCTGACGTTTCACCCACTGGACGATACACAACGCTCGTCCCGCTGCTGTTTATTCTCGCAGTGTCAGCGGCAAAAGAAATTGTTGAAGATATTGTAATTATTTTAATAACAATTTCACCAATATTCCAGTTTCCTGGGTTCAAGTTAAGTATTTTACTAACTGCATTTATCACGTATTTTTGGATCACCAAAATAATGTAGAAAAGGCATCGAGCCGATGACGAGACGAACCATCGACAGGTTGAGGTTCTGCGGGACGGCAACTGGTTGTGGCTGCAGTGGCAGCAGGTCAATGTTGGGGATATCGTTCGGGTTCGTGCAGGGTCCTTCTTTCCAGCTGACCTTCTGTTGATTTCGTCAAGGTATTCTATTACTACTACTACCGCTACTACTACAACTGCCACGATTATTACTACTCCTGCTTATGCTGATATTACTGATATGATTACTACTACTCCTACTACTGCTCCCACTCCTACTACTGCTACTACTACTACTACTACTATTACTGCTACTGCTGTGATCGCTGCTATGATTACTACTGTTAACTTCTAGTGGTACTACTACTAGTACTATTACGATTTCTTCTACAATTAACGCTACGATTACCACTATCACTCTTACTGGTACTACCACTGCTAAGATCACCGCTACGATTACTACTACTACTTCTAGTACTACTACTCCTCCTCCTGCTTCTACTTCTCATTCTCCTCTCCTCCTTCTCCTCCGCCTCCTAGTACTTCCTTCCCCGTCCACCTCTTCCTCCCCCTACCCGTTCTCATCCTCTCTGTCCTCCTACTCTTACTACTACTAATAGCATCTCCCTATAGTGAGCCACAGTCGCTGTGCTACATCGAAACTGCCAACCTGGACGGGGAAACAAACTTAAAAATCCGGCAGTCCCTTCCCTCGACCGCGAACCTCTTGGACACGGCGGCCCTGAGCAACCTCAACGGGTTCCTTCAGTGCGAGCTGCCGAACCGTCACCTGTACGAGTTCGCCGGGACCCTGCGGCTCGACGACAAGGTCTCTGTCCCTTTAGGTCCGGACCAGATCCTGTTGAGGGGAGCCCGGCTCCAGAACACGCGCTGGGTTGCGGGAATGGTCCTGTACACGGGCCACGAAACGAAGCTGATGCAGAACTCTGCTGCTGCTGCACCTCTCAAGAGGTCCACTGTTGACGAAGCTACCAACAGGCAGATTCTGCTGCTGTTTTTCATTTTAGTTTTCCTCTGTCTCCTGGCGTCCATCTTCAATGAAGTGTGGACCTCGGGAAGCGGGTTCAGACACTGGTATCTCGG
The DNA here is from genome assembly GCA_002872375.1 of Eulimnadia texana. NCBI lineage: Eukaryota > Metazoa > Arthropoda > Branchiopoda > Diplostraca > Limnadiidae > Eulimnadia > Eulimnadia texana. Next base: position 626,114 of record NKDA01000011.1, read on the forward strand.
CCTGGAAGGTGAATTTCTATTAAGTGCTATGTTTATTTATTGGTATATTTTATCATGATTTAACTAATTATATTATTATTTATAAAAGTTATTTTTTAGTTGTAATTGTTATATTAACTAGTTGTTTAGCTGTTAAACTTATTACAATTATTACAGAAATACCTTAGAATTAAATTTAAGTTAACTATTATTTATTTGATTTTTATATTTTTATCCAATTATTTTAATACATTTAATTATAGTAATTAAATTAATTTATTATTTATTATTATTTTCTTAGATTTACCGACTGCCAATTTCGGTTACAACCTGTTGACGTTCATCATTCTCTTCAACAACCTGATTCCCATTTCACTGCAAGTCACCATTGAAGTTGTACGCTTTATTCAGGTAAAACGGAAGAAAATTTCACTAAATTATTCTAGTTTTAATTTGTATATAATAAGTTTATAATATTATCATATACAAAAAACCGAAAGATTTTAATAATGATACGCTGCATTGGCGTTACATATTTTCCTGCTATTACATTACGAGAAGTTATTTTTATTGATTCTTGGTATCATTTTTTTTCATTTTGTATTTATAATTATTTTAAAACAAAAATTTTTATTCAATGGGGAAGTTGCATGAATTTTCTTTTTGTACAAATTATACATGATTTGAAAGAGCAGAAAACGTAGATCATGAATATATATGTTTTATGGTCGAAAAAAAATTAGAAATAATTAGGGGATTAGAAAATCAGCCGAGGGCGGAGTTATAAAAACGCTGCTTTAGGGTAAGACTACCTTTCTGGCGTCATGATCCAGGGCTAGTGCTGTGCCGCTGTAGGGTTCAAGTTGTACTTTATCTTTTAACGTAGTTTATATCAGATTTTGTCATTTTCAGCTTCCATAATATGTTATCCTTTCATGTGGTTAGTTGAGTTTTTTTTTGTGATGACTAATCGCACTGTAATACCAAAAACTTTGAATTTATTGAAGCAGTACCGAAGTACGAATGATAGTACTAATTATAATAATAGTAATAATGATAAAAATGACGTTTCAATAAAAGTAATAGTAATATGAATAATAATAAAAACAAGAATAAGAACTCATGTGGCAGTAGGCCTACGGCCTAAGCCGAGAAGAAATAAATAAATAAATAAGAATCAGAATAATAAGAAAACCGATAATAATAATAGTAATAACAATAATGAAAATAAATCTTATTAATATTACTAATGACATATCTGAAATCGTAGGTTATTAAACATCACAGCCATTTGTGTTCCTTTGCCATTTTGTAGCCCTACAATATCCAAAATGTACCCCGAACCCCAAAAATCCTGTGCCCAGGCAGCCGCCTCCTTCACCCACCCTTAGCAAGCCCTGCTAGTGGAAGATTCCTACTGTGCTCCTCTTTGTAGCGGACACCATCAGAAAATCTCCTTCAAAGAGTTTTTGAACTTTTTATGTACCAAAATGTTTCTTGAATTATTATTATTTTTTTTAAGAAGTATTTTCAAGTAAGATATCTTTACAAATGTATCTTGTACGCCCGTCCGCAGTAGAGGAGTTGGCCATTCGTAGGCTACGGGAGATTTACCTTCCATGTATTCTGACGTCACGCGGGCGGCTAGCCAATCACGTACCGTTTTTGGGAGCACGTGGCTTGTCTTTATCTTTAAATCAGTTTTAAAAATACTTCCGGTCCCCGCAAAAATTTTGAAATTGGATTTTCCATATTCCGACATCGAAAACTATGGATTTCAAAAAAAAAAAAAAATTCCATGCAACTTCCCCAATATAATTTTTCGACTACGTCTTCAAGATAAAAAAATACAAAATTAGAATTAAATAAATTAATAATTGTGCTCATATTATTATTCAGTATTGTATTATTAATTTAAGTGAATAAAATTAAACTACAGGATAATAAATATTTGTATTATTATTTATTTTTCAATGATTTTTCAAGGCCACTTTTATAAATAACGACCTGGAAATGTACCACGAAGCCACCGATACTCCCGCAGCTGCCCGAACCTCGAACCTTAACGAAGAGCTCGGACAGGTAAAATAAACAAAACGGATAAAATTAAAATTTTTAATTATAAGTTAATAATAAATACTAAATAATAATTAGTAACGAAAATAGTATAATAAAAGCAATACAACAACGACTACTACTACCCTTTCTGCTCTTACTACTACCTCAACTACTACCTCAACTACTACCTATTCTACTGCCACTACTGGTACTACTAACTTTTCTCTCGTTGCTATCCCTACTACCCCTACTACCCCTACTACTACTACTACTTCCACTACAACTACTTATTCTATTGCTACTACGGCAACTACTTACTATTCTACTCCTACTACCCCCTACTACTATTACTACTACCACTACCACTACCACTTCCTTTTCTAGTCTTGCTACTACCACTACTACTGCCTATTCTACCATTATTACTACTACTACTATTAGTAATAATAATACAAACAACAAAACTAGGCATTCTTCCATTGATATCTGAAATCTTCCCTCGTTTCAGGTCAAGTATGTCTTCTCCGACAAGACTGGAACCCTGACGCAGAACTTAATGGAATTTCGCGAATGTTCAGTCGGAGGTATTTGCTACAAAGTCAACGGAGATTCAGGCCGCATCACGCAACACCCTCTGCTGGACAACCTGACTTCCAGTCACCCCAGTGCACCTTACATCCAGGAATTCTTCACGCTTCTCGCAGTCTGCCACACCGTCATCCCCGAACAGGATCCCAACAATCCAAACACTATTAACTATCATGCTGCCTCGCCAGGTATTTTTTTATATCATGATTATTATGATGATGATGATTATTACTATTATTATTATTATTATTATTATTATTATTATTATTTATTGTTATTAGTATTACTTTTAATAAGTTTGTATATTGTTTTTTTCACAGATGAAAGGGCACTAGTCCAAGGAGCTGCTCGTTTGGGCTGGGTTTTGTCGGCACGAACTCCAGAGACGATCCAGATCAAGGCGCAGGGCGTCCCGCTGCAGTTCCAGCTGCTGCACGTCCTGGAATTCACCAGCGACCGTAAGCGGATGTCCGTTATTGTCCGCACTTCTTCCGGCAAGATCAAACTCTACTGCAAGGGAGCGGATACGGTCATTTACGAACGACTGGGCAGCCCGTCGTCTCAGCAGCAGCAGCCGTTCATCCGGCAGGTCACGACGACCCACCTGGAGAATTTCGCCAGGGAAGGACTGAGAACCCTTTGCTGTGCTGTGGCGGAGATACCCGAAGATGTCTATGATGTAAGCAGTAGTAGTAATATGATAAGTAGAATAAGCAGTAGTAGTAGTAGTGGTAGTAGTAGTAGTAGGAGGAGGAGGAGGATGAGTAGTAGGAGTAGTAGTCGTAGTACTAGTAGTAGTGTTTGGTTGTATGCTGTTTTATACTATAATATAAAGTAATAAATATTAAAATGATTTCAAAATGTTGCAGGACTGGAAGAATACGTATTACCGAGCGTCGACTTCGCTCCAGAATCGAGAGGAGAAACTATCAGACGCAGCCAATCTGATCGAGAACAACTTGGTCCTCCTCGGAGCAACTGCCATCGAAGACAAACTACAAGAAGGGGTAATTACCAAATAATTTGCATTAAATAATAATAATAATAATAATAATAATGATAGCGTAGCAACAATGGTGATGATAATAATCATAGTAATAAAATAGGATTAAATGTCATAGTAATAATACTACTGCTACGTACTACTTCTACTACCTACTACTAGTGCTACGACGACTACTACTACTGCTACGACTATTACTACTACTGATATTACTATTACTGCTGCTGCTACTTCTGTTATTACTGCTACTATTATTAATTACTACTGCTGCTGCTACTTCTCCTCCTCCTACTACTACTATTGCTAATTCTAGTATTACTACTACTACCGCTACTACTACTACCACTACTACTATTACTAAAAATACTGCTCCTACTACAACAACTACTACTAATGTCTTATTTGTCCTATTTATTGTAAAGGTACCCGAGACGATAGCGGCTTTGCTGGAAGCGGATATCCGGGTGTGGATGTTGACGGGAGACAAGCAGGAAACGGCCATCAACATCGGACACGCTTGTCGACTCATCGAACCCAACATGGGACTGATCGTCTTCAATGAAACAAACCTCGACGTAAGAATAATAATAATAGTAATAATAATAGTAATGACAATAATAATAATAAATGGAAATGATAAGGATGGAATGAAAAAATGAATAAATAGCACCACTAGTACTTTCTACAACTACTGTCACTCACGAGCAATACTACTACCACTAATACTTCTACTACCAGTAGTACAGCCAGCACTACTATTACCGCTACTACAACTACTAGTACCGCTACTGCTATTGCTACTAACATTGCTACCTACGGCTACTACTTTTTACTACTACTATTACTTACTACTACTACCGCTACTCTTCCCACTCCTTCTATTACTCACTAGCACTGCTACTGCTACTACTAATACCATTATTTCTACTACCAGTAGTATTAGTGGTACAACCACTACTACTATTAAGACTACTACTACCGCTACTACTACTGGTACTAATGCTATCACCTACTACTACTATGTAGTACTACATCATCTACCACCACTACTACTACCACCAATTCTCCTCCTCCTCCTCCTCCTGCTACTACCCCTACTGCCATCACCACCTTTATTATTACCATCACCAATCCTCCTTCCCCTCATCCTCCTACTACTACCACTACTGCTATCACCACTGCTACAACTACTATTAATTCCTATAGGCTACTCGGCAAGCTATCGGTCGCTGGATCCACGCGGGCCAGCTGCTCAGCGTCGAGAGCAGCAGCACAGGGGAAAGTCCCCCGGACAGTGCGGAGCTGGGTCCCATGGCTCTGGTTGTTGACGGGAGTACCCTGCGGTTCGCCATGAGCTGCGAACTGAAGAAAGATTTCGTGCGTCTTTGCTTGGCATGTAAAGCCGTCATCTGCTGTCGAGTATCGCCCAGTCAAAAAGCAGAGGTTCGCTACTTATTGTTACTATTATTAGTATTATATTTATTCTTTTTATTATTATTATTATTATTATTATTATTATTTAATTTATTTTCGTTATCACTACTTTTCTACTACTACTGCTAGTTCTACTACTATTACTACTACTGTTGTTGCTGCTACTACTACTTCCCCTGTCACTGCTACTTGAAATACATCTACCACTACTACTGCTACTATTACTTTTATTACAAGTACTGTTGTTGCTACTACTACCACTTATACTGTTCTTGTTCGACTACTACCACTACTACTACTATTACTACTGCTACTACTACTATTACTACTACTTTTTTATTATTATTCTAGATTGTCGATGCCGTTACCCACGAAACTCAGTCAGTGACACTGGCCATCGGAGACGGGGCTAACGACGTGGCCATGATTCAGAAGGCCAACGTGGGAGTGGGAATCTCAGGGGTGGAGGGACTTCAGGCAGCTTGCGCTTCCGATTATTCCATTGGTAATAGAAAATATTAGAAATATTAACTGAATAAGGTAAAATAGTAAATAATGAATAACTAAATATTATATTTGTATTTTAGTTTTAAATTAGAAATCTTTTGGCACAATAATTTTTTCAATGATTAATATTTGGTTATAATTTATGTTTTAAGTACTAAATATTATAAATATTGTTTATGTTCTGAGTAAGCTGACTATAATATTACTTAAAAAGTATTATTTTTACCCTTAATGATTTATTAAAATCTATCATTACTTTAATACTGAATATTATTGTCTAAACTCTTAATTTAATCGTAATAATCTGTGATCCTAATGCTGAATATTATTTTTATCTTTAATTGGAAATTCAAATCTACTGCCTTAATACTGAATGTTATTATTTTTATCCATAACATTTTTTATAATGTTAATTTTTAATGAATTATGATTGATTAATGAATGAATTGTTAATCAATTTAACTAATTGATAATAGTTACTAACGTAATTTATTATTTTAATACCGAACATGAAATACTATTTTTTTTTATTAATTTACAATAAAAATTTATGATTTTACTGCTAATTACAATTTTTGAATAATTACTCTATTATGAACAACCATTTAACCAATATCTTTATTAATATTTTCCCTAACCAGCCCAGTTTCGTTTCCTGCGTCGTCTGCTGTTCGTTCACGGGGCGTGCAACTACTACCGCATGTGTCGCTTGATCCTCTACTCTTTCTACAAGAACATTACCCTCTACGTCATGGAACTGTGGTTCGCCCTCTACTCGGCCTGGTCGGGGCAGATCCTTTTTGAACGATGGACAATCGGCCTGTACAACGTTTTCTTCACGGCGCTACCCCCTCTGGCCCTGGGTCTCTTTGACAGACGCTGCCTGGCCGAGGTATCGTACCGCTACCCGCAGCTGTACAAACCCTCGCAGTCGGATCAGCTGTTCAATGTCAAGGTGTTCTGGATGTGGACGTTTAAAGGTATCATTGACGTTTTAGTTTATCTATTCATTATAGGACTACTACTACTACCACAACTACTACCACTATTATTACTACTACGATTACGACTACTACTACTATTAGTACCACCACTATTATTACTACTACGTTTACGACTACTACGACTACTACTACCACCACTATTATTACTATTACGATTACGACTACTACGACTACTGCTACTACGGTTACAACCAGAGGTGGGCGGATCTGATCCGCTTTTTCAGCCGCTCTTTGAGCGGCTCATCGGTCTGTGAACCTGAACCGTGATCCGGATCCGTCTAAGATCAGTTGAACCATGAACCGAACCGAACCGAACCGTATGCTCCCTGTGACGAGCCGAATTTTGAACCAAGAACGGTTCACAAAACGGTTCACAGGATCTTGTTTGCCAAAACAAAATTGCTCGAAAAAAAACTGTCATTAGTTCCGCAGCGGCTATAAATCTACACTTCTTGGGAGTAATACATAAAAATATTGCAAAACAAAGTTTGTTATTCCAGGTATTTTTTGGATTTCTTGATTTTCTGCGAATTATTTCAGGCCATGAACGCACTTTCGAATTAAATGCAAAACCTAGGAACTACCCAAAATTCACTCTCATTTCTGCTTTTGGGCAGAAGTATCTTCCGAAGACATGGCCAACTCAGATGTTTTGTACGATTCGGGTACCGAGGAAGAAGAAAACGATGATTTGGAACTGGTACCCAAATCGCTTTCCGTTTTTTTCTTTTTATTCATTTGTGTCGTTTAGAAGGGAAGAACCAGTAGGCAATCTATGTAGGGGTAAATTCTTTAAATGTTTTACATGTATGTGTATGACCTTTCCTTACACTGATGCATTATATATTTGTACCTCTATGAATAATTGAAAATGAACCGAAAATTGAACCTATGCATCTGTGAACCTGATCTGAATCCGGAACCGTCCTTTCTGAAAACAAACCGAACCGAGTGATCCGGATCCATGGTTTTCATCTGAACCGTGAACCTGATCCGGTTCACATTTTGTCATGATCCGCTCACCTCTTGTTACAACTATACGTCTACTCCTATCACGACTACTGTTATTACTAAGACTTACTACTCCTCCTACTACTCCTATCACTAGAACTCATATTATTACTACTATTACTACTTCCAACACTACTACTCTTATGTATTATTACTATTATTATTACTGCTGCTGCTGCTATTCCTATTTCCACAACTTCTTCTCCTACTCCTCCTACTACCACAATACTAATATAAACATCCTTTACTTTTTAGCTGTTTTCCATTCGATGGTGTTATTCTGGCTGCCTCTACTGACCTTCCACCACGACATCGTCTGGTCCAGCGGGCGGGACGGCGGCTACTTAATTCTGGGCAATGCCGTCTACACCTACGTAGTTGTCACTGTTTGCCTCAAAGCCGCTCTGGAAACCAATACGTGGACCTGGCCCTCGCTTGTAGCCATCGGAGGGTCAGTTTTGATGTGGTTCTTCTTCCTCGGAGTCTACAGGTAAATAATTAGTACACGCTGATCAACTTATAAATAATAAACATTTTGATACTCCATCAGTAACAATAATAATCCTAGACTGATCCGGTTCATGGGAAAGGTTCACAGACCGATGAACCGTTGAACGAACGGCTCAAAAACGATTCAGCTCAGATTAAAATTTTTTTCCTAGTCATTTCTGGCCGAGTTTACCGATTGCTGCTAACATGGCATGGCTGGGACCGATGCTGTTGTCTTCACCCATCTTCTGGTTCGGTTTGATCCTGGCTCCAGCGACTGCTCTACTGGGAGACTTCTCTGTCAAAACGTATAACTGAATTCAAATTTTATAATAATTAATAAATACAGTTAATAATAATTGATAATATTAATAATAAAATAATAATGGAAAAATTTAAGTACATTAAAGTAAATTAATGATGAATAATAAATTAATAATCAAGTAAATAAATTAAGTACAATTTGATTTAACGATTGAACCGTTGTGTTGAGATCTTTAAGATTCCTAATATCATTAAAAACAACCGTAATTAATTGAAACTGAATCAAGTAATTATATAAAAATCAAGTAAATCATTATACGATAAAATTTGGCTTTTTAAAAATTAATTATAATCTGATTTAATGCTTGCACCGTATCGTTGAAATCTAAAATTTATGATTTCTATAAATATTAATTTTATTTCATTAAATCTAAACTTCACAAATTCAGTAAAAATTAAATTAATACACTAAGAAGCTGAAATGTAGTTTTGTAAGAATCAGTTGTAATTTGATTGGGTGACTGAACCGTTGTGTTGGAATCTCAAGGTTCATGAATACGCTGTTCAAGACGTACACGGACGAGGTGTGCCACAAAGAAATCCAGATCCAGCGGTCGGAGTCGGGTAAACTGCTGGACGTCCAAAGACGCGAATCCAAAATCAAGTATATACTTAACCCGAATTATTATACGCTGTTATTAATATCATTATTTTATTCTAAATATAATATTGTATATGGTTTGGTAATATTATAATCTGTTATTGTATATTTTTTTGATTGTATTGTTTATTCATTATTTTTGATTTAGTATTACTTAACGCTGTATATTAATATTTTACATATTCTAATTTTATCATATTGTATTATTATTTTTATTCTAAGTTGTGTTTTGTGCGTTACTTTATTCCGGTTATTATTTGTTTATTACTTGGCATATTATATTTAATAAATTTTTTCACACTTTTAGATCTTATTTTTATTTCTTAAATTAAACCCTATTATTTTATTATAATTAATTTTAATCAATTGTGTGTTATAGGATCATGGAAACAGCGCGGATTTTACGTAACATGAGAAACGTATTCCGCAGGAACAGCCAGTCCAGCGAAAACCGACAAACCGAACTGGAACTTTCACGTAAAAAATCGCACTTTTTCTCCACTTTTTCTGCAGTTTCTAATCTTTGATTACACTTTTATTCTAGACGGATACGCGTTTTCGCAAGAAGAGTACGGCGCCGTACGTCAGGGAGACGTAGTGCGTGCGTACGATACCACGCAGCCTTCACGTACAGGAGGTCTTTGAATGAAAAAAAAACAAACATTCAGCTTAAACAATCGTCGTTAATTATTCTGTGTTGGAAGCTTCAGGTTTTGATGTTGAATCTTGTTGTCTGTTTCACTTTTTTTCGAGTCTTCAAAAAAAATGTCTGAATGTTTCTAAAGTTTTCTGAATGTTTTTCCTCGATGGCAATCTAATGTTTACTGAATGTTTATTATTTTTTTTTTCGTCTCATAAGGATAACAAAATTCTAGTCCAGGTTCCACGATTTATCTTTCAACTTCTTCTGATTGTATCTCTCTATTTGTTTTCCAGTGTTAAAGTGACCAATGATGTTATACGGTGTACTTGAAGATCAATATACATTTCAAAAATTCGCAGTTATTTATATATATATATATAGTAAATACAGTCATTTTTATAATTAAACAATTTAATTACACTGGAATCGTGTTGTTTGGATTATTGTGCGATTTTTTCTTGCGGTTTGAAGTTTCCGCTACCACAACGTGACATACGCAGAGGGTAATGGCAAAAAATCCTGTGAGGCCTCCGATGAGTGGTATGAGTATCACTTGGGCATCGGGTGGTGATTCGGTAGTGGGTGGTAGCAGAGTTGTAGTTAGCGTACAAATACTAGGGCAAGGACGCAGAGTATCCATGGTAGCGGTAGTATCACTTGTTGCATCCGTGGTGGTAGTAACTGTGGCATTGGTAGTACGGCTTGTTGTAGCAGTTGTTGTAGCTGTGGTAGCATCTGCGGTATCGATAGTATCGCTTCTTGTAGAAGTAGTTGTAGCTGTGGTAGCATCTGCGCTATCGGTAGTATTGCCTGTTATATTAGTAGTTGTATATGTGTTAGCACCTGTGGTATCGGGAGTATAGCTTGGTGTAGCAGTAGTTGTAGCTCTGGTAGTATATGTATTATCAGTAGTACCACCTGTTGTTGTAGTTGTAGTACCTGTAGTAGCAATCATTGTATCGGTAGTATCACCTGTACTAGTAGTTCTTGTAGCTGTGCTAGCGTCTGTGGTACTGGTAGTATTGCCTGTTGTAGTAGTTGTTCTAGCTGTAGTAGCAGTTGTAGTATAGGTAGTATCGCTTGGTGTAGTAGTAGTTGTAACTGTAGTAACATTCGTGGTCTCGGTAGTACCACTTGTTGTTGTAGGGTCTGTCCCCGTATTCAGCAGAATATTAGTCACAGCTACTCCAGTTGTGTCGCCATTTGTGCGATACCCTTTTAAGCATACCTAACCCAAAACACAAATTATTGATATCATAATAAAATATATATTTATTAGAATGATATAAATAGTACCTTTGTATACCCAGTTCCATCAAATTCCAGAACTTGGCTACTGTTCCAGGCATTTGTAGATTCTTCAGGTCTTATATTCCAGAATAAAACATGTTCTCCTTCTTCTTTAACCAAGCTAACGTTAATGTAAGGCCTGAATGGAGGTGAAATCGCAATCCAGTATTCGAAGGAGATCCTGGAACCTTCATGGAACAGATGATCCCTCGAATGGAGATGAGCGATTCCCGATGGTTTCACAAAAACCTCCATAAAAAAAGGATTGAGACCATTACTAGAATTGGGTCTAACTCCATTAGGTCCTATGGGAACGTTAGAAGAGTTCTGGAAATCGTTCCAGATCCATTTCTGAACCGTAGAACTCGGTTCGCTGGTCCATTCGTAAGATCCTGAAGGATCGGAAAAATCCTCAAAAATGTCTTCAGACTTCGTGCATCTGAAAACCGCGAGAAAAATGAAAAACCAAACCATCAGTGACATGTTCACTCAGTGGTTGTCGATAAGTGAATGACGTGAAGAGTATTGACTTGACTTTTCTTATCTCTAATCCTACTTAAGATCTAGTAGTCATTCTTCTTTGTAGACTTACGGAATAGCAATTCACTAGAAATGTACAAGCCCAACATTTTATCAAGTTTTTATCAAGTTCTAGGTCAGTTTGTTTAGAGGTCATGGAAGAAACCAGGTGAATGCAATCTTGAAATTGAGTTTTTAGTATTGATAATTAAGTCATTCCTCAATAATTTGACTTGTCTGTAATCCACATGGCGTCGCAGTGTTTTCTTTTATCTGCTATTCAAATAGTCAGAACAGTTTTACTTCCAAATCCCTCCACAAATACTGGAATAATCTTCAAAATTTCCAAAATATTGGAAAAATATAACTTAACTTGATAACCAACTAAGAATCTTATTACACCCGACTGAAAATTCTCATAGAGTATGTAGAATTTAGAACAGAGATTCAGTGAGATCTCAGTGAGTCTACGTTCTAAATTCTACATACTCTATGAGAATTTTCAGTCGGGTAATATTTAATTATAATTTTTGTTTGAATTAGAATGAACTATATGCTTTCTAAAGGATTATCTGGCTACTTTCTAGATTACAATCTATATTTAAAAATCACGTCACAGGTGAGAAAAGTTGGAAGTGTTTGAGTTCGTGCTTTATCGACTGCGAAGATTGCCAACTACTTTCTCAATCAAATCTGAAAATAAGTTGTCTGTCATGTGTTGACATTATCTTTTTCCATTTGTGTTGCATTATTTTCAGTTGTCGAGTTCAGTAATGTTGTCGCAAGGTTTGTTACTTGCTGTTGACATTTGTCAAAAAGTGTCACATTATCAGTCCGACCTATTTGCTCATGTGTTTGATTCTAACGTCACATTTTTCGGATCTTGAATCATTGTTGCTGAGAACAGAACAGAAAGTCTAATAAATCTTTGATTCCAAGATTAAGGTTTGATTTACACTCGTCTGTTCTAGAACATACTGTTTGTCGAGAATAAGTAAACTATTTCCAATCCGATAATTTGCTGATTAGCAACAGAAGTGGGACTAGCCATAACCAGTGCCGTAGTAAGGTCAGATGGCGCCCTAGGCAAGTGGTGAAAGTAGCGCCTTTCATACATAAGAATAAATTACCAAGAAAAACGTTGTATTCTTCATAAAAAAGGAAAAAAATTTTGATTAAATCACACGGGAAGCATTACAATGATCAGTGTCACGAAGAATGCCTATCGTAAATACTCATGGCGCTACAAAGTTATCTTCCTATAGTCATACTCAGCGGAATTGTCGACAATTTCATCTACATCGGTATTTCTTGCCAGAGTTGGTTCAATCAATAGTCATTCATTTCCGAAAGTTCAGTCGATAAATATACTGCTGTAAAGATAACTTCACAGTTTAATAGCAAATACGTAACTGTTCACCAAGTTGACACTTATCGGTCTGGAAGAGTTTATATTGCCTCGATGATTTGGACATCAGAATCATCTGACGCCACATCAACATCTTCCTTGTCGGACACTTCATTTGTCAGTATGCTACTGATAGAATTTGTGTCCATCCCAGTGGTTATGAGAAAGTTCTTCAAATTTCCTGCTAACTGATTTCTTTCGATTTGACGTTTTGTCGAGGGATTGGCAAGTCAGCGGAAAAGTGTACGAGCAAAAAAATCAATTAGATTTTTTTGATTTTTTTAAAGATTTTTTTGATTTTTTTCCTTTTCCTCTGATTTTTCTTGATTTTATATCATTAAACTATTTGTTTCTCGTTGAGGAGAGGGGAATGTGTCGAGCACTGCACTCAAAAATATGCAGCACATTATATCCTCAACGAGAAACAAATAGTTTAATGATATAAAATCAAGGAAAATCAGAGGAAAAGGAAAAAAATCAAAAAAATCAAAGCAAAATCAAAAAAATAAGAGAGAAATCAAAAAAATCAACGAGGAATCAAACAAATCAATGAGTAATCAAAAAAATCAAAAAAATCTTTTAATTTTAGTACTGTATGTGCTGCATATTTTTGAATGCAGTGCTCGACACATTCTCATTGCCTAATATAATTTCATATGAGCACCAAGTAAAAATAGTACAATACAATACATAAACATGTATATCTATTAAGTTATAGCTAACATTCATCATGATATTATCATTTTATACACTATGAAATACTAAAACATGTATGCACATTGACAAAACATAAATTACAGATACCAATCTTACGATAGTATGTTAGTATACGGTACACTTATATTGGTTATTAGTATTTTTACTCGAGTTCTTTGTAATCTGCGATCCAGTTTCAAAACTTGGGCACCCCGATATTTTAGTCGATTTTAGTCTATTTTAAGTTTCTTGATTTATGTCATTTCTGATCTAATTTTGTCCGAATTATCTTTGACTTGATATCAATAAATATAGCATTTCTTCATTTATCACACATTGTACGTTAAAATACGTAAACTGTATGAAACAGAACAATAATTTAGGTATTTATCAAATAAAGTTTTGTACGGGATGAAAGTGCGAGGAGGAGTAGAAAATGCTGAGGTATGGTGTAAGTCTCTTGGAACGGTTAAGGTTGCAGCCACTTGGCACACCATGCGCGAGCAAAACAAAAGCGGCGTTTACCTCCCACACCCTTCCCTTCCCTTCCCCTCCCCGCTTCGCTGCTCTTTTAAACAGAGCTGTAGTGTTACGATTTAAGTATTTCAGTTACAAGAGACGTAGTTATTCTACTCTAGATGGATGACGAAGACTATTAAAAACTAGCTAGACAATAATTTTACAATTTTTTTTTTACAGTTATTGCTGCTTAATGTGGATTTTTTTGATTTTTCGTGATTTTTTTGATTTTTCCGTGATTTTTTTGATTTTTTCCTGATTTTTCCAAGGGTGTACGAAGATTTTTTAAGATGCCAACCCCTCGCGTTTTGTTTCTTGTTTGCAAACACGTTACCTGAAAGCTTTCTTTCGCTCATTTCATGTTGCTTTTAGCGAACAATCGGCGAACGAAAATGTGCACGACCTTTCTCAGTGATAGAATACTTTGCTACTGGTATATAAGAGGGAAAAAAGCATTTTCCCGCCAATTCCAACGTTGAACAAAATGAAAAAGTAGAAGTTTCTTTGACCCCTCAAGGGCTCTAACTTTCGTCTCAGATAGATCTAAAACGTTCAATAGACTTTTGTTGGACTTTCGTCAAGCCATAAAAATTCTTGGACGCTTCTTTGGGTGTAGAATGTATTATTTGGAGAAAAGGGTTCGAAATGCATTCTTGGGACTGAAAACAAAGAAGAAATTGAACCTAGTACCACCCAACTCTCACGGGATCGCTTGTATTGCAAACCCAGATTTGTACAAGGGCAAAGCAAGAGGCGCCTTCTGCTTTTGAGGTTCCTGGGCTGGTGCCTAGGCTGCCTAGCCGTTTCTACGGCACTGGCCATAACACAACATACCGCCCGTTTCCAACAACTACAACATCTACAACTGCATTCTGCGCAGTACTATGCAGACGATGGAAGGGCATATAAAATCTCTTAAACAGCCATATGCAGCCATCAGTACAGATAGCAAATCAGATTCCTCAAGAAACTTTCAGAAATGGATTCAAGTAGCAATCAGTCAGCCGTTAGTAACGCTACCGACTTAAATTTGTTTTCTGGAAGTATAATCGAACTCCAGAATTTCAGTTTGATAGCAGCTTCTATCGTAGTATTTGTACTATCCGTTCCCCTTACACTCTTATCCTTTGCTGGAGCCCTGAAATGGACCATCACAAAAGACGGAACTATCATCAACTACATTATAGTGTACTACACCTCTGCAACATTCCTGAGTTGCTTCGTATCACAGGTAACCAGACCAATATCTGTAAAAATATAACTAAAATAACGTTGTGGTTTCTTTTAGATCGCCATGCTACTGCGCGCTGTTGCGTGGTATACGGACAAGATCAACGCTTCCCTCACTTGCGGTGTTACGCATATTTCAATGGTAGTTATGGGGGTTCATTTAACTTTGGGCTGACAGCAGTCTTTGTACTGAGGTACATCTTCATACTACACCCGTTAGTTGTAACCAAAATCACGATGATCAGAAAATCTACCTTGGCATCAGTCGGTCTTTTCTTCGTTTGTAAGTGAATTTTGAACATTAAAACGAAGAAGATTATAGTTATGTGGCCTTTCAGGTATTATGACAGGTTTAGGTATTGCTGACTGTTGCTTCAACAAGGATTCTGCCTATAGACTTTGTGTAGGGACGTTCACATCTTCTACGAGAGATGTATCGCAAACACTTCTCGCAAATTATCTCGTTCCAGCATTTCTGTTTCCAATAATCTTGGACGCTTGCCTGGTTATCAGAATTCTGCACCGTTGCAAGACTATGGTAAACACTATTATGATTCTAGTTACTATTTGTTTCCTAAAACGAATTGTTCACAGATCGGAGTATTCGCCAGAACTCAGAAGAAGCAGCAAAATTTGCTAACATTCAGAGGTGCCATTCTCTGCCGTGTGATCACGCTGCTTCCCTTTTTCTCTCTCGTAATCACCTTGTATATAATCCCGACTGACCTCAACTCCTTCGACGAATATTTTTATTTTCATATTCTAATGCTGTGCTGTTTTGTGTGCGGCTGTATTATTGTACCACTGTGCACCATCCTTAACAGCACTTTCATTAAGAGCGAGATACTTCAGCTTTGTTGCGGAAAAAGTGGCGAAAGAAGAACCGAAATATGTTTAGACAATATCAGTCATGGGATTCACATAGGATGAGTCAAGTGAGGAGTAAATAACACAGTAAAGTGTGGGAAAATTGTAACTTGATGTAAGACTAAACAGTAAACACAGTAGCAAGATGAATGCGGCACAGTGGTGTACGTGGCATACGTGCTGGCAAGAGACGGGGATTTCAGAATAAAGCCAATAACTAACGATGACTTGAATGTTTTCTCCCTAATCTTCAAGACGGTTCTGTTTTTCCTTTTTTCGCCCCCACTGACTTTTTTCCCGCTGTACTTTCATCGCTGAATGAGGGTAGAAGGCAAACTATTCAGTGCATTCTGGCCTGCGCTTGACGGGTCATATACAGTGATCTGAAAAATGGGTCTGCTAACTTTTCCCTGCGATTTCCCTGTTTCTCCCAAGGGATTCAGCCAAACTTTCTCATTCTAGGAAGACCATGTACAGTGGCGTACGTGGGACGTACGCCAAAGGACTCGAGCCCATCAATCTGTGTCATGTGAGAACTTTGAGGATATATAAGAAGATTTAAATTTCACAGCTAACTCATCACATATTTGGAATATAATCCGACATTTGGAAACACATGGTCGATGTATCTATAGTTTCTGTAGATCTAGTTCCGTGAAGTGTTCTGTGTATTGTCCGTCTTTGATACTGCACCAAAGTGTCGCACACCGTAATACATTTATTGGTGTCCGACACTAAGAAATCTTGGACATTAAATGCTAAGAAAGCTTCTCACTCAATTTATTCTTGGTTTCTCGCTGTGTATTTGCAAAGTAAACAATTGTGTTTTTTATTCTCACAAAATTTTCTTTATCTGTTTAAAGTTAGTGTTGTGTACACATATATATTCGCAACTTTACAGAAATACATTCGTATAGTCAGCAAAGTGTTGTCATGAAACTGCCCTTACAGCTAGACCACCAAGTTTGACTTTTGTCAATGTAGTGTCTCGGCGAGTGGCTATCCTTTCTTCCTTTCCCTAAGATAATAGGATTTGAATAGGGTAATAGGAAAAGATAATAGGATAAGAGCCTTTGCTGCTGTTGTTGAATTTCAGGTGGACATACAGTAGCACTTAAATAATTTGATCCCTCTTTCAAATGAGTTAACCTCTTTACTGAACCAATAAAGCAGCAAAGCAATAAGTTAAGAAAAGAAATACATTGAGAGAGTGTTGAATGTAAAGACAGTGATGAATCTGGCTATCCTCACAACCTTCGCAAAGTGAGGAAGGAGTACTCCTGAACCCAAACGTATGATCCGGAAAATCTTAAACATTACAGACCTGATTATTTGGGCCGATGAGAAAAAATACATTTTTTTCGTATTACGTTGTCATTGATAGAGGGCTTGCTTTACGGAATAATTTTCCTCCTTCGGAATACAGTATTTTTCAGGATATTAATACAAATAAGCGGTCTTCATATCTAACCTTTCGACAGAAACCCTAAAAGATCAGCAAAAATCGTAAATATGGGAACAGCTCACTGGAGCACTTTTCAACTTCATGCCAACGTTCCGACGAATACTGTTTCATCCATATCAGCATTTGGTCCCAGTGTTTCTAAGTTGATTCGACTTTTTCTGGGATAATATCAAGTATCTACTACATTTGAAATGAATTTCAAAATTATATCTATTTCACTTATTCTCTCAAGAAATGTGCTAGTGATCCATGTATTCTTTCCAGTATCCATGGCTGTGCAGAGAAACATCAAACATACTTGACCATATGAGCGCATGCAGGCGTACATTTCCCACTGCCTACCATCTGTTTCTTCCTACATCCGATCCTTGCATTAAGAGTCGGCTCAGTGAACTAAATGACCGACCATTTCATGGTTCTTAGCAACGTAGTGTTTCGCTACGCGTTAGATGTAATGTTTACTTCCGTAGCTTAGTGATACCTCATGTTTGCACTTTGCATTGAAATAAGTGTAGTACAAATACTGAGGTTACTTCCCAAGTTCTGACAGCTACTTAATACGAAAAAATTTCTAGGAACGGAAAGCAGGGAATAGGAACCATACAGTGGAGACAAAACTCGGAAGACTTGTATGAAGATGACGAGTATGGCTCTAAAAAGCTCTGGATCCTCGATGCAGCATTCAGTGCAGGCTACGGCCTCGGTATACCTAGCTGGAATCGTAGTTATAACTTGATAATAAATAGAAAATAGAGTGGTAATGATTCTATCACCGTTCGGTATAACAGAAATTTATCAGTATTTTTATCCTTCCCTACAAGTGTTGAGTGATCCGTGTGATCCCTTAAGCTCCATGGTTATCAATACAACACAAATTCTTCTGGATTTTTCTGCTGTCCGCTCTAGCATCTTTTCCTCGTTCTCCCTGTCATGTTAGGGGTCTTGTGAAAATGACAAACCGCCACAACAAACCCAGTTGCCAAAGCACAAAAAGACAAACAAAGAACTTGTTAAACTAGACTATATAACAACTGCTGAGTAACGTTATAGCATCTTACTGAAAAGTTACTATGTAGTGTAGTAAGGTAACTGTAATCCAACAGTTCCTTCATTTTTCCCTGCAAAAATCATAAGGCGAAATTCTTCACTACAAGTTCCAGAACGAAAATTCTGAAACCACTTTCTGTAAACTAAATCTAAGAAATTGTACTAGTGCTCTTCTCCAAATTGCTCTTTCAATTAGCATTGTGCACAAATTTCGCAACTCAATGTTTTTTACAGGTAAAAATAGGTATAGGTCTATCACTTACCTTAATAGCAAATTAACTATGAGAAACGTAGATGAACGAGCACAGAAAACAGCAAGAGAACGAGCACGAATACGACTGAAATATACGAATTATAAATAAATATCAATGCCAAAGGAAAAGATATGGGAGATGTTCCTGATGAAATCCGAAAGAATGTAATTGCATTTTTAATTGTTTCTTGTAGTTAAGAGTCATAGTAATTAGTCAAGCTTTGTTTCCTTAGAGAATAGGTTTCTGAGATTAGCTTAGTCATCGTGGCATCGTTTTTATATCCTTTTCTCTCAACTTTTGTGTTTGTACCTAATGTACACCCCATCAACGCTAGATGTTGACTGGTTAGTTCACTGGCAATCTTAGCTCAAACAGTATCACTGTTCAAAGTGAGATTTTAATAGATGAATAATCATTATGTATCGTTAACTGCTTCTGCTTCAGTTCATTTCTTGTATTCGTTTCATGTGAAGGTGGTTTTCGTTTGAATTCTATACGTAAGGAGATTATAGGCCCTGTGCAACAAAACTAGGCGGGGCGGAGCTTACGACTATCCGCCATGTTGGATGCCAGCTGAGCCAGACTGCCTATGTCGTTGGTTGTAATCATATTTAAACAGAGTACTTTAGTGTTTTCTAATCAGAATACGTGAAGTTGTTCTTTTTAAATATGCATTTGAACTTGAACAAAATGTGTGAGAAAAATATAAAGTAAAGTTGGTGCAATTACAAAGAGATTGTCCTTAGTCATACAAGAAAATTTATGCACTGGCGACCGTCTGAAAATCCATGGAAATTTGCCCAAGTCCCGAGATGGGCGTATTAAACCGTTTTTTGTAAGCCAAACCGTGAACCGTTTCATTTTGTTCAAAACCGCGAACCTAAATAAGCCGTAGAATTACTGCCCAATCCTTACAGTGAATCGAACCGGGACATCAAAACAAGTTACCTTAATTCTAACCCCGTTTTCGGTTCAACTTTTTTCTGGTTCAATTCGGTTCAAAAGCAGAAAGGAAAAGTTCCAAACGGGTAAATTCTGCGAAGTAGAATGGTTTCGCACGTAAAAAATGTCAGGTGAAAAACTTTGGCTTGGCATACCAGCAGATCCCAAGAGACTTCTCGAACACCTTTACTGGATTGCTCGTTTGAAATTCCTGTTAAGTTTTTCCTTAAAGTTTGGCTACAGAAAATAGTTTGAAAAAAATTGTCCTCAATCAATGGAAGAAGCACTGTTTTAGAGCTTGTCTCTTTCGTATCAACGTGAACATTTTTCGAATCGAACTGAGCTTAACTGAATGAAAAAATAGCTTCGGGCATTAAGCATCACCTTTCCGTACTGAGTTCAAATGTTCCCGTTCCCTGTCCTTTAACAATAACAGAACAACGGGAAAAAAAATTATCGCGTCTATTATGGATTAAATAGCTAAATAAACCATGGCAAAATTCCCAGTAATACTGTTGTTAACACACCACAAATGCAAGAAACGAAAACCAACAAGTGAACAAGCCGTACGAGCTGGCTCAGCTGCCATCCAACATGGCTGACAATCGAATTCTTAGCTTTACCCCTATTTTGTTGCACAGGGCCTATCCTAGAACGGTCTGTGAGTCTATGAGGACAAATATTTTTAAGCGAGGTCCTTATTATCGGATAAAGTGCATATTCATAATGAAAGAGCTGAGGGTTACCATGGAAAACAGTAGAATCAATCCCGAAAGGTTTAAAAGGATTAGAGACTTGGGAGACAATCTTCTGAAGTTAAATATCTTCCACCAAAACTCGAATTAAGGGAGGATTTTTCTTCCCTCGGTTGTACTTTCACTGCTAGTGCTTTCACCACCCCATTTCATTTTCGTTCGTCTTTCAGAATACCAGAATGAACGTGCTCTTTTCATGAATGATTACCATGAACATTTTGATGACATGGGTCAAACATGGCCATTAGTTGACCTGACCATCGTGACCTGAATCCCCAATCCAAATTATTTACTGCTTGATTGTCCCAATCCAAATTCCACCAGACGCAAGAGATGAATTTGAAGTAACTTTACGCTGGAACTTGAGCCCAAGCTACAGTTGATCAGTTCGTCTAAAACCAACGTCAAGCTGAAATAATCGTTGAGTTTCACTCAGTGCCTCAGTCGTTTCCATAGTAGAGACATAGAACTTACCCGGTTGTTGTTACAGCAACAGTGACAATACCACAGCAACGTGCAAGAACTAACGCATGCCAACATCAGTGAAGACAATAGAACGAGGATTACGGACCGAGCTTTCATTCCCTTCAGAGACGTCACAGCAGTAAGACTTTCTTTCTCCAGTCCAGTATGTATCAATACAACTTTTCAGATTCCAACCTGACTCAGATACTATCTGAAAATTCAAACCAAACTATTGATAGTTGGAAACAAACAGTACTCCTTAATCTTCCCTTAATAATCACTTCATTGATAGTATTGCTCTTGTCCGTTCCATTATCTTTGCTTTCGGCGATAGGAGCTTTCAGATCCACATTTAAGAAGGAAAGGACAATTATTAACTATGTTATAGTGTTTTACAGTTTTGGAGGTCTGCAAAGCGTTTTATCGCAGGTAAGAAATTTTTCAATATTTCAGGCAGTACATGGTTCTAGTATTTTTTTTTCTAGGTTTGCGTTCTTATAAGGGCTTTTGCGTGGCATGACGAACGAATCAACGTCCCGGCAATCTGCATAGTATCTCAGGTGTCTCTTTTTTTCACTGGATGCTCGCTTAACTTTGGGTTAGCTGCAATCATAATTCTACGGTACTGCTACATTTATCGTCAGCATCTGAGTCTCAAGATCAAAACCAATCCCAAGAACGTCACATCCATCATTATCGGCGTGATCATAAGTAAGAATTTATCGAAATATCAGTTAACAGGTAAAACTTGAATTCTTTCAATCAGGTATCTGGATAACACTATGCGTGCTGAACTGTTTCTTGAAAGAAAATTCCTTGCCAGCATTATGTATGGGTACCGTTGAAGTCTTCAGTTCAGACGAAATCATTTACAGCTGCATCCTTCCGACATTTTTGGTTCCTACACTCATAGATTTTTGCTTAGTCGCAAGAATTTTTCGACACTCCAGGATTCAGGTATACAATAAGGCATTACGAAATCTTCGATGGGTTTCGAGAGCAATCTTTCTTCTGTATTTAGATCGGTAACTTAATCGCTACCAAGAAAAACCTGAGGAACTTGCTGACGCTTCAGGGATGCATACTTTGCCGTTTTCTCTGTGTTTTCCCGCCCTTGGTTCTTGCTATTGTCGTGCGTCAGACACATATGGACACCGATCCCTATGGCCAATATGTTCGATATCATATATTTGCAATTGGTTGCCACATTACCTCATCGATAATAATGCCTATCGTTGGAATAGTTAGTAGCCCGTTCATTAGGAAAGAGGTAGTAGAATTTTTCTGGAATCCAGAAGAAAGGAGCAAAAATCCAGAATAACGGAGAAATGACTGGACTTCTCCCTTTTCCGCTACAATTTGGAACTTTTTGATGTATCTCGGGCATGATGTGCTTAAAACTATGACTTCATTCGTCAGTGTTCATTTGTGATTAATAGATGTTTTCTTGCCCTGTACCACATGTAACTCCACATAGACTAGTTTGCTTAAATTTTGAGAAATCATATATATCTTTTGTGTAGTGCGTTGTACCTACGGTTCAAGATACATGTTTGAAATAAAACTTGTAGCCCAACATCTCTTTGGGAAATGTCTAGTAACCTAGAACAACTCATTTCACAGTGCTGTGGTGTCTACATACCGCGTAATAAGGCAAAATTCATATTATACTTTTCTTAATCTGAACTGAATGCCTCTGCCTATTTTAGTTAATACAAGTCAATGTTACGAGGCCCTTGAACTGAATTCCTAACCCTTTAATAACATTTCTCGTCAGTTTACCTCCGAAACTAAATATCTTGTTCGGAGTTGCAATATTTCTTTGTCCCTGTTTCTTTTTTTCATTGAAATGTAAGTAGCCTGTAATTAACTTAATTATTGGAGGTTTTTTGAATGTTTAGTTTGAAAATGAAAAAACATTTGAAGTGTTTAATTATACAAGTCTAATGTATGGATATCATGCATAGATAATATGAATACACTTTATAGATTTATTGCTCCATTACTTTGTCACAGCGGACTTTACCGTGATAGTCGCCGATTTATTTGTTCGTTTATTTTCACGCAATATTCTTTCACGCAAATTTTTACCGCAAAATTTAGAAATTCACTAACGTCATCCGATTTGCATTCCTATGGATCATCACTATTGTGTCTTTATCAATTAAGACACGTCTAACAACACAGGTCAGTCAAAATAATACAGTAATATGATGATGATTAGGTTTAGTGGGTAGTTTAGAAAACATAACCAGGTGATCGTCAGGATTAGAACAACCATTCAGGTACTTCTTAAGTGTTTCGCTATAACCTTTTTCACAGAGGCTTCATCGTCAGGGTACTGTGCTCGATTCTCTGCATTCGACACGAAAGGTACACCGTTGAATTCTTCAAAGTACAGGCCTACATCGTCATGGTTGATGACGTGAGGATTTTTGCATATATCAGATTCTCTGTAACAAAAGCCTGTTGATTATTGATGCAGTAAAGCGTATATACGAGACCATCAACCAGAAACCTTCAGCAGTATATCTCGAGCTTCCATCGTAAGCTAGGACGTGATAGACGGGCTGACTAGCACCACGGGGTAAACGATTGACTCCCATCTGATGAATCCACCCCTCTGAAGGCGTGCAGACCGGGTCCCATTTTGTGATCACGCAGTTGTAATTAACTCGCTTGTGATGAACGATTAAACCCATTCCGTCCTTGACGTTACTAGATCCAGCGCCCCGTCCCCGTCTTCGCACTTGTGCCTGTTCCAGCAAAAACTGATTAAATGATGCCAAAAAATATAGGATTCATATTTATTTAAATAGATAAGATGTTCAAGAAGTACAATATTATTATCTAATTCTTATTACTAGATCAAAAATATAATTATTCCAACGCCAAAAAGCTGACCGGCGTTGGCTAATTTGGTCCTAAGACTTCGCAGTTCAGCTTCAGGAACCTCAAAATTCTACACAAAATGAAAAATCACAAAATTTATTTTAACAAGTAATCGCTCAAGTTCACATATAATTAACTATTTCGACTATTGATTCAATTGAATTTCGAAATTGAAAAATTTTCTAGCCGATTAAGAAATTACCGCTGCTAGAATCTTGATTCCGTCTTGGATACCAGTCATCGCGCCGGTCTGCGCAAACCGAGAGGCTATGTCGATATCCACAGGATTGACGGCTAAGTAAAACCTTTGCGTTTCGACCAAATTTCCTTCCCGCATTAAATTGCGAGTTGTCCGTCCGAAGACTTGTCTCGTTGTGGAATCCGTAAAGTCCCTCCGTATTCACGGAATTCTGACCGCTGGGCGTGAGGTACTCGTAAGCGCATTTAAAACTTCCCTCATGCAAAACGTCTATGTATGTGTAAGAATACTCTCCCTTTTTCGTGTAAAATGATAATAATTAATAGACGATAATTAGAATAATGTTACAGATAATACCAAAAAATCTAAAAACAATAATAATTGTAGATAATAAACGATGTCATTTACTAGGGATGCTCTTTCTAGCGAAGCAAAAAATGTCCCAGAAAGTTGACTGGATCCCAACGAATACCCAGTCTTCGACTAATCGCCTGGCAGATGAAACACAACGATATCGGGATGCCTGTTCTTTCCTTTAATGTCATAAATTGTCAATAAGAAACATTCAGATAACTTTTTACAAATTTAAAAATCCAGAATTTCGATGTACGAGTTTGTAGTATCGAAATAGGATTCTGTATTTCCTCTGAAACCGATTTCAGTGAACAAGACGTGATTCACGCAGTTTAAAACTGTCTTCTCGTCTCACTTGAAACGTACGTGGATGTCGATGTTAGATTGCGACTCTTTAACTCTCTCAACCGTGTTATGGAACTGGGAATTGATAGTTGTAATTTTGTAAGTCAAATTACTTTTCGAATGTAGTTATAGTCCTACTCAATTACTTATTATCCTGTAGTAGTTGTAGTTGTAATTTGTAACTGGAAAACTTGGAGGATATGTATAAAACAATTACAAATTACCAATTACATATCAAAGTCCAGCGAACTAGAAAAATAAAAGAGGTTACTGCTCAAGGGACTAGGATTATAACAAAGTACTCGGTACTTGTTCTCATTTCACATGGTTCCGAGGCTTCCCTTGAGCAATCCCTGTCTGCTTCTGCTGACTTCGGTCCTTTACTCCCATTTGGATTCTTATGTTTATACCATATTGCTTTGCGTCAATTTCTTAATGCTTTTTACATAACGGTTCGGTTGCAACTTTCCCTCCTATGTAAATCATGCATCATGTAAGAGCGCGAATAAGTTCAGACGGTCCGTTTTAAGTTAACAAAGCGATGGTAAATAATTTCTTTCGTCATGAAGCGTTACATAACTATGTAAGTAGTATTAATCATGCTTTTTTAATTTTTATATACCTGCTATTATAATACTAATCAACTTGTCTTTTTTTGTAGAAATACGGATTCTTATATTAACATGGTTCCAAGCAATGGACAAAGACAATTTTCCACATGGCAACTTAGGATAATGCTTGTAACTTAGGATAACTTTCTAACTTGATTTATTTTTCATTACAATAAAACTGCAAAATCATTAACGCTTACGCGATTTTGTTTCCTATGACTTCCTTAAGGAGCTGTAGCATATAACGCGTCAACCGATTTCTTCGATCTGCGACATACACTCGTCAAGAAACAACATACTTAGAGAGGCTACGAAAGACCAAACTACAGTTACTGTGCACGAACCAGTCACCGCAAATGACCTTCACCTAACCAAATTCACCCCCCTACTATCACAGCAACCACTAACTATCCAACACTTCCATTCCAACTGAAAACTTATTTGCTATTGTCATAACAAATGGCAACACATTCCATCACATGTCCCATACCTCTTCGCCCAACCCGTCATTCCCACTAGCACACCGCATCACAACAAAATGGACCATTTACACCATAACACCAACCACACAACCCCACGCAATGCACGTACGCCATGCGCCCCACAGGGCGCAGCCATGCTTGTTTCTTTCTGTGTAACATTGGAAGTAAAGGTTAGAAAAACTAACAAAGTTCGTTTAAACAAGCGTTTAAAGGACTATTATTACTGAATTTGGAATTTATTTTTAGGCCATAGTTTCACAAGTATTCGAGCTGGATATACAGGGTCAACATAAACAATATAATTTAGACGTCTCGATGTCTAGTTTAAAATGATTTGGGGTCATTGTTATATTTTCGGCCTCTGGGCTCTAATTCAAAACTTCGCACTCACCGAGGGTTCAAAATTTTCTTTCTTGAATCTTTGAAGTCAATGTGAGCACTGCAACGGTATACGTATAACAACGTACGTAAAACAATATTTCTATTACGTATACTGCAAGGTGCCAAGAAAAGGAAAAATGAATAAGAAGAATGTTTTCTGTCTACAGCAATATTATTTAAGTTATATTCCCGAACAATGCTTAGAAAATCGATTAAAATAATTTATTAGAAATGGTGAGGTCGGTAAGATGAAACTCAAAATGAAGCAGAAGGGGTATACGCAGAATTAACTCTCAGAAGCTTTTAAGAGGGGCGAGTTTTCAAGTTCTAGTTCAAAAGTTTCTGTTTCCTATTCGTTCACATTTTACATTCAGCAGAATGGTTCTTCTCGTCGTTCGATTGGTGATCAGATGTTTCCATATGTTCCCACAATAGCTATGTAATGTTTGTTGCAGTACTTCCAGAAAAAACACACTGACGGCAGGTTTGGAAACTGTTGGATTTTGCACCATGTTACTCTTCAGTGCAAATAACAGCAACTCTAGAAGACACAAAGTAGGAGGGCACAAAAAGAAATCTTTTCTCGCTGCGTAGAATCATGTTTGCAAAAAAAACGGGTGCATGCATGGGGTGGTTAAAAGTCGTTTTTGCAATTTAAATAAAAGTTATTTGTGCAATTGAATTAATTACTATAGATTAAAATGATCCGTATTTTAATTCTTTTGATGTACATTATCAAGTAGCACTAAACCTTTCCATGCGGTGCATCCTTTTTTTTCCTGTACGCACGAGTGTTGACAGTCAGCAATAAAGATCTTCAAGACGCACTCGGAATCCAACCATTTTTTATAAAGGATTTTACGTCTATATCGTTATACATATTTCATTTTAATGTTCTGACATAAGTTTGTATGTAGAAATGCAAATTATTTTTCTTCTTTGACCGATTCGAAAACTTTTCATACATATAAGCATTCGCCTTCATCTCTGTTACATACGAAGTGAATAACCACGAACAAAAATTCTTTTGCACACGCAAGTTTAGTCAGCTCCTCGCGGACGGGAGGGCTGTGATAAATGCTAATTAGCGGCAGCAGGAAAGTAAGAAAAATAAAATACGTGTTGAACGATATTACGTAACTAAGATATTTTTTGTAAAGACTTTCTTCTGCGTTCATAAGTTTTGTCATGAAGAACCTGAGCAGTACAGGAATCGATGCAACTAAACGACACACAATACAACCTCTGAGTGTCAGGATGTTTTTCTGCTTTCTTCTGGCGATTGATGATGTACTTAATGTTGCAACCTGCAAGTAAGAAAAAAAAGAGGTATCTGGTGAGAGTTTCCCATTGTAGACTATTTCTGAAAATATTCCTTCCAGTATCTTATTACTCATTCTTCGGAATATTTTTGTATCTTGCTCACCTGATGTCTGGTTTTGTGGAAAGAGTACCAAATACGTGCGGTTAAGAAGGTAACGACGGTAAATGAAACAGTAAAAGATATGATAGCGTAATAAAGCCGTTCAGAAGACAGAAATGGACCTTGGCAATCTACTATGCAGGTTAGAAAAACAGAGCCATGACTTCTATAACAATCCACCGTACCCCGCCCAATCCCGAAACCTGCAAATATGCAGTAAGAAAACTCGTCATCTTTCACGGAAATTGCGACATTATTGGGGTACTCACAGGCTAGTGACAACACACAGCACAAAGCAACTGTTCGATCCTTGGAGTTCATCTTGCCCCCTTTACCGGGATGAAACACGTAGATGTATCGAAAAACCGTTATTACTGTTTGTACAGCTTGAACAGCACTTGTTCCGAAAGCAACTGAAAAGTGCATTACTGTAAAAATTGCTGTGACGCTCACCGTTTCAGTATTCCAAGCTAGACAATGAATTATCATGCATACCTAATAAAAATTCTTCAAGAATTTATCTCAAAGATCATTAATAATGTTGCCGTACCTCTGCAATGACGCAAAGATGCAAGACCCTAAAATTGTAGAAGATAATCGCTCCGTTGACTATCCAACCTCCCATTCTCTTGAAAGATTGGACAGATCCTATAAACGATGCCAAAGAGATTGGAAGGGACAAGACAAATGTTGTTACTGAAATAGCAACTATACTAGCTTTACTCAGGATCTCGGAATCCTCTGAATTCAGACCGGAGCTAGATAAGCTCGTAGAAAAAAGTTGCTGATTGTGTTTTCCATTCTGCATAATGAAGCAGTCGTAAGGTGTATAGTACTTGTGTATTGTATTGTATTGTATATAGTATTGTGTACTTATGCTTTCTTTGCCATGAGCTTTTGCCATGTGATGTCCTATTGCTGTTCTTTGAGTATTGTCCACGAAACTGATGTAATACCAAAAGGTTATGGTGAATTACTAAAATCATCAAATGTAAATGAAGTTATTGAACTATTTTAATCTTATGTAGATACCCTTACAAAGGGATTGGTTACAATTACACAACTTTTAACACTTTGCGATGGTTATGAAGGTAATCTAATATACCGAGTTTGTAACTTAAACTAGTCAATACTACTATAGTAGTCTTGCTTGAATCTGCAAACAGACTTTAACGCAACCTTATTTTTGTGGTTCAGATGGATCAAAGGTTCGTAAAGATAGTATTGAATCAAAATATTCAAGTCCTTTAAATTATGTGTTCAGGTAATTTTTAAGGTACATTACCACAGTCTTACAGCAAAGTAACTAGGGTCTTAATTTTCTGTCTAGGTGGCTGGAATGTGCCTAAGTATAGCCTGATTGAATCAACGTTTCCGGGCTTCTGTATCGACGCTGTAACGACCATGTAAAGCTGCCTCAAGACAGTCTTAAAGCAAGGGCTACTATGGTTTTAATTTCGCAGTTTAGGTGGCTGAAAGTTGCCTCAAT
The DNA here is from genome assembly GCA_002872375.1 of Eulimnadia texana. Lineage (NCBI taxonomy): Eukaryota > Metazoa > Arthropoda > Branchiopoda > Diplostraca > Limnadiidae > Eulimnadia > Eulimnadia texana. The sequence goes on from NKDA01000011.1 coordinate 655,388, forward strand.
ATAGTCTGAAATTTAAGTTTCAAGGTCTTCTGAAATTCGCGTTCCATGAGATACAAGCACGCCTTCATAGGTCCTATAAAGCTGAATTCCATAGGGTTCTTAGAAAGTTTTCGTCCAAGTGGTACGAAACTCCGAGGAAAAGTGTACGAAGATTAATTGAAAGTATGTAATAACATGGGAAAACACGTAATAACGTGGAGATAACAGTTAACGTGATAACATGACCTAGGTATTAAGCCAGGGTATTTCGGTAACTTTATACCAAAAGTTTTTGAAGAGCTACGTTTTGGGGATAATATGACATCGTATTTAAAGAGCTCTATACGCATATCGTTTAGAAAGCAAGAGTATATCCATGTGGATAAAGAATGTGAATCATGCCAAATTCATGCTAACATAGAATACGTTACATTTACGTGAGTTCAAAATGAGTATTCGATCTCTGACATCTCAAATCAGATGCATTTGATCTTTTTTTCGAATATTAGTAGCTATGAACACAATACTATTTGGTTTTGACGAACTTACCATAAGAAAATTTTCACGCCAAGGTAATGTGTATTAAAGCGAGGACTGATAAATTACAGATCACTCTAGCTCAGTTCTCTACAGTAGGAAATCGTCGTTCCCGGTTCTCAAAACTGCAATGGTCCATGTAATCCCTATTAGTACCCATGGTTATATAGAGCGTTCAACAAACCCGGACGCATGCGAAGCGTATATTGTCCCGCTTGACATTTATTGACAAGGATAGTATAATGTCAATGATTAGGCTATTTATTTAATAGGTTTTGAATGGTTCCCACATCTTTCAAAATCTGATCATGAGCTAATCAAAAGTGCCTCTTTCAGTTTCCTTGTGATTGAATTTACAAAAGTCTTTGGTGTGAAACGCTTTTCCAATGCATTTTAATGTCTCAGGTGAATGTTGATAGTAATCTCCTTGAAAAACCATTTTTAAACCCAGTGTGCTCGACAACAGCTGCCCAATTTATCAAATAATCATGCGTGCAAATGTACACACGAAATAATTACATATCCCCTCGATTTTATCATTAATCCTGCATTTTACTTCCTATGCGATTTCACACACGTTTCAAACGTTTGATATTCCAGGAGAAAGAAAAAGTTCTGTACATGTGCTGATCGTTAGCGCGAGAAGAACACTGGAGTCGTCATTTTCCTAACCGCGTTTGAAGACTGTGCCTTGCTTCAAACTGGTATTAAGCATACCCGATCCCGTGAAAGATTGAAACTTGCAAACCTGGTTTCATATTAATAATAGTATTACATTTTATAACGCCATCACAAATGGAAACATGTTAATGCTCTATACAGAGAGACAATGTAATGTTTTGTCTAATCTCCGATAGTTTTTCTTAAGATGTAATTACTCTTTTCTTTTATTATACAAATGGGTCAATAAAGGAGCAATTAGAAAAATTCTTCACGGGTTCCTACAAGATTATCGTGCGAAGTCATGTTAACTCGCTTAAAAATCATACAAGGCTATCAATAGCAGGAATGGACCGAGGAATGGGCAAGGCAGGGCGATTACTTAGTTTAACACATAATTTTTCATAATGACAAAAGAAGTCTACTGAACCAAGACGATAACGTGTTTATGAAACTTCATAACTGGATCTCATAGTCCCAAATCGAGGCCATCATTTGACTTTCATGAACAACCTAAAATAGTAGAGCATCTTCCGTATAGGTAATACTTGGAGTTAGATAAGACATAGCTGTCTGCATAGTGCGTTTGCATTACATAAGCTTTGAGACTTAGATTTCTTGTGCAACAGGCTATTACTGATTTTCTTCTTCTAACGCCCTTTGTGAACACGAATGCTTAAATTTGCTTTGGGAAACTGTGGTCTTTTTCTTACGCTGTATGGTTCAATCTGATTGCAAAATTCTACAAAATCGTCCCATAATGCCACAACTCCAGCGCTAGGTCCCTCGTACGTCTCTATGCGTAAAAAGCGTCTTAATTTAAATATAACCAAACAGTAAACCATCCCTCTTTTTTTGGATTTTGTACCTGTACCGTAACATCCACTCCCACTAAAAGAGTGAAATCTGAAACTTTACATCATTAAAATGTGGCATATTGAAACTCCTGGTAATATTGACTTTGGCTGGGAGGGGGGGGGGGGGGGGGGAGAGGGCAAACTGTTACATCCCCGCTGGGCGGCGTCTCTGATCGTTACGGCACTGATGAATTGCCCGTCCCGGGTCTAGTAAGAGAAAGCCTGAGCCCCGAAAACAGATCCAACTATAACTACTGTTTCTGTGAAACTCAACGTTTACCTGTCAGATAGAGCGCATTTTTGTGTTTCGCAAAGCCCATGCTGTTGTTAATATACTGCGCCATGAACGCAAGGTAAGACCTTAGCCCATCATGTTTGATGCAGGCTTCTCATTTTTTCCGCTTATTCTGGCTTCGCCGAAAGGGCCCAAAGTTCTGTCCATCCAGTTTAATGGTCCAAGGGTCCTAGTATGAAAAATTTTGATAAAATGTCATTAGCGTTCACTATATTTCGCTTTTTTGGTGTTACTGATATACTTTCGTTTGGTTCGTCTGCCATAGCGACACAACGCATGGCTGAAAATTTCCCTCGCTGCCTTCAATCATTTACCGCTCACATCATCTAGGCGTAAAGGAGGGAAACGGGAGCATAAACATGTGACAACTGACGAGGAAATACGCTTGAACACCACCAGCTGTGTATGAACTTTCAGATAGCCATGGTGGACTGAAAGGTTACACTGATCATACAACAATAGGGAAAACGCAGAGTGTGAGCATGTTCTCTTTGCAAAACCGCAAGTAATCTCAAATTTTGTTTGATGTAGCCTTAAATCAATAAGTTTCTGATTACTAATTTACGCTGTTAGAAAAAAGGTTGACCAAGTGACCAGTGTTGTGAAATTGTTAATTTGTAATTGTAATTTTGCAATTGCAAATACTTTTTGCAAGTAATTGTAATTGTAATTAATTACATTTAACACAAGAGTAATTGTAATTGTAATCAATTACTTTTTCCTCTAAGTAATTCAGACTAAAATTAATTACTTTTTTACCCGCTATTATACGTCGCTGTCCCAGCCAGTGTTGTGTAATTGTTAATGTGTAATTGTTAATTTGTAATTGTAATTTTGTATTTGCAAATACTTTTTGCAAGTAATTGTAACTGTAATTAATTACATCTAACACTAAAGTAATTGTAATGTAATGAATTACTTTTCCTTCTAAGTAATTGTAATTATAATGAATTACGCAATTACACAACACTGCAAGTGACTAAGTACCCTCAAAATGGGGGAATTCTCTCTAGGGAATTATTAGGAATGCTTATAACTATCCTTAGCCTTAGGCCATATTTTTCTTTTGGCAACATACCCATTCGATTTATACCTGTATGCTACCCACCTCTGGTAGCTACCACTTATGGACCTATGAGAATAAAGCAAATTAGTACAATGTCTCCTTCTGTAAATAATGAAAAAGATTACGATTTTACAACACAATAAATGCGAACCAAACATTTTCATCAAAAGTTGCAAATGCATAGCTGATGCGGATAGCTGAAAACGAGCAGAGGTAGAACATAAGATGAAGGTTTCGAAAACTAGCAATAGCTTGACAGGAGGCTTTTCGGCTTCGGTGACTAAACGTCATAGTGCAGTACCAGAGGCTTGCTCCGTGTGGCTCCAAACGTGATGTTTGAGAGTGCTAGACGCTGCGGGTATGGCGGGTGAAAATAATCTGTGGGCGTGAAAAAAGCAGCAACTCATTCAGGGGATTCTATGACAAAAAATATTAGTATGAGTGATTTTTCAGTAGAACGTTATTCAACAAGAAGAATGCTTTAGGGTTATGTAGAAAGTGAGGAAACGAATACCTGCTGATGATGTCGAAGATTGTCTTTGCCCTTGGCTCACGGCAACCTTAAAATGAGCATCTGCGTTAATTACAAACAGAATAGATCAATTGGTATTACAGAAAATAGTAGTAAACAATATAGTATGAGCTACATCAATTATACAATGATTTTTTCTTTCCTTTCCTCAGATGACGATACTACCAACTACGATAACATTACATCGCAACATTACTTATAATTGGTCTGCCAAGAATAAAAATCTTCGCACTTTACATGCTGTATACGATGGTCAATACTCAATAGCGTAGTGGAAGTTTGATGAACCGTCTCTGAAAACAAGCAGCTAAGAACTAACTAGACGCCAAGTCCAAGTGCAAGGATCGAACACAATAGTCCGAAGTGAAAGTGAAGACAGCAAATTTTGAGAAATTCAAGTAAGAAGTAGGACTAGGTGGAATTTTCACTTTGGATAGTCCCCGTATGGGAAAAATTCCCCCCCCCCCCCAATTTTCAGTCTCCCCTCCCAAATAGTCCTATTTTATTTTAACAGTGTACCCAACACTTTGTTATTCTCGCTGTTTTTACAGTACTCACCCCATTATACCTTTTTGAAATTAATATTTATATAAAACTTTTTGGATGAATTAATGGTCGAGAGTGTTTAAATACACACGTAGATACCTGGATGGTTTAAGATAACATCTGAATTACATAGGAGACAATGTATAATAACAAATAAACAAAGGGGAACAAGGTTTTCTGAATAACATTAGAAGAAGCTTATTGTGTTATTCCAAAAACATTCATTATTCATAAGTAAAATACTATTTTTCTTGGTAGTTGCTAATATTGCAAATTTCACTTGCAAATGAATTTGTAAGTATTAAAGAGCTCCCAGTTGATAAATATCAGAAAAAAATGTACACAGAGCGTAAAATTTCCAACCCAACTTGTAGGTCATCCCAGTTCAATCAAAACCATCCAATACAATGATACATTTTATTCTTGATGTACAAACTAAACCTAGCTAACCTCATGGTATACCTCGTACAAGTAGAATTGAAAGGGACATCCCTGCATTGAAATTTCTTATAGTCAACTTAGTAGGATGACACCATTATCGCTATTTTTGACAATTATTTATCATGTGGTTTTTAAATCGGCTTCTTATTTCTATTGAAGGTGAACTGCAAAAAGATGTATCATATAGAAGAAAGGATCTTGAAGAATGCCTAGACTCACTCGCCCAGGTTTAGGCGTCCATGGGTTTGATTATCACTAAGAGAATTTGCTTCATATATACAGCCCACATAGATTTCCCATTGGATCCAAACGTGATAAAACAACCAGAAAAACCTTTGTAAAGAGAACTGCCATACCCATCTTACCGACCTTTTCGTAGTTGGGATTGTGACAGTACGTTTGTGCGACTGCCTGGAACAACACTTGGTCATCCCATGGCAACGATTTTTTTATACCAAACAAGAGGCATTAGTTCTGTGGGCAGCGATATTCTCTTGAGATCTGCGCTAGTGTTTGCAATGGAAAACGAAACAAGCAACTATTCATCGAGTCAGTTCAACTCCAGTACACCATTTGGGGATCTGGTGATTTTTGACTATACCCGCTTAATTACTGTTTCAGTACTAATTTTTATCTTGTCACTACCTGCTTCTTTGGTATCGTTCGTCGGGGCTCCACAGTCTTCAAGACACAGGAAGGTTGCGTCGTGAACGGAGTAACAGTTTTCTACAGTTTTGGCGCATTGCAGACTTGTCTTATTGCACAGGTATAACAACAATGATTATTAACTCGTATGCAGTTAAACTCTATAAATTGTTTATTAGGTTTCCATGGTGATTCGATGCATCGCTTGGAAAATGGAAACAGTAAGCACCCAGTGGCTTGTGTGCTATTGCACTTTTCAATCGTTTTGGGAGCGATTGCGTTTCAGTTGGGGTTATCAATAGTGACGATCTTTCGGTATGTTTTCGTATTTCATCCCAACACAGCAGCAAAAATGAATTCCAAGGTCGAACAGTTGCTTTATCCAGCACATTTCTGCTAACTTGTGAGTACTGCCAAACCGGCACAGATTCATATTTTACAATAATGTTCTATATGATCTAATTGCATCATATAACACCAAAATAGGCTTGGGAAACGGACGAGGGACGTACGAATATTATAATAATCATGCGTCCATTTTCCAGCAATGTCTTGCCACTTCCCAGGAATCTTGTGAGGTTCGTGTGCGAGGCATTCACGTCGCTGTAATTTTGATTGTTTCCATAGCCATGGAATTTATACTGACCATAAGAATTTGGCATTCCATTCACAAAATAAGGCATCAGGTGGGCAAATTTTGTGATTTCATTAAAATAGTTGACCTAAAGACTATAACAACTTCTGACTGGTTTACTCAAACTTGTAGGTTGGAGCACTGAGCACAGCAGCAATAGCCAGAAGAAAGCAGAAGAATATACTAACACTACGCGGTTCCGTTATATGTCGATTAGTGGTTTTAATACCTTCCCTATCTGGTTTATTCATCATAAACATGATCGACGTCGAGGAGACCCTATCTAAAGGATATCTCAATTTCTTTATTATTGGGATGGTTTATGTTGTTTCCAATGCCTTTCTTTTTCCACTGAGTTGTATTTACCACAGTCCTCCTATACGGGAAAAGATAGCTAAACTTGGATGCAATAAACATTACCTGCAACTTACAATTCACGCGTGGAATATCATCCGTGCAAAACCGAATTTTGTCACCAAAACAATTTCTGTGATTCGTTCTGAAATTCCTCACCTCAGTAAATACACCAATATTCTTCTGCTGTATGGGATAGTAATGGCTTGAACCAATGCTTATCAAATACTTTTCATGGAATGGAAGCATAAATTAGGTAGCAAGTGCTCGAAGTCAGTCTGAAGAATGGATCTTCGCACATAAAGGAACATTAAGTGCCAGTCTCCACAACTAACACTTCCTTCAATCATTCTAGGGTATAGTAATATACATGAAACACAGTATTAATGAAGCAAGGAAGATGTGATTTTTAATGCTTACTTCTGAGGTAGAACAAGGTGTTCTTCCCACGTCCTACACGACAACAGAACGCTGTTGCCAAGGCTGATGAAAGGTTTTGTCTCAGAAAATTTGTAATAAATGCACGTTAATTGTAAAATAAATTTTGAATATGCCTTACTTATAATGTATTCTTGAAATATGCATAGCCATTTAGACAAAATAATGCAAACAATATCACACCGAGACCCGCAATTGTTTCATCCAATTTCGACAGTCGGAACCACTAATTCGGTCGGTAACTTTCTTGCCAAGTTTCAATTATTTTGGTTTGGGAGGCTTCATGAAGCTCAGTTGGACATGAAAATATTCGAAGAAGATGCCATGACTTTCCATGTGCTGTTCTTAGCCGGCAAGGCTAGGATGAACTCAATGAGTAGCAGAGTACCCAGTCACACATTAGCCGAGAAAAATTACTCTACTGCTATGCCCCAATGTGACGCCAACATCTTGCAATCAATTTGGGTGTTGACAACTTAAAGAAGGATAGCTCTTTTTAGAACCTGATGAATGGGAAAATTAGAATCATAGTTTATTGATGCACCAATTTAATGACATGAACACAATAACGTATTTTTAATTCTACGAAACCCATACTATAAAATATAAATTGAAAAAAGGAAGGGAGTTTACATTAGAGATGTTCCCTAGGCCCCACGAATGCCCCGGTAAGCAACATATGTATGTTTCCATAATTTTTGTATTTTTTCCAATTGAGAAATTATTGTAACAACTAGTATACATAATTCCTTAAAATATACGAAATTTAAGTACGATTTGAAGAGCTTTGGGCTATGGAAGGTGATGGCATGCTTAGAAATGACCTGTAGATTAAGATACTGTTAAGAATATAATGTTACGTTTAACGTGGTGTTCATATGTCGCACCTGCAGCAATAGTATCAATCCCCAGAAGAAACTAGGCCAGCCCGCGCATGCCGAAAGGGGTGAAAACAACACATGGGACCTGTGAGGAGATGAAATTCATGGGACGAGCTTTCAATCCCTCGTCAGACACTGTCTCAATAAGAATCTCTATCTGCAGTCCGAAATGGATCAAAAGTATAACTTTTCGTTTTCCAACTTGACTGACATAATATTTGAAAACTCGAATCAAACCGCTAACGATCGACAAGAAGCAGCACTTCAAACCTTAATAATCGCTTCGACTGTAATTTTGCTTTTGTCCATTCCATTATCTCTGCTTTCGTCAGTAGGAGCTTTCAATTCCACTTTCAAGAAGGAAAGAACAATTATTAACTACATCATAGTGTTTTATGGTTTTGGTGGGCTGCAATGCATTTTCTCGCAGGTAAAAACAAACTTGTTTGTAAACCATGCGCAAACAAAAATTTAACTAGAAAAATTTCTTTTGTCAAGGTTTGCGTTCTAGTGAGGGCTTTTGCGTGGTACTACGAAGGAATTAACGTCTTAGTGGCTTGCGTAGCTTCGCAGCTGTCTCTTGTGTTTGCTGGATGCTCACTGAACTTTGGGTTAACAGCAGTTTTGATTCTGCGATACTGCTATATCTACCATCAGCACTTTAGTCTCAAGATCAAAACCAACCCTAAGAACGTTACATCTATCATTATCGCCGTGATTATAAGTAAGGATACACCTATTTAGTCAGTACTGAACATGATACAATATAGTTATGTGATTTCAGCATGGCGAAATACAAGAATTTTGACTACTATGTGCGGCGGTTCCACAACATGAAAAGATAGTTGAATATGTTTTGTTTTAATCAGGTATCTGCATAGCGCTTTCCCTGGTGGGCTGTTTTAAGGAAAATTCTTTACCGAATTTGTGTATCGGTAGCTTTGAAGCCTCAAAACTAGACGGAACCAACGAATTACTTTATGGCGTTCTCCCAACATTTTTGGTCCCAACAGTCATAGATTTTATATTGATTGGAAAGATTTTTCGTCATTCCAGGATCCAGGTACAACAAAAAATTTCTAGTTCTTTTCTTGTAGATTTTCACAGCAGGCTATCTGTTTCAGATTGGCAACCTCATCGTTACGAAAAAGGATCTACGGAACTTGCTGACGCTTAAAGGATCCATACTTTGTCGTTTACTCTGTATTTTCCCCACTCTGATACTCGCTATTCTGTTGCGTTTTATACCCATTAATACCGACCCGTTTGGCCAGTACGTTCGGTACCATATCTTTTCACTGTTTTGCTCCATTACCTCTTCGATAACCGTGCCAGCTTTCGGAATAATTAGCAGTCCGTTCATTAAAAAGGAAGTAGTGGAAATTTGCTTCAAACCGAAAGAAAAAATCATAAATCTTCAGCAGTGAAGCAGTTTGTAAAATCAAAGACTGATTAAACTTGCCTCTATCGGTTATATTTAAAACATTTTCATTGTACTCTTATTTGTTTCGAACGTGCGCTGTAAGTGTTTGATTCATAAATATATGTTGCCCAAATAATCTTAACTGTTCTAGCTAATTACGACAAGCTCGAAGCTGTTCCATCAGATTCCGCACAAGCAACTTTGGGCAATGCACTTGATGGTTATTCACCCACAAATATATCAGTTTCTATAGCACCATTTGGCTATTTATTTCGGCAGTGATCAGTCTCAACCCGTTTATTGTATTTATTTTCTTACAGTTTAAATAGTTACTATATTAATAGCATAGATCAAGGTCGCCAAAAGATGATTCGGACGCCTTCCCCCACGCTGTATTTATACCCCAGCAGCGCCCTACTTGCCTGGATGAAAGTTCATGCTGCCCCAGTGCTTGTCCAGAAGATAAATGGTCAATGAATCCATGCGTTTTTCCATTAATTAAGATAAAATATGTATCTAATTCACCACATAAAGAATTTTATAGATCTGAACAAATCATTGCTGAAATCACATCCACTGAAATATTAATAATGAATCCGTCCAGCAGCGAAGCTCTGGCCGTTTGAATTAAGATTCTTTTGGCTAAGGAACACACGATTTACTTCAAAACACGATGGAAAAGATCAAAACCACCGAATTCCATAAATTTAAAACTCAAAACTACTCTGTGCTGACAAGTGAAAAATAACTATAGCATTGTCTCACTCATACAGATTTGCTCACCATATCATCGGAAAAGTTGTACATCAGTATACGAACCAGAAGAAACAAAAATATAATTCCACCGGTTTTCATTTAACTGTGCTTGCATCTCTTTTCTCTTACAGTGACTACCTACATCTGTTGCGTGATCAGCAGACCTAGTAATTTCAACATAAAGTCTGTGTCTTAATCTAATAATCTTAATGTCTGTAAATTTACAGCAATAGACTTTAAACGACAAGTTTGATGTAATGAAGATTAGCTTACATAAAAAGAAATAGTACAGGCAAATGAATTCTAGGTAGAAAGGATTCTTGCACATTTTAGGAATCAGTGTAACAGAGCTACGTTATCTTAATCGCATTAAATTATATTGGATACGATTGCAAATAGAGCTAATTAGAACATTTGAGATTCGTTATGTAACGTTAACCACTGGGAATGCTCAAGTTCTGATAATCAATCATGGTTACTTAAATTAAAACGGAGTAATACTTGACACAATATCAGGACTAGGGATACACATTTCTTAAAAGCTTAACTTTACTAAACATTTTTAATTTATGGCTTTAAGAATTCTCCAACAGAGGCGCCAGCATCGCACTGGCGACAAGGGCAATGATCCATTCTGATGTTTCTCGGGAAATGTAGTGAATGTAGTGAGGAAGTAAGATCCCCCAGAAGCAGTTGGGTATTTTTCGCGGATTCGAGGTGGGCAAAACGGAAAAGTGTGACGAGCAGAGCTATTTACTTGCGAATAAGGTAAAATTCAGATTTAAATTAGTTCCTTTAGAAACTCACATTTCAAGAGACTGACATTTCTTTCCAGGTTATTGTAAGTACGAATGCAGCGAGAAAAAGCTTACCGCAAGCGTCTTTTAACTTCATCAATGCAATCACCGGGAGTGGCTGTATAGGTAAATCTTGCTCTTGGACAAGTGTAATATCAGAAATAATTATGATTTATTTGATAGGAATGGCGTATGTTTTATATCAAGGGGGGATTTTACTGGCCGTTGCTATTTTAGTAGCGCTGGCCTTTCTTACTGACTATTCCCTGAGCATTCTGGTGAAATGTTTGGATTACACTGATGGCAGCTCCTACCCGGCTTTCATGCAGGCTGCTTTCGGAAAACTTGGCCATTTTTTACTCTTCTTGTTGCGTTCCTTTATCCTTTGATATGTGAGTAATGTTTTTGATAACTTTTAAAGCTTTTTAGTTCAGGCTTATGAGGTTATCCAAAGAGTAGCTTAAAGTTTTGTTTGAGTTTTAAGTAAATGTTCCAAGATAGTTTCTCAAAATTTCTAGAAGCCCGACTGAAAATTCTCATAGAATATGTAGAATTTGGAACAGAGACTCAGTGAGATCTCAGTGAGAAACTCTAAAAAGTTCTGAGATCTCACTGAGTCTCTGTTCCAAATTCTACATACTCTATGAGAATTTTCAGTCGGGAGTTATCGTAAAATAACGAATTTTTACCATTCAGCAATTGTGGGTTACAGTGTCATGATCGGAGACCCCTTGACCAAAGTATTGCGTTACTATGTCACTCAAGACGAAGAAACAATTTGGCTCCGCCGCGATGTTATCGTCTTTGCTGGAAGTCTCCTGGTATTCCTCCCGTTAATTATCTTCAAAGTGACGGCCAAACTCTACAAGATCTCTCTGCTTTCTCTCGTGTTCACCTTGGTCATCTTGGTCATCATTGCAGTCAGAGCTTTCACTCTTGGAACTTCCATGTACTCAAGTTAATATTTGAAAACCAGTCTAATACAAGTAGCGAGTCTTAACTAAGTAGATACCTATTGTTGACCTGTTCTTGAATACCCTTTTAAAGCGTTAAAGTAATTAATTTTTTTTTCTTATTGTTCGAAGTCCTGCCACAGAAGACGCATGGAAACTAGCCAATTCTGGAGCAGTGGAAGCTATTGCAATCTGCACTTCTGGTACTTCGATGTCGCCATTTTTTAATTTGTATCATGTTCTTACTGCGCCCTTTTATTACAGCTTTCATATGTCACCACAGCTCGTTCTTACTCTACGCGTCACTAAGGCAACCCAGTGAGGAAAAATTGCGCCAACTCACTCATGTTTCAGTACTGATTTCAAGTGTAATTCAACTGGTCTATGCTTGTGTTGGCTACACCACTTTCACTGGATTCGTTCAAGGTAACAACTACTTTTTCCTCCCGGCTTGAGCTGCTAATTTTGTTTTATTCAGGTGATCTGCTGGATAACTATTGTCGCGGGGACATTTGATTAATGCAGCCCGGATACTGTTCTGCCTAACAAATCTTTTCACGTATCCAATCGACTGTCTGGTAGCGACAGATGTCGTCCTAAGGGTACTCAGCCGGGATTACAGTCACGAAGATGGGGGTTCTTTTACCAACAGAAAACGTTTGCTCGTCACTTTAGCTCTCGTCTGTCTGACCTTTTTAATTTCTTGCTCCACTGATTGCTTGAGCGTTGTTCTGCAGTTCAACGTGAGCCAACATAAAACTCTCGCCCATTCTGGTTATTTACTCCATTTTTCATACAGGGAGTCTTGGCTGCGATACCACTAGCGTATATTCTTCCAACGGTCTAGAACCATCTCCACTGCTTTCAGCAAAGAAAATACCGGCATCGTTTTTGGCTATTTTTGCTAATTCAACGATTGTTTCAGCTCCTTGCCTGACCTTCTCTACTGGGAAAACGGTATTTCCTGCGGCCACGGATCGGAGATGATTTACTGCGCTGAACCCTATATTGAAACGAACAGTATTGCAGCGTCCTGATACCTCTTTCTTTTTCTCCTACGATTTGAGAACATTTTTAGATATAGCCCATGTATACCATGATTGTTGATTCTTCTATGTTGATGCTGAACTTACTGTTCTATATGGATTTTGTACTCTGTTTCCTTTCTTAAATACATAAAGAAATACATTGAGTTTTCTACATGTTATTCTGGTTAGTTTTTCCATTTTCTTTCGGACTCATAAAGTTTGCATAGTTCTAATTTGCTGTAAGCTGTTGCTTTCTAATATGTTGACGAAGAAACAATTTAGTAGCTGTACTAGCTAGTTCGTACTATCTACACATCCGATGAATGTGTGTAGAGTTATAGATCAATGACCAGTGTTCAACATATTCACGTTCACAGTATACACAAAGCTGTTTTCAGTGCGAAGTTGAGAATTTCACTCACACCAACTAATACTGATCTCTAGAACAAGACAAAAAGGTACAATCCTACATGCAAAATAAAAACAATATTCGTGTATTTGTATAGTGAGGCGCAATTTTGCAAAGAATTTGTGTATGTGTGTGTGACAAACTTCGACTTTGCAAGGATATACTCCACGGTCATATTTGTCATTTGTAAATTAATGTTTACGGCATCCAATTTTAGCTATCTGTTCCCGTATCGGAGGACTGTGGTAAATGCAACTTAGGGGTAGAAGAAAGGCATGAGAAACAAAATACACCATGGCAGTAACAAAGAAACTTAGATATCCTTTAGATAGGCTCTACTCAGCGTCAATAATTTTGGTCATGAATAAGCCGGGTAGAGCAGGTACTAGTACCAACAAGCGACAAATAATGGAACCACGAAGTGTTAGTATATTTTTCTGCTTTCTTTTGGCTACTTCTGTTGAGCTCAACCCTGCAACCTGTAAGTTAGAGAAAGCTTGTTAGAAACTGTGACAGTCCTTACTAAAAATTATCTTATGGAAAGTAAAAGATTTACCCACCTGATGTCTTGTTTTGTGAATGGAATGCCAGAGTCTTATGGTCAGTATGAATTCAGTAACTATCGAAACGATCAAAAGTACAGGGACAATACCCCGTTCAGGGGCCGCATAAGATTCTGGGAAGTAGCAAGACACTGCCGAAAAACGGATGCATGTTTATTATAATAGTCGTAAGTCCCCCGTCCGATTCCTGAACCTATTTGGTATGTAGAATGCATGTAACTATTATTTAGAGAATGGTTCTAACATCTGAATTTATGCCGGTTTGGCAGAATATTCACAAGTTAGTAGGAATGCGCTACATAAAGCAACTGTTCGACCGTTAGAACTCATTTTTGCTGCTGTGTTGGAATGAAGTACGAAGATGTATCGAAAGATCGTCTCTACTGACAATCCCAGATGAACAGCAGTCGATCCCAAAGCGATTGAAAAGTGCTTTATCATACAAATCACTGTGGTGCTTGTTGTTTCAATGTTCCAAGGGATGCAGCGAATAAGCAAAGGAAACATAATAAGTTATTCAATAAGTTTAAGCAGAAGAACTCAAATCATTGTAGTTATACATGTACAATCAGACAAATTTGCAATGTACTAAAATTGTAGAAAACTATTACTCCGTTCACGACACAACCTTCCTGTGTCTTGAAAAACTGCACAGCACCCCTGAAAGACACCAACGAGGCCGATAGCGACAAGACAAAAATTATAACTGAAACAGAAATTACGCGGATATCACCAAAAATCGCCAAATACTCAAATGATATACTAGAGTTGAATTGACTCGATGAATAGTTGCTTGTTCCGTTTTCCATTCCAGACACTAGGGCAGATCTCGAGAGAATATCGCTGCCCAGAGACTAATGCCTCTTGCTTGGTATCAAAAAATCGTTGCCATGGGACGACCAATTGTTGTTCCAGACTATCGCTCAGTGCACTGTCTCAACACCGACAGCAAAGAGGTCGATGAAGATGAGCACGACATGATGGTTATGACAGTTGGTCAGATAAAGGGTTTTTCTGGTTGTTTTATCTCGTTTGCATCCTACGGAGAATCAGATACAGTAAATTTTCTTAATCGTAATCACACCTATCTGTATTTTTCACGAAGAGCTCATTTTGTGGACACTCTTAAAGACTGTCAGTCTAGTCTAACTAACTAGCTGACTCAACATTAACCGTCTATAGGATACTGTCAGTCTGGATGGACAATATTGAGGACCCTTTCTTTTATTATACATATTTTAGAGTAAGTTAAGTAGAAATAAGAAGGCCGTTCAGAAACTACATCGTAAAAAATCTTTAAGATATCGTTACTGGTGTCCTACTAATTGATTGTTAAAGGAACTTTAGTACTGGGATGTCCCTTTAAATTCTACTTGTACCAGGAATAACGCGAAGCTCATATACAGTACAGGTAATATAACTTTATGTTTTTACATCAACAACAAATTATTGTCCTATATTTCGTACGTTTGCTTGAACTGAGATTACCTACAGATCGAATTAGACGTTTAACACGCTCACCGTTAATTTTCTTTGTCTGATAGTTATCAACACGGAGCTCTTAATTTTTTCGCGACAGATTTTACGGAACAAACACCAAGTAAAACAATGCTTTGCTGATGAATCATGTATGTTGTTGGAATAACACAACAATCTAGTTATTCACATAACCTGTTCCCCCTCTATCTCTATTAATAATTTTTTGTTGATTCATTTTCTCCTACATATTTCAGATGTAATTTGATCCCTCTAGGCATCAAATTACGCTTTGCTTCGCTATAGCTTACGGTCCGCTATAGCCCTTCGTCGACAAAATGTCTTGAGCATAACTAAAAACTTTCTCGGTATTACCCGGAGAGGCAAGGGTACGAAATATCTAGCGAACGCAAGCGGCTACAGCCGGGAACTTTATGTGGTTGATTTTCCAATACTCGAACGAGTTAGCTCAATAAGAAACCCTAATAGTTGCTCCTCGATTCTGGTCGACAAGGGTTTCAAAGAGGAAGACTCTGAGGTAGCAAAATCTCTTTTGTGACTAAGCGGTAAGTAACGAAAGCTCTCTTCTTGGCTTTCGCGGTAGGTATAGGGAAAGAAGACCCCTTCGGGTAGAGGCTGCTTGCAGCTGGCAAGGAAGAACGTGCTGTGGAATGGAAACGGGAGATTTCTTCTACAGGTTGTTTTCTGAGAGCTGCAGACATGTACGACTCAAAGACTTCAACCTACTCCATCTTAAGCGGGCGTTCGCAGACCGGCCGCCATGTCCTGCATGCCGCAATTTACTGGTGCCACTTACGAAAGCTTTGGTTTTTCTTTCACGAAGGAGTTTAGTAAATTCCTTGCTTATAACACTTGGCACTGTCTCGCAATCTCAGCACATTCCATTAATTTCAGGCACTTGCGCAGGGCTTTCAGAATTTTCAAAATCTAAAAGCATCTTGTATTTGTTAGCGGTATTTGTGCTCGATTTTGCTGTATCGGTGCGATACCGATACAGCATTTTCAAAATGTAGCGCGCTACCGATACAGATACTGAAAAATGTATTTGTAAATACACAAATACCGATACACCGATAACAAATACACAACACTGACCACGGCGTTTAGTGTCATTTGTAAATTTGCTGACATTTTTCATTCAACATACGTTAAATGTTTGATCGCTTTTTTATTAACTTCCATCGCCTTGGAGAAGGTTACTTTAACACAAACGTAAGCTCACAGCACTGTCAACGTCAGATTTGTGTAATTCAGTCACGAAACATATTTTATGAGATTAAAAAAAATTACCTCCCAACTGCAGCCATAGAGGACGGGCAACGACAAGTCTGACTACCTCAGGCATCGTAAGACTACTCAGAATTAAGAAAGTCGCCGGGCAAACAGTAGGAACATCTAATGCGAGACCTTGACGCTCTTTGAAAAAAAAATTATCCATTCGTTGAACTCGATAATTTCTAGACGACGGATAGATGTTGTCTGGAGAACAGCTAGGTAACTACTTGCTGTTTTCTATAAAACAGATGGCACAATTTTGCCGTTTTTGCCTAGCTGCTCTCTAGACGTTCTCTATCTTTTCTCCTTCAAGCATCTATCCATTCTCTAGATGTTCTTCATCTTTTCTGCACAAAAAACTCGTAAAACCATCCGAAAAATTTAAATAATTGCCCCTGCGTGGAATCGAACCTTTGACCTATAGCCTTCGAGGCAAATCTGTCACCGATGTTGCTGCATTGCTCGTACTTCCTAAATAATGCATGAAAACTAGATACCTTATGAAATCGTACGCTAGCTGTTGTCTGGAGAACAGTTAGATAAAACCCGATGATTATCTGGATAACAACAAGCGATTCTCTCCGCATTTTTCGCGCTGTCTGCATTTTGTCGTAACTGTATAATGACGATTTGTACTAGCCATGGGCTCAGGCCCACGGGCTGATTCGGAATAAAAAAAATAAACAAGCGATTCTCTGGTTAACATCTAGATAGTCTCTATCAGTTGTCTTGATTTTATCCAGAAAACATCTAATTGCTGTTGTGTAGATAATATCTTGACAAACACCAGTTGTCTAGACAACAGCTATATCTCCTCTAGTTAATAACTAAGTTGCTTCTATCTATCCGTTAACTTGGTTGTTATCTAGGGAAACAATTGATAATTATTTCAAAGGGCGATTATCAGCAGAGTTTTATTATCAAGGCTTCACCAAAAGCTGATCTATTCCGAAAGTCTCTGAAATTAGAACTACTCTGAGGTAAATCTCACTTAACAAACAGGAAGTCAGTGTAAACCGATTGCTTAACAGTGAAATTCTTCAGTTAATCGTCCAGCTGAAGAACCTTTACACTTTAAACCACTCTCGGGTATGGTGTCTGTTTCAGGCGAGTCTCGGCAACGAAGTTCTCTTGATTCTGGAACCTGTAGTTGTTAACTAATTTCAAATTCCAATTTCGCATGATTAAAGAAATTCATAATCTTGTTACAACTACTCTTGATATTGCTGCTATTGCTGCTGCTGCAACTGCTACTACAACTAATTCTACTTCAACTACTACTTATAATAATAATATTAACAGATATCACTTGTATGTACATTTTTATGAGGATGCCACCTGTCTTGATGTAGGCCTGGGTATAATTAGCTCTCATGCTAATCGTCTTCTATAGAGAGCATCAACTTCGCCCAATCGCATCTCGTTGCGGTTGATCAAATTGTCCAAGTTGAAGAGAACATTGAGGCGATTGGGCGCAAAAAGCACTTGGTAAAAAAGCTGCCACATGAGTGAATATTGCTTATAGGGAAACGATACCAGTTCAGTACACTGCCAAGCAACAAAGTTTTCTACAACAATTGACACAGGGAAAGATGACGTTTGCCCTCGGGAAATAACAGCTGGCTGGTTGTAAGATTAACTATATGCTCCACCAGTAAGCTTTGGTTAAGCCCTGCACGAGCTATTTGCTTTTGCGTGTCACAATGTGTACTAGAGAGGGTCCAAATAGCAGGATAACATCAGCAAGAAATAGTTTCGACCATTAAAAACTTTAACGCACATAGAAATTTCCTAAAAATCAAATTTTGAGACACTAATTTTGAGGCAAATTTTGATACAAGTTACAAAATGAATAGAACATAAACAATATAGCACTATTTGGATGTCTCAAGAATAGTTATTCCAGAAAAAGATAAATAGGCAGAATAGAAGGAATTTTTGGAATCCATTGTACTGAAATTGCCTTAACTGAAAAGATTTTGCACCTTGAAATTTGGACCCTCGACTCGAGTGGTCAAAAATCCCTACCTAGAATCTGCCCATAATGTATCCAGACTCTAGGGCAAGTGTCTTGTATCGCCCATCTCCTCACTTTGGAAATCCATGGATATGGTACTCACAATGACAAAAAACAACACTCAGCGATCATATGGCAACGATTTTGCGTACCATAGAAGCACTAGAAGAAATCCTTTCAAATGACCATTCACTCGAGAGCTGCTGTAGAATGGAAAATGATACCACCAATTGTTCTTCAAAACAAACAAACTCTACTGTATTGTTCGAGAAGTCGAAAGTCTTCAGCGAAAAAGCTTTACTAGTTTTTTGATTCTAGGCTGAGGCCCATGTCCGTATACAATAACGAATACAAAACAACGGTGTATCATTTTATAGTAAAAGGAAAAAAATTCTTGCGATTCTTACAAGCAAAGAAAACGGAAAAAGTTACAACATCTGTAATACAGAAGAGACAATGTATTACTACAAAATATATACAACAGAAGGGAAACAAAGTTTTCTGAATAGCTGAGAGTTCATTGAGTTGGTCTGGCAACACTTGTTATTGATAGGTAAAATATATTTGTTCGTGCATGTTCTGTAAATTTGCTACTTTGACTTGCGAATGAACAAAGAAGTATGTCACAAATTCAGCAAACACGGCGTGACATCTGGAGTTAAAAAAAAACGTTTATTGCTTCTAGACTAAATGAATATAGATATGACAAACTGAATAAAGAAAAACGAAGATAGCTGAAACTGACTGCTACTTTTCAAAGGTTGGTCGCATAACGCCCCCTAATGGATATTATCGGATAAGAGAAAAAGATTTTTTGACGTTAGTGCAACGTTCGCCAAGGTCGAAGCTCTACCACGAATCCAATCAGAAAAAACGTGGCAAAGTTTCGACCAAAGCCAAATTCGGTGACCTTCCGGATTTCTCCGGAACATCGCCGGCCCTGCTTCCATAAGTGAAAGCATACTTTTGTGTTTTATTCTGCATCCTTGCTGAAGTCTTCTTCGAGGAGACAAAGCTTCGCTGTTGGACGAATGAACTCTCCAGAAGCGGTCTTCACTAAAGCTGTTCGGACGATTCTGTCGGGTCCAGGCAACGGTCGGATGACGCGACCAAGGGGCCATTGTCCTCGTTGGGTATTGTTATCCACCAGCAAAACTATGTCGTTCTCCTTAAGGTTTCTTCGATGTCTTAACCATTTCCTCCTTTCGGTTAGGGCAGGCACATACTCTAGCATCCACCGCTTCCAAAAGCAGTTTACGATGGCATGGCATGATCTCCATCTTTTTCTGGAATCTACTTCTTCGTCAGAGAATACGTCGGGTGGAATTTTCGGGTTCGGTCTGCCCAGAAGGAAATGATTAGGTGTTAGTGGTGTGGTGAAATCTCTTAAGGTAATTTCGAGGTAGCGTGGTTTAAGAGACTGGATTCGCTGCTTGTAAACGTTAGGAGTAGCGTACAGAGAGAGTTTGTCAGAGACGTCCTTTCAGATTGAAACCTGGGGTTGCAAACCAGGAAATTCTCTATGCTGCTCTGTGCGTGGATTAGTAACATCGCTTAGTCTAACTCGTTGATTACTAATTGAACTCTGAGTCTAACCTATGTGTCAGTTTATACGCTGGACGTAAAAAGTGGTTCTGGAGCTTCCAGGAATCAGATTCATTATCAAAGGTTACTCGGACACTTCCTTGATTTAAGCGAGGTGAAATTTTTTAGGAGCACTTCTGAGTTGTAAAATTTGGCGACTAGGGTAGATCACCGATCTTCCGTCAATCTTCGTGAATCTTAAATAATTCTTTACGGCACAGAGATGAGAAAAAAGACTAACTTCCTTTGCGTTGGTGCCATTAAGGTGCACAGTAAGCCGTCGGTTACAAAGATTTAAAAATTCGGGTAAGTTCTACTGCGGGTGAAGTCATTGGCATATAAGGGGAATGAATTCTAAAGTGGGGGATTCTCCCATTATTTGCCACAATGTAGGAGGCACTTTGTGGTCTCGCAACAAATTCGTCCAGTTCAACGACTTCGATCAATTCAAAAGGAAAAGGACTTATGGGACAAAGAAAACTGTACGGTCAGTCGGGTCAAAAAGCTCCATGTTGTCGTGTAGGCACATCGATTTATTCTATTGATCTTTTGGAACTCTATGGGTTTAATTACTTTTCGAGGTACATCAATAGGCTCATCGTCTTCAAGTTGCAGTTTTTAGGCGGGTATTGGTATCTCTGGGTCTAGATGAAACTTTGGAAAATTTCTATTGCCACGGAAATTCCGTGGCAGCTACTACACGGGAAAGCTGTTGCCACGGTAATTCCGTGGCACAAAGGGAACTTGGAAGCTATTCCCACGGAATTTCCGTGGCAAGAACAGCACTAGATGGCTGTTGCCACGGAATTTCCTTGGCAGTAGCTTTCAATTTCCCTTAGTACCGCGGGAATTCCGTGTAAACAGCTTTTCCGTGCAGCACCTGTCACGAAATTTCCGTGCCTTCAGAAACACATATGCCGATACTATGTAGTTTCCACAGCACACAAAGTCTATTTATTTCGGAATTTAAATTTTTAATTTCAATTACCATGCTGTTTATCCAGTAAATTAAAATTGTCGAGTAAAGACACTTGGAAGTTACATTAATTTTGAAACATTACGTTATATTAATACCGGAATACAACCAAAAATGAAAAGCTTTCTATAGCAACGTCTGCATTGTCTCGCACTGTCTTCAAATTTCCCAAAAAGACAAATCAAAACACGACTGGTAAAACGGTTAAAGAATAGCTCAAAAGGATTGGAAATACAAACACATTGTAAAATCATTCACATTTGTTCAAATAATCCTGTTAAAATTTGTCTAAATTGAGTTTCTCGATGCTGTTGGAATCTTCACTTGAAGATCCGAAGAAATTTCAGGACTGCTATGCCCTCTCAAAAAGATCACGGCGTTCAAATTTCTTACCACGATCCATAACATGAAGTTACAAAATGTTTGCTCCTGGTATTTCCGATGTTTAGCAACAATTAAGAGGAATCTTCACGTTAGTAAGAACAAAAACCTGTTCAGAATCCACTAAAAAAATCAAAGATCATTCACATTAATGGAAAATTATCAGAGAGGGGTCTTTATAACACTGGTCTATTATTTGTAAGGTTCTCTGACCTTATACAGTTAACATAAAGTCGAAACTGATTTTAGATTAATATACTTCCTCTATAGCCCGTTGAAAAAAAAAACATTGTTTATTCTAGAAAATATCTAGATGTTGTCTGGAAAACAGCCTGGTAACAACCTGCTGTTATCTAAAGAACAGATAGTATAATTTTGCCGTTTTCCCTTAGCTGTTCTCTAGATGTCCTCTAGATATTCTCCATCTTTTTTCAATCATCTATCCGTTCTCCTGTTGTTCTTCACTTTTTCTCTATAAAACATCTATCTGATCTCCAGATAATCTCCTATCTTTTCTTCACAAGAAGAACCTTGTAGTATAAAAAATTTCAATCTAAAACAATTAACTCTGAAATAGTAAAGGATTTTCTTCACTTCAGGGTTATTCAAGAAGCTTAATCGCCTTGTGATAAATTCCCTTTTTAACTGTCTCAGATTAATGTCAACTGAACGTTGTACGAAAATACAAGGAACTATGTGAATGGGGAACGAGAAAAACTCTGAACCGAAACCAACTAACCGAATCTCTGTCGAACGGGGGTGAAAGGACGCTCTTATACATTCGGCAGAGACAAACATCGTAATAAAAAAAGAGAAACTCGAGGGTAAAGGGGGTCACACAATCGGGGACACGAGGGTGTGAAATAAACAAGGTAATAAAACGATGTGGCGTTAAGTTTAAAGGTGAACTTAGCTAAATGACATTGAAAGTGGTTCGTGGCAGTGGTTTTGAATCCTTTGGGTCCACACTTACGTCTGTGAGTGGTCGTCCATTCAATAAAGACTCAACTTCTGTCATAATGGTTAGTAAGGCTTCGTCTGTGACGGTACGATTCATGAGTTTCACTCGCAGTGCTTCCTTGGCCGATCGCACGAGTCTCTCCCATACACCTCCAAATGTGGGGCCGAGGGGGGTGAAAAGTGCCACCCAACTCCGCGTTTCGCGAGGGGATCGTGAATTTTCGCTTGTTCCAGCCTCTTCGGTCCGTCTGATATTTCTCGTTCCCTGGCAACCAGGTTAGTTCCATTGTCGCTAAAAACAATAGGCTGGAGTGCCACGGCGACTTACGAAACGACAGGAAGCCATTAAGAGTCAGTATCGAGTGAATGTGTAATTTCAATGTGCATCGCCCGAGTCACGAGACACGTGAATAGACATTCATTGCGTTTGTGAACTCGACGATGCGTTAACGACGTTCAGAGGCCCAAAAAAGTCGATACCGGTTACTGAGCGATGTTTCGTCGTGTAAAGCAGAGGCATCGAAAACAACTCTGACTTTGTCCGGTTTGTTTTGATTCACGACTTCATGATGTGGAAGGTACCACGTCCGTCCAGGAGTTCCGTTGAGTTCGTGCTCCGGTACCCTTTCAGCATGACCGAGGGTGACGTACTCATCAATCACGGCTTCGTACCGACGAGCAAATGCAGGGTCTTGAAGAAAACGTCGTTCCACGGTAAACAGTCGATGGAGCGCAGCCTTCCTATTGTCTGGAAGCGTGATATCCTCAGATCTCGAAGGAAGTCCAACTTCATATCGTTCACCCGTATGGCGAATCGTCGACTGGAAACTTTCGAGTGCCCTTTTGTCGTCTTCTTTCAGATGGGTCTTGACGGTTTTAATTGCGAGGGATTCCAAGTTCCAGAGGTTCTCAATGATTTGCAAAGTGGGTCTTTCCCTTCTGAGAACTAAATCAGGTTGCATCGTCTTGTAGAGCTCGAAGACCGGTTGCTGCTTCCTGGTAGACGTCCCACGACATACCAATCGAATGGAGTGAGTAGTGCGGTAGGTCCATCTAAGCCCACTGGAGACTTCCGAATTTCAAAGGTTCGGTGAGCCTCCACAAGGTCCATTCCGAGCAGAATATTTACGGTGGTTGAACATCCTGACGGGAGATTCAAGTCGGACAGGTGACTCCAATCTCTCTTAACTGCAGACCAATCAATCGATCTTCGGGTGACGTTCAGTTTCGGAACCGCTAAAGCGTCATGTACACTAAGCGTCGTGGTCCCGTCCAGAGAAGCGACACTGAAGTTAACCTGTCTTACGTCAGGTTCAGGATCTGCACCGTGGATCATTCCAAGCCCGGATAAGTTGTTTTTCACCTTTTAATCCGAGCTTGGCGGCGAGGTCTTCTGAAATCAAGGACACCTCACTCCCACTGTAGAGCAGGGCAAAGGTGTCCAGTTCAAATCCGTTGGCTTTTACCTTAATAGGTACGATGGGCGAAGGATCGAGGCTCCGTGCTGTTGTCGGACTGAGCCAATGGCGAGCACCTGCCGTTCCGGTGAAGCAGAGTTCTGGGAGTCGGGACGAGAGGGATTTGATTGTGCTTCTGGTCGGTTCGGAGGGAGTTCCCCTGATGGCGGTGTTCGAGGGGCTCCATGGAGAAGTCGATGGTGAAGGCCTTTACAACCATTCACGCCGCATTGCTTGCTGGAGTTGCACTGCTTGTCAAGGTGTCCGAATCCGAGGCATCTAAAGTAACGTCCTTTCTGTTTCGCAAACATAAGAACGTCGGTTGGAGCCATCGTTGGCAGCTTCCTGCAGTTTTGGACGCGGTGAGAATCCCCGAAAACGAAGCAAGCTTTCGAAGTTCTTGTTGGAGTAGGAGGAGAATTCACAGGCTTAACTGTGGTAAATAACTTCGGTGCCTGCATTCGGTTCTTCGAGTCCTTGGGCCCTTTCCTCGCTTCCTTCGATCCAGAGCCTAATTTAGTAGTGCTGCTCGCGCTTCCCGGTCTAAGAGATTCTCCGAGTACCAGATCTCGATCCAGGAGTCTAGATTGGCAACCGTCGGGAAACGGGGCAGGATGCGGACGACAAATCTTCCCATTTACTGCGGAGACGTGGGGAAAGTTAGTCAACAATTTGCTCAAGCGTCGCTGCGGACGTGAGCTCGTGACCGTGCCGCCATGCTGCAGAGTCACAATCGAACCGTGGAGCTTCAGAGAGAAATCTCGGAGGGAATCGAAGTCCAGTGTCTCAAAGGCGGGATGTCGAGGAGAGTTCGAATGTAGGCACGAGCGATATCTGCGGGTTTCCGTATTTCGTCTGAAGCTCCTCCAGGGCTCGCTGGTACAGGATGGGGCTGTGCAGAATTTGTGCAATACTGTCTTGAATCTTGGGGGTAAGCGGTTTCCGCAGTAATGCGATTCTCTGGGCGTCGCTTGGTACCACGTCACGGACCAAGCTCTTGAGAGAACCGATAAAGAGCGGCCAGTTTCTCGGGTCTCCGTCAAATGGTTTGATATCAGTCTTGGGCATTAGACCCATTAGCCATTGGGCTAATGAGTAGTTCGGGGCAATATTCGCTTCGGGGATGCCCAAGGTCCTGATCCAGGAGTCGGGTTGAACTGCGGGAGTCGTTGCGGCCGGCCCGTCGGATAGCGCGCTCGGAGACTGAGAAACGGGACCTACTCCGGTGTCGGGGGTTGAGTTGGTCAATACACTCGACTGAGAAACGAGCCCTCTTCTGGCGTCAGGGAGTGCAATGTTAACATTCGAGACGCTTTCGGTCAACGGCGAAAAACTAACTCGTCTAGACGTATTTACCCTTTCACCGGTTCATTCAGGAAAGTACGAAAGGGACGGTCAGGACTCCGTCTTTTTCGACGTCGTCAATCTCGCGGGAGGGTCGGGTTCGGTGTCAGAATCTGGTGGAATTTCAGCAATCATCAATTCTTCTTCAGCTCTTGTCGCAAAAGGGACTACTCAAGTCTCTGTCGTTCGAGTCGATCCGTTAGCTCCTGCTGCTCAATTTCAGCTTCGATTGCCAGCTTTTCTTCTTCCAGTGCCTTAGTCTTCGTGGTTTCTCCGCATTCCTGAGGGCCTTGTTCTTCGATTGCAGTAGCTGAAGCTCCGTTTCCTTCTTCTTCTTCTTCTCCAGTTCGTGAAGCCTAACTGAATACGAAGATGAGGCGAGTGAACTTCGTCGAGACCCTACGGAGGAGGCGTCCGACAACCTTGAAGTGAAATAAGCCTCGATGGCGGCATAACACTCCAGCGTGGTGCGCTCCAGGTCGGTGAGCCACAAGTTAGCTTCCTCATGTCCGTCACCCACAAGGCCTAATGCAGAAACATACATTTCATGGTAACTGTTGCATTCCTCGAAAATTTCGCTCAGGCTTGATCGGTGAACTCGTAGCTCGGTTCTGCTATCACGCTCCTGAATATGCTGCGTGATTTTATTTATCATCCTGGTCAGTCGGGCCTTCGTAGTGGTTCTAAACTTCTTTAAAGTTGCCGGGTCTGTGGAGAAATCGTCGGTCTGATCGACTGGGTCCTGGGCGGTGCTGGGTCTGGGGTTTGCGGTCGCCATTTCGGGTTCGTTCGGATATTGATTCTTAATAAATACAGGACTTGAAGACTTACATGTTCTGACGCTGTTAGAGTTCGGGTTCGGGTTTCGGTGATTCAGTTTTTCCTGGGTTTCAGCACCAGAAAATTGTCACAAATTCAGCAAACACGGCGTGACATTTGGAATTCAATAAAACCGTTTATTTGCTTCTACACTAAATGAATATAGGTAGGACAAACTGAATAAAGAAAAACGAAGACGACTGAAATTTACTGTTACTTTTCAACGGTTAGTCGCATACTGCCCCCTAATGGATATTATCGGATAAGAGAAAAAGGTTTTTTGACGTTAGTGCAACGTTCGCCAAGGTTGAAGCTCTATCACGAATCCGATCAGAAAAAACGTGGCAAAGTTTTGACCAAGACCAAATTCGGTGACCTTCCGGATTTCTCCGGAACAAAGTATTATAAAGCTACCGGTTGATAGCGAGCAGAAAAATATTTATCTACACAGGGAACTAAATTTCTAACCCAACTTGTAGGTAATCTCAATTCGACCAAAATAAAAAATCTTATATACATGCATATCTGGTGCAAGTCAAATTTAAAGGGACATTGGAACATAAAAGTTCCTTCTAGTCAACGTAGTAGGACACTTTTAACAACATCTTCGACAGTTATTTACTATCTGGAATAAATTGGATTACTGTTTTCTACTTGATGTGTGACAAACCTCTAGGGACTCGGTCGAGAATGAATACTAAGATAGGGTTCTTAATAGGATTAAGTTGGGTTTACCTTTATAGATTACAAGAAGGCGGAGTTTAAGACTTGTATTAAAGACGACTGTCGTGGACAATAGTCAATATGAATCTGCTCTTGACTACTACTATACGGGGTATATATATACGCTAAAGGGAATTACAAACTAGAATATTCTAAACGTAAGGTTTTCTACGATAGAGGGAAAGTTAGTAGGATTATCTAAGAAAGAGTTAAGCAAGTGAAAGATGACTAAAGGTTTAACTATGAAAAAGAGGTTTGCTGCACTAAGTGGGGTTCGCAACTACATATACACTACTACTACTACACGTTACAGATGTACTGTAGAATCTGCACCGTATCATAAATGAAAGGATCTTGAAGAAAGACCAGTAGATTAAGAAAATTTACTGCATAGGATCTACGTAGGATGTAAACGTGATTAAACAACCAGAAAACCTTTGTCCACCGAACTGTTATCTTCATCAAACCGACTCTTCGTGGTTAATGTTTTGTAACAGTGCGTTGTGAGACGGTCGGGAACAACACTTGTTCGTCACATGGCAACGATGGTTGACACAAACAAGAGGTATTAGTTGTGTGGGCAGCGATATTCTCTTGAGATCTTTCCTGGTGTCTAGAATGGAAAACGAAACAGGCAAATATTCATTGATTCAGCTCAATTCCAGTGAATCATTTGAGGATTTAGCGATTTTCGGCGATATCCGACTGACTTCGATCTCAGTATTAATTTTTGTCCTGTCGCTGCTGGCCTCGTTGGTATCGTTTGTGGGGGCTGTGAAGTCTTTCAAGACACAGGAAGGATGGGTCGTAAACGGAATAGTAGTTTTCTACAGTTTTGCTACATTGCATACTTGTCTTATTGCACAGGTATAACTACAATGATTACAAACTCTTTCAGTTGAATTTTATAAACTGTTTATTAGGTTTGCATGATTATTCGGTGTATCGCTTGGAGTGGAGAAACAGTAAGCAACCCAGTGGTTTGTGTGTTGTTGCACTATTCCATCTCTTTGGGATCGACTGCGATTCAGTTGGGGTTATCACTAGTGACGATCTTTCGGTATATCTTCGTATTTCATCCCAACACAGCAGCAAAGATGAATTCCAACGGCCAAATAGTTGCCATATCCAGCACGTTCCTGCTTACTTGTGAGTACTGCACTGCAAAACTGACAAAATACAGATACAGCAATAGTTTTCTATATAATCTACATGCGTTATACAATATCAAATAGGCTTAGGAATCGGACGTGGGACGTACGACTATTATAATTATCGTGCGTCCATTTTTCGGCAATGTCTTGCTACTTCCCAGGAATCTTATGTGGTTCATGGGCGAGGCATTTACGTCGCTGTAGTTTTGATAGTTTTCGTAGCCATCGAGTTCACACTGACCATAAGAATCTGGTATTCCGTTCATAGAACAAGGCATCAGGTGAGTAAATCTAGTGCTTTCAATAAAGTTTCTAACACAGGCTTCTTCTACCTTGTAGGTTGCAGCACTGAGCACAGCAGCAATAGCTAGAAGAAAGCAGAAGAATATACTAACACTGCGCGGTTCCATTATATGTCGACTGGTGGTTTTGACAGCTCCCCTGACTGGTTTATTCGTCATGAATGTAATCGACGTCGAGGAGACACTATCTAAAGGATATCTCAGTTTCTTTATTACTGGGATGGTGTATTTTGTTTCTCATGCCTTGCTTTTGCCACTAAGTTGTATTTACCACAGTCCTCCTATACGGGAAGCGATAGCTAAAATAAGGTGCACGAAACACTAAATGTAATATTACAATTCACGGGTGGAACATCATCCGTGCCAAACCGAATTTTTTCACGAAAACAATTTCTGTGATTCGTTTTGGAATTCCACAAATCAGTAAATACACCAATATTTTTCTGTTCTGTAGGAGTAGGATAGTAGTAGCTTAAACCAATGGTTATCAAATACTTTTCATACTATGGAAGCATAAAATAGGTAACAAACGCTCGAAGTCAGTTTGAAAATGGATCTTTACATATAAAGAAACATTAAGTGCCAATGGGTACAACCCACATTTTCTCCAGTCAATCTAGGGCATAGCAATATGTACATAAACCATTTTGTTAATTAAGCAATAGGGAGATGTTGTTTTCAATGCTTACTTCAGAAGCACCTTTGTCCACCGACGTCCTACTTACACGACGACAGACCTGTAGCGCCAAGGGTTTCTTAAAGGTTATGTACCTGAAAATTTTTAATAAATACACAGTAGTTGCGAGATAATATTTGAGTATGTCCTACTTATAATCTATTTTTCAAATATTAACAGTCATGTAGACAAAATAATGTAAGCAATATCAGACCGAGACCTGCAGCAGTTCAATTCAAATTTTACAGTTGTAATCACTAACTCCGTCGGTAACTTTCTTGGTAAGTTTCAATTATTTTGGTTGGGGGGGGGAGGGCTTCATGAAGCTCAATTAGGCATGAGGCTACCCAAACTATGCTATGACTTTCCATTACTTCAGCTTGTTGTACTTAAAATATAAAACTAGAAAAATCTTTGGATAAATATACTAGGAACTTGAAGTAATTTCTTATTTATACTACTGTAAAAAAAAAGTGGCTTCTTGGGCTCCGAAACAACATATGGAAACCACTAACAATACCATTTAGATTTATTTGTATGATTGTATTAATTGGATTGTATGATGTATAATGTACGTATTCAATGTATTTCTTTGTGGATTTAAGATAGGAAACATGGAAAGGAGGGCCACATGCAACACGAAGTTCAATATCAACATAGAAGAACCAACAATCATGGTATAATAAGGTTATTTTTAAAAATGCTCTTAAATCGCAGAGGAAAACGGGAAAGGTATCAGGACGTTGCGGTACTATTCATTTCAGTGGAAGGTTCAGCGCAATAAATCATTTCCGAGCCGTGGCTGCAAGAAATACTATCTTTCCAGTATATGAAAGTCATGCAAAGAGCTGAAACAACCGTTGCACAAGCCAAAATAGCCAAAAAAAGTGCCGGCAATTTCTTCGCTGAAAATACTGGAGACGGTTCTAGACGCAGGTAACAAGCCATTGGAAGGATATACGCCAGTGGTATTGCGGCCAAAACTCCCTGTTTGAAACGTGGAACAAATAACCATAACTAGCGGAAAAAAGCAACGAAATAAGCCGGCTTACATTGAACTGCAGAACAACACTCAAGCAATCAGTGGAACAAGAAATCAAGAAGGTCAGACAGACGAGAGCCAAGGTGACAAGCAAACGTTTTCTGTTGGTAGAAGAGCCTTCATCTTCATGGCTGTAGTCCCGGCTAAGAATCCTCAGGACGACGTCTGTGGCTACCAGACAGTCGATTGGATATGTGAAAAGATTTGTTAAGCAGAACAGTACTCGGGCTGCATTGATCAAATGGTCCCCGCGACAATAGTTCTCCAGCAAATCACCTGAATGCAACAAACTTATAGCAGCTTAAATTTGGAAGGGAAATGAAGTTGTTACCTTGAACGAATCCAGTAAAAGTGACGTAGCCAACACATGCATAGACCAGCTGAATTACACTTGAAATCAGTACTGAAACGTGAGTGAGTTGGCGCCATTTCTCCTCACTAGGGTGCCGAAGTGATGCGTAGAGTAAGAACGAGCTATGGTGACATATGAAAGCTGGTACAAAAGAGCACAATAAGAACATGATATGAATGAAACATAGCGACTTTGAATTACCAGAAGAGCAAATTGCGATAGCTTCCACTGCTCCAGAATTAGCTAGTTTCCATGCGTCTTCCGTGGCAGGACTTGGAAAAACAAGAAAAAATGTGAATTACTACACACCGCAACAATGCTACACTGCACAGAGATATTCACGAACAAGTCAACAATAGGTATCTAGCGAGTTATGACGATCTACTTATTCTAGGCTAAGTTTTGGGTAGTAGACTGTAGTACATGGATGGTCCAAGAGTAAAAGCTCTGACTGCAATGATGACCAGGATTACTAAGGTGAACACGAGGGAAAGCAGAGAGATCTTGTAGAGTTTGGCCATTCCTTTGAAGATAATTAATGGGACGAATACCAGGAGACTTGCAGCAAAGACGATAACGTCGCGGCGGAGCCAAATTGTTTCTTCGTCTTGCGTTACGTAGTACCGCAATACTTTGGTCAAGGTGTCTCCAATTATGACACTGTAACCCACCATTGCTGAAAAGCGAAAATTCTTCGTTAATTTATGACAGCTTCTAGAGATTCAGAGAAAAATCTCGAAATTGTGACTTGAACTAAAATTTAGATTAAATATGGCGCTGCACTTTTGTCCGATAAATTTTTCAGTCCTTGGCAAAATCTTACTGAAGTTGCAAGTTCGTTCGTATAAAGAAAAAGATCGTAATCAAGTTAAGTTACAACAAAGGATTAAATTTAAATATCTAATAACAAATACTCA
Source organism: Eulimnadia texana (assembly GCA_002872375.1). Classification (NCBI taxonomy): domain Eukaryota; kingdom Metazoa; phylum Arthropoda; class Branchiopoda; order Diplostraca; family Limnadiidae; genus Eulimnadia; species Eulimnadia texana. The sequence goes on from NKDA01000011.1 coordinate 686,658, forward strand.
CATATCAAAGGATAAAGAAACTGCAACAAGGAGAGTAAAAAATGGCCAGGTTTTCCGAAAGCAGCCTGCATGACGGCGGAGTAGGAGCTGCCATCAGTGTAATCCAAGCATTTAACCAGGATGATCAGGGAATAGTCAGTAAGAAAAGCCAACGCTATTAAGATAGCAACGCCCAGTAAAACCCCCCCTTGATATAAAACATACGCCATTCCTATAAGATAAAAGTACAATAATTCTGCTATTCACTTTTTGCCAAAAGAATCCAAATTACCGATACAGCCACTCCCGGTGATTGCATTGATGAAGTTAAAAGACGCTTGCGGTAAACTATTTCTCGCTACATTCGTACTTACAATAACCTTGAAAGAATGTTCAGTCTCTGAAATCATAAGCTGCCAACTGAACTAGTTTTAATATGATTTTACCTCATTCGCAAGTAGATAGCTCTGCTCGTCACACGTTTCCGTTTTGCCCATATCGAATCCGCGAAAAAATACACATCTGCTTCTGGGGATCTTGACTCCTCACTGCAATGTCCGAGAACATCAGGTCAGAACATGGCCCTGGTCTCAAGTACGATGCTAGCGCCTCTGCTGTGAAAGTTCTAAAGCTAACTGAAATGATAAGTGAACTCTAAGCTAGTGTATAGCTATTCCTAGACCTGTATTAGATTAAGTATTATTCCGTTAACAGTTTAAGTAACCATGATAATTATATAACGAATCCCAAATGGCTAATCCTTAATACACGCAACTTGTAATTGATGACCTATGAAAAATAAATTTGAAACAAGAATCCACGATATGTTAAAACTGCTAGATATAACTTATAATGTTGTGCCAATAGCCCAGTAGATGTCATTAGTTATGTAAGAAATGAAAGCACGCTTTGCTAGAAACAAACAAGAAAAAATGATAATTTTGTTATATGAATTTACCTCTTCAACTTTTCAGCGGAATAAAATGATTTTTATGTTTAATTTGGAAATGAGAAAATTTCAAGCACTTTGGTCCAAGGAGAGGCTTCCATGACACTAGCTGTTTTTCACATGTCAAAAGGGAGATGCTTTGGATTGCAGATTTATGGATTTCAGTAGTTTTGATCTTTCAGTTGAGAAATCGTTTGCCCCCTAGCCAGAAAAATTTAAAGGCGAGTTGCATCTTTTTTCTCAACTTTAAACAAAAAAGACATCGACGGCAACCCACTGGGGACCGATAGCATCAGTAACAGAACACCTGCTCCAACAAGGTGGTCAAGTCAGGCTGAGCTGACTGCTTACGAGAGTTCAGATTGAAGTATCTTGGATTGTCAGCACGCTGGAGAAAATCGCGAAGTTTGATGACAGTGAAGCTAAGAGGTAATTGTTCTCAATTAGGAAGTTTTTGGTGAACCTAGTTCGCACAGAAGAAATTTTGACAGACACTATGAGTTTAACAGTATAGCTAAGCAACGAGCTGGTTCCGTGTTTCATACTGAATCAATGCCCCGCATTTTGTGGAAGACAAACAAACCCGATGTAAAATTCAGGGAGCTGAGCACACTCTGAAGGTCAACCTGAGACGGCCTGACCACCCTTAACCGCAACCTTAACAACTCTTATGAAAAATTTTTGGAACTTGACTCAGGCCCTGACGAGGTTCTCGATAGTCAACTACATGAATTTGCGCCTGGATAAACCTGAAAGTAAGGGTCCTTCTAGTCCGCCTTCCAGGGACCTGAGAACAACGACCCTTATAGTCCACCTTCCCGGTACCTGAAAATAAGGGTCCGTCTGGTTTACCTTTCAGGGACCAGAATGTAAGGGCCTTAGTCCACCTTCTCGGGACCTGAAAGTAATGACCTTTTAGTTCACCTTCCAGGACCTGAAAGTAAGGACCTTCTAGTTTACCATCCAGGGAACTAGAAGTAAGGACCTTTTAGACCACCTTTCAGAGACCTGAAAGTAAGGACCTTTTAGTCCACTTCCAGGGACCTGAATGTAAGGATCCTTCTAGTTCACCTTTCAGGGACCTGAAAATAAGGATCCTTCTAGTCCACCTTTCAGGGACGTGGAAATTTTCAAATATTAGGAAGTCTCATGGAAAAAAAAACCTAGAACGAATATTTGTTATGCTGTAATCTTGCTATTTAAACTTGTATGTACAGAACACAGCTGTTTACGTTCAGTTGGCAACACAATTCTGAACAGTGTTGCCAAATCTGCAGACGCCACAGCTCAAAACTTCCATTGGTGATTCTAACTACGAAATATTTGGTTATAAGTTTTAATATAAGCAAAATTTATTTTCATCACATTTGGCAATCCATTATGTAAATCATAAATAACAAAAATGTATTATTATTAATTTTTAATTTTATAAAAAAAAGTTTGGCAACTCCTATACCCTCTACTTTAAGCCGTTAGCGCTAGAAGCAATGGCTCCCTAGAGAATTACTCGGTGTCGGTGCTGGAAACTTTCTCCTTTTTTAATCAACGTTTTAGCTACGTTTCAAATAGTTCGAAGGATGACACCGCGTAAAACAAATAAAGGTAAGTTGTAATTTTCTTGTTCGAAACACGAAATTAAAAAAAATATCATTTGAATTGGTTTCTAATCAATCTTTTTCACTAAACTAGGGGCAAGTCAGTAAACCCTTGGAGAGCGAGATCGAGCCTCATCATCAGCAGCCAGAAACGAATTTGGGTACTTGGAAAAACGTATACAATTCAACCGCTAGACTAGATGATTGAGAACATGCCGGAAACAGATTTTTACTTTCAATATCAATTTCTTCGTTATTATCCATTATTGTTTACCAAATACACATATTATTCTATATGAAATTACTGTTGTCAGTCGAATCTTTTGTCATGGTAACATGCCGTTGGGAATCTTGCAATCCAGCATTCAGCCGGGTTATCTAGTAGTAAGGAAACTCCGAGCTGGCGTCTAGTACTTGGCTAAGGTACCTGGATGAGGGCTGTTAAGGTAGAACATGAGGGGAATCTTCTTGAGGGTTCAGTATTGAGCTAAGGTACCTGAATGAGGGCTGTTAAGGTAGAACATAAGGGGAATCTTCTTGAGGGTTCAGTATTGAGCTAAAGTACCTGAATGAGGGCTGTTAAGGTAGAACATAAGGGGAATCTTCTTGAGGGTTCAGTATTGAGCTAAGGTACCTGATCAGCGGAATGGTAAGGGTGTAAGGGAACCTTAATTCTGCTTTTCAGGGGACATTTCAAGCCGATCACAAGGGAACTGAAAGAGGGCCTTTCAGGTCCCTTAGACATCTAAGTTTGTAGCTTTTATCCAGGTACCTGAAACCACTGGAAAGCGGCCAATTCCATGGTTTTCAGGTACCTGGCGTAGCCTATCCCTTCACTGAAGCGTAAGGGGGTTGTCAGGGGTATAGGGCTATCTCCAGGTCCCTGAATCTTTTTTCCATCGGGAACCGCAGCAAAAAAGTCTATTTGAGTACGTATACGTATATTTATGAACCAAACATGTACAGCGAACATTCAAAAATGTAAGATTCAGTTCACACTGAAAATATTGAAAAATATAACTGAAGCAGTAACATGACTGGAAACGTGCCCCTGTCACAAGTAAAAAACACCGAAGAATGACATCCAAGACAAGAACATAGTATTGAAGAATCCAGAATCAATAAGATTTAGTACTAAAAGAAGAAGAGGATCCATGTTTTTAGCTACACCTGTAAATAGGCTGAACAAAATATTTCCTCGAAGTTTGAACTCTTTGACGCGCGTATCTTTGAAAAAATTATCCATTGTTTTCCTAGATAACAATTAGATTAACGGATATATAGAAGTAACCTAGCTGTTAACTAGAGAAAATATAGCTTTTCTCCAGACAACAACTAGATTTTGTCAACACGTTGTTAGACAGTAGCAGCATGATGTTTTCTAGATAAAATCAGGACAACAACAGGGATTACCTAAATGTTAACTGGAGAATCGCTGGTTGTTATCCAGATAATCACCGGTTTTTATTTAGCTTTTCTCCAGACAACAACTAGATTTTGTCAAAACATTATCTAGACACTAGCAACCTGATGTTTTCTATATAAAATCAAGGCAACTGATAGAGATTATCTAGATGTTAACCAGATAATTGCAGTTTGTTATCCAGATAATCACCAATTATTATCTAGCTGTTCTCCAGACTGCATCTATCTGTCGTCTAGATATTATCTAGATACTAGCAGACTAGATGTTGTCTAGATAAAATCAAGACAACTGATGGAAATTATCTAGATGTTAACTAGAGAATCGCTGGTTGTTATCCGGATAATCACTATCCGTTATCTAGCTGTTCTCCAGACAACAACAAGATTTGGTCAAGATTTTATCTGTAGACACTAGCAGCCTGTGGTTTTCTAGATAAAATCAAGACAACTGATAGAAATAAAGGCTTAAAGCTCTTAAGATTTTAATTCAACACACGTGAACTATGAGTAATGCAGTGCCGTCACTAGCAAATCCGCCTTAGAATAAACAGATCACAGGTTTGATTTCACACAGGGCCAGTTTTTTTTGTATTTTTTATTTTTTGGTTGCATATGGTTATTTTTGTGGAGAAAAGATGGACATTATATGGAGAACGGATATGTCTAATAGAAAAAAGGCGGAAAGCATCTAGACAACGGATAGGTGCTTGATGGGAAAGGAACTTCTAGAGGACATCTAGAGAACAGCTAGGGGAAAACGGCAAAATTATACCATCTGTTCTCCAAATAACACCAAGCTGTTCTCCAGACAACATTTATCTGTCGTCTATAGATATTATCTAGGAAAAAATAATGAATAATCTTTTTCAAAGGGCACCACAACACGAAAGTAAAACGAGCCTACAGTGTTGAACCAAATCTATAATTTTTAAGTTTCAACCTGTGTTTTTTTTCAATAGCCAAACAGAAGTGCTCAAGAACATCAAGAAATTCTGTTTAATAGTCGAAACCATTCTCAGTTAAAAACTGCTTCATCGCTAAGGATTTTAGGGTTATTTCTTTTGGTTTGTAGCAAATTCCCACCACTTCCTTTTTAATGAACGGGCTGCTAATTATTCCAAAAGCTGGCACGATTATCGAAGAGGAAACGAAACAAACCAGTGAAAAAATATGGTACCGAACGTACTGGCCAAAAGGTTCGGAATCAGTTTGTACGAGACCCAACAAAATAACAAGTATAAGAGTTGGGAAAATACAGAGCAAACGACAAGGTATGCATCCCTTAAGCGTCAACAAGTTCCGTAGAGTCTTTTTTGTAGCGATGAGGTTACCAATCTACTGTAAAAGTCCAAAGCAGAGTAAATTTGTCGTACCTGAATGCTGGAATGACGGAAAATCTTCCCAATTATAAAGAAATCTATAGTTGTTGGAACCAAAAATGTGGAAAGGATGCCGTATATCAAATCCTCGATTCCACCTGGTTTTGAGTTTTCCAAGTTACCGATACACAATGTTGTTACGGAGTTTTCCTTGAAAATGTCCATCAGGATAAATGCTATGCAGGTACCTGAGTAAAATGAAACATTCAATTTCATGTTTTGGAACTAGCGCTCATAGTAGCTCATGTTTACTAAGTTAACCTTATTACGATCTCGTACGATTAAAACTGTTCATTATCGAATAAAACGACAGAACCTTACTCATGATCCCGGTGATAATGATAGACGTAACGCTCTTAGGGTTGGTTTTAATCTTGAGACTGAAGCGTTGATGGTAGATATAGCAATATCGCAGAATTAAGACCGCGGTTAACCCGAAGTTGAGTGAGCATCCGGCAAATACAATAAACACCTGCGAAGCTATGCAAACTATCGAGACGTTGATTGCATCGTTATACCAAGCAAATGCCCTCACTAGAACGCAAACCTGGATAAACATCATTAAAGTATTTGTTTTATTGCGGATAATGTTAACTAAAAATCATTTCTACCTGTGAGAAGATGCATTGCAACCCACCAAAACTGTAAAAAACTATAATGCAATCGATAATGGTTCTTTCCTTTTTGAACGTGGAACTGAAAGCTCCTACTGATGAAAACAGAGACAGTGGACAGCAGCAAAATTACAGTCGAAGCGATTATTAAGGGTAGAGTAGGTAACCCTGCTTCTTGCCAGTCGACAGTGGTCTTACTTGAGTTTTCATACGTTGTACGAGTCAAGTTGGAAAACGAAAAGCTGTACTGCTGGTCCATATCAAACTGCAGATAAAAATTCTTTCTGTTACGTGGTGTGTTAACGACGGACTGAAAGCTTCTAGCACGACTCTGGTCCGCCCACACTTCCCGTTGTGTGGTTTCCACACCCTGTGGCATGCGCATATTGGCTAATCCTGTTGTGGATTAAAGAGTAACGTTGTTGCTTTGTGTGCCGTCTCAACAACGTCTTAAACGTATCATCATGTTTGTAACAGTATCTTAACTGATGGATACTTTAAGAGTATATCCTCCCACTTTACATAACCCTTAATCTGGCCATGAAGTTACTTCAAATTAGGTTCATATGACCCTATTACATTCAGTCGCTCCATATGCACGTTCTTAATTCTTTAACCAGGACGGGAATTATCAAGTCTTTTATCACAATTGTACACAAAACTTCTACTTTTCATTTTCCGAACGAGGGATTTTGATACGTTAATATCTTATTTAAGTGATTAGTGCTGAAAACCAACATTTACCATCAAATACATTCCTAAACTTTACAAACAAAAACTTAAAGAACTTTTTCCTGTGGTTAGTTAAAACGAAAAGGCTGCCTTTCTCACAGGATGCAAAAGATCGCGTTTTTTAGAGAGGCTTGAGCGGCACTGTACCATGGGGTCAAGTCTTGTGTGTTTGTTTTAAGTTTAACCGTACTTACCGTGTATTAAAAAAACACCTACATAACAGCTCACGTGAAACAAGATCAACTTGAGCTGAGATAAGTATAGTGGCTGAAACGAAACAGTGCACATTCCCCACTATAAAGCTAGTTAATGTTCTGGTAATGTTTTGTGTTTTCCGTCTTAGTGTACTGTCCTGCGATAAACAATATACACATCGCTAGCACGAGAAATAGCAAGGCAGGTTTCTTGTGGTTGGTTTGTTGGTTTTCATCGTCGTGTCATGTCCACTCTTCTGGTACCATAAAGAAAAGGGGAGGCGAGGAATGGAAAACAGGAAATAAGTTTGAACTGATTTATTGTCTTTGCTCTTCTGTTTATGAATTATGCGCAAAGTCATTTAGTTGCTACGAGGTATAGGCCTTATGCACCAAAATGGGGGCGGAGCTAATAAAACGACTGTCAGCCATGTTGGATGGCAGCTGACGTTTGTCAAAGCTGGCAGCCAGCTTGTACTGCTTGTTTACTTGCTGGTTTATTCGTTTTTTTTGCATTTGTGGTGAAGAGTAGTTAAATATGGTGATTTCCTGTGTAATGTTTGGCTGTGCAAACCGAAGTGGACGCGATAAAAAGCGTTTTTTTCGTTTTCCTGCCATTGTTAAAGGACAGGGCACGGAAACATTTGAACTCAGTACGGAAAGGCGACGTTTATGGGTCAAAGCCGTCCACAGGAAAAATTTCAAACCTTCTCCCTACTCACGCGTTTGCTCTGACCATTTTATAAACGGTAAAAGATACTTCACCATTTTATTAAATGTCACGTGGCCAACATCAAATACATTTCAGGGGAACCTGCAAAGCTTTTTCAACGGAATTTACCCAACTGGACACCTTCGTTAAAGCTGGGGCACAAGCACTCGTCAACAACTTCTTCATCTACAAACCTCGAGCGTTTTATCCGGCTGCGTAACAGAAACTACAGAAAAAATACAAGTTCCCTCACTGATGCTGAGAGACCACAAGGATTGGTGGTGGAAACAGAAACTGCTGTTGAATCGGCATCTAGCAACTCAGACATTGAACCTACAACTGAGGATAGCGCAGCAGCGATGAGTTACGTAAGTGTCACTTTAGTTCAAAAATGACAAATCATTAATTATATTTTAATAAACAGAATGACGAAGAGGAGTTCCCCTCAGCTTGTCCACAAGAAGTCGCAGCCGCTGTTAGCTGCCCGTCTTCCCAGACTTCTTGCACGGGTCAGTGTGTGCAGCTTTCGGAACAACTCAAACAGGCAGAAGAAAAGCTTCAGAAGCAGGAAAGACACATCAAGGAGCTTGAGGATGAGCTACACAAACTCAAGGAGGAGTTAGCAGGTGCAAAAAAGCAGATTTGTAATTTTGCCCTGACAGAAGATACATTTCGAGAAGACAACGAGAAAGTCAATTTCTACACAGGGTTACCAACTAGTGAATTACTGTTCACTATCTTTGGACTCTTGAAAGATGATGTACCGGGCCACCAAAAAAAATACTCTTTGACATTTTTCCAGCAATTTGTGATGGTGCTGATGCGTTTGCGACTTAATTTAACCCAACAGGACCTGGCGTATCGCTTTAACGTGCACCAGTCTACTGTTTCCCGAACCCTGAGAAAGTGGATTGAACTAATGTTCAAAAAGTTAACACCAGCTTTAATTAAATGGCCCCGCAGAGAAGAACTTCGTTTAACGATGCCGATGATCTTCCGGAAATCTTTCCCGAGGTGCGTGGTCATCATCGATGGATTTGAGATTTTTATCAACCGTGCCCAGAACCTTGAAGCAAGGGCTACCACGTATTCGCACTACAAAAGTCACAACACAGTGAAGTATGTAATCGGTATTGCTCCACAAGGAGTAGTAACGTTCATCTCGACAGGCTTTGGAGGCCGAGCTGACGACGAGTTCATCGTGGAGCAGTCTGGGATCTTGGACAATTTAATACCTGGAGACCAAGTGCTAGCTGACCGAGGTTTCAATATCCACGAAAGCGTAGGGCTGAGGTGTGCGGAATTGGTGATACCTGCCTTCACCAGAGGAAAAAAGCAGCTCCACCCAGTAGAAGTCGAGAGCACAAGAGAGTTGGCTTCGTGCAGAATCCATGTCGAACGTGTTATTGGGCAACTTAAATTAAAATACAGTATCCTGCAAGGCCCAATTCTTGCAGACTTACTCGAGTCGCAGACCGAAGAAGAATTTGCGTTAATTGATAAAATTGTACACGTATGCTGTGCACTTGTAAATTGTTGCCCCTCTGTTGTTCCCTTTGATTAAAATTTAGGTATTCATTGTATGGCGTATTTATTGGGTGAAATACAAATTAAATAAATTAAAGAAGGCAATACAGTAAAGAAAAATGTATAATTTAAGAAGCTGTCAAAAGTACAGAGTAAAATAAACAAAAACGTAAAAAGTTCCAGAGCCGGCTAAAGTTAATTAACAGAATAAACGCATAGTAATACAATCACGTTAGAGATTACAGTGAAGAGACAAATTGAAACGAAATGAAAAAATATCACATCATTTTTTACGTCTTAGGGCTCGACAAGCTTGGCAGTACCAGACTCTAGGGGGACGGACTAGTCCAACACAACTAGCATGGTAATATTTTATCACACACTTTTCATCACTACAGGTCAACATTTTAATGTTATCGACTTTCCTTTCTCTACATATGCAAGGTAGGCTATTCTCCTTGTCAACTCCTGACGTTTGACTAGACGTCTTTTCTTTTGTAAAGAATCTCCCCATCAGTTCGGGTAATAAACAGTTACGGAAAAATTTTTCAACTTGGAGGAGATTTGACACGATCAGATCACGTTCGGGAATAATTTCTAAAACTCTCATGTCTTCCTTCGTCCAAACGATAAAATGGCAGAAGTCGGCATTTGTAACAAACAGCAAGAGCTGGACTTGGAAAAAATATTTGTGGTCTCTTTTAAGAGTCAAAACACCTTTCTCAATCCGGAGACAAAATGCTGGGTCGTTCTCAGCTGCAGAAATGACGGTCCCGTCCCTGTGCTTCCATGGACATTTGATCTCGATGACCCCAACGCCATGACAGCTACAAGAGACGAAACCATCGGGTGAAACTCCAAGGTAAGGGAACTGACGGCAGACTACGAATCCACTGCTTTCGACCTTCAGATTGTCATGGTATTCGTAACTGGAAAGGTACTCGGCGTACTGCATTCGGGCTGTAGCCTCGTGTTTAGTTCCCCACCTTGAACAGAAATCATTAAGTGCTTTTGTTTCAACTAAAGTAACATTTTTCCAAACCTGGTAGCTTCCACAGAAAATTTCGCTGCCTCAGGATAGCAGATCTTCTTGAGTAGAGACACGGAAGGATTAACAATTGAGGTTTTGATGACATCGCTCAGCGTGGAGCCTGTAACTCTGCCAGCCCGCTTCTCGAACCAGAGCCTTGACGAGCTCTGTTTCCTCGTCTCCATTTCCAGGTTCTTGATGGAATCTTCATCTGTGGAAAAAGAATCGAAGAAGCTTTCACAGATTGGTTGGAGCTCTGGCAGCGATAACGTCTGTCGTTCAGGCTTGAAAAGGCTTCCGAGCGATATGGGTAGCGGCAGCGAGATAGTCTTAGGTATGTATCGTGATGTGTGCCCTGGTACCAGAGCAAGGATCCCAGGCTTTAATGATGTTATGGAACCCAATGCATCATAGATTCGAGCTTCTTCGTCCGGCTGCATCCAGCGAATAGCAGACAGACGTTCCCTTTCCCTGCTTGCTGTTCCTGAATTTTTTTTGTAAACTTTCATCTGCGCAATTCGTTGTAACACAACCTGAAAAAACGAATTATCATCATGGTTAGGTTTTCAGAAATACTGATTGCAAGTTCTTACGGGTCTTTTCAGAGGGTTGAGCCAACTGCATGGTAGTGAAGTGCATGCTGTGTTTTTCTCGTTGCTTTTGATGAGCGCAAACGCGAGGGCTGCTGCGTGGGAGCATGCTTCTCCAAGGCTACAATTAGATAGATGTAAGAAATTTGGTGTAAGAACTTAAATAATTAATTATTAAAATATGTAACATTATACAGAAATAATTGATATTTCATATTATTAAAAATTTTTGATTAATGATTACCCTGCCATGCAGTCGCAGTGTGCGGCCAGAATTTCTCCATCGGAGCGAGCTGCAAGCCACGGCTTGAGTGCTGCCTTGTTCAAGGATTGGGAATGCTCAACCTGTTCAAAGCAGCTTGTCAAGTTAATATTTTCTAATGACTTTTTATATTTTCTTACCCGTCCTTTAATCAAGAATGTATCGTCACTGAGTTTGAAAGCTCCGAGGGCCGCAACGAATCCGCTGATAAAATAATTATAGGCGTCTAAACACTTATAAGACTTCAAAGCTCTATGTGTGTAAAAACTTACTCGCACAACAAAAAACATGTAAAGGTCCGGAAATGAAGTTTTGGGTAGATTCCCTTCGACTTTTAGAATTTCGCCAGTGGTCCATAGATTTTCTTGTATCGCATATGGACAATCGCTATTTAATGTCAATAACTTCATTTTGTACCTTTCCCTTACATTTTCTTCAAGTCCAAGTGCGTATTCTGAAAGGACAATTTCACGCATTTTGACTAGAAACACGACTGAAGCAAACAAAGAGCTTTGTTTACGTCTGACTTACAAAGCCATAACAAAGGCAGTCTGACTCAGCTGCCATCCAACATGGCGGATAGTCGTAAGCTCCACCCCCCCAGGTTTTGGTGCATAAGGCCTATACCGAGGCCTTGACGAGAGAAGACGACGTGTGCTTGTACCAAACGCTGCATCGAGAATTCAGAACTTTTTAAAGCCATGTTTTGTCATGTTTATACAAGTCTTCCGAGTTTCGTCTCCGCTGTGTGGTCCCTTACGTTCCCTGCTTACTGTTCCAAGAGATTTTGAAGCATTAAGTAGGTGTCACAACTTGGGAAGTCATGTTAGTAGGTAGACTATACATGTTCGAATACCAAGTACAAATATGAGGTATCACTAAGCTACGAAAGCAAACATTACATCCAATAACGCTTAGCGAAACACTTCGTTGCTACCGCCAACTGTTCGGTCATTTAGTTCACTGAGCCGATTCTAAATGAAAGGAGGCGGTCGTAGGAAGGAACAGATGCTAGGGAGCGGGAAAAGTACGCCTTCATGCGCTCAAATGATCAAGTATGTTTGTTTCTCTGCTCAACCATGGATTACTGGAGAGAATACATGGATCACAAGCATACTTCTGGGGAGAATAAATGAAGTAGGCATTATTCTACAGTTTATATGAGGGTTCTTATGCATCTCGGGCAGTTTCACTATTTGCAGGATGAAACCATTTCGCCCTTGTCTTTTGGAAGGTCACATGCACAAAAACGCGTTTGAGTTTACTCGAGAAACTTCATTCGTTTCCAGCTGTTGATGGATCCATAAATAGAGTTCAAGACTTCTTGCTTATGAACCTTTAACGATAATTTTTCACGGATCACACTTTTGGGTTCAGGAGTATTCCCTCCTCCTTTGTTAAGGTTGTGAGGATGGCCAGATTCATCGTTGTCTCCATACTCGACATTTTCCTAATATATTCCTTCACATTGTATTGCTTTCCTCCTGTTCAGTTCAATGCAATAAAGAAATTACCTCACACGAAACCAGGATCAAGTTGTTTCACATACTACTGCAGGTTCTAATGAAATCCAACAATAGGAACTAATATGCGGCTTCATATTATGTTATGGGGAAGGAAGAAAGGATAGAGCCACTTGCCGAGATACTACAATGACAAAAGTCTCACTAAGCGATTTGCTTGTAGACGAGTTTGGACAACACTTTGGAGACGACTGTATTTCTATAAAGCTGCGAATATACGTATACACAACACATGCTTTAAACAGATGAAGCAACTTCTATGAGAATCAAAGACACAAAAGTGGTTTAGTTTTAAAATACGAAGTGACAAAGCAAATAAACTATTGAGTGAGAAGGTTTCTTAGCTTTTAATTTCTAGGGTTTGTAAGTATCAAGGGCGAACAATATGCAAAACACTTCACATGACTATACATGTACAGGAACTAGTTACATCGACCACGTATTTCCAAGTATCGGATTATATTCCAAATACGCGATCAGTTAACCGTCGAATTAAAATCTTTTATACATCTTCTGGGTTCACATCACACAAGACTGTTGGGCTTGAGCTTTCCGGCGTACGTTCCACGTACGCTAATTTTACGCAACTTCTATAAAAAGCTGAGGTTTGCTGAATCTCAATGCCAAAATGGCAGATTAAACCGTTGAATTGAAAAGATAGGAGACCCGTTTCTTCGATCCACTGTAAAGGCCCCGTCAAGCGCACGACAGAGGTATCTACCGATGCCACAAGCCGTTGTTTACTGTGGGACAGTTGACTTGGGATCGGATTTGTCACTATTGATGAACTGCATTATAATTGCTCTCTGCTCGAAAGGTTTGTTTACTAGTCCTTTCCTTACGTTGGGATCCTGCATCCCTCACCACCTGCATTCACCGATGGAAATACAGAGTGGAGAAGGACAGTGAGATGCGAAAAAAGGGAAAACGGAAACTGTCTTGAAGCTACGGGAAAACGAACACGTAAAACATCGTGGGTCTGGTTTGAGCCCGGCTTTATTTTGAAATTGTTATCTCTCCAACCGAAAATTAGAAATAGTTTCAAGACCCTGAAAATATCCTGAAAAGGACATTTTCACGTAGCCAGTAAGGGCTCTGAATGCAATGAAATTGGCTCAATTCCAGGTTGTTCAGGACCTTGATATTTGAGTGCCTGAATAATAATGTTCAGGGTACTTAACGAGGTCCTAAAAACGCTCTTCAGGATACTTAATGGTGCCCTTAATAATCAAGATTAACAATTCTCAACACAATTTTTTTTTTACTCATCCACGATCGGACGTGGTTCACGATATTCAGGATATGTTACGGATACCGTTCAGGATGTACCCGACATCCTCAGTTTTCTGCTGGGTCTTGCCAGCACGTACGCCTCGTACGTCATTACGCCGCATTCGTCTTTCTACTACTTTTACTGTTTAGTCTTACCTAGACTAAAAATTTTCCCAAAATCTACTATGTTATCTACTCTCCACTTGACTCATCCTAAGTGAATTCCATGATTTATGTCGTCAAGACAAATACTGGTTCTTCTTTCGCTGTTCCTTCTGCCACAAAACTGCAGTATCTCGCTCTTGATAAAAGGGCTGTTAATAATGGTGCATAGTGGGACAACAATAGAGTCGCCCACGACACAGCCCAGTACGAGAATTTGGAAATAAAAATATTCGTTGAAGGAGTTGAGCTCAGCCGGGACTATAGACAAGGTGATCAAGAAAAGGATATAGGAAAGTAGAGTAATCAAACGGTAAAAAATGGCACCTTTGAGCGTTAACAAATTTTGCTGCTTCTTCTGATTTCTGGCGAATGCTGCGATCTGTAAACACGTTTCGTTTAAGGAGATTAAAATAAGGTAAATTATAAATAGTAGTTACTCTAGTCTTAAAACTATGCAAAATTCTCATAACCAGGAAGGCGTCCAAGATTATAGGAAAGAAAAACACTGGAGCAAGGTAAGTTGCAACCAGGGGCGTAGCCAGGATTCAGTGAAGGGGTGGGGGCCAGGCTGAAAATTTTTAAGGTCTATATAATAAAATTTATTCGTGTTGCACCTGTTATTAAAAGAATGAAACGAGATATACAAATTGATCAGTTATTTTTATTCCTCTTTGTCTAGCCAAACATAAAAGTGAAGATGAGTAATGGACCGACAAGCAATAATGTTTATCCAAATCACTTCGGCAGTAAGCGTCGAGGTTTCCTCGCAAATCTTTCCATTACTTCTTCTGGGTTTAAATGAATTTCCTTGTGCAAAGCAAGCGAAGCAAGACCCTGCAACCGCTCTTGACCCATTGTTGCCCTTAAATACGATTTTAAACGACGCAGACAACTAAAGGTGCGCTCGGGTGTCGCGCTACTGACCGGTAGGATGCAAAAATTTTTTAGGGGAACGTAAAGATTAGGGAAAAAAGAATGGTCACACGAGTTCAGAGCTTCGCATGCGTTTGTTGGTTTTTCGGAGTCGGGAACTTCACTCCACTTCGCCTTCCATCTTTCATACTCACTTCTGACAATTCGAGAGTTGCCGATATCTAGCTTGTAGGTTTCTAAGCATTTGTCGACAGTAGAATCTTTTGCCGAGTTCAGAAATGCCGGAATCAGACATTGCAACGAGGCAGCTCTATTGTTAAAGTCATCAAGCCGACCTTGAAGTTCCTGGATTAAATGATCCAGGTAAGGAGTGTAAATAGATTGCCGGAAGAAAGTTTCAGGGTCATCCGACGTATAATTCACTCTATTTGTTTGTCATTGAGCCGTTCGCGAAATTTTAATTTCAGTGTCTAAAAATTTAGCAGTTTCTCTGGCATTCATAAACGTTCGTGGAAAGTCTTTTCGGCAGAACTCCGCTTCTCTTCCAACATGCCTATCAGAAGAGAGGCTTCGCTACCGACTTGAACGAAATCTGCTTTGGCTGACTGCAGCACTTGTGATGTTGTTAACAGCAAGAGGGACAAACTTTCAAGAACGTGCAATGAAATAACGAAATCTGAATTCTGAATAGAAGTAAGCAAACCCTGTGCCTTCACAGCCGTGTCTTTGTCACGGCATACGACTAGATCTTCCAGAGAATTGTAAATCGGTTCGATTAACTCGAGAAATCTAATTATCGCATCGTGCTTTTCTACCCACCGTGTAGGTGAAGGGGAAATTAATTTGCATGCCCTGGACTGGTTGCCTTGGGGTGTTTTGAAGGTTTGAAGATGCTTACTGAATATGGCCAATCGCTGGGCTGACGCAGACAGAAAATTGCAAACTTCTTTAACAATAATCACAGAATTGCGCACATACACTAACTCGCAAGAATGATTGACCGCCAGACTCAAAACATGACTAGAGCAATGAGTGTAGAATGCAGTAGGACACTTTTTTTTCACTTCAACGTGAACCCCATTAAATTTCCCGCTCATTGTGCTGCAACCCTCATATCCTTGTCCCCTTAAGAGACTGGTATCAAGTTTATGTTCTCGAAGTGTCCTCAAAATAACTTCCGCCAATCCCTTTCCTGTACGGTCTTGTACCTCCGCAAAAGCCAGAAACCCTTCTATGATAGACAGTTCGTAGGCAGATAGAGAACTGGTCTTTCGTTGATACGTCTGTTGTTTCGTCAGCGAGAACGCTAAAGAAACCCCCTTCTCTGATTTTTTCAAGAAACTTTTCGGTGACAAGCAGGCCAGACTCGCAGATTAATTCGTTCTGAATTTGGGGGCTCAGGTAAGTCGCATTCCCAGCTGCAGACATCAAGTGTCGAGATAGTTCGACGTCTCCACGTCGGATTCGAAATCTCAGAGCTCCTCGAAATATTCCGTCATTTGAATCGGGGTCATCAAAACTCACTGCCCCATGATCTCTGTGGCCCCTAAAGGGCAACTCGTGTCGTCCGCAAAACAAGATGGTTTCGATTATAGGTAGCAGCCTAAAAAATTGAAGCTGTTAAACATGCAGTATATTCTATGCATCGTAATTTACCTTTGACTATTGTCTTGGATTTGCCTGTTTCGAGCAGAGTCTATGACATTGACTATTTTGTTCCTTTGCCCTTGGTAGCATGAAAGGAAAGCTTCTGCCTTTTCAACGCGTCCGTGTGGTAGCCTTTTTGTTCATGTTCATGGAAAGTTGTGGTCGCATCTTTATACTTCCGAAACGTTTCTCTTACCAAGCTTTTGAGTTGCTGCCCTTTTCACTGCTCGGGGACTCTGAAGAGAAAAGCACGCAAAACATGCAAAGTGCCCCTTCAAGCTCATGGCTATATGACAGCCAACTGATGACAGCCAGTCTTCAAGTATGGAAGCTGAAAACTTCGTTGTCTTTGATTTTTGCCAGTTCCAGACAGGTATAAAGGAAACGCGTAGGCCTCGTCAGGTACCCAGCAATGTGTTAGTACCTGGTGCCTGATAAAGTAAAAACATGACAAGGTTAACATGAAACATGCTTACATTGTTTAATCAACACGTCTATATTACCTGTCATGGTCAGATAATCCAGGGTTTAGTCCCCTTCCTATATCGATATTTGGACTAATAATTTCAGCCTGTGGACGAGCCCTTGATTTTTTGGCACGAGGCTCTGACTCCTCAACCTGGGCTTCTTCCTCACTTTGTATGTCTCTCGACTCGCGTTTTGAAATCACGCTGCACGGCACCTCGGCCGAACCCACCGGGTCACGATCAAGAGCTATCTCTTGCCTGTCAATACACTATACACTCGTTGAATCTGTCTCTGGTTGTGCAGTCGAAGCTGCACTAGCAGTAGAACAGGAAAAATAGCGGTGTAAATTGCTCTGCTTCATTCTGGTTAGCTGATGCAATGAAGACTGGGGTTCAGTTGCCACTCAAACGATAACCCTTTCTTAGCATCGTTTTCTGCCCCTTGCAATCAGACGGCTCGGGTGAAACTTGAAGATGTTCCCGACTGTGTTCAGTTAAATTATTTATTTTTCTTTTTTCATTACATTATTTCTAATTTTTCATTTTATTTCGTTTTATTTTTTTCCCAAAATTCTGTATTTTTCCCTTTACTTGATGTTTAAGTTTTTTTTTTTTGGAAAAAAGTAAAAATGAGCTGAAAGTTATGACGGAACATATATTTAATCAAGGCTAGTCGTTTAATTCCATTGTTGATACTTTAATTCCGACAAACAGTTTAATGTTTTTGTTGCTATATTGCGCAACATACGGTGAGACTCTTGCACCCACGAAGCCAAAGCGCTTTCTCCTGTTTCTTCCTTCAGATCGCAAGTTTCCCGTAAAAATATCTTTTTATAAATCTATTTTTCGCATGTAAATGTGTTATAAACTGAAAATGTCACTTTCAGCATTTTGGGACGCAAGATTTTCCTTAATTTTACGAAGCCACGAAGAGTATTTAAAAACGGAAGGCTACGCTCCTGCTAATGAGTAACTAATGAGTGCAAATAAGCATCGTGACGAACAAATAAAACAAACATTAAACAACTGAAAAGAAGGAAACAAAAGATTAACGAAACGTCCTTTGGGCTTGGAAAAACGTATACCTAGTTTTCCCCATGTTCCCATGGACTTACTTACTCCCCCAGACCCCCTAAGAAGTCTTTGACCTGTGCAGTCTGCAATTGTAAGTCATTCCAACCGCACCGCTTCAGTTTAAACATCTTAGTTTTTCCGAAATCTTACTTGCAGGGATGCAGAGGACGGATTCTTCAACAGAACTCAGAAACTTTGCTTCTCTTTCACTGTTAAAACACAAGGAATTATCTAGTTTTATAAATGTTCCCAAATATCATTGAAACACTTCAGAACTCGAGCAAACTGGTGGATCCATCTTTCGTTACTGGTGGATCCATAAGGCCGACTGGTGGACGCCTGGATCCACCACTTCTTGTGTTATGGTCCAATGTGTTCGGTCCAATGGGTCCGATTGTGTACCAAAACAATGCAATGCACAAATAAACGAAACGTTTGTCTAAACTTTGGAAGGGAGTTACACGTAACACGTGTGTTGATGTAACATATATGTAAGGATGTGCACAAATTTGCTGAGAAAAATGTTTATCTGATCAAAACACCATCACAAGATTTACACATATGGACGAAACGCGCTGAGAAGCTCGAGAACAGTACTACCGGGAGTTAGTCAGTTACACTAATATAACGCTTTAGTTAAGTTCTAAATGTTTTTAGAGTGGCAGAAAATCCATGGGAATGGGGTTTTCTTACACTAACAAACTTTCAGTTGACGGTCAGAACAGCGTTAAGATACCACTCAGTTTAGTCGAGATCACTGATTATCGAAATCTGCACATCAAGATTAAACTGTAAAATTGTCTTAATCTTGGATTGCTTCTTGCGGTCTACAACAAAATTCTGCTACCTCATTTCTGATGAATGTACTGCTAAGTATGTTAAACAATGGTATTATAATCAAAATCGTAACATAGCAGGACAATGGAAGGATATGGTATCGGATGTACTGTCCATACAGATCAAAGTCAATGGGGAGGTGGAAAATTTCCTATGCACAGTTTTTGATAAAGACGTTTCACTGACCGAAAAGCAGCTACAGACGACAGCAGAGATAACGGAATTGACAAAAGCAATATTACAATCGAAGAGGCAATTAACACAAGAACAGAATAGGGGCGTCATTTGGGGGGGGGGGGGGGTGCAGGGGTGGCAACGCCACCCCTGAGGTCGGGGAGTTTTTGCAACTTTTTGTTCTCCATTCCGTGGTAATATTCAACTGGGTGGCAAACCAGATACAGCAAGAATGAAATCGAGCTACGACGAAGGTGAACCTCAATAAGTGAATGTTAACTATGCGAGCCGTTCAAGATTTTGAAATCCTTTGTTTGATGTATCAGTACAAATCGATTTTCTCAGTCGCGGCAACTGCACTCGTTTAAGTAATGTTACTTAAACGAGTGTTTTCATCTAGACTGTTCAGTCTTTCGTTTTGGAGAACACCTAATACCTCAAGCCAGGAAAGACCAAACGCACACAAAGGGATACTCAAAGACGTTTCGCAGGAAGTACATAATAAATTAGGATATGCGAAAACTGGGCATAGCGCTACCCCATCGAGAAGGTTGAAGAGAGTTTCATCTATACCCAGAGATACCGATACCCGCCTAAAAACTGCAACTTGAAGACGATGAGCTTATTGATGTACCTCGAAAAGTAATTAAACCCATAGAGTTCCAAAAGACCAATAGAATAAATCGATGTGCCTACACGACAACATGGAGCTTTTGACCCGACTGACCGTAGTTTTCTTTGTCCCAAAGTTTTTTTCTTTTGAATTGATCGAAATTGTTGAACTGGACGAATTTGTTGTTAATCCACAAAGTGCCTCCTACATTGTGGCAAATAATGCGAGAATCACCCACTTTACAATTCATTCTCCTTATATGCCATGATTCCACTTGCAGTAGAACTTGCCTGAATTTTTAAATCTTTGCAATCGACGGCTTACTGTGAACCTTAATGGCACCACCATCAAGGAAGTTAGTCTTTTTTCTCATCTCTGTGCCGTAAAGAATTAGTTAAGATCCGCGAAGGTTAACCCAATTGAACACAACCAGGAACTTAGTTAACAGCAACAGAGATCTATTAAGTTTAACTATACTGTGACGTATAAATTTGGAAGGCCAGGATAACGGGCCGTCACCGCCCGAGTAGTCAGATTTAAAGCGTGTATTGGGATACAAACAATAATCGACTACAACCCGTGAGGAAACGTTTAGCAGCACGATGGTAGTGGCTGGACTTCACCGACTGAAGTGTCTTCCAGGGACCAGCTCCGGTCTTTTATAGGCCCATATCTAGATGGTCCCGAAAGGCCTCGTCAGCAGTTTAGTGACGGATGTCTCGGGTTGTTCCGTTACGGATAGACTTGAGGGAAATGTCAACGGAGAATAGGACATTGACGTGATAAATCTATACGACCATTTTACACATAAAAATACTTCCGGAGTATAATGTTAAGAGAACACTGTAAATTAATGTCTTAGTTTATTAATTGACTGTTGTGAAGGGAAATAGATATAAGAAGTTTAGATCACTAACTTACGATGGAAGACTTTGATTAATTGTCAATTAGTGTTCAAGATGTTTAAAATGTGGGTTTTTCTGTTACACGTTTGTTTTGGTACGTCTGCCATTGCGACACTACGCATGGCTGAAGATTTCCTTCGCCGTATCGAGTCGTTTGCTGCTTAACTTACATCATCAAAACAGTGAAGAAGAGCTAAATAGAGAGGTATAAATGACAGTCGATGTGAAAAATACACCTGAACGCCTTCAGTTGTGTATATAAACCTTTAGTTATAACCATGGATTGTAGGGATTACATCGAGTATACAACATTAAGGAAAACGCAGAATAAAGGCAATTTTTCGTTTTAAAACCGGGTAATCACAGTTTTACTTGATATAGGTTTTAACTGACGAGTTTTCAATTACTAGTTTGCGAAATCTTGAAGTTTGCATATGATATGCGAACTGGTCAATCATATAATATCCGTTATGATCTACTGTTTTCTGACGGTATATGGCACCCACCTTTCGTAATTCACCTGCGTAGAAAGCCCGCCTGACGGTCGGTATCAAATCTTCCTCTGAAAGATCAGCTGGTGAAGAAATGAAATGCTAGATTGATCACTTACGTTATCAGCTGGAGAATAATGTAAATCCAGACAATTGCATAACATGCATCAGGAAGAGTATCACAGTAGAAAGGTTTAACCATAAAATGTAACGCGACACTATACACTTACCATGGATGGTTCACTATAGTGGTAAAACATAATAGCAGTGAAAAACTTTCATGGCATTTTTCTCTAAGTAAACACCATTACCTTCCACATTAAGACCATTTCACCATGAGACTCAAATAAGATTAAAGCCGCGTCATTTAACTTATATGTTACTTTAGACTTGCAGCACCGAATCAAAAATAATACACAATGTAAGTTCTCTGGAAGGGCATTAAGTTAGGCCACGAGCAGAAGAAAGTATCCACCTGGATAAAAGAATGTCAGTTTAAAAAAAAACTTGAACACCATCATGGCAGTCGAATAAAGGTAAAAAGGGTTCAAATCAGTTCAATTCCACTTCTGTTATCAATTTGATCGCTTAAGTAATAGATAAATTGATTTTTTAAGCAACTTTATTTAGTCCGGGTGGATACTTTTGTTTTTTTGTTCATGGCTGTACTTTTAAAGTACCCAAAAATCTAACTATACTATACTGTATGTGGGTGCATCTGCATTCAAGTTATCAAGATGGGTCTGCGTCATACGCAAGGGTGGGGACAGCCCCCCCCCCCCCCGGATAAGCGCAATGGACCAAAATCGCAGTAGACAATCGAACTATGATCAGGTTAAAAAAAGAAAAAATCAAGAAGGATCTTTGTGTGCTTTTTTTAAAAGTTGTATAAATCATTTTATGATTTAGATCATCGGGTGGTGATTTACAATTTTGATTTAAATCGTTTTCTTAAATGATGATTTATGATTTGACTTTGATTTACACTTGCGCGAAAACTTCAAATCGTTTGTCTAAATCATCTTTCAAAAATGTCCCAAAACTGAAGTTCGTTCACAACTTCACTGTGATATGGCCATTTCTCATTACATTTCATCCCACTTTTTTTAGTTTTTCAGTTCCTGGTCCATTTTGAGCCTTTTGTCAATACTTTTACTACATGTAAACTCTTCAGAGCTTGAATGAGGGATGAAGACAACGATAACAGTACAAGGGAAAAATAGACGCATTAGAGGTACGAGGAGCAGAATAGCGGGGAGGTGTCACCGCAAAATTCAAACCCGACACCTTACCTAGACTCGGAAAACTTAGTTTACTTAGAATGGGCGAATCAAGCAATCAAAATAATGAAGTGTGTCACAAAAATTTTGTCCATTCCCAATAGGCCAAGTGACGCAAGAACCATCCCGAGGTCAGCCTCTTTCAAACATATATGACGTTACTTATGTGGGCTCGCTAATACCACATCCACATTGATGTTACTCCGAACGTACTGTCTGTCCCTGAATTATTTTCAAATGTACTTCAGATCTCACTACTCAAATGTTCTTCGATCACCTTCTCAATCGCGAACGGAACCAGGGTAATCGAGATTATCCCTGAAGTTTTATCCTGGAAGTTGACTGGGGTAACTTTCGGGATAATTTAAACTATCCTCAATTCAGTTTGCGTTCACACGTCAGGGGCAGATAGCTACTCATACCGTTTTTCTAAGTTTATACCCTCAGAAAATGACGGGTAACACTTGCATTGCGAACAAGGCATAAGCAATTCTGTTCGGGTTCACTGCTAATGGCGAATTAAAGAAATCGCTTGCCAGATGAACTGTTCAAAATGTTTGCATTACTTAAATTGCACCAAACGTGATACGAGAAACAGTGCAAACAAGCAGCTTCTGAATAAGCCTTGAAAAAAAAAATAATGTATGATTTGATTTAACAGTGATTTAAATCATCCCAGAAAAATCTGTAAATCATTTGCTTTAAATCGCGATTTAAATCATTTTTAATTCAGTGATTTATGATTTTGATTTAAATTATATTGGGAAATGATTTATACAACACTGGGCTTCTTTGGAGTGTATTAACATTACATGGTGTTTCTATGGGTTCAGGTTAGACATATCTGTGACAAAACTAGCCACAGGTCTGAGACAAGGCACTGAATAAGACAGTGGCCACTTGTAACAATCTCGTAAGTCTGTGTACGTGCTCGATGTGTAGCAGCCAGGAAGCAACCCATCGCTTGGCAACGATTAGCTGAAAGCAAACAGAATCATAGGGTATCCTTTGTAATGACACTCGCTCAATGGTTACTTGAGTGTTTAGAATGGAAACAGAAACAAGCAGCATCTTCTGTCCGAACCAGACTAATTCAAGCATATCCTCTGAGAATCCAGAAGACTTTGCTGATACCCGTATACTTGTTCCTTTGGTGACAATTTTTTTAGTTTCTCTACCTGCCTCCTCAGGATCTTTCGTTGGGGCTCTACAAGCTTTCAGGAAGCAGGAAGGATGCACAGTAAACGCAGTGATTGTCTTCTACAATTTTGGTATACTGCAGACTTGCCTTGTTACAGAGGTACAACTAAACTGTTACAGCTCTAGCAACCAGTTCTTGAATTATTCGTCTAGGTTTGCATGCTGCTTCGGTGGATTGCTTGGGATAACGAAAGAGTAAGCGTTCCAGCAGTTTGCGCGACAATTCATTTTTCAGTCGCTTTCGGATCTACTGCTGTTCAGGCTGGACTGACAGTAGTAACGATATTTCGATACATCTATGTTTTTCATCCTAGAACTGGAGCCAAGATGAATGCCAAGAAGGAAACAGTCGCTTTGTGTTCAACTTTTTTGTTGACTTGTAAGTATAATGTTATAAACTCTGTCAGTCAAATACTGGAAAAAATAACCACGGAACTATTTCTTAAACAGGTTTCGGAATTGCTCGAGGTACAGCAGACTTTTACATTAACGGGAGCTCCGTATTTCAGCAATGTCTAGTGAATTGTCACAGATCATATTTAGACCCTGAGAGGCTCTATTACGTCTCTGCCTTTTTTGTTATTATTTTGGTAGTCGATTTTGTTCTGACAGCAAGAATATCGTATTCCATCCACAAAACAAGACACCAGGTGAGCCTTTGAAAGAATTCTTATAAGAACCAACACTGTAACGAACAAGTCTTATAATACTTTAAGTTGTATTGATAAATCAAGTTTCCATATCAATTTGAAGAAAGAAGAGTAGACTGACTCATCACGTCATGTTTTTTTATTGCAGGTTGCAGCACTCAGCACAGCAGCGATAGCCAGGAGAAAGCAGAAAAATATATTAACGCTAAGGGGCTCGGTCGTGTGCCGCTTAGTTGCCATGATACCTATACTACCCAGTCTGTTTTTGACCGATATCTTAGACGCCAAAGATAGTCTCTTCAAAGGATATCTTAGCTTCTCAATTACTGTAATGGTGTATTTCGTTTCTCTTGCCTTCATATTGCCACTTAGTTGCATTTATCACAGTTATCCGATACGGGAAGAGTTAGACAAATTTAGATGTTGTAAAGCAACAGCTGATTAACAATTACAAACAATCACAATAAAACGCCCGAAACTTGTAAAGTGATTGTCATGGAAAATATTTCAAAGAGATATTTATTACTAAAGGTAGGGATGTCAGTACCATTTAGCAGAATTTTGACAGACAAAATTATCTCTTTCCATTATAAACCGACAGATGTCGTGTCCGCAAGGGTTTTCTCGTGAAGTAAAAGAGATAAAAATATGCAAGTTTTTACATTTTGCAGTAAAGAGATCTGAGTATGGTTGGTTAAATTCTTAGTGCTTTTGAAGAAGGACAAGTATTTTAAAATGGCTCCCAAACTTTTATCGAAATTTTCCCATTACATTCTTATGGCGAAACTTTGAAAGCAATGCACAGGATTTTGGCAAAACGTATGGATTTGAGACACATACCAAAAAAAGCTAATGTTTTGCTCTATCCGAAAACCTGCGGGGCAATAAGGGTTTTTTGACTCCTTCAGGGTGAAAAATGCGATTGAATAGACAAGAATTTAGAAAAATGAAAATTCTTTCGAATTAGTGCAATTTTCACCCTGAAGGAGTCAAAAAACCCTTATTGCCCCGCAGGTTAAAGATTAGCTTTTTTTTTCTTATGTGTCTCAAATCCATACGTTTTGCCAAAATCCTGTGCATTTTGAAAAATTAAATTCGGCAGCAAATATTGAATTCCGCGCGCGCGCCCGCTGATAACACCTGATTCCGCAAAGCATTACAAAGTTATGAAAACGGTTTTGAAGAGTTTTGTACCGCCGCGGACGCCAAATTTTCCGTTTACAATGGGAAACAAGGGTGATTGCGCCGTGGCGGCGCATTGCGTACGGAGTATGTGTAACGTATTGAGAAAAGCAGAACAAAAGGCAAAGAGCCAAACACCAGTGTGACTGTAAAATGTAGAAATCGCAAAGAAACGTTCAAGTCAAGAGGGCCGGAACTCCCAAAAAGAATTCAGAAAGAAAAAAAAGAAAGAAGAAAAAGATAATGCCTAAAGTAAAACAGAAAGAAAATGCTGGTGTAACCAAATTGAAACGTACAGACGTGAAACTGACATCGGAAACACTGTGTGCATATCTGGTGCATCATGTTGTGTGTGTACGTATCCGCGTGTGTGTGTAAAGACAGAGTGCGTGTGTAAGTGTGTCTCCGTGTGTGTACGTCGGTGTGCGAGTTATTGCTCTGAGCACTAGTGTATACTTGTCGCAACGCATACCACACCTTAACACCGCACTAAGATTTAGGGTACCCATATATCTCGCAATACTTTTGCTTTTTCGCCGCTGGGTAGTTAAATTCCACAAGATCCGAACAATGCGATATTTCGCAATTTCACCGTTGGGTAGTTAAATTCCACAGATGCGGACAGTGCGTACTCCGTACGCCAAAATTTAATTTCCTGTCAAAAAAAAAATTCGGAAAAAAATTTAGGAAAAAAATTCCTGTACCCAAACAACCGACAGGAAAATTCCGAAAAAATTCACAGGACATACTGAAAACATACTTAACTTGAAAAAAAATTTCGTTCATAAATTCGCATTTTTAAAAATTTCACTTACAACCCTACTAAAGGTAATATAATAATGTTCAGTAGTACATTTTTAACAGTCTAGTTTGGCCTCACCATCCAGTGTAAGCTCCTATCTAATAATTGTTGCTATGTACGTACTCTTGTAGTAACTGTAGCGCATCACTATCTAAGATGATATGCTACCCCAATTAAACTTTCGGCAGTTTATCATAAAATGCATTTTTGTTTCCAATACGCGGAATACCAGACAAGCACTTGGAATCGCTTGTATTTTAAACAATTATACTGAACACAATGGGGAACGGGATACATTTATATAATCAAATATCAAAACATGTTTTCGGAACGATATTTTACAAAAATGTGACGAAGAGGATTCGTTAAAACGGAGATAAGTTAATTATGCATGTATAGAATGTGAAACAAACACGAAACATATACCGAATGAATTATATATTCACTTGTGACAATTATAGCCACAGCAAACGGGCATCTTATTAAGATTACCACCAGTTTCCGAAACAGACAGAAACATACATTTAAAAATTAAGCACATAAAATTTAGTGTTTAAAATACTAAGGTGCACTAAACAACTTGGCTAGAAGCTGAGGAGTGTTACTGCTCGAGCCAAGCGCGAAACGGCATGCGTAAACTCACTAATCCCCATAATGGATGTGGCAAATCAGCCTTCAGATTTTGAGAATATTTACACTGGGAACTCCTGAATTGATTTTGCAGTAGTCAAACTACTACGTAACGGAACTGAATCCTCTGTTCTTCCAATCAAGAAAATGCGCAAAAATTTTGCTCGCCAATCATGTAGCACTGGCACTATATTTGTCCTAGGTATGTCGAAAAAACGAACTGATAAGTGTGAAGGTTAGTGCGATTCGTCTGAACAGTTGACGAATTCGTAGCATAGAACATGACGATGAAAAAATTTTTTCATCTGTACATCTACACTTGTCTGCCTTTAATCCCACCAAGTTCTGTGACGGCCTCAACATAGGATTTCTACAATATTTTAAGCCAACCAAAGACCCCCTGACTTTTAGGTGGCCACTTCTGCAGCCGCAAAATACCACGCATTACTCCGATACTGTGTAATTTGTAATTAGAAAAACCACATGAATCGGAAAAAAAACAATCAGTTTGGGTTCTGAAAAATCCTTTGCAACAAATAAACATGTAACGTCACAAATAGAATGATTCAAACAAACACATACACACTGAATGCAAGAACCTTTACAAATTAATATGAAAGTGGAAAAAAGACATTTAATATGGCCCTCTGTCAGTTTAAGAAGAAAACGTGCAGACGAAATTCAGGTAGTTCCTCTTACTTCATTAATATGTTAAAGAACTGGCAGTAAAGTCAGCATGAACTAAGGTACGACTAACATAATGAGAAATACAATTGATCGAAAAATTTTCCAAACTTGCTTATGATTCTGACTTAGTTCTCCTCTTGGTTTACAGCAAAGCTCTACCGCCTTCTTATGAACGAACTGATACAGACGCAAAATAGTGGCATGATCATCGACGATGTAATGTAGCAGGATAATGCGAAGATGTGGTATCACATATACTGGCAAAACGGATTGTAGGGGATGGATAGAAGACGCGGGGCAACTGGAACCGTTAGAGATGGGAGTGAGCAAGACGATGCGATGAAATATATGGAGTTTTTTAATATTAGAAGGTTTCGCAGGTTCTTCGTAGCAGAAACAAGGTTCCTAACCTATAAAGAACATTTTTAGAAGCTAAATCAAAAATACTGGCATGTGTACTGTACCTCAGTCCTAAAATGCCGAACAATTCTGGAAATTTCGCAGGAATCTATGGACATCCGAGCTTTATTAAAACCCTTCCCGTTTGTGATAACTATTTATGTTACATGCATCTAAGAGGCAGTATGAAAGCAAGGGAAACAAAATAAATCATTAAAGGAATCTCGAAACTAAGATATCCACTGAAAAAACTTTCTTCGGCCTCGACGGTTTAATCAAGCATAAACTGGGTAGTACTTACGTATCATGGCATCTAGACGGCACACGACGAAGCCTCTGAGTGTTGAATATGTTTGTCTGCTTTCTTCCGACTGTCACTGTTAAACTTAATGCTGTATTATTCAAATGTTCGGTATGGAAACAGAAGCGAGCAACTTTAGTCCGAATCAAGCTTGCTTGTGAATAAGTTTCAATCCTCATGAAAGTTTAAAAATACCAAAACTATTCAGAAAATTTTTAACACCCTATGGGACTAACTGAGTCACAGTAAACTTTTACTTAACTTTTAACACATAAAAAAAGTTCATGCATCAAAGTATACATTTCCGGTTAAGGTGAATACCGAGTATACGAAAAACATGCACTATAGGGTGTTTTCACGAAGTCACGTGATCACTAGTAGTTTCGTCTACTACATCTGCTAGTAGGATAGACACGAAAGCCCTTAAGGTACGCGTACAGCATTTTTCCCTCGAAAATGTCCGAAATTTTGTCTAATACGTATTTTAAGAGCAAAAGTAACACGCATTGAGGCGTCTATAGCTGCAACAACTCTGCTGCTAGAAACAATACAGTTAAGTACCATGGTTTACCATCAGTTAGGCGAGATTACAAGAAACAACTCCAGGACCTTACTGAAAAAAGGAGATCCCTCTGGCTAAAAAATCTGTCCCTGCAACTTAGTGAATCGAAAACGAAAAATTTAAGGATATGCTCTCGACACTTCATTGGAGGTATGTGGCATAACATAAGCTTGGGAGTATAATAAATGTCGCCTCGTTAATTTCGCAAAACTAGGCGCTGCTGCCCCTTCGTTATTTCCACTGAATCATCCAGGCTGGGCACCAGTTCTGCATCTTGAACATAGCAAAAATGTCAGTGGAAACCTTCCTGGACATGAAAGTGATGCTCAGGAGTCCGCAGGAGGAAAACGGCTTCAAGAACGATCTTTTGGGCAGGATCGTTTACCAACTCGATCGCAGCTAGGCGAGTCAGAGACGCAAGAGGTAAAAAAGATTAACATTTACAGATGTTGTAATTTATCTCATTTAAGTTCACTAACAGGCCTCGTTTAAACTAGCACGCGATGCGGCTATAACCATTACGAAACAATGCACCTCTACCACGTTCCCTTTTCAGGGTCATGGAAACACTCTCGCAGATGAGAGTGGTCCAGTATGTGAAACTGAGAATTTACATGACATTTTGTTAATTGAAAAACATTAAATCACCATTTTTGTGTTTTTCAGGATAATGTGGACTACTCAACCAGCAAACACACTGATTTTTTTGGCCCAACCTCGTTTTCCGAAAACGTTTGCAATATCGTAACAAATAAATTCTTTCGATCACCAACTTAATCGTGATGTGAGGTTTTGTATTCAGGGAGAATCACTTTCAAAAGAGGATTCGCTACAATTACTGAGTAAGGCCAGTGAGACTCCAAGCGTCTTACAAGCCAAACTACAGTCGGCTGTTCAAGAAACGTCCCGCTTGGAGGAACGAGTCAAAGATCTTGAAAGTTATCAATGCAAGGCACACGAGAAGATCACAGTTTTACAAGGGAAACTAGAATCGGTAACCCATGAACTGGGTGCAACAAAGGCTGCCTTCGTTGAAACAGGACAGGAACTATCTTGCTTAGAGGGAGAAGACGAAGACCTCAGAAGTGGTAACCGGCGTTTGGCAATGGATCTAGATTACTTCGATACCTCGAAGAATTCTTTGCAGGATGAAGAAGACAGTACTGGATTACTAAATTATTATACAGGCAATTATTCTCATATTGTTTTTTCGCTTAACGAAACAAATGAAATTTTGTCGTTGTTTCATCAGTTATCCAGCATCTGAGTATATTCAATGAAATTGGTTTGTTTGTTTCAGGTCTCCCGGATTTTACTACACTACAAGCTGTTTATTTTCTTGTTGAACCTGCGATTGAGCATAATACGCGCTTCAAGCTCCCAAAATCTTAAGAATTCATTCTTACGCTAATGCGTCTTCGCCTTAACCTAGATTTACGTGACCTAGCCACAGAGTACAACATTTCCTCATCGATGGCTTCAAGAATTATCCATCGTTGGACTGAAGCCATGCACTGTCGTTTGGCTCACCTGATTTCCTGGCCTAGACACGAGGATCTCCAGAAGACAATGCCGATGGAGTTCCGAGAAACTTTTAGAACCAGAGTTGCTGTGGTTATTGACTGCTTCGAAATTTTCATGGAACGGCCCTCGCTGCTTTACTTCCGTTGTGTTACTTGGTCTCATTACAAACATCACAACACCGTCAATTATTTGATCGGCATCAGTCCTAGCGGCTGCATAACTTTCATAAGTGATGGGTGGTGTGGAAAGGTATCTGACCAGGAACTAACCGAAGGTTGCAATATCCTGGAAAACTTGAGACCTGGAGACATTGTCCTTGCTGATCGGGGGTTCAATATAAAAGAATTAACTGGAATGTACTGTGCTGAAGTAAAAGTACCGGCATTTACGAGGAAGAAGAACCAGCTTGCTCCTAAAGAAGTGAAGGAAACGAGGAAAATTGGTCACCTCCGAATTCACGTCGAACGAGTTATTGGATTAGTTAAGCAAAAGTTTCAGATACTACAAGGTACAATTGGAGTTGAGTTTGTACAAAAAAGCAGCAAGACGGAGTCCCATTAATTGATAAGATAGTGGTGATTTGTTGTGCCCTTGCAAACGTGTATCCCAGCGTCGTACCTTGCGAATGATCTAGCTTCTGTTTGTGTGAATGTGAAAAAATAAAGTTTGCCAAGTTGAAATGTAATACTTTCTTCTGTGTCTTATCTTGAGCAATTGTAACATTACAAACACGAAAACAAGTTAATGAATTTAGCAAATCACACACAAAAAATATTCTGAGTCTGAAAAGGTACACATGTACGGTTAATATGACTTGAAAAAAATATCGTAAAAAAATTGCGAGCTTCGTTCAAGGTAAAAATGCAATTTGAAAAGACACTAATCGAACTTAAGCCTTCTTGATATCATATTTGACTTAAAGGGTTTCTTCTTTCCACTACATATACCCTGCAACGACTTACACATATCACAAATGAATGATTTTGAAAAACGCTTCCTTGACACGCAAGATAGGTGGAACGTTTTAGTCGGACAATTTTTCTTCATGGCAGTAGATCGGTCTGGTTGAAATTCTGGAATCATGGCAAATGCAGATTTGTTTAATTCTGTCGTCTAATCGATTAGTCGGATGGCTAGCTGATACTCCTGAACCGCGTGCAACGGTTTCCGTCCAGTCTTCGTGGCACTGCCTTTCAGCGATATCGACTTTGAATACCAGCCTCTGATCAGCTCTGGTAACACACAGGAACGGAAAAATGCAGACGCCTTCTCCACGACTTGGTTCCAAAAAGTTTCATCGGGCAGAATTCTCTCTACGAACAGATCTTTCTCAGTCCACACTACATAATCACAGTAAGACGCTTGACTAATATATATTTTGGCCTGGACCTGGTAGTAATACTGGTGCGTGCGTTTCAGTTGGAAACAAGTTTGTTTTTTTTTCGAGGAAGAATTCGTCACCATCTACGATGTTTTCGATGGACTCCAAGCAAAAACCTTTCTTGCGGCCTTCAATTCCATCTCTAACGGTTCTACCACGGAGGGAGTACTGGCACTTGATCTCCAGTGCTCCATTCCCGCAACAGTTGCACGTTATTATACCGTCAGGCGATGCTCCTATCCACGGGATTTCAGGATTGATAATAAACCCGCTGTTGGCAACGCTAAACATTTGCTGGTGGGGATGGTATATGTTGACGTAATCTTGGAGGGCTCTTTTTTCATTCTTCCTTCCATACTCTGTAGCTGGAGAAGAAAAAGAATTTGTTTTAGAGGAGCAAATTATATTTAGCAGACTCATAGATGGTTGATACACGTCAGTAACGCAGGCTTGTTTTAACCTAGAAGCAGTTATTCTTCCAAGTCTGTGGTGAAACCAGAACTTGTCGTTTGCCTGCAGACGGGTAGCTGCCTCAAGGGCTTTCGATTGTGTATCACTGCAAGTAATACTGATTCCTGTACAGAACTGATGAAGTTCTTCAAACGTATTAAAGTTTCTTTTTGGTGGCAGTGACAGCAGCTGCGGAAGGTTGTCATCAAGCGAAGTTGGGACCATCCTGCTGGAGTAACCCTCTATCAAGATAAAGACTACAGGTTTTTTTCCCTTGCTCCACAACATCTGAAGAAACTCCTTCTTCTCCTCTTCAGTCGGTGGCTTTGCAGTAACCCATTGTTTCACTTTGATCGTCCCGTCTCGTACAGCAGACTCGGAGTCCTCAAGTTTTCGCTTTCTCGAGTCAGGTGATACAAAATCAAACTCCTACTTAAAAGAGAGAAACGTGAAATAAGCAATAGTAAGCAATAGACACTACACAGTTTTTCACTGTAAACTAAATGGCTGAAATAACTGGAAACATGCAGTGACTAACGTTTACGATTAACTGCGTCAGAATTATAGGAGTTGTGTGGCAACAGAATTTAATCTCAGCAAAGTCAGAATGAAACCTGTCATTTGGAAGTGGGATGTACATTTGAGCAATAAACAATTATGTAAGCAACGTTACCTTAATTGGTCGTGGCTTAAGACCTTCTTTATTTTTGCCGGGATCGAGCCAATCTGCTCTGACGCCAGTACAGGTAACCGGCACGGTATTCCGCTTCTCATATTCGAGCTTGAATAAAACTGCACCGATGTGCGAACAGGCTTCACCTCAGCAGGTGTGCCGACATGACGGTTTCCTCATGTGCGATGAACCAGGGCAGCAGGTACGGGCTGTCGAGGCATTGTGAGTGCTTCATCTGTAATATTTAGAAGACTTAGTACTAAAAAGGCAACACTTTTGTTTAAGCTTACCTTGCTAAGGACAACGCTTATGTTTCCGCTGCTTTATACACCAGTATCTCGTACACGAACCGAGACACCCTTTAGTTGTATGAGTCTAGCGATTTATAAGACTATCTGGGTGTACGTGTAATAGCTCGTCCGGCAAACGAGAAATGATAAGATGTTGAACTTGTTTATGGCCGGGAACACTGCGATATCAGTAAAAAAAAACTCTCCTGCCGCGATTACATAAGGATCCCGCCCAATACATTTAATTTTATCAACATATTTTACAAGAACCTGATCTTCCAGGGTTTTGGCATAGCTAGATAATTCTGTGGAACACATATTTTCACATTACAAGGACTCCCTAAAATCACAGACATTAAAAAAAGAAAAGTGGCATAGATATTCGACTGAGTTGAGCGGCCATTGTTGTTGTTATCCTACCAGCAATTTTTTACAACTTGGCAACAGTGGGACACGTGATCTCGTGAAAACACCCTATAGGACTTTAAATATGATCTGAGCTCACATCTTAAAATAACACTGTTATCCCAAAGGTCCTAAAATTTTCTCGGTCCAAGTCCGGTTTTTTAAAGCGACGTCCGGAATTTTAAGTCAACGTCTGGAATTTTAAGTCAACGTCCAGTTTTTTAGAGTAACGTCCGGAATTTAAAGTCAACGTCCGGAATTTTAAGCCAACGTCCGGAATTTAAAGTCAACGTCCAGTTTTTTAGAGTAACGTCCGGAATTTTACACTGACGTCCGGAGTTGAAGCTTTAACGTCCGGAATCTAAAACAGATGTCCGGTTCCTTAAAACGACGTCCGATATTTTAAATTAACGTCCGAAATGAAAAACTGACGTCCTGAATTTAAAACTGACGTCCCAAAAGGACGGGTCCGATTTTTGAAAACAACGTCCGACCAACCCGAAGGTCCGGTTTGGGAAAATGAAGTCCTGAATTTAAGACTGAGTTCCAAATTTTGAAGAAGATGTCCGGTAAAGACAAGGTTCCATTAATGAACGGAGTGCCGAATTCAAACTGAAGTCCCGAATTTAGAAACGACATCCGGAATGTTAAATGACGTCTGGTTTTTAATGTAAGGTCCCACATTTCACACCGAGACCCAGAATCTTAAGCTGATCTCCGATTTTTTTACATTACACATTATCAATAATATAAATTTTAATTTACTAGCTAATTAATGCTAATTAAGGACTTAATTGGGGCGAATTTTGTAATTAACTTGGTAATTTGGCAATTTTCATTCCTTATAATAGCATAGAGTGAGACAGAATACGAAGATGGTCGCATTTCTTTCATAACAAATGACATTCCTGTAAAGTTTTTTAAACATATTAAGCTTTATTATGGTCTAATCATGGAGGTCCGATAAACGAGGGGTCCAATAGGAGACGTCATATGAAAGAGAGGTTCGGTGCTACTAAAAAGAAATTAAGGTGGTCTGGGACCACCTGAACAATAGCCTGAACACCACCTGAAAGAACACAGTTAAGAAGCAGAAAATGTCATTCCATCTATTAAATATGGATAATTTTGCGTAGCAAGGTGGTGAAGTGGATAAAGGTCTCACCTACGAAGCAAAGGATTCCAGGTTCGAGTTCGTTCGGAAGGAAAAACGAGTTGCTTTCTCCAATGGAGAAGGAAAGTTTATGTTGAATCTCCAACCAATCGAATCTTTTTTTTATTGGGGAAAATGACGTCCAATAAAGGACATCCCATTTTAAAGTAAGGTCCTATTAAGGTGAGGTCCGCCGCTAAATTGACGTCCCAAACGGGTTGGGGCCCGGATTTTTAAACCGATGTCCAGAATTTTAACGTGACGTCCGGATTTTTAACGTAACGTCCCGAAATTTATCGTGACGTCCAGAATTTTATCAAGACGTCCAGTTTTTTAACATGACGTCCGGTTTCTAAACCTGACGTCCGGTTTCTAAGCCTGACGTCCGGTTTCTTACAGTGAGGTCCTGAAAAACGTCGGACCGCGGTTAAGGCCAGAAACAGGACCTTTCGGATAACAGTGAAGCATACGCATAAAAGCATACAGGCATTACGACAACAAGTAGTGTAGATGAAAAGCAATATTCCAGCACTAATTTACTTTGGCGCTATAGGAGTGTGGGTGATACTATTTGCTTCACACTCGCACCAAGTTGAAGAATACAACTGCCACGTGGAGCGAGTTTCAGTTCTTCTTGCACCCAGGTTTGGCCATCTCTTCTCTAATAGGAAAACTAAAATAAATGCAACCGAGAGGCAACAGTAAAGCTACTGAAATGACATACACTGCTGTAGCAATGAAAAATCCAAGATATCCGCTGAAGAGACTTTCTTCGGTGTCCATTATCAACGGTATCAATATAATAATAATAATAAATAATTCTAGAACAGTTCCGCTGAGTAGATTGTGAACTTCTGAACCTTGTCCTTCCGAGCAGAGTTTCTTAACAGGTTTTTTTTTTGTTCGCGAAAGTATTTTACAGCTATTATCTTCGTGACCTCCCCCCCCCTCTCTCTCCATGTCTTCAAATTGCAAGCTGAAATGATAGCGGAAACCGACAATAATATGTAAATTTGTTCACGGGTTATATTTAGGAAATAATTTTTTTCACTACAATAATTTCCAGTAAAGAATTTCCTGGAACATCCTTCTGAATTCTTTATGGCTTAACGCAATTCGACAAAAAATGAATTTTATTTCTCGTCACATTTCCATGAGTGTCCAAGGACTGTAAAAAGGCCATTGTTCAGCGATTGTTGCTGATGACCATTCTGGTTGATGCTGCCGCTTGACAACATGTATAACATGAAGATTGCACCTGACGTTTAAGAGTATGTGTTTGCACGAAGCTGTGTTTTAAGGGTAATCAGGCGTGCATATAAACAATTAGTTTGGGTACTGAAATGTCCTTTCCCAAAGCAAAGACGCATACTGAGGAACGACATGATATATTAAATTACAAAACGGGAATATGAACTACATGTTAATCAGTAACGGGAAAAAGAAATTTAATTCTTCCTTATTTTATTTTAAGATGCAAATCAAATATGTGACATAATTATGAAATATGTGACAATATTTAGGGATACCTTCTAGCTAACTAGTATGGAACTCGCAGTTGAAGACAGAATGACGTAAGATATACACATGCTATAAAAATAATTTGACCGTGGGTGACCGAGAACCCTCAGAACTTGTTCGTCATCTCTGGCTTTTTTATTTGTTCTCTTGGTTGACAGAAAAACTCCACCGCCTCCTTCTTAATGAAAGGACTACTGCAGACACAAAACAATAGAATGATCATAGATGAGGTTACGTAGCAGGATAATGCGAGGATATAATATCTAACAAATTGGCCCTATGGGTCGTAGGCGATGGGTACAAGGTGTAAGAGAACCGGAACCGCTAAAGACGGGATGAGTATAACAAAGCGAAAAAATAAAGATCCTTTAAGTGTCAGTAAGTTTCGTAAGTTCTTCGTAGCAGTAGTACATTCTAAAAAGAAATTTGTAGAAGCTAATTCATAATACCTTGGTACGTAAAACTTACCCTTATCCTAGAATGGCGAAAAATTATGCCAATTAAACAGGAATCTGTGACAGCTGGAATTAGGAGTATTGAAAGAATGTAACTGTACCTGTTCTCTTTAAATCGCCGTCCATGCCGAAGACCTTAAAGTTGCCCATGCAAAGTCTTGAAAAAGAAATTTCGTTGAACAAACAAACAGCCGGACCAAGTGTTACCCGAAATGCCTGGACAAACCAAGATAGAGTAAAATAAAATGGCATCTCCAAAAAATCTAGTGAAATAAGATTTCTGACAACTTCATTTGACTGGTAACGAAAATTAAACGAAAAAACGAGGCAAATAATTGTGAAAAAGTTATCAATATCATCTTTTTCATATGTGATCGTTACAATAACAGCAGGTGAAACTTTCTTATGGTTGGTTTTAATCCAGAGGCTCAAGTGTGGATGGTAAATGTAGCAGTATCGTAGGACAAGGACTGATGCTAATCCAAAGTGCACGTAGCTTCCACAAAAAATTAGAGATTTGTGCGATACTAAGCAGATTGCTGTAATGTTGATTCCTTCGTTGAACCATGCCACAGCACGAATTAGAATGCAGACCTGGACAAATACTGAACTGAACTACTAATTATTCTTCAGACTTGTGAACGTATTTTTTTACCTCAGAAATAACTGTTCGAAGGACTCCAAAGTTGTAAAAAAACGATAGTGTAATTGATGATTGTTCTATCCGTTTTAAATGTAGCATTGAAAGCTCCAATGGAAGAAAGTAGAGTCAGCGGAACAGACAAAAGTAATACTATAATCGAAGTGACTGTCAAAGGTATATTAGGGATCTCTGCCCCTTGTCAGCGTCAACAGTTTGGTTTAAATCATCAAAGAGGACCAAAGTCAAACTGAAATCTGACGAGTTATGTTGCTTGTTTATATCAGATCGCAAAAATAGTAGCACACAGTATTTTCGTTAACGCTGTCAACGTTTGAATGGAAATTCAAAACGACCGCTCGTCCTTTTTTAAGTAAGAAAGGCTTAACGGTAGCATAGTGCGCGTTAAGGAGAATCGGGAGTGGCACTTGAACAAAAAATTCGCAAAAACAACATAACTAAGAAAAATAGAGTTGATGTTTAAATCAAATTGTGACATTTGGTTGCAATAACTATACTGCATATGCTTCAAAAAGCATACCGAGTCGAATAATGGAATCTAATTTTTCATAATTAACAGCAGGAAAGATTTGTTCCTAGCGACAGAAGAGCGCGAGGTTTTAGTGATTCGCGGTCGTGAAGCAAAAATTAAAGCGGCATGCAAGTCCCAAAAAACAGAAAAGCGCGGGAATAGAGCAGAATTTATAGTAAACACAAAAAAATCAACGGAAAAAATAATTTTCGATAACTCATTTGATTCCACAAAGGATAGTTGTTGAACTGATTATTGACTACAACAAATTGTTGTTACTTAAATTAGATAATCAATTTTTTACGTACATTAAATTCAGGAGAGTAGGTATTATAGTTACATTTTATTCAATAATTAAAAACTAGTTTTAGTTTGAAACTAAATCAATGTGAAAAGGAATTACGAAACACAGCACTCAAAACCAGCAGATGAGGAAAATCAAGTAAACAGCAAGTGTTGGCAAACTTTTTAAAATGTATATTATTTGGGCAAAATTTTGATGCAACTTCAATGACCACAAATTTGCATTTTTAATTTATTTTTGTGGCCCAAAAAATTTTAACATCCTCACTTCGATTCTACGCTTGAACGTGAACTGGGGTTTATTTCATTAACAAGATAATATAAATTTATATTATGTATTATACATGTATTTATACATGTTTCGCAGAACACTTTTGTAACGTAAAAGTTTTATGTAGTTTTGAACTGAAAAAAACAGAGCACTGAGGAATTAGAGAACTTAAACATGAAATAAAATTGTACATTTTGAATTAAGAAATGCAAGTCTTCAGAAGTACAGTCTTTCGAAGGGGCTCCAAACTCCAATGAACAATGTAACAAGATTATTCGATAACTGATTTACAGGGGAAATATGCGATAACACTTGGATGAAAAGGAGATAACTGATTGATATTTATATGATTACAATACCTAAGTGTGCGAATAATATTTGATATTTTGGATCCCTTGACTGTTTTCCTGTAAGACTACTTGAAGGTTATAGTATATCAATAAGAATTTATAGAAATATGGGCAAGTAATTTAAAGTTAAATGAATTAAGTACTTAGGATCTATTTATCAACTAGTATGGCCCTCT
Organism: Eulimnadia texana; assembly: GCA_002872375.1. Lineage (NCBI taxonomy): Eukaryota > Metazoa > Arthropoda > Branchiopoda > Diplostraca > Limnadiidae > Eulimnadia > Eulimnadia texana. Next base: position 725,504 of record NKDA01000011.1, read on the forward strand.
AGTGTCTCCTATGTTGGGGGTTAAAAGGAAACTTTTATTACTATCTATATCTCCTACTTTTTCTCCCCCCGCGAGATACTGGGGCCACAGCAAATAGACAACGTCCAAAACGACTGTTCATACATCTGCAAACATTTGCAAGGTCACAGACCAAAGGCCAGAAAGTCGTCAAGTTCAGAGGGTGCGGGAAACACACAACGCATTTCCTCCTCGTACTCACACACGCATGGGCTACGCTTAAAGGGCTTTTCGGTTTCTTTGAAAAATTCCGATCAAATTATGTTCATTTCCGAACGACCCGACATGAGCGAGATTCGGGCAGTTCTACCGGTAGAAATCAGAGCAAAGTTTTGCCTCGTACAAGTTCCTGACAAACTGGTTGCTGCACACGTTCCCCCGCTCGCGTTCCCCACGTATAACGCTATAACTAGCATAATAAACAGTTTTTCACTTTATTTCTTTCTGTTTTGATTATTATTTCATTCGTGTTATATTAATTACGTGGAAGAATTCACAAAATGTGTATATTTTATGTCGTAATTTGCAACGAGGGATTAAATTGCACTTTTAGCTAGTTGCTTCAAGGTGCAAACCAACATAGCTCAGGATTCTGAAAGGATGCTTATTTCGTTTTTTTTAAAGTTAAATAGGCCCAAAGTAGCACACAAGATTACGTTTAGTATCGCGCTAACACAAGATATACTCAGGACCCTTGAAGGACGCTCCGATTAGCATCAAACTTACATACTATTCCTCGTAGCTTTTGTACCTCTTTTAGTCAGGATACCTTCAGGGATCCTGCTCAGCACCGTATTCAGCTTCAGGACTCTTGTCAGGACCTTTGAGGACTCCTAGTCTTACCATTGATTCGTTTGAAAATTTCAAGCGGCAGGCTACGTTCAGGTATGTTTCAGGATATTCAGGATATAGGGAGTATGCCATCCTGGTTTTTTTGAGCTCCTGAATTTTCTATCGGTTTTGCTACAGTGCCTCGGTTGGAGATCAAGACTGTTCCTCCTTGTGCGTCTCTATGTGTTCTTCCCTCATCCTGGGCTTCTGAAAAGAACCCAGGGTGTAAGTGTTTCACCTTATAGAGTTTACAGTTTCTTAGTATGGATGGTGTCCCCATAGTGATACAGCTACGCCCGACTGAAGATACGCATCGCTGTCAACCATTATTCTCGTTTTGTGATACCAGAAACCCGAAAGGGTGAGATAGAGTGGGACATACGTCAGTCAGGGGAGATCACGCTCGTACGCGTTCAGGTGTGTTTTGAACATCTTGTCATAACCATAGGTACCTAAAAGAAATGACACGGATCATTTTGCTTTGAAAAAAAAATAGAAAACTTGACAATTTTATTTGTGTTAAAACAGGACAGTAGTGATTTCTTTTTTCACCAAATATTACACTTGATTTAGCTAAGTCCAAACTTGTTCCTAGTACGGGGTCAAGAACAGTAGAAAACCCACCGAGTTAGTAGTGCAAGAAAATTTGAAATTCAGTTTCCTATCCTACAAATTAGTTTAACTACTGTCCGGAGGCGGCGATTGTGTCGCACACAAGCAAAGGCTCTACTGCAGTACTGTAAAGTTTTGTGTTCCCCTTGTTAGCACTTGCATGATTTCACCACTCAGTGCACTCGCAAATGGACGAACACATTTCCTTACTTGATTCTAAGGTTAGTTATATCTTTCACTTTCACATTTACTGAATAAATAACAAATCAATGTGAATTTTCAGAATGCGAAAGAAAAAAGTGAGAGAAATAGTTTGTGGCAGGCCTCTTTCAACTTCTCCAATGCATTGCTTGGACGCGGTTGTGTTGGTAAAATTGATCGTCTACCTTTCACTTGCTAACGAGAAGTTTGTTCATGCGACATTATTTCACAGGAATGGCGTACGTTTTACATCAGGCCGGAGTTTTACTCGGCTTAATCATTATAATGATAGTCGCCATATTAGCTGATTTCTCCTCTCTTATGTTGGTGAAATGTTTACGCTACACCGCCGGCAGCTCCTATTCGGATGTCATGCAGGCTACTTTTGGAAGATCCGGCCAAGTTCTACTCTCCGTGTTGCAGTTCCTGTACCCTTTTATTGGTGAATTTGACTTTTTATTACGTACTTGGAAAGATAGGACGAGACTTCGTTACCTTCTTTTTAATGTTTTTAAGCGATGGTCAGTTCTGATGTCATTGTGGGCGACAACGTGACGAAGGTATTGCGTTACTACACTAGCACCGCAGCGGATGGTGTGTCGATTCGTCGCACGTGGATTATCCTTCTTGTGAGTGTCGCACTCCTCTTCCCACTGACGCTGTACAAAAGAATAGGGAAACTCAGCAAGATTTCATTGCTCTCCCTTGCCTTGACAGGCGCCATCTTGGTGATCCTCTCTGTTAGAGCCTTCACTCTTGGACCTTCAATGTAAAATCGTAACTTCTGTTTTTGAAAAAGAGATTAGCTTGGTCAACTAACTGCTAGACTTATTGACCATGACTTACAACCAACTGGTCAACGTACTAACTAGTTAGCTAATTACTAGCTTACTAAATAACCAACGGACTAGTTACATTGGTTCATTTAACTGATTACCATACTAGCTAAGAACTACTAGCATCGATAAAACAAAAAAATAGTCAGTAAAATTTTTTTTCTCCGTAGTCCCATAACTAAAGATGCATGGCGCCTTGCCAGTTCTGGAGCAGTTGAAGCCTTTACCGTTTGCACTACTGGTAGTTTTCACTGTCTTTTCGTCAAACTGACTTCAGAAATCATTCATTGTTTTATAGCTTTCATGTGTCATCACAGTACCTTCTTACTCTATCACTCCCTTCATCAACCGAACGAAGAGAAATGGCGTCAACTAACGCACGCTTCTGTTTTAGTATCGGCAGTAGTTCAGCTACTTTACGCGGGGGTTGGCTATGCAACGTTTACCGAATACGTTCAAGGTACCAAGACGTAAGTTCTTACTTTTCCGTAGCTAAAATCCTGCGTTGGTTTCACAGGTGATCTATTAGAGAACTATTGCAGCTGGGATCATTTGATGAACGTAGCCCGGATCCTCTTTTGCTTTACGGTTGTGTTCACGTATCCAATCGATTGCCTGGTTGCTCGAGATGTCATTCTAAACGCGTTTCGCGGCGACGGTACCGACGATGATGAAGGATTGGCCTATGATAGAAAGCGGATACTAATTACTCTCCTTCTCGTACTCGCTACCTGCTTTACGTCATTTGCTACTGACTGCCTGGGTATCGTCCTTCAGTTCAATGTAAGTAGTGTTAATATCCACCTAAGCTTATCCTGGCATTTGCAGGAGTAGCAGCAATAGCAGTCATGAACTAGTAATAAGGGTTGAAGGAGTAGTAGTAAGCGAAAAGCATCATTTATTGTTAATACTTTTTGCTAACAGGGTATTCTCACAGCAATACCATTGGCTTTTATGCTTCCAGCAGCTTGCTACCTTCGCCTGGAACCTTCTCCAGTACTTTCTCTGAATAAACTGCCAGCGTTAGTCCTCTTAGTGTTTGCAAGCATTACAGTAGTTTCTGCTCTTTCATTGACTTTGATTTTCTGGCAAGAGAATTTCTCCTGCAGTCACGGTTCGGAAATGTTTTACTGCAACACTAAAACTATGAATGCTAACAGCACCACCACCGGCGTATCTTGAAACGTTGTATCTTAAACGCATGAAGCTGTCATTGTTAAAAGTTTATTTCTTACATGTTTTTGTTTTGAATGTTGTTTATGTAGTTTTTAAGAGATGCTTCATGTTCCGTGTGAAATGTTGCTAAATAAACGAATGCTTGTGCTGTGTTATAAATTACAAAACTTGAATAATGAAAATAATTGCTATGATATTAAACAGAATTTGTATTGAGAAATAAGTTAGTTCACTTCCGAATCTGGTTCTGGAAAGTCACAAGTGAATACGTAAACAGAGGACTGAAATTATTCCAACTCAAATGTAGACAAGAAACGTTAGTCAACAAGTGGAAAATGAAATTTTAATTGTACCAAATTTCAGTGTAAGACAACGATGTAAGACAAAGTGACAGTTAAAAACAACATGAAGTAAGGTAAACACACTACAAATAGTGATTTTGGGTAAACGAAAAACTCTTAGTACTTGTTCGTCTCTGGCTTTATCGTTTGCTCTCTTGGTTGACAGAAAAACTCCGTCGCCTCTTTCTTAATAAACGGGCTGCTGCAGATGCAAAACAAGGGAATGATTATCGATACGGAAATGTAGCAGGACAAAGCAAAGATATGGTATCGAATGTACTGGCCGAACGGATCGTACGCGATTGGTACCAGCCGAAGGAGAGTTACAATCGTAAAGGGAGGGATGAGTGCTGCTATATGACAAAATATGGATCCTTTAAGCGTTAGCAAATTACGCAGGTTCTTCGTAGTAGTGTTAAGGTTTCCAATCTAAAAAATAGATTCCGTTAAAAGCTGTAATGAAGACTACGTTATGTCCATGCTGTACCTTAATCTTAGAATGGCGGAAAATTCTCCCAATTAAGTAAAAATCTAAAACTGCGGAAGCCAGGAATATTAGAATGATATAGACGTAATCATTACTTGTGGGGTTGTCTTGGCTAGGTTCTTGGAAGTTTCCCATGCAGAGTCTTGATACAGAATTCTTGTTGAACAGGCTATCAGTGAGGTAAAGTGTTATCGAAATACCTGGTCGAACGATAGTAAGAGTTACTGTATATAGAAATTTAAGTGATCAGCAATTGCTTACTTGTTATCGTGACGATAATAGTGGTTGAAACTTTCTTAGGGTTGGTTTTAATCCAGAGGCTCAAGTGCGGATGGTAAATGTAGCAGTACCGAATGCCAAGGACTGATGTTAATCCAAATTGCACGCAGCTTCCACCGAAAACGAGAGACATGTACGATACTAAGCAGACTGCCGTAAGGTTGATTCCTTCGTTAAACCACGCCAGAGCTCGAATTAGAATGCAGATCTGGACAAACATTCGATATACCAATTATTCTTCACACTTGTGAACGTCTTTTGTTACCTGTGATATAACTGTTTGAAGAACTCCGAAGTTGTAAAACACGATAATGTAATTGATGATTGTTCTCTCCTTTTTAAACGTAGAATTGAAAGCTCCTACGAATGAAAGCAGGGCCAACGGAACAGAAACAAGTAACACTGCAACCGAAGTGACTATTAAAGGGATATTTGGGACCTCTGCCTCCTGTCCAGCGTCAATAGTTTGGTTGACTTCTTCAAAGATTACAAGAGTCAAGTTGAAATCCGACGAGTTATATAGCTGATCCATCTCGAATCGCCAAAATAGTCTCTTCGCTATAATCTCTCGGTTGGAAATGAAGACTGTTCCTCCTCGTGTGTCTCTGGTTTTCTTCCTTCATATTGGGCTACAGAAGAGAACCTAGTGCGCAATTATTCTTCCTTATGGAGTTTGCAGTTTCTTAGTACGGATCGTGTCACCATAGTGATGCAAGTATGCAGTATTATCGCTTCATGATTCCAGAAACCGAAGAGCGAAATGGAGAAGGACATACGCCAGCCACAGGAAGATTACGCTCGTACGGGTTCAGGTGTGTTTGAACGTTAAGCTATAACTATGGATACCTAACGGAGATCACACGGATCATTTTGCTGTAAGGAGCCAGAGAACATGCCATCTTCCATTTCCAAGTTTTGTTCTGTTTGAACTACTTGCAGTTTCCGAAGGCAATCTATCTATTCCATAGAAGAGGAACTCCAATTTAACGGCAACACCCATGTGCTATGTTTTCCTACTGTTAGTTGAATTAGGCTCCGTTAGAGGTTCTGAGTGTAACATCAGTTGTTCAAACTGTAAACTTAGTTTAATTTATGATTTTAATACAAACTGAGTCGTTATATTTATTTTGCACACAAGCGTGGTATTTTCTCGCATCCAGTACTGAAAGTTTCCGCTGGCAGGGCGCTAGTGTCGTATAAGCAAACAAGGTATACGCCCCTACTGTGCAGTTTGGCTTTATCCCTTGTTACAGCACTTGCTTTTAAGATTTGCTGTACTTGCTAATGGATGAACACCTTTGCTTACTTAATCCAAAGGTAATTTCAAATCTTCTCGGTATTAGTTTTAATTATTATTATAAAAAAAGAATGGGAAATTTTTAGATCACGAAAGAAAACAGCACGGGATGTAAATTATGGCAGGCCTCTTTCAACTACTCAAATGCGTTACTCGGGGCTGGATGTGTTGGTAAGTTTTTCTTCGTGTTAATGTTATTATATCTAGTAATTTTGATGTTTATTTCAGGAATGGCGTACGTTTTATACCAGGCTGGGTTTTTACTCGGAATTTTTATAACAATATCCGTGGCCAGTTTTGCTGATTATTCCTCGATTATTTTGGTGAAGTGCTTAAGCTACACAGGCGGTAATTCGTACTCGGGTAACATGCAGGCTGCTTTCGGGATGCCCGGCCAGGTTTTACTATCTCTCCTACAGTCCCTGTACCCGTTTATCGGTGAGTCCAGATAGAAAGATAGATAGGTAATCATCTAAGACTAGTAGTTTAATACTTGTTTCAGTCAACTATAGATTGTGTCTCTCTTTTCAAGCTATGGTTGGTTCGAACGTCATTGTGGGTGATACGCTGACAAAGGTATTGCAGTACTAGGCCAGTTTTGAAGAAGAGAGTTTACCGACTCATCGCAAGTGTGCTATCCTTCTGGTCAGCGTCCTGCTATTCTACCCTCTAACGCTGTACGCGACCGACCGAACTTGCCAAACTCTACAAGGTTTCCATACTGTCTACCGTCCTAACAGTTGCCATCTTGGCGATAATCTCCGTCAGAGCCTTTACATTTGGATCTTGTACTTTTCAAACCGTACTGATGTGTACTTTTCAAACTTTTTACTTACGAACTATTAATTATAGCTGCATGCTACTGAGCACTTACTTAAGAATTGGCTTACTGAATTGCCAATTAACTAACTTTGAACTACTTATACTTATAGTTAGTAGTAAACTTGCCTATTTTTTCGAAGTCCTGTGACCAAAGATGCCTGGAGATTCGTTAATTCTGGAGCAATCGAAGCTATCACCATCTCTTCTTCTGGTAACTTCTAACTACCTTCTATTAAGTGTTAATCTACATTCACTTAAGTAAATGGATAGCTTTCATGTGCCACCACAGCATCCTCTTACTCTACGATTCCTTGTGTCAACCGTGTGAAAAGAAATGGAGTCAGTTGACGCATGTTTCAGTCCTAGCCTCAGCTCTGATTCAACTCGTTTACGCGTGTGTTGGCTATACAACTTTTACTGGATACGTTCAAGGTACCAGAACTCTACAATCTCAATACGAATTTAGAAGTTTGCTACTTAATTTGAAGGAGATTTATTAGAGAGCTATTGTCGCTGGGATCACTTGATGAACGCAGTGCGGATTATCTTTTGTTTTACCATTGTTTTCACGTATCCCATTGATTGTCTGGTGGCCAGAGATGTCGTTCTGAATATTTTTTCCTGTGCTAATATCGGAGATGATGGTGGATCATCCATAGATAAAAAACGCGTGCTGGTTACTCTGATCCTCGTCTTCGCTACCTGCTTCACATCTTTCACTACTGATTGCCTACAAATCGTTCTCCAATTCAATGTAAGTAGTTAGGAAGTAATAGCAAAAGTAGTAGTAGTGTTTCAGCTTACGATTTTTGCTATTTAGGGAATCCTAGCAGCTATACCATTGGCATACATTCTACCAACAGCTTGCTACCTCCGCCTGGAACCTTCTCCATTACTTTCATCAGCTAAACTACCAGTGCTAATCCTTATGATCTTGGCTAGTATTACTGTAGTTTCTGCTTTTATCGTGACTCTTATTTACTGGGAAGATTACGTCTCCTGTAGTCACGGGTCGGATATGTTTTATTGCAACTCGAAAACCGCGGATGCTAACAGTACAACAGTCGTATCTTGAAACCTATTTAAAAATCACTGCTCGTATAGCTTTAACGTTTATTTGTTTGCCGTTTTTGTTTTTCAGTGATTTGTGTTTGTCTGTCATAGGACATTTCGTTTCATCAATACACACGTGGCTTATTAAAATAATAGTAATGATATATATCTCTTCTTATAGTGACTGTATAGCTTTAACGAACGAACACAAAACGACCTTTAGGAAACAAACACTTCTGTAAACAGAATTATCCGAACTTAAGCTTTACTAAGATATATGTTAGTCTGTTTCTGGTTCGTTTGGTGACCGTAACGACCATCTGTGGCATTCAAGCCAGAAGCCCCTGCAGATGGTATTTGGTATGCATGCGGTCAAGACCATCCCCATACCCGTCCGTCATGGTGAATGGTTAAGCATGATAAACCATCGCTATAACCGGCTATTATTAGTTAAATAAATCAAATATTTATTACTATATACTTTCTTAAAGAAATGGGACACGAAATTCTTAGCAACCTTGATAATATAGAATGTTAAAGAAGTGTTACTTTAAATTGCAAACCCACTTATTACAAATATGTAATGTGTTCAATATGCACAATCTAGTCTTATGGAGTCATTCGCCATAAATATTAATCGGTGATATATTTTCATCAATTGAAATTTTATAGGGAGTTTAAAGTATCTTTCGAGGGTATCCTTATTAGGATATGTTTAAGAATCGATAGTTAAGGTGATCGACCATAATCGAGTCATTTTAGGTGCGAGTAGCAATTCTACCTCTTCCGATATTGATGGGTAGTTAAAAAAATGAGCCATTCAAACTATCGATGATAAATTTAATCTAAATTTAAGAATCGATACCTTAAAACGATTGACCATTATCAATGGATATTTGAAAATTGATGGGTTTGATTATCGATAGTTAAAATATTTCTAGGAATCGATAGTTAAGGTGCTGGACCATAATCGAGTCATTGGGTTAAACCTGGGGAAAAGTCCCGTTATTGAAACCGCTCAGACAGGTTGAGGAGTGGTTTGACGTTTGACGTTTCACGTTCCACATCTCCTGTCTAGATATACAAAACTCTACAGTTTTAATTTCTTACAATTTCGTATCAAGCAGCAGGTTTGTAAAAATTATCATCACCATAGACTAAATGAATCAACGTTTTACCAGAATTTCATAAAAAAATTAAAAATAATTCTGAAAACATTAAATAAAGTAGCACAGGTTTAAATGGCCACTGGGGCAGATTCCTTCAAACACTTGGCCGCAGAACTGGTGCGGCGGTCCGAGAAGCTACGCGACATCCTGGCGGTGATCGGTCTTCTGTACGCCGGAAAAGTCGCGGCTCAGACCTCGTACGCCCTACTCGGAGCCCTGCGCGTTTTCCTCTTGTCAAAACTGCGTTCGCAGAGAAACTTGAAAGAGAAGTATGGATCGTGGGCTATCGTCACAGGCTCTACTGACGGGATCGGAAAAGAGTATGCACGCGAACTCGCTCGAGGGGGTTTGAATATTATTTTAGTCAGCCGGACGCTGGAAAAGCTGCAGAGGGTGGCGCAAGAAATCGAGGCCGAGTTCCACGTTGAGACCCAGGTGATCCAAGCAGATTTCGGACAGGGCCGTCAGATCTACGACTCAATTGCGGAACAGATTCGCGGGAAAGATATCGGAATCCTCGGTAAGGCGAAAATTACTACAATTTTATCATTTATAAAAATGAATAATTTTTGTGTAGTAAATAATGTCGGAGTAATGTATGAATATCCAATGGAGCTTCAAGAACTGAGTCCTGACGCTATCTGGCAGCACATTAACATCAACATGGGCTCCGTCACGTTGATGTCTTACCTTGTCCTGCCGCAGATGCTGCGCAAGCGCAAGGGGGCGATTATTAATCTAGCGTCAAGTTCTGCTGTTGGACCGTTGCCTTACATGAACATCTACTCGGCATCAAAGGTTTTGAAACATAATAATCTAATCCATTTCTCAAATTGATTGTCAATTTGAATAGATTTATGTTGATTACTTTTCCCGAGCCCTGGCCCACGAAGTCCGCGGAACGGGGATAACAGTTCAGACTCTCATCCCGTTTTATATCGCCACGAATTTAACAAAGTTCAGTAATTACATCGGACGTCCCAACCCGCTGGTCCCCAATGCTCAGACGTTCGTCAAGAGTTCACTCTCGACTCTGGGAGTGCTCAGCCGAACGACCGGATACTGGACGCACGAACTTCAGGTATGAGACTACGTTTTTGCCTTACATTAACAAATCTAATTTAATATTTCTAAATTTTGAAAACAGTTATGGGGTTGCGAGTCTTGTCCGACATGGCTGTGGATTTACGCAGGCGGGATTTTGCAGCAGATTCTCCGCAAAGACGCCATGAAAATCCGCAAGAGGAACTAACAACTTTCCAAAAAAGACTCAACGATTCATCCAGTTTGATTAAAACTTAATTTTTCTGTTTTATTTTTTTCTACATTCATTGCATTGGCAAAAACAAAAATTCGCACTTAATTTTTTTTTAAAGATAAAAAGTTATAGTTAGTTAAAAATATACTTGATTTAACGTTAATTTTCCGTCCTCTAAATATTATTGCTCAATAAAATAATGTACTCAACAAATATTTTTTGTTTTGCGTAGTTTATTAGAAAACGTTAATCTACATTTACAAATTGATTCGTTAGAAAAGACGCTACTGATTCAGTTGCAGTTTGTGACGTAGATACTTCAACTTGGCCTCAAGACTAGACAGAGGTAGCGAGTTCCACAGGTGGTAGGGAATACCCAGTACTCGATACCCCAATACTTCTAGCTGGCGATGTCGTAGCTGATAAGGGCCGGTAAGATTCCGCGTATGGGTAGTGAACACGTCAGTGGGTATCGCTTGAATCGCTACCCTGCAATCATTAAAAAAATCAAATTTGCTGTATGGGGTATCAGGGTATAAATAAATCTCTCGAATCCTTGGACAAGCAATTGGAGTAGGGCAGACAAAATTAACCCTGTCCACGGATTCGGCAGATTTATAGAATAGTAATTACCTTTGATAACTAACTCCAGACTTTTCGTCTTTTTTTGAGACAGGTCTTCGTTTATCGTCCATTAGAATTTCAAAATCTATTTCAATTATTAATCAATCAATACTATAACTTATTAAACGTAAGTTAGTTAAGTTATACCTATTGGGTGATAATACGGAGTGTAGGTATGGTTCCTGTAGTATTCTTCCCCGTTAAGTACCACGTTCAAGCAGCGAGCGATTTCTGCGTGGAACAGCGTCATCTTGGGCCCATCTAATATTAACAATAAATTGCTATAATTGAAATTAACTTAATTTACAAAAATTATAATCAAATTTACTCATATTCGCCTGTTCACGGCAGTAGTTTTCGTGGAACCACGGGACGTCTGCCTCGGGAAGATCGATGCACACCGCACGGTTAAGTTCCATCAGAGTGCGGCGAACACTTCCAGGATAAGAAGCCTGCAATGGTGTTAACATTAATATTAAAAATTATTAGAAATATGATTTTAGGTATTAGTCAATTACTTTGGAGTAGCAAGCAGCTACTTCTTGGTCGAGCTGGTCGAGGAACGGGACGCTGAAGATGCTCCGTACTAAATCCATGGGCAAGTTTTGGAAGAGGATTAGTCCTAGTGCACTGTGAACTAGGTTTAAACCGGATACTCGATGGCCGTTCCTTTGAATGGAATTACAAAGTAAAAGAAATTAGTAATAGTTGATGACAGACTGTGAAAAGTTATGATGCTAAGCAAACTTTAAAGCGATTGTTTAATTCAACTAAACTATCCAAGTAAATTGGTAATAGTTATACGTACACAGGACTAATAGTAGTAACAGTAGTGAAAGTAGTAGTAATAATAGTAATAATTGTACCGATAGTTGTAGTTAAAGAAGCGATAGCAGGAGTATTAGTAGTACTGGTAGTAGTGGGGAGTAGTTGTAGTAGTAGTAGCGGTAGTCACAGAAGCATTTGTAAGTCACACTAACAACTACAAACAATACCAAATAGTGCTGCTATTAGTCATAACTACTAGAAACTAGGAAGTTAGTACTTGAAATTGAGCTCAGCAATAGTCGTTCTAGTAGTAGTCTAATAATACCAACAATAGCATTTGTAACTGACTAGTAAGAACTAAATTTCAATAACGTTAATGCTTACTAATAGTCACAACTAACAGGAGTTTAGTTCTAAGTTTAACCGAAAACTTTTTTCCTCATATACCAATTAAATAATCTTGTGTCAATTAAATATTCAAGTTAAGTACTTGAAAATGAGTTCAGCAATCTGTGGTAGCACTTTCTCGACCTGCGGCGGAACATAGCCTAGCTCGTAGCAGAGCACCACAAATTTACACGCAATGTAAGCGCTCAGCTGATCAATCCGCCGGCTCAGAAAATCGCCAATGTGATTCATAATTTCCACGTGAAGGACTCGGTTGTGCATCAGCGCCAGCATTAAATCGCGAATATTGCGAAAATTCAGCTGATCCATTTGGACCAGGCACTTGGAGTAAGCCAGTTCGGAGGTGATGCTGGGCGGTTCGCGAACCGAAATCCTCCTCGAGTTCTGGGCTCGCAGCAGAGAAACCGAGTCTATAAGGTATTTGGAACTTTCCAGCAGTTTTTTGGTCCTAAAATGATATTTCATAATTTGCTTTAGTTATCACAGTTTTATCTTAAATATTTTAATACTTTGATTATTATTTTGTAATTATTTTTTTATAATTTTAACGAATTTTAATTCATTTTAATATTTTTCGGATTTATCTACTATTTTATTAAATACAACTATATTTATTCGTACTAATTGTGTTCACTATACTCGTGCTGTTGTATTATAATGACTACAAAATTATTACACTTTTATTTCTAACATTTTTAATTTACGTAATTTCAGTCATTTATACTTCTAATTTTTTAACAATACCTCCGTTCTAGTAACGCTGACATGTTAACAGCCAGTTCGGCGAGGGACTGCGGCATATTCCGATGGAAACTGAAGGCAACCTGTAAACCTCGGGACAAACTTTCCACGTCCTGAGCGTCAAGCTGATTTTCAGTCCGCTGCAAAATTTCAAGGATTTGCAAATAATCTTGCGAATCTCCATACGCCACGACGAAAGCCATGAACTTGCTCAAAACGTGGGCTCGTTCCATGACATCGTAATCGTTCCACGACTGCTCGATCAGACTCAGGAGTCTGCTTTCGAAAACCTTCAACCTGTAATTTAAATTAAAAATGTAAAATTTAGTTATAATCAAATTTAGCTCGATTTAAAACCTGTAGGTTCCTCCCATGTTGTTATTGAAGTACATGTACCAGTGACAACACCTGTACAATAAGCTGCGCTGGCTTTCAGGCTCCTTCACAATATCGAGACAGCGGATGACTGTATGCCAGAACCTGTCAACGAGTTTCATATCGCTGAGTTTCGTTCGCCGAATCAGTCGGTAGAGCGGGCTGAGGTACGGCAGAATTTCCTCCGCTGTCGTGCTGGTCAACACTCTGCGGACAAAACGCTCGACGTGAGTCTTGTGGGAGATGGAGCCCCACTGCGAGATGAACGTCAGTAGCTCGATATGCTCCAGACTCAGTTCCACGTCTTCCAGCATGCGGCAGACTAAACGTTCGGCTTTCTGGATCAGCTGTGTTGGTTCTATTGCTGTTTCGAGTTGCCTATGAATAAAATTATAATTCAACTCAGCCAAACTATTAAAATAAATATGAAGCACTTGATGAGCCAGACGATTTCGATAACAGTGCATTTTTCCACGACGGGCGACTTGTCAACCAGCTGCAGGATTCGCAATGAGGACTTAAAGCAGTCGGGATTTTCCAGCGTCTGCAGGACTCGACTCACTTTCAACAGGGTACGGACCGGAGTCTCGTTATTTATTGTCTCATCCTTTAGTTACAAAAAAATCAGTAAATAATTAATTATTTTATAATAATGATATAAACAAATACGTCAATCATTTTGTTCGTCAGTCGGTTGAACTGCGTGACGGTGTCCTTGTCGAGCAGATGAAGCGTCGAGTTAATGCAGGCGGCAGCTAATTTAAGTTCGTCAGCGTTTGTCACTTGAGACAGCATCCGATGAATCCTGGGTAACGCCTGAGCCAGCAAGAGTCGTCCTGTTCCGTAAAAATCTCTGCAGGCGACGCACCATCGAGAAAGGGCCGACAGCTCAAAGTTAGAAATCCTGGGGAAGGATTCTAAGAGCAGTGGGTAGACTCGCTCATCCCAGGGTTGTACGCCAAATCGTCTCAGAAACAAAATAACGTGCGTCAGGGCATTATCGTCCAGCAGGCTTGCGCTGTTAGTGACGGACTGGACCAAAGTTGCAAACTGAGGATGATTTCGCATTTCCTATTGAAAAAAATAGGTTGGTTTATATTTAACTTGTTTACCAATGTGTTCACTTACTTCTGAATACTCAATCGTCCCTTTGACGAAGCCCTGATAGCTAAAATTTCGCGTATGGTGGCAGTAGGCTTTCTGCAGCTCCCAGAGAGTGGCTAGGGCTTCGGCAGCTTGCTCAGGGGTTATTTTTGCTTCATAACTTTTTACCCAGTCAAAAATTTGCTGTGCGTTAGTCGCCTGACTCAGCGTGCCTATGTGCGGGTCATCAGTATCAGGGTACAGTCTTCCTTTACCCGGTTCAGGGACCGAGAAGAAGTCATCTCCGTCCAGTTCCCCGTCAAACATGACCATGTTCTGGAAACTGGGGTCTCCCACGTCACTTTTTGTTGTCATGTTTTTTACCCCATGAGGTTTAAAGGCGTGAATAAACAAACTGTGATGATGTTGGCACAAAATTATAGTTTTTCGCGATAGCTTTGAGTTGGAGTTATGTAATAAGACGGGAAACAAACGGCTCGATTTATAAAGCGGTCGGTTGAATAACTGATAGGCCCAGTGCAATCCATGGCGCATTGTTGGATTACAATAAAATGCACAAATTTAGAAAAAAAAACAAACTAAACAGTTCAGATTAATTATGAGATTGGCAAGTTATGTAAAGCCAAAACTTTGTTACACGTTTGACATTATTTTTGAATGGACAAAGTGTCGTCTGCTTTGTTTTGATCGGAAAATATCCTGGGGTGCGTTCGTAAATTTCCAAAAAATCATCGACACTTTCTAAATTATCTAAAAAATGATTTGATAGTTTATGCTTACTTATACTGATTGAAATTTAATAATTAATTATTAAGATTGTGCATATTCCTAGGAACGCTGGTTAGAATAGGCTTTCAACTAAGGAATTAATAATTCAAGTTTTCTATAGCATGAGAATTTATACTCATTGCGTAATGAATTTATTACATACATACATGTAATCCAAAAACTTATTTGATGTAAGTGTTACCTTAACATAAGAAAATATAAGTATAATTAATTAACTTTTATCAAGATTACCACAAAACTCTTAAGAATTTCCAGGATTTTACATAATGTTTGCTGTGCTGTGCTGGGGTAACATGGAAAAACCAAGGTTAAAGAGTCAATCCAAATAAAAACAATTTTTTTCAAAAAAAAAACATCCTGCTTAGAATTTCCAGGAATCTAGAAGATTCTAATGATTACTAACTCTATTATTAGTATTATTCTTACTATCCATAAATGTTTATGTGAGTTATTGTTACGTACTTTAATTCTGTAACATGATTATATCTGTGTGGTTTGTTGATACTACTGCTTGTTCACATGCAAGCTTGTATCAACTTCAGAAATATTTACGTTAAGTATAGTGTGCTTGAATAACTATAGTAAGTATTAGATTATCTGTTATCACCATGTTATGATCTCCTAATATCCATATGCCACTCGTCCAGCACAGTGTTATCACGTGTTATCGCCAGTTATCACAAGTTTAGAAGCAAACATCAGATAGCGCGTATTAAGTTACACATGATATGAAAAGTAGTTCAGACTAGACTATTTAAAATCAAAAGTTAACTTATTTACTGGCAGTCTCTTCCCAGAATTCAGATAAGGCTGAACTGATTTCAGTATGAAACTATTTACAATTAAGTTGATTTTACTAGCGACCTTATGGCTGACCCTGGTAACAGGCAGAGCTGATATCACCCAGCGAAGCAAGGAAGGACGACTGGTAATGACCCACGGAAAACTGGTATGCAATTTTTATTGGCATAAAATCTAAACTATTTTAGTTAAAGCCTAAATTCGAGTAAAACAGGGCCGTATATAAGATTTGGGCCGCCCTTAATCGAAAATAGGACCCCTGGTATAAAGTATAGAACATCATTTCGTATTTAGGTTGAAGTGGACGAAGATGGTGAAGCAGAAGAACCGTTAACGCAGCAGCGCCATGTTTTCAGAACGGGTCAGGTTCGGTCTCAAGTTAATCAGTGGCAGCAACAGCAGCAACACGGTGTCATTCAGCAGCAAAACCAGCAACACACTGCCGCTAGACTGGTTCAGCAACTTGCTCAAAACCAGCGTGAATTCCAGCAGTTTTCAGACAAACTGAATCAGCAGCAACAAACCCAGCAGCAGGGAAACCAGCAACACACTGCCGATAGACTGGTTCAGCAACTTAGTCGACAACAGCATGAATATGATAAACTGCTGCAGCAGCAGCAAAGTCAAAGCTTTCAAGAACCCGACGATCTAGTCGAGCAGGACTATCAACAGCAGACGACAATTCAGTCTGAGAACCTGATCCAACAAGGTTCTACTACCAATCTGGTTTCGGAACTCAAGAAACAGTTCCTTGCATTCAAAGAGGAAACTAAAACACTGCATTCTAGCCTTAGCAAAAGCATTTCAGTCTTGGAACAAGACGTTTCTCAATGTCGGGAAGATCTTAAAGTAAGCTCTCAAAACATTTTTACGGAATTCAGTACTTAAGTATGAAAATTCTGGGTGTAAAGGTCGAACAAGAAGAAATCAAGCGCCTGACTGCTTTGATCAAGGCTTTAGACGCCAAACTACGGGCACTTGAGGAAAAAGTTGCGCAAAAAGACTGTCCCAGTTGCGTTGAAGCAATCAAGCTACAACTAACGGTTAGTAATAGATATTACTTTAACTTAAATCCAGTTATTTATGTATATTGACAACAGGGTCTGGTAGAATCGTACCAGTCAACTGTGCCTCAACTAAGTCTAGATGTCTCCGGCTTGCAAGTTCAGGTCCAGACCACTAAAGACGAGCTGCAGAAACACAAGAAAGACTCTCTAGGTATGAATACTTAACTACGTTACTTATTTCTAATTTGATTTATGTGTTGGATCAATCTGAAGGTCTGGTAGAATCGTACCAATCAACTGTGCCTCAGCTGCGTCTAGATGTTTCTAAGCTGCAAGCTCAGATTCAGACCAGTAAAGACGAGCTTGAAAAACACAAAAAAGACACTTTGGGTACGAATTTGCTATTTAATCATATGTAGTGAGTCTAAATAAATTATGTTGTAATTTATTTCTTAAGGCGGATTCAGCAGCCACGCAGAAATCGCTCAGCTGCTGAAACAAACGTCGTCTGCTTTGGCCAACACAGCGCAGAGTTTCAACGCTTCCGCGCAAGTAACTTGTTAAATATCATTCATATTTTAATCACAAACTAATATTAACTTTTTTTTTACATAATTTATAGATTGTTCTGAGATCGCAAAAGATCCAAGAAGAAGCAGCTACGAACGCGAATCAGTGTATTGCTAGACATTCAGAGAAGCTCGTTAAAGAAGGTTAGTATTATGATAATAACTATTAATACTATTGTTAACTACTATTTTGTGTTTTAGATTTTACAACTTCATTGCCACTGAAAAGCGATGCTGAGAGAAGCGAATTTAACAGACTTGCTCGACTGGTCGCAAGCAAAGATGCCTTGAAGATTAGTGCCGGTACGAATGACTACTACTAAATAATATGTTATTGCTAACATAGACACTATCATAACTTGTATTTGAGATGCATTATAGGCCACTGTCCCCGCCAGCTGGGTCACAACAGTAACGCTTTGTGCGCGGAAATCAGGAACAGCTGCTACTGTGTCGTTACTTCCCATCTCGTAAGTACTAAATTAAGATGGGGTACTAACGGGTATCTTACAATACTCTAAGGTAGTAAAGGATCTCTGATTGTGTACTTGGAATGAATAGGCAAACTGGTTCGAAGCTGAGAGATACTGTCGCTGGTTTGGAATGACTCTGGCTACCATCGAGAGCGAGGAAGAAAATGATGCGGTCTACGCATTTGCTAAGAGTCGGGGTAACTGACTAGCTTTCTGAGCAATAGTTGATTCTTCAGCTAATTTCATTCGTGTTTTACTTAGGCGATAACCACTACTGGATCGGAGCAACGGACAGAGGCCACGAGGGCCTGTGGGTCTGGAGCGGAACCGAAACTCTGTTGGGCAGGTACCGAAACTGGGTCAGCAATCAACCGGACAACTGGAAGGGTCAAAATTCCGAAGGCGAGAACTGCATGGAACTGGGTAACGAATTCCGCAATCGCTGGAACGATAGAGCGTGTACCATACAACGAAACTTTATTTGCGAAACCGCTCAAACGGGATCTTCTACTACTGCTACCACGGCTCCGGGACAACTTGTTGGAGGCGTTAAATCTGGAGTTAAATCCTAAAACAAATTTGCAATTATTTTTTGCATTTCTTTGGGTTGTTTTATGTTTTTACTGATGATAAAACTGCGATTTATGTGCTTCTTTACATGGTATAACAGTAGAACACCGAAATGACTTATATAGAGTTCTTTACATGATACCTTTTCTATGTGGTACCACGGTGATACCTACCTTGAGCATGGTAGCGCTACCCTTGAGTAATACAGTGCTTTTATTGCCCTTGAGAGAACCATTATTGTGGTTGTACCGGATTACTATGGATATTGCGTCAGGGCTTATGAAGGAAAAAGTTTGATGACTTAGGTTTACGGGGACGGGAAAAGTTTATGGGATACTATAATCCAAAATTAGTAAGCAGAACCCCAGGGAACTACTATACGGTACAATAGGATTGTAGTAGTAATAGTGTGGTAGTAGTAGTAGTAGTAGTAGAAGCAGTAGTACAAAAACGATTGTTAATCAACCATCTAAATATTTTACCATTCTTCCACATTACTTCATATTTCTAGTTTGCTTATGAGTTGTTGCTATGGAGTATGTTCAAAAAGAAATCATTTGATAGTAGCTCTGGCTGCTGGTTCGTGTAAACATCCGATAACTGTGTATGGAGTTACATATCATCCACCAGTTTTCTGATAGTCTCTTTTTAGCTCCCAGGTAGAGTAATCTAGTTTCAGTATAAATTTGCTGGGAATTCACTAATTCTGTTCTCGACAATACGACTAAAACTTGTCTTTATTTGACACCCAGCAAAGAAATGAAGAACAGTTAACACTGAGTAATGGAAAACTGGCATGCAACTTGCATTAGAACTCTTAAAATCTTCTACTCAGTAACCTTTCTCTTAAAATTTTGTAGTAATCAATAGTTTGTCAAGAAAAGTAGCCCTTAAAGAGAGAAAGAAGTGATCACGAAGTGGTTGGAACCGACTGTGAACGAAATAGAGTCCTTATTATATATTTACTCGATCAGTGATATTATAATTTCGGGATCACTTTTAGTTATACATACTCTGCACAAAAAATATACAGCAATATGAGAAATAGAAATATAAACAAATCAAAAGACTCTTCTCTCATTTCAAATTAATTGGATTTTTAATCTGACGTAGAACTGTCAATTGCCGGCTTTAACGAGGACATGTATGATCACTAGCTGCCCTCTTCGGCGGCATACGTGTGAAACGGACATACGCTACTGGAATGATCTCGGCCATGGAACGCGATTTTTCCCAGATCCTCCGCCACCTACAGTTTGAGTACACATTGTCCGTAGAAAGCATGTCCGTGTGCAGTATGTACTACTTATGAATTAACTATTCGTTGGCAACTGACAGCCCGTTTCATATAGGAATATAGTACAGATGCTGATGTATCATAAATGTCATGAAGGATGTAAGAGAAACCAAGTTTTGCTGAGTTATCCTAACTATGGGGACGCAGTACGTCCACTGCTTTACTGATGATGATGCATTCAATCATAATGGTATTATTTTTATGAACATTAACTATTATTTTGATATTGATTTTTCATTACAGCAGATGGGTTACAGGCTTATAAGATTTATTAACCCGAATACAGAAAGTAATCTTCTAGAATAACACGCGTATGAATGGGACGTCTCGAAACGCCATTTGCAGCACAGCACGCAAGCAGTCGCTATTTATTACCCTGCTGTTAATAGGGTATTGGCAACACAAATATTATCATGCATTTCCATATGGAGAACCTCTCAGAGATGCAATATTCGTAAATGAACAGTCTTCAAAGTAAGACTTAGTACTAAAACTTAAATTAAATAATTTATCGGTTTTGGATTAAATACGATTGATCTAGAGATCTGTCAACACTGTTATCGTATGTTATCATTCGTTCCCAGTGAACCGTGGAAGTCCTGAATATATGAAACAACCAGGAAACCTTAAATATACGACTTGGAGGTTTCCTTATCGAGGCCAGTTTGTAATTTAATTAGTTCTGATTCAGTTGCGACCTAGAACTTACTTTAAGCAAACATTATACTTTACTTACCCGCAAAGGAGTTTTAGTTAAACTTTGGAGCAACACGTCCCAAGTTTAGTTCTGATATCTGCCACTACGTTTCTCTGCTGGGGAGATAAGTACTTTGAACCACGTCGATTCTATCAGGTAATTCAATTAGACGGGTGCTAAATACGTTAGCCTTACATAAGTTTCACTTCTGTTCCCCTGATCAGCTCTCCCATAGGTCCCTGACAGAGACTTTGATCCCAGGCGCGGGATTGAATTTGCTAGTCCCTGAAGCCAAATGTTGTACTGCGAGTTCCTGTAACAGAACTACTTGGACTATTTGTAAATTTTTCACAAATTTATTCTTTAATTACCTTCAGAGAGATAGGGTCTCAGTAATGATTCCTGGAACTGAAGTCCTTGCACTGCTCTTTTGCTCCCTTTCACTCAGCGAGACACATAAGGTTCAATCAATATTGCACTACTCTGAAACTGTAATTGAATCACATGGAAAAGGTACACTAGATGCCCTTCAATCCTTGAATAGAGGTGAATTAAATCAAGTTCTGAGTTTCACAACAATGGAATACTCAATTACAAAACATTACGAGTTTATTCACGATTATTAACAATAGATTTTTTTACAGAGTAACTTTTAAAATGTGATATTCAGAGTTCGAAAGTTTCCGGAGTTCTCCATGAATATCCTTTCCTTAGCAGTCTGTAGAATCGTACAACAGCTCCGATGGCAACCATCTGAAAACAAAATTCAGTAATGATCTGACACAATTTTTTTGGTATGGCAATGTGTTATACGTTGAGGAATAGCTTGAAGAGAAAGGCTGCCACTTCGGCTCGGAAGAGATAATCAAAGCCCTATTTTGTGCGCATAACAAAAAGACGGAGGAGGATGAGCCAAATGGTCTGCTATTATTTGCTGAAAATAAGATTGGAAATTACGCTATTGACGTGGTCTCGAAGCACGTTGGAATAGACGATTGCTATTGCTTCCAAAGACATGGAACCAATAAAGCCCAGAAGCCAGGGTACAATCAGTGCGGCCTTTTCCTTTTTAAAATAAACAAGAAAAGTTAGAAGAAAGAAAGATCTGTACTACACAATGCTTCTACAATGTGTTATCATCACAAGTTACAGAGACTTAATTCTTCAATTTTAAGTTTTTAATTAAAAAATTCCCGCAGGTTTGGGTATTAGCTATGCGCTGCTGTACAAATAGACTGGGAGCTTTAATCAAAGGAGGTTTCAACCAAACGGTAACTCCCACAATCTTCTGAGAAAAAGCGGGAAAAAATGTAAATTTTTGCTAGTGTAATCACAGAATTCCCTTGACGTTCAATTTTGAGAATTAGGAACCAGTGACAAATGAAAAGAAAAATTTAATTCTGACAGCTTTTGTCTCGACTTTTACCAATCGATCGTGTCAAGTTTTAAGTGGAACATTCTGCTGCAACAATCCAAATGGCTAAAAGGCGAAAAGCTTTTACAATCAATTAGGTTTCCAGAGCAACGGCTGAAATTGCCATTTGCCGTAACGTTTACTTAATCTCTGGAAAATCTCATGTAACTGATTTTCTGTATCTTCACTTTGTAGGGAATCTTGGGATTAATTTACTTGATGTACAGCGAAGGTGAGCATCGCCGACAGGCAGAGAACGGACATTTCAGCAACCAGGACCGCAGCGTAGGAAGCCTGGACGCCTGATTCATTCATTCAACAAGTCCGAGAAGAGATCATGCCATTAAATGTTAATAATCTAAAATAGTTAAGGAACTGTACCCCAGTAGACGTCGTCGAGTAACTGAGCCTTCCAACTGGTTACCGCCACCAGGACAAAGTAGCATATCAGTGTCGTTAATGAGGTACACTAAAATTCAAGTAATACTTACTAGTTAACTGAACTAGAATTAGTTAAAGTTTATTGCATATAGAGGTAGTGATGGGCGGCTCTGAACCGTTTTTGAACCGTGGGTACTTCCAGATGAACCGTACCGAACCGGACCTAAACCGTTCATTTTTTCTCATGAACCGCCCATCGCTGTTCTCTTGGGGTGTGGGTTTAATGGATTCACGTTAAAATGAAACATGACGTGAAAGAATCGATTGTGCGTGATGCATAAAACACTTACGTGCGTTATTTAATCATTAAATAAGCGATCAAATCTTTAAAAACAATCAAGAAAACTTGAGGAATTATCATAAATATATATTAAATATTATAAGGATATTATATGTTATACACATTAGTAAATTATATTTACAGTCGTATAGAAAGCGGCCAAGTAAGCAGCTGTTCGCGTGTGTGAGCAGCAGTAATGTGAATCAGGATCGATTGCCTGATTACTGAGCAGTTGGTAATTGCACTGCTCCATGCTCCCTGAAAAACGATCCGAACCTAACAGGAGCTGTCCAAACACTAACAAGATTCCCCCTTGAGCGAACACACCACAGCAACACCGACGCCCCTTGAAACACCCAAGTTTCGCTCACATTTTTCCCCTTATAATAAGCGCAGGCGCATCTTTTTCCCTCTCGCCCTTCATTCCATAATACGTATCCACTAAACAACCGCCGATGTATCCGTTTTATGAGCAACCGTTTACAGCATTCTGACAGCGACACGCTCCCCTTTTTAAATTAGGGAGTTGCGTTACGCGTAAAAATGTTCTTGAGAGGATTCTAACCATCATTCCAACTGTAGTTTTGGTAGTTTGTCGATAAACTGTAACTTGTATTACTAGCAGAACTGTATCACACTTACCCAGCTACTACATAAATCTATCCTAGCACTATATCCGAGACAGACTACGCAGTGAGCTAGAAGGTCCGATTTCTACCTTACGCTGCTTGGTATACTTGGAACGATAAGTTAACAGACTCTTCAAGTTCATGTTCGTGCATACTGAGTAGACTTGAGAGTTTAGTCTTGAGTAAAGCTTGCGGAAGATAAGGCACGAAATTCCAAGTTCTTGGATTCGAAGAGTCAACCTTAGATCTCATTAAACTTTCGCTCCAGAAGTTTGCAAAAAAGTTAACTGTTACCTCTCATCTCATTAAAGAGCGCAAGGATCAAGAATCTATCTCAAATGGGCTGTATGCTAAAAGAAGCACCGCCATCTTGAAGCCCAAGATGGCGGCTGTCCGTAAGTTACTTACGGAACAAAAACTTTTTGTCGTCTGCTAGGGTATTAGGTTTTTACTGCAAAGAAGCTCTCTGAACTTGACTTGATGAAGACTTTGAAAAGGGACTAAACGAATTTGGAAAGCCATTAACGAATCACCATTGTGTAGAACTACAGAAGTTCGGCCATGACTGAGCCTTGAACCTTTTTTTTCCCTTTTGGTGAAAGAAATCATATTACGGTAAACAAATAAATCAAAGTGAACTAAAGAAACCCATTAGTGAAAAAGTTAACTCCCTTTTCAGTGTCGTTCCCGATGGAAGAAGAACGAGGATTACAACTTGTCAAGGATTCGCAAACAGGAATTATCTCACAAATCGAGATAAACTAAACAGAGTTCTGGTTTTCATAAGCTGAGTTCAGACTACTTTCAAAGTTGGCTGTTTTGTTCACGGCTCGACTGACGGCTTACCGTGTTATTGTTTTCTTAAGAAAGCCCGAATTTCTATGGTGATAATCCCGACCTCCGTGGTGACACCAGAGGATACATAAACATGCCACAGGATTTACCCATAAGTCTTCTTACCTCCGAAAAGCTCTACACTGTCACCATTTATTACAAAAACAAAGACCACACCGGTTCAATAACGGTTCACAGATCTTAAAAATAGTCCTTCGGTTCACAGTTCAGCTTGCAAGAAGGTACGAGCCATTCGGGAAACGGTTCAAGGTTTCACTAAGCCTGTTCTTGAGAGTAGCAATCCCTTCTGAGCCCTACAATCAAACTATCGATTATTGCCCCATATGTATGTATGTGGTGAACCGTCTGCTTGCTTTTTTGTACTTTACGGAGTAAACATCAGACACTTGTGTTTGCAGAATTCCCTATAATTTTTTCTCATGACGATAAAATTTCTCCTCTTTTTGCGAGGATTTTTTATTTCCCAGGACAAGCGGAGCGTGGCGTCTTGTCTCTTACCTCCAAAATGGCGACTGTTTGAGAAATTATTACAAGTGCAATCCCCTGAGTAAACGTTGAGAGAAAACACGGTTTCATTTCTGAGCGAACACCATTTGCAAAAAAAACACTTTCACCAAACCTCTTTTTTATTAACTTTAATATATACTTTGGATGTATTTACGCATTTGATCAAAACTAATGAAGGTTTCCGAATCAGATGTTGTGTGTGGAACATAAACCACAGAACGGCAAGACAGTGTGGTCGTGATGGGTTGCTGATTAAGCACCTTTTCAAATGACAACATGACTTTCTGGCTTAGTGCTGCTCTTTCTAATTAAAAGTCCCTGTTGTTTCACATGTAATGAATTCATTAAGACAAACATCTCTGGGTATGTGTTATTGCAAGGGCAGACGTCTTTTCCGGGACCACAAGACAGTCCAAATCCCCAAGTTGCAATCAAATTTCCTTCTCCTTATTTTTGAAACTTTTCTTTTGGTGGCTAATTGAAGTGCCACTGGGCTACGATATATAACGAGATGTGCGCCTCCGTCATTTTCGTCGACACAGTTTTCCCACTTGCAACTAAACCCAAATCGAAATTTCGCCTCCAGTTCCCTTCGCTCCCATATGAACTCTTCGAATTTGTGACGACCACCGCACACTTAATTTTTACTTAATTAAATATTTAATGGAACTAAATGTCAGCTTATTTAATAAAGATTAGAATGTAATTAAAAATAATCTTTAGTTAAGTATAGCAAGTTTAAACTGGATTACCCAACTTCAGCCACTTAAATGATTTGGCTGATGCTTTAGGCTTGCTTTGCAACACCCACCATAAATCTATTTTTCGTAATATTCAAATTTGTTTAATGCATTTTATTAGTTCCACATTAGTCTAAAGAACAGAATTGTCAAAAATTTCAAAATTAGATAAGCAGAGTTCATTTGAGCGAAATTTGCAACACGGTAAGTGCTATTGTTTTGTCCGGCAAAGAGAACATTATAAAATCGTTACGAAGTTTTTCTTTTGGAATCACAAATCTTTTCTCTCGCTACGATTGCACAGCAGTATGAATTATAGAAACGATTCCAGAGATTTAAAGTCATCGAAGCGACATGTATAAAAGTTTCAAGACGCTTTTAGCAACTTTAGATACACGACATCAACTTTGTGAGTTACTGACTGTCAGTCTGAGTTAATCCGCTATTTTCTCCAGCTGTAAAACGACTTACTTCAAGGATTTCTGGCTACGTAAAATGAAAAACATTAATAGTAACCATCACATTAATAGAAAGAAACAAATGATAACATAGATAAATATTCAAAGTTACTAACTGTGACGATTTTTGCTTTCCACCAAACTTTTATTTACAAATTTAGAACTTCAAATTTAATACCATTCTATATATTTGCGTATTCCGTATAGAATGTTATTAAAAAGAATTTTTTTAATTAATAAATGTAAATACGGTGGGAGTCTGAACAGAGTCACCTCATTCAAGAAACCATCAAACACAGCCCATAAGAACTTAATGACATTTTCTACGCTGGAATAATTACTTTCAATCAGAGTCAGACTGGAGTATATACCGAAGATACTCTCTCAAGGGAAACTATAGCCGGGTTGCAGATAACGAACTCTAGGTGAGAAGTGATGATTAGACCTATTTGCTTGGCAGCACGTTAACCCAAAAACCGAAAGGCTCGTAAAATAGTATGTTATAATGTTATTCCTATTCTTTTATTGGGTGGTTTCTCGAGTTGTTATTAGGAAAAAGCCTCGTTTATCTTCATTCTCGGTAAATAGGGTGTCACAATACAGACGTGCACAGGTTTTGTGCATCGGTCTCTTGTAGTTATCCGCATTCAACAGGAAACATATTCTTTTTATCTAGACTTAAATGACCCCAAGAAGCCACCATTGCATCAATAAAGCCTGATAACACAGCTGATAACAGTGACATGCTCAGACATATATGTAAACTTTTCCATATTGATCGTATATATTTCTTACACGTGTAATCTCTAAATATCGATTCCGCGTTTCAGTCGATACGACACTTGATCGATCAAACAAGGTACATAAACTTGTATTACTAAAAATACTGAAATTGAATTCTGCTACCTTTTTTTCTGTTGGTTGGAATATCGAAAATCTCGTGAACCGTGCGAACCGTGTGATTATATGCAAACACAATTTGTTCCGGCCAACGATCTTATCTTCCGGGGCGTCCAACTGCAAAAAAGAAAAAGAAAAAAGAAGAATTACAATAATGCGAAAAAAAGTTTTCTATTTATTATTCAACGAACTTGCAAATACCCAATCCCAAGTACATTTATATTGCTCGATATTGATTCTCAATAGGCCAGCAAAGAGGTTTTTGAAAAGTTCAAAATTGCGCGCGCTTTTTTAAAAGTGGCTGGACAATACCTGCCATTGTCCCGTCTTTCTCAAGAATGAAATAGCCTTATTCAGTACTACTCTTATGAACAGCCCGAACCGTTGAATTGGTTCGCTTTATTCAAAACAGCAGTAAACTGAACTGAGCTGTGAATCTTATTAATACTATTTCATAATTTATGAACTACTGGCTTTTGAACAGAGATGGAGGGATAAAACCGTTTTTTTAGTGAACCGTTGAACTTGAACCGGTTTAGTTGGTTTGAAACCATAAATATCCTTATTTCTACTTCCTTGTGAATAAGAAAAGTAAACTTTAAACAGCACATTATTTCTCAGTATTATCAAGTATTTTCCATTAAATCTAAATAATACGGTAAAAACAAAAGCGTATTAATATTTCAGTAATAACACTTCATAAGTACTATTATTTTATTTATGTGTAAACTTGACATCATTATAATCAAAGCACTGCTATCATTAACATTGCTATTAGTATTATAACATTAAACAGTTCTAAAATCTACCGCTAGATGGCGCTGACTATCAATAATTTATTTCGCCATATAATCTTTACTTATTCAAGTAAACATATTACTAAATGAAATTATCCACTTGAAATTTTAAACTCATTGTATAATATATAATAATAATAATAATATACTAATAGGATAACGTAAGGGTATAAAATATTATCTCCCGAGGGGGGTTCGTGTTGGTTACGTTATGGAAGCTCCATAAAAGGAAGAGTCTGGTGGGGCTTGGCTTCTTCTTCCTCTCTTGTCTTTGCATAACATCTCCCAAAAGGCTTGGGCGTTTTCACTTTTGCTTTCAACAAAGAAATAGTCGATTAACTGCTAGTCGACTTCGTAGTCCGCTACGAAGTCTACTTCAAAGTCGACTTCACAGTAATCAATCTATAATACCCTAGACTGTACCTTAAAGCAAAGCGATTACTTGATAGTCGACTTTGAAGTCGACTTCGAAGTTGACTTGAGAGTTACAATACAAGGTCGTTCAGTGAATACTAAACAACCTTCATAGACAAATGGAGCGCGTATAGATTTCACTTTTTCTATCTTGTTCAAGAATCGTGAACACTTGAGATTCTTACAGATTTAAACCAACCAATAAGGTTCCGTGAATCTTGAAATAAGAATCTTTCGATTCTTAAAAACGTGTGGGTGGTGGCACACGTAATAAAGCTAACACTGTACTAACGAATTTGGGTATATATTGTGTAAGATTCTTAAAGTTTTGAAACAAACAATCAAGTTAGAGGAATTTGGGTAGAATCTTACAAGAATCTTGCAAGAATCTGACCAGTCCGTCATTCCACCTGCTAAGAATATATAAGAATCTTAAAGAATCCTACAGAATCTCGCAAGAATCTTATAAGAATCCGACCAATCCACCATTCTACACTCAAAGAATTTGCAAGAATCCTAAAGAATCTTAAGAATCTTATAATAATCTTGCAACAATCTGACCAGTCCGTCATTCCGCCCTTCGAGAATCTCCAAGAATCCTAAAGAATCTTAACAATCCACAAGAATCTTGTAGGAGTCTGGCAAGAATCTTGCAAGAAACATACCAGTCCCTCCTCCTACCCTCTAAGAATCTCCGAGAATCCTAAAGAATCTTGAGAATCTTTCACGGATCGTGCAAGAATCTCACCATCTGCAGCATCGATGACCCCGTCTGAAAGCAGCAAGCAGCAGGGCGGGCCAATGCGACGTAACGCGATGGCTATTGTAAAAGCCACAAGCCGTTGTGCTTTTCTTTTCATTAGTCGGAAAGCTTCCTTTGTCAACACAAGTCTCGTATTTTTCTTCCCTCCCAATGACATCCTCTCAGTCAAACTCAATTCAACTTTAATTCAAATCTAAATTCCCTGAATTCAAATTTGGCGCCATTTTCAACATACCACAATGCTGTTGGCGCCATTCATTTTGTGTTTCATTCTCGGATTGACATATTCAGGTAATTACAGTACAAATTTACAGTTACTAAAATTATTATAAAATGTATTTAAATTCTAAATTTTAATAGTTTTCAACTATAGCACGGAAATTGTGATACTTTCTCTTGACTTTTACTCAGCGTGTCGTGACCCCGAAAAAATAACTGAATTCAAAATAAAAGAGAAAGCTGATTATAATATATATATATATTTATATTAGAAATATATAATATAATAAGAAGATTTTGAAACCAGTATTTATCATACATGAATCATGGAAAAGCAGCCAAGGTCGTTTACCATATACGGTTGCTCAAGTATTTCACTAACGTTTCGTCTTGGTTCATTTCGCCTTGATCTTAATTGCGCAAATATTTTATCTATTCATCATGAAATTTAGGTTATAAAGTTAAGGTCACTATCATTCATTCATACATTCAGTTTTATAATTTTTTTTTGCAGCGACGATTGGCGATGGACGTACGAGTATAATCAACGGCAATCCAGTGGACCGTAATGATTAATTATTAATTATTATTATTTCATATGAATAATTATCAATAATAAGTTGTTTGTCTGTAGTTTCTCGAGGCACTTGTTTGGTGAATGGTGAAAGTTATGCATCGGAAACGTCGGTCCCGCGTGACCATCCGTGTCATTACTGCATTTGCTATGCCGGCAAAATCGACTGCTTCTGGAAGAAATGCGATAACGTCCCTCAGGGCTGTAACGTCCTAGCCTACGAGGATACGTGCAACCCTTCACTATACGTCTGCGGTAATAAGTTAATTAATTACTGAATTATCATGATTTGTAGTATGCATATATAGTGCCACGTAGGATAAATAGCCAGAGATATGATGGATATAGAGGAGAGACAGATAAATAAACAGTCAGACAGTCAGACAGATTGAGAGAGTGAGAGAGTGAGATAGACAGACAGTCAGACAGACAGATAGGTCTGTAGATAGACAAACAGAGCAGACATAAGTAGAAAGATGGTCAGGCAGAGAGAGAGAGGGAATCGGACAGGCAGAGATAGATAGATAGTCAGACAGACAGACAGACAGAAAGACAAGCAGACATCCAGATAAATAGAAAAAGACAGGTATACAGACAGATGGTCAGTCAGACAGACAGGCATACAAACATATTTACGTGCATATAAAAGACAGACAGGCAGATAGAGAAAGACAGTCTAACAGACGAAAAGATAGACAGAGTGATAGATAGATATATAGACTGATAGATACAGAAAGTTGTAACAGTCCATCCATCTTCATATACAGTAACTTTCACTTCAACTGGACCAACCTGTAACTTTTCACTTTCTCCATTTTTTCACCCGTAAAATTCTTATAGTCTACTTTTTCAAAAACCTGGTTTTTGACATTTTATCAGTTTTTTGGATTTCTATATCACCAACACAGACATCCCCGAGAAAGCTAGGAACGCTCCGGACTACTCTCCCCGAACTGGTCTGCCCGCCACGACGGTTTCGATATCAACAAACAGCAAAAAGCAGGACACTTATAATGGATACGACGACGCGGTATCGGGAACTTCTCGGATGCCGGCTCAGTACGGTCTGCGAATGAGGCAGAAGAAGCGGTTCCGTCGTGATACTCTGAAGCAGAGACTGCCCGTAGATGAGCCGTTCCCGATCGAGTTCGACGACGAGTTCGTCCGGCAGCTCGAGAAGCAGTTCCGAATCCGACGTTCGATCAATTCAACCTCTCACGACAACCACGACCACCACCATCATCACCACGAGGAGAAGCCTCTCGATAAGGGCTGCACTATTCTCGGCGTTCGGTACGAGCTCGGCGAAGTTGTCGGTAAAACCTGCAAAACTCATTATTCTTACTCGAAACAGAAAATTTGAAATGAAACTTTACGTCTCTTACAGGTGTTGCTACCGATGTTTGTCAAGAGTGTCGCTGCGCTGCTCAGTCGCTGTACTGCTCGCCTAAGTGCTGTTTCAAACCCGCACCTCTAGACATTTCCAGTTTTCAGATACAGGTTTACGAAGACACGAGCAGTAGGCAGAACGAAGAAGCCGGCATGCAGCATCCGCTCTATTATGTCCAGACAGAGTGAGAAAAATTATATTACAGCAGTTTTTATTTAAAATTTACTGTTTGTTTTGATCAGGTTCGTGATATAGAAGCTCGTGCCCGCGAATCTCGACGAGGCTAACCTCCACACGTGTATGTTCCAGTGAAATCGATAACTTTTTTATATTGAAAATCTAATCCAAAACTAGACAGATTATTCCTCATGTTCATAAATATCACTCTCAGTAAAAAATTAATTATAGAAACTTATTTCATTCTTGTAACAGCCTGGTGCCATGTTCTATCCTTCGAGAAACAGCATAAAAATCATGATAAAAATCATTCCATTTGTTGTTTCACGTGCGCTTTTATATTCATAAAATAAAATAATGAAGACAATAAACGTTAAATTATATTTCAATCATTTTCACTTATTTTGTTGTTTATTACTTGCATAGAGATACTTAAATTTGTGTTGGCGCTAAACGCCATCTAGCGGTCAAATTCAAATCACGTACAAATACGGAAAGAAAGAAGTTCGCTCCAATCACACTGATTCCGGACGCTCCACACTCGGGACTTTTTAGCGACACCATTGGTAATATTTTCAGTACATGTGGATGGTCTTCATGACTGCCTTTACTCGTTAACTTGCGGTTCCCCTTCGGTCGTTGTCATCGTATACTCCCAAATAGGAAACTACCCCGAGCATATCGGAGTGTACTTGGTCCGTCTACTTGGTAGTTTTGCATACCATCTTGAATGATAGAGGCATCTAGTCATAATGGCCCGGAGCAAGTAACGTTCATTAAGCAAGGCTTTACTAGTCAAAGTGAGTGTAATAGCGTATACTACGTATACATATATACTATGGTGAGATCAGAGTATAATGAATTTGAGAATTCTTTCCGTACGATTACAAGCGATGAGAGGTTCAATTCCAAACTAATACCAACCACGGACTACCGAATCGATACACGGAAATCTTTTGGGGTCATCTGTGGATCAAAAAGTGCACAAAAGCCAGATAGTGTAGGTTCTTCCCTGCGCTGTAACGTATTCTGATTTTAAACGTAACGAAAATCTTTCGTCTTCTTGCAAAATGTTCTATTAGTAGTTTAATTTAGCATCGCAACTGTCATTTCCAATCGGAACATATTTGAGGAATCAAGAGGTTTTCATTTTTAATTCTCAAAATATTACATCATCATTTTTCATCTATTTCATGTGCAAGAAACAATACACATATTACACATATGCACTTACGTGTACTATATTTGCACGATGCACTGCACTTGTTGTGAAGTTTACTGCTTATGCTCAACATATCATAGCATAGGACAACTTATTACGAAGTTCTGTTAACAGAAACAGTGTTGAGTAGAGCAAGTAGCAAATCGAGCCGGATGAATGCAGCACTACAGTTCACTGGCGTCCTTGTGTGACGGTCTTTAATCCATAAAGTTACACATTAAAACTGCGGAGAAAATAAACAGTTGCACACTTAGAAAAGTATACTCTAAATCTTCATTTCTTTTGGTTCATCATCTTCTTGCGTTTTTTGCCAATACAGACTTCCACAACGAAAGCGATAGCACTCAGCACATAGCCAAAGATCAGAATCAGAAAGACGCTTAGCAAGTCAGCAAGTCTCAGTGGCCTCACTTTGGGAGGAGGGTTGACCGCACATTGACGGGCCAACTTGATTTTAGCGTAGAACGTGGGATGAATAAACCCGTGTGCCTTGATCCACAAGACCCTGTTTGAATAAACTTATATTCTACCAAGAAACTTACGAAAGAGAAAAAGTAAGAATTACTCTTTTGATATGTTTTTCATGAAAGGATCGCCCTTCTGGCCAGCGTAAGCGTAGTGTTCAAAGTACTGAGGTTCCTTGGCAATAGTGGCACGGCACTTTCCGGTTTGCTCGTAATCTTGTGTCAGCAATATTTTCAGCAGCCAGTCATTCTAGACCACGAATGACGGTAAAATTTTGTGAGAAAGTCTAAATAAGAACACTAAGCATTACAAGGAGTCCGACACAGCAGCCAGTGGCAATCTTGGCGGTCAAAGGTGGATATCGAGATAAAATGTTTTCTGGGTGTTTCATAAGTTCATCTCCCAGTTTCTTGTGCGAAGGTGAAGTACTGTTCTATAGCGGTACGAAAATAAAGGATAGAAAATATGATCCAGTTGTAATAGTGATAAAACCTTACGTAGAAGAATGGCACTCGGTTAGTTCCGATCAGGACTAGCTTCAAGTTACTTCTGTAAGCGACGTCTTCTATGGATTTGGCTGGGTAGATTAGTCTAGGTACCGTAGCGTAAGATATGAAACTGGTGGTATAAGTATTAACGAATATAATGGCTGCAAGACACCATACCGCAATGCACAACCGCTTGGCGAGTGAAGAATAGTATATCTCTTGGAACCCGCCTGTTTTTGAAACTTCTTTGTTACCTTGACTAGTCAGTTGTAATGACTTAAATACTTTGTCCCATGAATACACGAAAAGATGACTCCAGCACATCATCAGGCTTTTGAATCTTTTTTGGTTTTCCCGTCAATGGTAAATACGTCTCTGCGACGAAAACGTAGTAAAGAGCCACTGACATGAAGCCCGTAAATGCAATTAAGATTAGCCAGACCTATTTTGTGAAACTAACGTATGATGAACGTAGAAATCAAATATCAACATTAGTACAGTTAACGAGAAAGGTTTGATTAGGGCAAGCAGTCGACTTTCTTCGTACGGAGGTGTCGTGTAAAGAACAATTGGCTCTGCCTTGCTCGTGGCTGAGTACTCAACGTATTTGCTTATGGTGTGACTTACAAGGATGGAATTGAACAAGTAATCAACTTCCTAGCAAATTGAGAACAAATAATCATTCAAATGGAGGTAACGTTTGAAGTAAGTTCAGTTGTCTAGAACCTTTCGTAGAAGAGGAACGATACTTCCAACCCACGTTCCGTTCGGTAGGAGCTCCATTTTGTAATCATCGACTGGTTGTATCGTGTAACTGTTACATACAAGTTCTAGAGTATGTCAAACACGGTATGAAAATAGTACTGTGCAAATTACGTAAAATTCAGACGCTTGGATATCCAGTCCATACTTTCGAAGGAAAATCCAGAATAACCAATGATCGTTCCGTTCGGACTTTTGATGAACTGTTGCGCAAATGACTCCTATACATTGTTATGACATTTGATGAAATGTTTTAAGAAAATAGAGATGTGTATACCTCATACAACGCGATTCTGAAATGGCGACGTTTTTCCGTGCTCTTATTTACAGTCATCTAAAATTTTTAAATCATTTTTAAAGACTAGAACACTTCAAAAAAGGAATATAGAACATTGATGTAACTATCTATACTTACCTCAAAACCTAAACTTAAAAACAAGCACATTACAGTGATCTTTGTTAGTGAACCTTCCATTGCTCCGTTCAAAAAAACCAGAATTTCAAGGCTGTCTTTGAAAAGTTGTAACAAGCAAATGTGCATTACAAAAACGCCTGCTCACCGTTTTATAGTGGGGGCTTGTGCGTGTCCCGTTTATCGTGGCACATGGTCCAGTAAATTTTTTTCTCATGCTCGGTCATAGCAACGCTGAGGAAAACTGGAAAAGCGCACAGAGAACGTTATATTAAGTCGAACTTCATGGAAAATTCATGGATATTACCAGGGAAATCGCAGCTGCGTTGCGAACTTGAGGTAAAATGCCAAGACGAGGGACGAGGGTACTTTTAGGTAAATTTTCAAACGTAAAGGCATTTCTAAACGCAGCTGCAGCATCGATATTAGGGCTGTAGTCAAACTTTAAAAGGTCGGAAAATGTCTTAGGTCTCTTCGCTCTGCTGTCTTCCAAGGAATTCCTGATTCCAAATTCCAAGGAAATTTTCTGACGATTCTTTTTTCGTCCATATTTTGTTAGAGATGAAAGAAGAACCCCCGTGGGCCCGATTTTTTTAAAATACGCATGGATCCCAGCGCTTCATGTATTAGACGAGATGAAAATTTTATTTCGCATGAAATAAAAATTTAAGACGGGGCTGGTGGATGTGCGTGGCTGAAGCGCAAGACTCATGCTTGGACAATAAATATCACGCATGATATTCGTGCTGAAAGGTCCCATGATATTCATGATATTCATACTTTAAGGCCCCAGGAAAAAGACATAGGTCAGTTCAGATCGAACTATTAAACATTACCGATGTGTTCATATTTCAAATCGAAAACCGCATCTACTCATTCTTCGTAAAACAAGAAAATAATCAAATCGTTAAAGAGATCGAACCCTTCTAAACGAAAACTGTAAAGTATAATGTAAAGCTAAAAGTGAACGAAATACTCCAGGGACAATCTTCCAGCGATAGCCGCTCGGATACGAATGGGTTACGCTGAGGCTGGAGAGGCGGCAAAAGGATAGTTGTTTCAACTCCTAATACTCATGACTGCACTAAACTGAAGCTCAGAACTGACTCGTTAAAAAAGTTGGTTAAGTAAAAATTTTGCAGATCTTCATTTGCCTGGCTATTCCTTTTCTATACATTGTGTTACCATGTAACTAATAGGATTTCTGCAATAGCCAAAGATCAGATTCAATGAGTCAAAGATTTTTTGGTAGATTCGGTTTGGCGTAGAACACAGATTTTATAATGATGTCAATAAGAAAGTAAATAAGGTGAATCTATTTTGGTTTAACCGTCGGTCGTAATTTCTTCCATTTTAATTAGAGCAATATTAAAATTTGTGATACACCATTATACCGCTCTAAAATGGCGACGTGTTCTCGCGTCCCTATTTAATATCGGTTGATGTTTTTAGGAAATGTGAAACAAAAAAAAAAGATTAAAAAGGAGTCTTAGAACAAATTTAAATAAAAGCTAGACTAACGGAGCCTGCATCTCAGCTTTTAAACACCAACGTGAAGCAAACTATAACGGAGATCACCACCTGAAGTCCGTTCGTGATGAAATGTTTAGGATTGAAACAAGCTGTTTTGAAAACTGCTGAAATAAATTGTGGGCTACATACAGTTACATTAGGGCCTTGATGTCCATGTTTTTAAAGTAGTGGTTGGTCCTGTAAACTTTTTCTACGTTGCTCACCATGGCAAGAGTGAAGGAAACTTTAAAAGCCTACTTAAAAACCCTGGGTTGTTCATGAACTTGTCTTAGAAACTGCGCGGCTGCTGCTATTGAGGTGAAATTTCTATATAAAAGTAACATTGCTCATGAACTATGAACTGAACCTAAGCTCTACACGCTATACAGTAACGTTTAAATCTATAACTGAACTTGGGTATAGTCAGGTCTTTCGTGATTTGCGTTGATTTCGTCAACTCCATATTTGAGCCTCGTCCCTCCATTACTATTCTCCATTAATTTTGATAAAATACGATGCGTTGAAGTTTTCGTATCTATTTTTGTAACTAAATCTAACGGCGGAACGGTCGCTAGATCGTTCTAAAAGCGAACCGCTTCATCATACCCATGTTGTTGCGTGCGGGAAAATGATTTATAATGCATGGATAATACGAGTTTCTGTAAAACGTGTCCGTTTTTAGGGGAAACACATTTGTATCAGAAGGTCCCCGAATGTTTTTCAGTGTTGGAAATCGTGCTATGTCGTAAAACATTAATATTTAACGAGTGTACCTTGATAAAAAACGCTTATATTCAGTGTATAAGTAAAGCAGTTTCATAAACACGTTCAATGCAAGTCTGACACAGTGCACCTGCACCATGTAAAAATTTTCACGTGACTGTCGATGAAAGTTTCAACGTCTTGGCTTGTGTATTTTTCTGGAGAAACCTTGGAAATACTCCGAAAAATTACAAGCGAAAGTCAAGGGGCTGCTGCAAAGACTGGTAACACATGGTTTAGTAGCATAATTTAGCTCAAGTGACCAAGCTCAGTGACCGCCTTGTTCTCCCCGCTGTCCCCTGCGTAGGTTAGTCAAGTTCCGAATGCTTCTCAGTGCACGAAATGGATCTATCTTCTTACGTGTGTTTTAAAGAGGTACGAATTTATTACATACAGTTTCTATGGTAGTCAAATTTTAGGATAGATTATTTTAGCGGGCTGTCAGAGGTGAAGGAATCCTCTAAGTTAATGTGAGGTTTAAACTTAGTCTTTGCGGAGCTCCTGGTTCTCTTCTACGGCTTCTACTGTAATTCCCTTCCTTGCTGTAATACGCAGTCTGTACCTCGGCCTGTTTTTCAGCCACGCTATCATCGTCAATTTCCAATATCCTTTACGTTAGTCTTGGTAAGTAGGCTCTGTGGCAGCCTACGCTTCGTTCGTGTTGGAAAGATTAACAAAGATACGAACTTCTAAAATCCGAAACAAGTAGGAAAGACGGTCTGGATATTTTCGATGACCTTGTCCCTAGTTTTACGAAGAAACTGAACTTAGCAAGAAAGCGCGTTTCTTTCCTAGCATTAACTGTGACTCTGGAGCATTACGACAATCTAAACTTTAGGGAAATAGTTTGAAAAATACCGGAATAGTAAAGCAAATACTCTGTTGTCGCCAGCTCGTTTAGCGTATCCCAGGCCAAAAACTCGACTACTGAAGCAATTTGACCAAGAAAGACCCCAGGATCGCTAATGCGGATGCTCTGCTCTGTCTTCTGCTGAGAAGCTCAAGCAAGAGAATCCCCGCAATTCAAAAGAAGCGGGTTCTAATACGAGAGCTGCTGTAAATAGTGCTCGCTTGAAGGAACCCCTTTCAAGTCCCAGTATGACCTTTGACCCTTCGCTGCACCAGCCAATATTTACGTACACCCTGAGATTCTAACCGAATTCAACTTGCGGTATCTTCGCAACGTATCCACGTCGTCGAGGATCGCCTCCATCGAGAGCTCCGCTACCCAAGTCTCCAAACACTGAGTGAGGTTTGATCTAACAATCGCCAGAAACTACGAGATGAAAGCATATTTCCATCTATAGCACCAAAATCTCAGCTTTCTTGCACGTTTTCTTATGTATTTTTCAGTTGCACCAGTCTTTAAATGTCCTATTTCGTTTCTGTTCTCTTGAGTGATCAAGTCTTCTTGTGTGGATGTTAACTCTAGATTGTGAACTATTTCAAGTCCCGTTCGTCGCTTCCAAGAGTCTCAAGTGACGATTAATTATGCGAGTTCTATAAGGAAACTGCAAAGTCGAACGGGTGATCCGGCATTCGACGAGGAAGAGTTGAAACACATTCAAGCGGAACACATGAGACAGGTCTGCGAACAGGAAAGGAGGCGGAAGATAATCCAGGAACTGGAGAATATCGAGTCAAGGAGGCATACGGATAATTTACTGTACGCTTAGTACTTCCTAGAGTTAATTAGATTTAACTTAAGTAATATCTGTCTGTTATAGGCCGCCCAGAAAGCACTGATCCCGTACCGCCACGATGATTTCGGGGATGATATAGACAATCCGACAGCAGGGAAAGATTGAGAGGGACCCTGAACTCAAAACTATAGCCCGGGCTCTGTACAACTTTGTAGCTCTGAATGCGAGGTGCCAGACATCAAAATTAATAAAACTTAATTAATTTAACGTTGAATTACTTAATCAAAATGATAATTTTTATTTATTATGATAGAGAGCTACCGTTTTACGAAGGAGATATCATCTACATACGTCGTCGTATCGACAAAAGCAGGTACGAAGGCGAATACAATGCAATGGTGGGCTTCTTCCCCACTAACTACGCTGGAGTAGCATCAATGGCGTCAAAAATTAAATTATTAATTAGTTAAATGAATTTCTCTATGAAGATGATATCTAATGAATCTACACAGACCATACACAAGAACCGCGCTGAAGGACACCCTCGTGTCAAATACAATTTCAAATACGTCAAATACAAATACGTTGATCGTTCCTCATAAATATACGCGAGTAACCTAGCCTCACAAAAAAAGCTAAATTTTTAACTTGATTAAGAAAATATAAATCTGTGATAATTTAAAACTAATGCAAAATATACAATGAATATTAATAATTTAATTCCCTAATGTACTTCAACTTAAACTAAATAAAAAGTTTCGTGTTACATATTAGATTCCTTAATTACTTCATTATTCTACCGCGTAGATGGTGCAGCGTTCGTTTCAAAGATTTGTTCCATCCTGCATAGAACGCCAGTCGTGACTGAAGGTCGCTCCGGTCATCTTCCTCAACGCACCTCATCCAGTTCTGCTCGAATAATAACTGATATTGGCGATTCGTCTCTCCCCCACCCAAAAATAAGTTATACAAGTTGCCACGAGTAAGTAAGTACTTGTCTGATTAATCAATTTTCACAATATTTGAATTTCAAAAATGATTTTTCACGTTTCACTGCGATCACTTACTCGGTGTGCATCCGCTTGTTCTCCTTAGAAAGATTACTCTTACGTTTACGTCTATATTATTAGTTAATTACGTAATAGTACAAGAAAGGTAAATTGATTAAAGTGGCGTAATCAAAGTAAAAGAGGCCGTTGCTGTCAGGCTGCACTCGGAAGACCGTCACGTCCCGAAGCATGGCGTCTTAGCGGGAACAACTCCTCACGCATCAGCCGACTTAAGTTAATCTTTTACAAATATCGCGGGAATGTTAAATTTAATGTTTATTTTATTATTTTACTTTTCTGTCGTATATTTTATATATTCATTATATTATATTTGTGTATATTTTACTAAGTATTTTATATACAGTTTTAATGCATCGATGTAACTTTAAGTGTGAAATTATATTCTAATATGTAAGATAAATAGTTAATGTTATATATACCTCAGGTATGACATTCCCAGGGGTTACCCTAACAACTTCTGACGACTTTGAAGTTTATGAAAGACTTGCTAGATGGCGTGTAAGAAACTGCACCTCAAAGAAAAAATTTGTAAAATGTCAAAAAATGTTCTAGACAGTTGTGAATTGAGGCAAATTGTAAGACGCGGCCAGTAGTAAAATATGAAATTCTTGCGAATTTAACAGATATTTAATTACATTTTCTAAAGTTTTCCTATGTAAACTTACAGGGAATGGGAACCTAAAATGTTGCAACCACGTAACAACTATCACATGTACACCATTCGGCTTAATTTACTATTCTTATTATAGTATTTATATATTCTAGAACTTCATTACAAATATGCGGTTATAATTTGTTACGTCTAGAAGACCTTTTCGTTAACATAGGCAATTTTGTGATAATATAGTCTTGACCTAACCTGAGTAATAGTCCCAGGAAAGTGCTTAACATACATTATCATCTCTAGTTAAGTGACGAATCAAGAGAGGGTTTAAAATGGTGTATGCATAACATTTTTTGAAGTCATTTAGTCGCCACCAAACCAAAAAGTTAGTTGTCTATCCACATTTTTAAGACCGTGTAGCTCTAACAGATAGAAGGACTTATATTAGACGCTGTTAGATTTTTGCTGGTTTTGAAGATTTTCCCTCAAGGGACGTTCAGTGTAAAATCTTTATGGCAATCGTTCCTCGTGAATACACGCGAGTAACCTGCCTCACAAAAAGTTTCTGTCTGTTAAAGTGCAGAGAGTTCTGTCTGTTAAAGTGAAGAGAATTCTCTCTGTTACAGGGAAGAGAGTTCTCTCTGTTAAAGTGAAGAGAGTTCTTTCTGTCAAGAGGCAGACAGTTCTCTCTGTTAAGAGGCAGAGATTTCTATCTGTTAAAGTGAAGAGAGTTCTATCTGTTAAAGTGCAGAGAGTTCTGTCTGTTAAAGTGAAGAGAGTTCTCCCTGTTAAAGTGAAGAGAGTTCTTTCTGTCAAGAGGCAGACAGTTCTGTCTGTAAAAGTGAAGAAAGTTCTATCTGTTAAGAGGCAGAGAGTTCTCTGTGTTAAAGAGAATTCTTTTTAAAGAATCTCTTTAAAATCTCTCTTAAAGTGAAGAGAGTTCTTTCTGTCAAGAGGCAGACAGTTCTGTCTGTAAAAGTGAAGAAAGTTCTATCTGTTAAGAGGCAGAGAGTTCTCTGTGTTAAAGAGAATTCTTTTTAAAGAGTTGGTATTAACCTCGCCACGGCGTGGTGCAATCCAACAAACCCGACAAGATTAGTGTCATCTTTGACGCCTCATCAATATGTAACGGCGCGTCGCTCAAGGAACATTTACTGAAAGGCTCGGATCTACTGGCTAATTTTTTCGGTGTCCTGATTCTTTTTCGGAAAGAGCCGTTCCATTTTCCGCCGACACTGAGTGCATGTTCCACAAGGTTCGAGTGTTCGAAGAGGATCAACCTGCTTTAACAGCACTCGAACGCTCCGGTGGAAATCTTCTAAATGGCTGTTGACTTTTTTCGCTCTATTTGTTCCCCCAGCTGTCTGTAAGTGCGTGCTAAGGAGAACTGGCCAAGAGCAGAATGAAGGTGATCCTAGTATCGTTACAAGAGTCAACAACAACTTCTACGTTGACAAATACCTCGACTTGTTCGACTCGGAACACGAAGCAGTTGAGGTCTGTCGTAGACTAATAAGTGTATTATCGAAAAGCGGGTTCTGACTAACAAAGTGGATCTCGTCCTCCATTTCGATGCAGCAAGTGCTACCCGCTAAGGAATTGGCACATCCGATGTTGAACCTGGATCTAGACGAGACTCCACTCGAAAGAATTCTCGGCCTACTTGGGACTGGAGCAACTATCTGTTCTGTTTCAGAGTCGCTGCCGCTCATTCAGCTAGGACGAAACGCGATATTCTAAGCACCGTTTCTAGCATCTATGACCCGCTTGGATTCATCGCTCCTGTTATTCTGCAAACTAAATGTATCCTTCAAGACGTTTGACGATTGACACTCGATTGGAATGAGGAGATACCGCCGGATCTGCTCGGATCGAGTCTCAAACGGCGCTGAACTGGATAAAATTGAAGACTCGGCGCTTTAACGCATTTGTGGCTAATCACGTGGACGAAATCCTATAATATGAAACCCGGATCAATGGCGTTACGTACCTGGACCACAGAATCCCGCTGATTGCTGCAGTCGAGGAACAAATGCAGGCGAACTCAGAGATCCTGACTGCCGCTGGATTTATGGTCCCATATTCCTGAACGAGACTGAAAGTAGGTGGCCTGCACCTTGCGTTGTTAAGGAACCGGACGATACGGATCCAGAAATCAAGAGTCAAACGGTCGACCAACTGTCGGTGGAAGAGAACCGTATTATGGATCTCATTACAAGAACTTCTTCTATTCTGCGGCTCAAGCGCACCATCGCGTAGATAGTAAGGGTCATTAAAAAAGGACCGAAATCTCCAGCCCTCACCGCTGCTGAGTTAGAAACAGACCTAAACATCGCCATCAAGGTTGTTCAGTCGGAAGCTTTCAACGAAGAGATCAAGTGTCTTTGTTCAGGGAAGCAAGTGCTTGGGAGTTCCAAGTTGGCTATGTTGTCTCCCTTCATTGATGACCACGTGATAAGGGTAGGAGGCTGCTAACTGAACTCTCAGCTCGATCCGGAACAAAATCACCCCATCGTTCTCCTGTCAGACCATCGTCTTACAACTCTGATCATATACGATCGCAACACGAAGAACATTCTTCAGCGGAAAGGACCTTGAGTGAGCTGCGAACAAATATTTGGATCCTACGAGGTCGGAATGCGGTGAAGCGTGTGCTGAAGTCGTGTGTCATCTTCGAGAGACGAAATGTAAAGTCAGTCGAACCTTTAATGGGGCTTGCCAAGCCACCGCTTAGACGCTATGCGGCCTCCATTCACGAACACAGGTGTAAATTTCTTCGGGCCGATGTTGGTAAACCTGCATCGGAGAAAGGGAAAGAGGTATGGCTGCCTGCTCACGTGCCTGACCACGCGAGCGGTCCACATCGAAGTGACATTCTCCCTTGAAGCCGACTCTTTCCTGATGGCGTATCGCAGGTTTAGTAGTAGGTGAGGTCGATCAGATGTTGTGTTTGGCGACAACGGAACCAATTTGACCGCAGGCAAAAGGGAGTTAAGAGAGTCTTTGAACCGATGGAATTACCAGAAGATAGCTGATGTCATGTCTCAACGAGACACCGAACGGAATTTCTCGCCAACAAGCGCCTCTCACTTCGGGGTGGCTTGGAAAGCCTCATGCGTTCAGCCAAAACAGCCTTGAGATCAGTATTAAACGACCAAGCCATCAAAACCGACGAGATCTTACTAACAGCTATGTGTGAATAGTGGAGTGGCTTCTAAATAGTCGTCCACTTACACATAAGCGTCGACCCTAACGATCCTAACCGTTTAACCGCCAACCATTTCCTAATTTGTCGAAGCAGTCCGGCCATTCCCCCTGATGTTATCTTCGAAGGACCAAAACGGAAACATTCGAATGCCGCGCAGACCATATCATATCTTTTTTGGCGAAGATGGCTCCGGGAGTACCGGCCAAATTTGATCGAGAGGCGAAAGTGGATGCGTGAAAGGAAGAACCTGGAGACCGGGGACTCTGTGCTCATCATCGATCTCAGCCAACCAAGAGGACACTGGCCAGTGGAAATAGTAAGCAGAATTCATCCCGGACCAGATGGAGTAGTCCGAGTCGCAGAAGTTCGAACCACCCGAGGAACATACACCAGGCCGGTGCACAAGCTGTGCCTGATGGACGTAGCAGGAAATTGATGATGTTTTCGGACCGAAAACAGGGCCGGCCATATTCGCGATTATCTTATCTTGTTTTAGTTTCGCACCGTCGATTCATTTACATTCGCACCCTTACTCAAATTCCCTTCGTTCGTTTTGCGCTTTCGCTAGAATTTTGCTCAGTCATTGTCGTGCCTTCGTTCAGTTTAGATCACGTCATCCGAATAAACATCTTTTCGTTACCGTTTATCTCGGACAGTGATTTATCTCGAACACAACTTATCCTGTAACCGAAACAACGTCTTGTTCTACAACCGATACAACACAACTTGTCCAACAACCAAAACAACTTCTTGTTCAACAACCAAAAGATCGGCTTATTCTAGCACAACAAGCAAGGTGAATACTTAAAACTAATTATGATTATCCAGACTGGACACTAGCGCAAGGTTGCTGGACGTAAGTCAGGTAGAACCCCAAGTTGTTAAATTCAGTCGGGCTGCTATAGCAGTCTCAATAGAATCCGTATAGTAGTACAACTGGAAAGGTTTCCTATAACCTGAACAAATAATCGGTAGTTAGTAGTTGATAGAAAGGGGTTGAAAACGGCGGAAAACTTACTGTAAACAGGGACTGGTGTTGTTGCACCAGGCATAGTGTAACTAGCGAAGTATCCACTGCAGATTCTCGAGACGTAAGCTGCTGGTGTTGTGGAGGGTGCTGTAGCTTGTGTGGATGTTGTCACTCTCCGGTTGTTAGCACAAGGGATCTGCAACCAATCTGAAGTGCAGGACATATCCACCAGAGTGACATTGTCGGGTACCAGAAAGCTGAGATCCGCTCAGACTGACTGTTGCGCTCTTCGTATTCAAACTGCCAGTGCAAGCGGTATAGCTAACACCGCAGAAACCCTACACATTGCCAATATTCATTTAGTTAACTCTACATGAAAGCTCTGGATTAAGTTAAACTATGCCCGATTCATGAGAATGAAAATAGCGTCTAGTCTTGGTTAGCAAGCTGACGAGTAGACCCCGCAGGAGCTGAAGTTGAAGTCACAGACTTGTAGTTAAACGACTGGATGGTTCCTA
The DNA here is from genome assembly GCA_002872375.1 of Eulimnadia texana. Lineage (NCBI taxonomy): Eukaryota > Metazoa > Arthropoda > Branchiopoda > Diplostraca > Limnadiidae > Eulimnadia > Eulimnadia texana. The sequence goes on from NKDA01000011.1 coordinate 770,301, forward strand.
TGGTATCCTTGAAGTACTGCAGATACTGATCAGGAGCTACAATATATTCAAACCTAATTTAATTAAAATGCAATTTAATGTCATACGTGAAAACCGAAATTGGTGTAATCAGAAACAAGGGATTTGTGTTACTTTGATGTTCCAGGATCGAGGCATGTTACCTGTTGTAGTTTTTATAGAAAGCTAGAAACTTTCCGTTGTTGTACTCATGTCCAGATACTCTGTTAATTTTAATGAATGTTAATATCTGAGTTAAATATAATTCATATGATTTACTGTGTCGCCCAGTCTTGTCACCGCAGATAATGGAGACAGGATTGGATCGCGAAGCTCCGGCAAGTGACAGTGAACATATCCCCTGAACAAACGCCGTTCAAATCCGGTTGGTTCATAGTGAACGAGTAGAAATCAAGTGTAAAATATTGCAGAATTAGTTATAATAATAATTACCGGATCGGGAAGACTTTGGAAGAGCATTTCTTGACAATGAAGTTGCACTGGGCGATGAGGTTGTATGAACTAGCACCTCCCGGATTCTGCTAGTATGAACAGTTGCGGTTCAACGTTTGTCTATAAGTTGTGTAAATAACTAAAATAGAACAGATTATATGTATGTATAATAATTAATAACTACATTCGTAATAATTAAAGTAGTTAGGGACTACTCCACTACAAATTAATGAGTAGTAATTAAAATATATATAGATAGAGTAAATAAATACATTTTCAATAATTAATTATAAGTGGTCTCTCATAAATGAAATAATATAATATGATGAAGTAAGAATAGATCATAATTAATCAATGATTTATATATTTAAATAAGATAATATTTATAATGTAATTGTATTCAAATTTAATTATTTTTGGTTTGGTTTTTATTATTTTTTTGTAGATTTATAACATTTGTGAATATGGATAAATAATTTGTAATTTTATTATTATATGAGAGTTCTATAAACAGTTAAAATCTATAATTGATCAATCTTGAAGAGACTACTTACAGACGCAGCAGACTCTGAATCCGGAAGTGTAGGATCCGGTTCCGGTTTCTCCGGCTGCGCTGCTTTCGGCGTAGGTCATGCAGGTCCCATTGTAGCCAGTGCTGGCGGTGGACAAGTTGTTCGCAAGCGGTAGAGAAATGGATGTGTAATTATGCCCAAAAGGAGATAAATTAATAAAATACGGTTTAGGTGCGTTTTTTTTCCTGCACTTAGAACCTTCCTAGCAACTCAATTTCAAAGCAAACATCTTTGTCTGTCAGAAAAAAAAATTATCTTCAGTTTTTCAAGTGATAACATTCATTTTTGGCTGCAGAATGTCTTAAGTTTGTACCGACTTAAGTAACCTCACAGCTATTAGCTTTTTTGGGGGGGCTTACAACAAGGATCCTGAACCGACTTAACCTTTACGAGTATTATGCGGAACACAGCAGTGGGTTCTGGTACAAGTTCCTTACAAAATAACAGACGTACATTTCCCCTTAAACTATTTTAACTGAAATGTCAAGTTATTCCTGTTTGCATTCTAATGTACAGTTACTAAATTTGCTCATTTACTCCACGTAATGTGTGCTATTTGGTTTAGATACCATGTATGGCGGGTGTACTGGTGAGGTGTCAACGAAAGAAAAACACGTTGTTGGAACCCATAGAACAATAAGAGCTAGCAACAAGCTTTCGTCGACTATCGTGCCTAGTAACTAGATAGTGCCATCTAAGTGCTTACTCACCAACTATTTTAAATTAACTTCTCTGCTCCACCCCAAAGGTTTCGGCCCCGACTTCGTCCCGTATTGCTCCACCTTGAAGGACGGAGCCTTTTCGCGTAAACTCAGTTTTTAAACATTAATTTCGCGTCAACTCCAAAAGTCAGTTTTCAAGGATTCGTGGTAATCTTTTTCTCGGCAACTGGCGATCCCTTTGTTTCCACTATATTTTCTCATTAAAAAGTTTTAGTTGGGAAATATTTAAATTTTATTGTATGGATCATGTCTATAACGTGATGTATTATATTTTGTAGAAAAAAATTAATTTAAAAAATTAGAACATTACAATTTGATGAATTTTATGGTGAGGGAAAAAGAAGGGACATTGGAATTCGAGGGGAGAAAAGAGGGAAGTTTCCCTTTTTCTATCCAAAGGAAAATGAGGGAAAACGGAGCTCTCTTTGAGGGAAAACCGATAACTGAAAGTGGAAGCACTGCACTGAAGAAACTTTTTGATTGCCTTTGTTATACCACGTGTGCTTTTATATTCCTAAAATAATTAAAACTACAAAACATCAAACTGATTTTGAATCTTAATGTTATATTTACTTTGGTTTTTAGTAATCATAATGTACAATCTGTTCGGATGCACAAATAAATTTCCGTTTGTTCTGATGGCGCCAAAAGCCATCTACCGGTGTACGCAGAACTATTTGCTGCCAAGAACAAAAGAATCGCGCGCACAGCTATGCATTGTTCTACAAGCCTAGTTTCAACTGAAAACTGGAACAAACTCGAGACATTTTCATGATTCAAGTAAGATTTGTATAGGTATCTTTTGATTGTGAAATGGGTTTTAGAAAGGTGCGGCAATATTTGTATTATATTACCATTAAACATAACTAGATTAATATAAGAGCGCATCTCTTTCAAAAGAATATGGTGGCCCTGAAAAGGGCCGTTGGGTAAGGAATAACTGGTTTCACGTTTACTTGGAGCTGGTGTACTTGGTCACGGCCTTTGTTCCTTCACTGACGGCGTGCTTGGCAAGTTCGCCGGGGAGCAGGAGGCGGACGGCCGTCTGAATCTCCCTGCTCGTGATGGTCGAGCGCTTGTTGTACTGCGCCAGGCGGGACGACTCGGAGGCGATGCGTTCGAAAATGTCGTTAACAAAGCTATTCATGATGCTCATCGCCTTCGACGAGATACCAGTGTCGGGGTGGACCTGCTTCAGCACCTTGTAAATGTAGATGGCGTAGCTCTCCTTCCTGCGGCGCTTCTTCTTCTTGTCGTCCTTATTGATATTTTTCTGGGCCTTGCCAGCTTTCTTCGCTGCTTTTCCACTGACCTTCGGCGGCATTTTAGCAGGCTTCGTTGAGAATTTTCTTGGGATTCAGAGTACCTACGTGATCCTTCTTATATACAAAGCGCATTGAGATATCTAACGCCCTGCTCTGTCACACATTTTTGATTGGTCGGACTTTATGACTAAGCATTTGTCCTGCATACTGGCAGTACTGCTATATGATGGCTAATTTATCAAAAGTATCGTACACCCAACATACTTGAATTAAACACTGCACAGAAAAGATATTTTTAAACATAAAACATAACCATCAAAAAGTCAGCCAGTCAAAATTGAGGCACGGCTAGGTCGGATAGGATGCCATATAAGAAGGTGAAACTCGGAATTCAAGTTACAAACCAGCCGTCCTCCATACGTCACCCCAAAATTCTTCGAATTTTATATCTAAAATGACTGGACGAGGCAAAGGAGGCAAAGTCAAGGGAAAGGCAAAGACTCGCTCGAGCCGCGCTGGACTGCAGTTCCCCGTGGGCCGTATCCATCGAATGCTCCGCAAGGGCAACTACGCTGAGCGTGTCGGAGCCGGCGCTCCTGTCTATTTGGCAGCCGTCATGGAGTACCTCGCCGCTGAAGTCCTCGAGTTGGCCGGTAACGCCGCTCGCGACAACAAGAAGACCCGTATCATCCCGCGTCACTTGCAGCTGGCCATCCGTAACGACGAGGAACTGAACAAGCTCCTGTCTGGTGTCACGATCGCACAGGGTGGTGTCCTCCCCAACATTCAGGCCGTCTTGCTGCCCAAGAAGACCGAGAAAGGCGAATAAACAATACCGTCTCTGCTGACTTACCCAACGGCCCTTTTAAGGGCCACCATTTCTGTAAACTAGAGAGATGCGCTTCCTCGTGTACTGCTTTATGTAAAAATTAGATTTATTATACGTCGTAATGATAAGACCACTTTTACATCGTGTGCGCCATTTTATTTTTTTTTTAAATCTCATTGACGGGGCCATTTTATTTTATTTTACTACCGTTCATGTAAACGTATATTATATATATTATTACAACATGCAAGTATCGGCCGTGAGGCATTCAAGTCGATCAATATCCATTGTGTTGAGTTTACATAGTACATTTTGTTAAAAAAAAATGGGCGCACTTACTCGCTGCGAGTATTGACTGCCCCGTCTAGCTATTATTGAAAAACTAATATACGTAGTACCGAATACTACTACTAGATGGCGTTAGTTACAACTTCAAAAAGTAACTATAAAGCTACTAAATATATAAAGCAACACTAGTTCTCAATTATTTCTGACCTAGCTAGGTATCTTATAACTATCAAATCAATACTTTTTATCAATTTGCCTTAATTCAAACTTTAGATTTCTACGTTAATTAACGGTGATCAGCAGTTTAACTAATTCATTCTTATAAATCATTAACAGCAGCACTGATCAGAAACATGAGCCAAGAACCCGATTCCCTATGAAAATCTTTTAAAACCAAAGAAAAGTCTATTTCCAAACATAGGCAAAAAATGACCTAACACGAATCTGCTTAGCTTTACAGCTTAAGAACACGTCTTGAAAACGACTCTTTTTTTACAAGAAATATGCAGAAAATGCCAAATCTTTACTTTCTCTAGAAGGAAACTTTCCAGAAGTCATCAAACGTTTGCTAAGTTTTTGCTTCATTTTTCGTGAAAAATATGACTTGGCAAAACTTAACCAAACTTTCACAGAACTTCCATAAAGCGTCTTCGTAGCCTATAAATAACAAAGTATTGTACAGGTCTCAGAACAGTTCAGTACCACGACTGAAAACCTTGAAAAGTGTTCACAAAAAAAAAAAATCAGAAAATGTCAATAGAAAATAATACAGTAAAATTTTGCGTTGTTTGTAAAGCTCCGGCGGATCACAATAATTTCGGAGTCTTGTCATGTGACGCTTGTAAAGTTTTTTTCAAGCGATCCCACAAAGAATCGAATTATAAGAATTTTAAATGTTTAAACGGCGATTCCTGCGTTATTGATTTTAGTTGCCGCAAATCTTGTAGATTCTGTCGGTTCCAGAAATGTCTGGAAGCCAACATGGATCTGGAAAAAGGAAGAAAGGAGAGAAAGATGAGAAAGAAGGTGTTGAAAAGAAGGACGAAGAAAACAATGGCGAAAGGTGGGACAACGAAAGTGAATGATGATAATCTGGAAGCGGCGAAGAAGATACTTCTCCAGGAATTGCTGGAACTTACGCGGGGTTCATGAGATTTGCGGAGAATCTTAGAACGTGAATCTTGAAATATGAATCCTGGTTTGAGAATCTCATGAATCCCTCGTTAGCTTGAAAATATTTATTACCAAGTTTTTTTACTTTCTGCGGGCTAGTTTTGCTTGTACTGAAACTGAATACAAAATGACTGTCTCAAGTTAATATAACAATAAACATAATAATTTTGAAGTAATAATAACAAATAATGTCTTAACTCGAACATCTCACTGAAGAATCCCTCGCATTCATTTCACTACGATAATAAATTAATTACTTGTAATTATATATGTATTAACTTCTTCTGATTAAGACCTAAAAAAAATGCATTAATAATCCCGGCATATTTAAAAAAAAAACATTTTTAATAAATTTATTACTACAACTAGTAAACTAAATAGCTATTACCTCTATGAAATTACTTTATGAAAGGTGTTCAAATATATCCATTACAATATTATCTATTTACAATAAAAGATAAAAATATTGCATTAATAAATATTGTTATCCACTAGTAAAGTGTTAGTATTAGACTAGAATATTAAAATAGTTTTCCATTCTGTCCTATAATTGACAGCTTCTTTGATGAATTACAAACAAATAGCGGCTCAATCCGGTATTTTCATAGTGTAAAGTGAAAGGAAGTTGTTTGTCAACTGAATCAAATACTTCATTAATCAAAATCCTCACGAAGTTTAACATTGAAAAGCATTGATCAAGACCCATATAAAAAGCCACAAATTCACCAGAAAAAATTACCAGTTCCATTCATTCAGACAAGTCTACAACAACTCCCTAAAAAAACAACTATGGCTAAAATCGTAAGTGCTATTGGGCATTATAAATTAAAAATTCTACAATTCGTTTTATTAATTCTTACTTGTTAAAAGGTATTGTTGGCTTGTCTGATCGCTGCTGCCGTAGCAAGGCCTCAGACATTGCAGCTTCTCCAGACTCCAGGACTGTCCGGCCAGCAGTTCTTTTCGCTGGTCCCCGTCAATGGAGTCAACGGTTTAGCTGCACAGCAGCAGAACCGACAGCAGCAAGTCTTCTTGTTGCCGTCTGGTGCCGCTGGTGGTGTGTCGCCGTTTGGCAGTGGCTCGTTCGTCCTGGTCCCGGCTTCGGCTGGCGCAGCCCCGGCTTCCAGCGGTTCCGCAGTCGCGGTTCAAGTGCCCTCGGTCTCGGCTTCTAGCACTTCGGCAGTCGCTGTTCAGGTACCGTCGGTCCCGAGTCCCGTCCCCGTGGTCAGCAAGCAAGAGCCCGTGACTGTTCCCCCTACTTTCGTCCCGATCGCTACCCCAGCTCCTGTCGTCGCTGTTCCTGCAGCCAAGCCAGCAACACTCGCAGTCGTTGAAAAGGTAAGACTTGAATTCTAATCTACAATATCTCTTCTAGCCGTAACGCCGTATCCCGTCTAGGCTGAACCTGCCAAGTACACCTACAGCTACGAAGTGAACGATCCCAGCACTGGAGACGCCAAGTCCGCAAGCGAAAGCCGCGACGGTAACAAAGTTACCGGTTTCTACACAGTCGTCGATCCCGATGGTGTGAACCGCAAAGTGCAGTACGTCGCTGACGAGAACGGCTTCGTCGCCCAGGTCCTGGTCTTGTCACGCGGTGCTCCCATCGTCACCGGTGCCCACACTGAGGTCAAGACACAGGCTGTCGTTGGTACTACGGTCAAATCAGGGGCTGAAGCTAAAGCCTCGGCTAAATTCACTTCGCCTGCAGTTGCTTACCAGTGGGGTAACTAAATGTTTTCTAGGTAAATTTTCCCCAGGGCCTGAATGTGTGTACAACTACTTTACAACGAAAAAAATACAAAAAAATTGATTCATTATATTCTTTATTAAACTTTTTTAAAAAGAGGTTTTTTGTTATATCGATACAATACTGAAACTTCGATATATATAGAGATATATATTAATTTTGATACTTTGATATCAATATACCTGTACTCAAAGCACTCAAAAGCTGAGAAAAACATGGTGCTATTCTTGGTCGGCGCAATCCAATTGCTTTGTGTGACACATTACCTTTTCCACTCATGTGCGAAAAATGAAATCTTCAGTAAAACGTTATACAAAGAGTATACAGCTTAGATAATTGTGCACATTAAACGACATATTCGCCTTAGTGTTATGGTTAAATATAGAGCTTACATTCCCTGTACGAAAGTTCGAAGAATCATTTGGAAGGAACAAACTTAGTTATGGCATGGACAACCTTGAACCGTAATGGAGTCTTTCAAAAAAGTAATATTATTCTCAACTTCTGTGTGAATAGGGCTGAAAAGAGACATACTCGTCTGTACTCATCCTTTACTTTAATGTCGCAATTTCAAAATGCGCTCAAGTTATTAAAAGTTACAATAAAGCCCGATAAGAACAATCCTATAGTACAGATGATTTTACTGAAGCCTTCAGCGTCAAAGGTGATATATTCTAAGTTAGTTCTGCGAGAATTTTAGATTGTCTATATCAAACAAAACTAATGTGAACGAAGCTGATATAGTATCTTAGCAAGATAAAGATAACCTTCGACATTAAGCTAGCTAGATGGGAGTCCTGGGTCCTTTATTTGAAGCCAAAATAAGGTAGGAGTCTTGATGAATATGATTGGCTAAGGTCTTGATAAAATGATGACGTCAGGAGCACGAACGCCATCTGTGACAGGAACTTCAACAAAAAATGTAACAATATTCGATGAACAGTCGTCGCGTACAAATTACCAGACAGAATTGAAGCGGACGAACAACCAACAAGTGCTCATATTTAAAGATTCTAACCCAGAATTAACAAGGAAAGGGTGCAAAAACCCTTGACTAAGGGGCAAAAACACAGGACGTCACAAATCTAACCAGGAACCTTAGCGAATCACTTGCGACCAAGGCCTCATTTTTCCCATAATTCTAGTTATAACGGCCCCCAGCATAGAGATTGCCTAGAGCTGCGTGTAGCTAGTTTTAAGGTTGAAGGTATAAAGTGAAAGTAAGCTGTTTGTCAACTGAATCAAACACTTCATTAATCAAAATCCTCACGAACTTTTAACACTGAAAGTTATGGTCAAGACCCATATAAAATGCCACGATTTAACAGAAAAAATCACCAGTTCTATTCATTCAGACAAGTCTACTACAACTCCCTAAAAAAGACACAACTATGGCTAAAATCGTAAGTGCTACTGGATATTATAATATAAAAATTCTCTAATTCATTTCATTAATTGTTACTTATTGAAAGGTATTGCTGGCTTGTCTGATCGCTGCTGCCGTAGCAAGGCCTCAGACACTGCAGCTTCTCCAGGCTCCAGGACTGTCCAGCCAGCAGTTCTTTTCGCTGGTCCCCGTCAATGGAGTCAACGGTTTAGCCGCACAGCAGCAGAACCGACAGCAGCAAGTCTTCTTGTTGCCGTCTGGTGCCGCTGGTGGTGTGTCGCCGTTCGGCAGCAGCTCGTTCGTCCTGGTCCCGGCTTCGGCCGGTGCAGTCCCGGCTTCTAGCGGTTCCGCAATCGCGGTTCAAGTGCCCGCGGTCTCGGCTTCCAGCGGTTCAACAGTTGCAGTGCAGGTGCCTTCGGTGCCGAGTCCCGTTCCCGCGGTCATCAAGCAAGAGCCCGTGACTGCTGCTCCTACTCCCGTCTCCACCGCTACCCCAGCTCCTCTGGTCGTGGTTCCTGCAGCCAAGCCAGCAACAGTCACAGTCGTTGAAAAGGTAAGACTTTCGAAATCTAATCTACAATATCTCTTCTAGCCGTAACGCGGTATCCCATCTAGGCTGAACCTGCCAAGTACACCTACAGCTACGAAGTGAACGATCCCAGCACTGGAGACGCCAAGTCCGCAAGCGAAAGCCGCGACGGTAACAAAGTTACCGGTTTCTACACAGTCGTCGATCCCGATGGTGTGAACCGCAAAGTGCAGTACGTCGCTGACGAGAACGGCTTCGTCGCCCAGGTCCTGGTCTTGTCTCGCGGTGCCCCCATCGTCACCGCTACTCAACCAGAGGGCAAGCCACAAGTTGTTGCTGGCACTGCAGAAAAATCAGGGGCTGAAGCTAAAGCCTCTGCCCAGTTCACTTCGCCTGCAGTTGCTTACAAGTGGGGTAACTAAATACTTTGCTAGGTAAATTTTCGCTCAGGGCATGAATGTATGTACAATGTAATGACTTTGCAATCAAAAAATACAGAAAAAAAACACTGATTCATTGCACTTGACTTATAACTTCTATCGATATCGGTACAGAAACTTCCGGTACATCGATATATTGCTTACTTTTCAAATCAAAACAGAGACAGTACCGAAGGACAAAATTGTATTGCTATCAAAATATTGCAAAAAAATGTCATGGGCAAAATAAATATCCCGGAAAACAATTTGTGCATCACGACTTCATTCAGAGACTTGACTTTCAGCAAAATAATAATTACTTGCTTTTTTTCTGTTAAAATTTTAAATAAACAAATCGATCAATAAAAATCAATTCGAATCGATTCTAAGAAAAAAAATATTTCCCAATAAACCAAATTCCCTTTTGTTTAATTACCTCGAAAGACAATAAGTTAATCAAATCCCAAAATTTCAATCAAAGAAAACAAATCCTGAGATTTTTGTTCATCAATAAGTGTTGTTCCCCGAAATGATATTTTAATACTTTAAACTGTTGTTGTTTTTAATTTAATTTTATGATGCAAGGTGACGGAGGACGTACAGAGTTCCTGCATCTGTTACTGTAACAAGGATCTCGCCATCGTTGGAAATGAATAGTCTGGAAGCAAACCGTCCATGGAACTGGAAAGACTGGACTAAAGTCTCCTCACAAGCAACTATGAGGAAAAATTCAAACATAACATAAATTATTGTTAAAACTAAAATTATTTAGTACCGTTCATGTATCTAGTGAGGGAAGCTAGAGGTGTTGAGGGTAAGGATACAGATCCTGGGACATTTCGCCGCTTTTTGGTAAGGTCCCACCAGATGATACAATCGCCCACTGAAACTAATTGGAAAAACGGTGAACCGGAAACGAACCGGATGTCCCGAACCCAGCTCTTGTGAGCCTCGAGGATCAGCTCGGGGCAAAAGGTCTTGTAGTCCCAAATCTGAGAAAAACAATTAAAATATTATTATTCATGTATCCATTACTCAAATTATGGATTATTAATATATATTTTAAATAGGTTACTTATTTTATTATACAAATACATGTTGCCATATATTACTTACGTTAATATATTATTATATATTATAAATTTACTGCATTAATATACTTCAATAGTCCCGTTGTCGTATCCCGCAGCAAGCAAGTGGCCGTCCTTCGAGAAACGACAGCAACGAACGGGCTTCTGCTGTAAATGGCCGATCCTCATTGTCTGCTTCACCATTTTCATCTAAAGGAAATAAAGAGAATAAATAACAATACTGAAATAGAATCAAGTTCATTTTAATAATAATAATTAAAATAATATAAATATAAATTAAATGCAACAGTGAACTTAATCGTTAACTACTCAGTTAATTATTATTATTAATAGTTTTAACTTTAATTACGATTACCATTTTTAATAACTTATAATTATTTATTACTTAATTACTAATTCATTAAATGAAGATAATAACATAATTATTAATTACTACGTTTTCAATTAATTAAATTTATTATTTATCCGTATACATCATTGTGTATTATTAATACTAAAAACTTGTCTTTATTCACTATTATTATCATTGTTCATAACTTACAGTTGTTAATTATTTGGTGTGCGATTATTAATAAATTATCATTGCTAGTAACTTCATAATTTATTAATAAATTATTAATACTTAATTAAAAACAAATCTTACATCTGAAGGATCAATTTTGACCAACTGCAATCCCTGCGAGCCTATGCCTTGTGCCAGGAGTGTCTTGCAAGGTGAAAGGTCAACAGAGGTCACAGTGTTTCCTCGCGAATCTCCCGGAAGCGAAGAAATCAAAGTCCCGTTATCAGTCGTCCACACGTTCAAACTACCGTCAGCTCCGCACAGTAGGATGGCAGCTTCTTCCATAACGAAATACGCAGCAGCAATACCCTAGCACAACAAATACGAAATGTAATACAAATAATAGTTCAAACTATTGAATAATTTACTTTACGGGATCCGGTAACGTGCAGGCAACTTCCCTTAGGGTTCCAAATAGAAACAGATCCATCAGAAGAGGCAGAAAGGATTAACTTATCGCTGGGACTGAAGCAGAGGTTAGCTGGTCCATTTCCCGAGGCGTGGGTTCCTACTTCCCTCTGCGACTTGTTCCGCATGGAGACGAGTTTGATGGACCCCAGACGAGTGCAGTAGGCGATCATGGAACCATCGTGCGAGATACAACAGCGATCAATAATCTCGATTTCTGAGTCTGTTGTATGGAAGACCTGGCATTCAACTCCAGACATTACCTACCAAATAGAAAAGTACATAAGTTTAAATAACGCTATTAATTTCTGTGTTTTAACGTTTTACTTGGATCTTGTTGTCGTTGACAGCAGCAGCAGCGATTAGCAGATTGTCTTTGACGCCATTAACCCAGCAAGTATCAAAAGCTGCTGCGGAGTATTGCGGATCCGCTTGTTCCCCGATGTTGATTTTCCACACCATTACTGTTTCGTCAGCAGATGCTGTCAGCAAACTTGAATCCTTCAGGTGAAGACTCGTAATTTCTCTAAATAATAAGATATAATACAGCAGTAGCACTAGAAGTAGAAGTGGTAGTTGGTGTAATAGTAGTAGCACAAGTAGTGATAGTGCTAGTAGGAGGAGGAGGAGGAGGAGGAGGAGTAGTAATAGTATTAGTAGTAGTAATTTAATAGAAGTAACAGTATAGTAGAAGTAGTAACAGTGCTAGTAGGAGGAGGAGTATAATAGAAGTAATTGTAGTAACAGTAGTAGTAGTATTAATAAAGTAGCGAAAGTAGCAGCAGTAGTCGAAGTAAAAGTAACAGACGTAATATCAGCAAAAGCAGCAGGAGCAGTAGTAGTAGCAGTAATACTAGTCGCAGTAATAGTAGTGGTAGAAGTAACAAAAGTGGTAATAGCAGTTACGGTAGCAGTAGCAGTCGTAGCAGTAGCAGAAGTAACAGAATAGTAGTTATAACGGCGATAGCAGCAGCAGTAGTAGTAGAAGTAGTAGTAATAGTTGTAGTATTAGCATTACTGTAGCAGTACTACCACTTACGCATTATGGCCGACGTATTCCGCAACCTGTGCGGACTCCTCTGTACTGTAAACGATGACCTTTTCGTCAGTATTAGCAACAGCTAATAGTTTTCGGTCATCAGATAAGGCAGCGCACTGATAATGGCATTTGGTGTTAGCGCCGATTTCCTGGAACGTTGTTGCTGGAGGAGAACTGCCCCCTGTGCTACGGGGATCGGCCCACTTCCATAAGAGGATCTGCATGTCTGATACCGACACCATAGAGAAATCTAATAAAAAGAAAAAATTGAAAATTGACAAATTTGGGGTAGTTTTTGAATACTGTAGTTTGTAAGTAGTAATAGTATAGAAGCAGCAGTAGTAACAGTAGATTGATGCTAGCATCAGTCGTAGTAACCGAAAGAGTAGCAACAGTAACCGATAAGTAGTGGAAGCGTAGGATAAGTAAATCAGTGGTACAAGTGCTAGTAGTAGTAATAGTAGTAGTAGAAGTAGTAGAAGAAGTAATAGTTTGGAATTAGAAGTAGTAGTAGTGCACTGGTAGTAGAAGTACTAATAGCAGTAGTAACTAAAGGAGTAGCTTAAGTAGTCGGAAAGTAGCAGCAGGATAAGTTAGGTTAGTAGAAGCAGCTTCAGTAACGGAGTTACAGTAATAGTTGTTGTTGTTGTGATAAAGGCATAGAATAAGTAGTCGATACTAGTAGTGGTAAGATAAGTGATGTTAGTAGAACGGAGTTGAAAATAGTAAATCAGTGGTAGAACTATGCAAGTAGTACTGGTAGTGGTAGTAGTACTAGTAGTGGTTACGTGACTAATAGCAATACAAGCACTAGTATTAGTAGCAGTAGTAGTACATGGGGTAGTAGTAATGGTACCCGTAATAGTACTACTTGTAGTAGCATAAGTGGACCAGTTAGTAGTTATTGGTAGTAGGAGCAGTAGAAAGCACAACTGATACTAGTAGTGGAAATCTGAATAGACTGCAGTTCAAGCACGAGCAGTAGTAGTAGCAGAAGTATTAGACTGCCAATAGTTAAGTCCAGTAGTAACTCACTAGTAGCAACTCCAGTAGTGCGGGTAGTAGTAGAGTAGTAATAAGTGTAGAAGTAACTCCAGGAGTAGTGGTAATAACTCCAGGAGTGGTAGTAGAAGTAGTAGTAAGTGTAGTAGTAACTCCAGGATTAGGAGCATTAGTAGAAGTAGTAGAAATACTAGTAGAGCGTACGTGAACAAGTTAGCAGTTATTACTAATAGTTAGCTTTGATAGTACTATACAATACAACATCTTACCTGTAAGGAATGACGTGTAAATCACACGTGATCGGTTTTCATGGAACACAGCCACGCACATGGAACTGCAGGCCGCCCACAAGCGGATGGTCGAATCGGCGCTTCCAGTGGCGATGTAATCTCCAGACGGTGAGTAGCAGCAAGTATGCACAATGTCGTCGTGTTCCAGGCAAAACAGCTCTACTGGAGCGGTACTCAGCCAGACCTACAGTGGTAGTAGTGTTAATAGTAGTAGTAGCGCTGGTAGTGGCAGTAGAAATAATAGTAGAAACAGTGATAGTACAAGCAGTAAAAGTAGTAGTAGGAGAAGGAGCAGTGTTAGCAGTGGTAATAGTAGGAGTAGTGATAGTAATAGTAATACTAAAAGTAATAGATAGTAGCAGTAGCGGTATTATAGTAGTTGTAGGAAATATGTAAGCAGCAACAGTAGTGGTAGTAGTACTTGTAGTGGCGGGAAGAGGAGGAAGAGGAGTAGTAAAAGTAGCAGTAATACTAACTGTCGTAATAGTAGTAGCACTAGTAAGTAGTAGTAGGTAGTAGAGGTAGTAGAAGAAGAAGGCGTAACAGGAGTAGTACGGTTCTGGTGTTAATAGTACTACTAATAGAAGCAGTAGTAGTAGTGGAAGTAGTAGAAGTAGCAGTAGTAGTAATAACTGCAGAGCTACTATTAGTCTACTATTTCTAACTATTACTACTACTACTACTACTGTAAAATTAACTCTTGAATTCGCTTCTAAGTAACGATCCATACTCGAGCAGTTTTATCTGTCCCGCACGAGACAACCAGCGCTCCGTTCGGATTGAATTCCGCCCAAAGGACTTCATTGGCGTGTCCAAAAAATGTCACCAGACTGGAATCTTCAATGACACGCCCGTTGACGTCAAACATATTATACCACGAATCCTGTCGCATACGAGGGGACGGAGTCCTTGACTTGCGCTGAGCTACAGATGAAAATATTCTCAAAATTTTATTAATTTTCAAATTTATCGAAATTAATTACACAAAATAATTCAAATAATCAATCAACCGGCAGCCAATAAAGCGTTAAGTTAATAAGCAGGTAGTAAAATTGCTAGTTAGTAAGTAGTCAGTAAGCAGTTAACCGATAAACCAGCTTTTAGTCGTGTTACAGAGTTTTATGCCAAAGATACCACCGAAAACCAACCCCTCTACTACGGACCCCGATTTAAATATATGTTTATACCAAAATCTCCTTCAAAAAACTTTTAAAATTCTGCATAAGTCTGATAAACACATTCCTGCAAACAAAATTTCAAATTCTTGAACATCGATCCAAGAACGGTGTCCGCTATAGAGGGGTGAGCACGCGTTTGGCATACAAGTTCCATTTCCTTACCCGTTGGGTTAGAGCAGTGCGTGGGGCGTGCAGTAGTGTGAGTAAAAGCGGTTTGCATAGTGTCGAGTGTACCGTCCAGTGACTGGAGAACGTTGTATAGGTCCCAGACTTTGCAGGTCCCGTCGGCCGAAGCGGAAACGATTCGACTACCGTCGTGGCTGAGACTTAGGTGGTGAACCGTGCTGCTGTGGCCCGTCATGTGGTGCAGCTCCTTGCTCGAGTCGACGTCCCATAACTTAATAACAATTATATCAATAATTCGCTATAAAAAGTAATTGATAATAAGATTCCTCCACCTTAGAGCATTAATTCTCTTATTATTTCATATTCGGTTTGTAGTTATTCATTTACTTAACAATTATTTTGTTCTTAATATATCTTATACTTCCATTTTACTTATTAAATTTACTCAGATTTTTTATCCTTAGAGCTTTTCTTAAAACTTAGAACTCTTCTTAAAACTATGTATTACTTGGTATCTATGTACTTATCACGTTTTAAATTATCAGAGTTAACTTTAATTGAGTTGACTAAGATTTCTTACCCTGATCTGACCGTCTCCTATAGAGCTCAATAGCCTTGTGGTTGTATTGGCAAAACAAGCTGCAGTGACAAGCCCTCGACAAAGCACCATACTCTTAAGGGCCTGAGCTCTCTTCTCGGCTGCTTCTTGGTTGCTGTGAAAATAGAACTTAATGAAAAATAATGCACAAAAATCTAAAATAATTAATTTATTTTTGAAAGGTTATACCACCACTCGAGATAAAACTTATCCCGGTTTCTGGCAGCACGTAGAGCTGCACGATAGACTGCACTGCTTTTGGGTTGTTCTAGAGCTAGTTGAACGATATCTAGAAAACTGTACTGGACAATCAAATGTCCACAGATTCGTACAAAGCGAGCAAAGTCTTCTGTTTCTTTTTCTGCGTCAACCTGCAATAGTAGTAGTAGTAGTAGTAGTAGTAATAGGAAGAGGAGTAGAAGGTAGAATATTAAGAGTAGCAGAAGCACTACTAGTTTTAGCAATAGAACGAGTGGTAGTAGTAGTAGCAGCAGTAGGAGCCCGTAAGAGTAAAAGGAAAAGTAGTAGTACGAGTACTCGTAGTTGTATTAGTAGCAGTAGAATCAGTAAAAGAAGTAGAGTGAGAGTATTAGTAGAAGTACTAGTAGTATTATTATTCCTAGTTAGCAGATTAGTCTTAGCAGTAGTACTAGTAGTAGTAGCTGTAGTACATTACAAACTCGTGAAAGAGCTACTCTCATATCAGGCTAGAGATTGGTAGTGGTAGTGTACTAGAAGTAGTAAGTAACAGTGCTATTGGTAGTAACATTAGTCTTAGTAGTAGCACTAGTAGAAGTAGCAGTACCAGTAGTATGAGTGCTAGTAGTCGTAGTAGTAGCAGTAGTGCTAATAACGCTGGTACTAATAGTAGTAGGAGTACTAGCAGTACAATGGAAAGTGTAGAAAACTATCCTTACATCAGGTGAAATGTACGCCGAGTACTTGCGATAGTCGTTGAGCATATCGCTCGGGCCGGTCGCCCGTAGTTTAGCAGCGATAAAGTCAAAGTCGAGAAAAATCTTCGGGAAAAGCTCGAAATACTCTCCTTTGTACAAATGATACGCCATAAACCAGAAAATGTAATTATCGTTGGGCAAGTTTCCGTAATTGCCATTGCACTTGTGCAAGTAAGCGTCTACCAGCTTTCTATGCGCTTTCTAAAAATCAAAAAAAAGGATTAACTGACATACTTCTATATTTGATAATACATTCTATTTTACTACTTAATTTTTGATAATTATATTATTTTATTTATTATTATTAAACTTTTTTATATTTGATTCGATTTAAGTGTATTGACTTCTTTACGTCCTATACAAAAAATGAAATATTTTATTTGAATATTTAGTTTTTGGTT
The DNA here is from genome assembly GCA_002872375.1 of Eulimnadia texana. Classification (NCBI taxonomy): domain Eukaryota; kingdom Metazoa; phylum Arthropoda; class Branchiopoda; order Diplostraca; family Limnadiidae; genus Eulimnadia; species Eulimnadia texana. The sequence goes on from NKDA01000011.1 coordinate 787,336, forward strand.
GAATAATTTTATTCAGTTTATTAGTTAATAATAAATTATATAATCATATTTAGTGTCGATAAGAAAACATCGATTCATTACATTTCATTTCAGAATATTATTAATATTGATATAGGATAAAATATATCAAATATGAGCACACAAAATCAAGCAACTTGTGTACGTTATTCGTATTATTTTTTTTCCCGTATCGGGCATTCAGGCTGTGTGCCCATGGCCCCAGTGCTCAGTGTAAGGGAGAGAATTGGCAGACTCTTTCGTCTGCCTGGAGTGGCTGGCCCGGGAATAGGCCTCACTTGGGAGTGGGATCGAGCCCACAGACCCAGAGGTGAAGAGCGGTGGTCACAACCGCTGAGCTACCAGCCCTGACATTATTCGTATTCTAATACTTTATAAGTTAATTAGATTGCTTATATAATATGTCATATAATCATACCACTTGATCTTCTGCGTTTATGGAGACGTTGAGATAATCAAGAAGGAGATCATGGATTCCGTAGAGCACGTTTGTTGTCGTTGAGTTGACGTGGTGAGCGATAAGCGATTTGTCGATGAATATTCGCATGATTTCTTCGACATCATACGTACTCATTCCCCACAACATTTCTAAAGCCTATTTAAACAAAATCAGAAACCTGATTTAATAATTTATATTTAAATATAAAATTATACCTGGGCGGGAATGTTGACATCGTCTACGAAAACCACCAGTTCCTGGAACAGTGCTTTTTTCTCGTAATCTAAGTTGTCAACACTGATTCGTATGGCCTCTTCCACTGTTTGGTGACTGTACGAACTTTGCCGGGTCATTTTGGTGTATTTGCGATCCTTGAGTTTGTTTAAGTAATGATTCCAGCGACCGGGATCTTGAGCCGAGCCTTGTCTCTGGTCTGCCAGTACAGGGCCCATAAGTGATAACACCATCGGTGAACCTGGATTTATCAGAAAATCATAATTTTAGAGAATCTTCATTTTTATAGAAAATTATTGAGGAAAGTTTAGTGTAACTTAAAATAATATAAATGATGCAATAGTTGTTACATTCTGGAATAAAATAGAAATAAAAGAAAATAAACGAATGGAACACACTATCAGTAAAATGACACAGAATAATTATACGTGGTATTGTAATCATATAAAAACACACTAAAATACATCATATAACAAATAATATAATAAAATAAAGAAAATATTGAATATTATCGAAATAAAATAAGTAAATAAATTTTAATTCAAGTTTAATAGTATTTGTAGTTTTCAGACCTTTGCTTTCTTCATAAATCTCGGACGCTTGAGTGGGCAAATTTTCGACAGGAATATGAGTGCAGCTCGACAAGTACCTCATCGACTCTTCCCGAGTGAAACCGTCTTGCATCTGCAACATAATATTTTGAATATTCAAGTAAAAAAGTAACTATATCTAATATGTATATATATATCGTGTAGTACAGACAGTATAGTGCAGTAGTGGTATTGTAGTGCATAGGACAGTAAAGTATAATGGAATAGTAGCACTGTAGTATAGTATGGCACAGTATAATATAGTGCAGTAGTAGTGAAGAATGGCGTATAGTACAATCCAGTGGTTGTAACGTAGTACAGTAGTAGTATAGCACAGCACAACGTAATACAGTACAGTATAGCACAGTATAGTATAGCACAGTAGTGGTATTGTAAAGTACGCATATAGTACATATACAGTATATACATATTTTTATGCAGAATTAAATTACAGTGCGCTACAGTACTCAACTATAGTACACTGTAGTACTAAACACTATGTGCAAGTACTACAGTTACGGACTAAAAATAATTTTCACTTGCGGTAGAATTCTTGTTATTTATTTTTCTTGCTACTTGATTACCTTGTAGAGTATTGCACGACCCTGAACTGCATCCGATATGTTGATTTCCCTAGTTGTTGCGAGTACCCGACAGCCGACATCAAACGATCGCAAAATTTCTCCCCGCCACACGTCGTCCAAAATGATAAGACAGTCACGCAGATTTTCTCGAGTGATAAGTTTGCGAATCCGCTCGATCGCCTGGTCCACACTTAACGGGGGAAGATTCGTCCCCGCATTTTCTTGCAGACACTCACAAAGGGCCTGAATGTTATTTGAATGAGAAAAATCTTGATGATTGAATATTATTTTGCAATACCTGCATTTTGGCGAGCAGGGTGTCTTTCTCCACTTGCCCAACAGTGACCCAGAAAATATTTTCTTTAAATAAGTTAACTGCGATACTTAGAGATCTAACGCACTCAGACGCTAGAACAGACTTCCCGACCCCAGGCATCCCGTGAATGACCAGAAATTCACCCCGTCTCATCGAACTTAACAGCTCCCGCACTTCGTTAACCTGCGATAAATAGTCATTAAGATTTAACGATAGCTTCTAAACTAAAAAAATTATGAAACCTTAGTGTCTCTGGGTATCAAATGTGGTGGCGGGTAAGGTACTCCACCTTTTATGAGACAGTCTTGTAATTTTGAAATCAAGTCTGCGTTTTCTCGTTCTTCGGGGGTTAAGTGCCCCGCATCCGTGTTATCGGGGTTTGAAAAAGTCGTTAAGTAAACAGCCAGCCAGTCGTAATGCTCTTTGAGCGTTTTTATGAAGTTCTGAAAAGTCTCGCTACTTTTTTTGGGCGAATGAACGAGCAGGTCCAGTAGTTTGCGAACTTTATCGGCTCTCAATTTCTGCATAGAAAAATATTATAACGAAATTACGATGTCATTAAGTGAAATTTTTACCTCTGACTCGATTTCCTCCATTTCTGAATACGTAATCACTTCATAGGCTAATAATTTGTCGTAAATATATTTGACATCCAAGTCTTGGACGAACTTGTCGCGGTAATAAACCAGCGCTGATCTTTCAATGCGATTCATTTTTTTCGCAAACTGAAATTTATTGATTTATTAATTATTAACAGAGAAATTCGAAATATTTTCAAAAACTAAAGACGGGCAATCTAAAATCAAGGGCAATAGGCTTGGTCGGTCTGGGCAATCAAGGACAAGATTTGAAGTCTTGCGGTCGGTTTCCAAACAACGTTAAATGAATGCATAACAAAGCTACGATATGCTCGACATCTAGCGGTCAAAATATAAATTATTTTTATTAAAGAAACGTCAAACAGCAAATCTGCCGAATAAGTGGACAGCTGTTTGAAAGGCCTCCAATATGCGCACTCTGTCATTGGATGATGTTATGAACTGTTATTGTAGTAGTATAATTTTGGCAACATCTTCTTCTCATTAAAATTTGGTGGCCCTGAAAAGGGCCGTTGGGTAAGGAATAGCTGGTTTCACGTTTACTTGGAGCTGGTGTACTTGGTCACGGCCTTCGTTCCCTCACTGACGGCGTGCTTGGCAAGTTCGCCGGGGAGCAGGAGGCGGACGGCCGTCTGAATCTCCCTGCTCGTGATGGTCGAGCGCTTGTTGTACTGCGCCAGGCGGGACGACTCGGAGGCGATGCGTTCGAAAATGTCGTTGACAAAGCTGTTCATGATGCTCATCGCCTTCGACGAGATGCCAGTATCGGGGTGGACCTGCTTCAGCACCTTGTAAATGTAGATGGCGTAACTCTCCTTCCTGCGGCGCTTCTTCTTCTTGTCGTCCTTGTTGATGTTTTTCTGGGCCTTCCCAGCTTTCTTCGCTGCTTTTCCACTAACCTTCGGCGGCATCTTAGCGGGCTTCGTTGAAAAATTTCCTGTTTCAGCGTACCTCCGTGATCCTTTTTATATATAAAGCGCATTGAGATACCTAACGCCCTGCTCTATCACTCTTTGTGATTGGTCAAATTTTGCGACTAAGTATTTTTACTGCAAATTTGCAATACTGCTATATGACGGCTGATTTATCGAAAATATCATATGCCCAGCATGCTTAAAGTAAACATTGCAGAATAAGGATATTTTTAAACAAAAAAGATCACCCGTCAAAACATCAGCCAATCGAAATTGAGGTACGGCTAGGTCGGACACGCTGCCATATAAGAAGGTGAAACTCGATATTCAAAGTACAAACCAACCGTCTCTCATTCCTCACCCTAGAGATTTTCGAATTATACGTTCAAATGACCGGACGAGGCAAAGGAGGCAAGGTTAAGGGAAAGGCAAAGACTCGCTCGAGCCGCGCTGGACTGCAGTTTCCCGTCGGCCGTATCCACCGTATGCTCCGCAAGGGTAACTACGCTGAGCGCGTCGGAGCCGGCGCTCCCGTCTATTTGGCAGCCGTCATGGAGTACCTCGCCGCTGAAGTCCTCGAGTTGGCCGGTAACGCCGCTCGCGACAACAAGAAGACCCGTATCATCCCGCGTCACTTGCAGCTGGCCATCCGTAACGACGAGGAACTGAACAAACTACTGTCTGGCGTCACCATTGCACAGGGCGGTGTACTGCCCAACATCCAAGCGGTGCTGTTGCCCAAGAAGACTGAGAAAGGCGAATAAACGATACCGTCTCAACCAACCTATCCAACGGCCCTTCTCAGGGCCACCATATTCGTACAGATGCGAAATCGCAAACCAGTTGTATGCGTACAAAGCTGTTAATAATCTAAATATACAGTGATGTATTATTTTATTCATGCTTCCCATGAAGCCTGCACTAATTCACCCGTGCTGTGAAGAATTTACTTTACTTTCTACAGTTCGCTTAACTAAAACAAACTATGATAAAATGTTAACAAAATAGAAAATGAGTATCGTTACGTGTTATTTGCCCTTCCACATAATATTTTACTATATCCCCCTTCCATTTTAGCATTTATTCAATTACGAGGTTCACGGTTCAATAATCAGTTAGTGAAGTCCGAGACGAAGGAGAAGCGGACGCTCAAGCACGAGCCGAATGCTCACTTCTTATTGGTTCCCCGGCTAACCAATAGTGCGGCAGCGCCCTTAAGCCGTATTGTGAAAGCAAACACCTGGGCCCTTTCGTGGAACCCTAATTATTTAAATGCTTTCCCGGTATTTTTCGTCAATTCTAAACTCATTAACTCCTCTGTTTGGCAATTTATATACGCTATTTTAAGTTCAATAAAACGCCTCTATAAATTCTGACAAGTCTACAGTTTATTTGTAACACTGATAAGAAACGAAACGTCAGTAACTAACGCCACACCCTTTTCCTTTGTTTGGACGCCCGTGTCCCTTTGTTATAAACACACACAGAGTTTGAAAATAAACTAACTAAGTTACGTTACTAACATTTTACAAAACAACTTATACTGTTATATATATTTATATCATTATTATTAATATTGTCATATTTTATTATACTCACTTATAATTTGCAAGCTTAGCTCTTACCCTCCCACTATTATTATGATTAATTTAACAACTAATTACCCTATCTAATACTATAAACAATTTATCTTAGTTCTCCTTACATTATTCTGTTCATTTTTTCAACTAAACAAAAAATATAATGATAAAAGGAAATAATATAAATAACAAATAAATTTACTAAATAATACCTGTATTGTTTTCTATCGATATAAATTACACGCTCGCCTCAAGGACTCCATTCAACTCTGCGGCTGCAAAATCTCACGAAGACTCTGCTACACGATCATGATTGTTATGGTACATTTGCCGAATATTATCGAAAAACGGTTTGCAGTTGATTTTGGCGCCGAGTTTGGCGCACAAGAGAAAAGCACCCGACATTTTGCGGTGAAGTGAATAGCTCTCCTCTGGCGGGGGACACAGTCTGTGGTTCAGCATGACGGGAATCAACCTACAAAACAATTTCGATATAAAGTAAATCGATTATTTACTATGTAGTTTCACTTGACGATTCTGAACAATAGGACTAAATTTGCAAAATATTTCGGTATATATTAATTTCGCTATTTGTTCGTTTTCATATTTATTGATTATGATTTTTGCTTTACTGGATAATTTAATTATTACTGAATTTACTACTAATATGGTACTTTTCATGTATTATTCATCGTAATTATTTATTCATAGTTGAGTTAGTTATTAATTATTCATTTCAACATTAGTTATCTACTGATTTATTTGCTGTTAATTTAAAATACATAATTTCGGTATGTATATTCACCGTTGAATCCTCATCGTCGTGTCTTGCTGTCCGAAGTCAAAGGGTTTGTCGTACTGGAACGCCTCCCCGAGAATCATCACAGCTTCCACATGGGCTTCCTCCATAACCTGTCAAAAATCAATCGATAAAATTCTTCGATTACTGATACAATAAATCGATTACAACCTACTCAGACCGATAAATGAAATAAATCGATTATTAACTCTCCATTGGTCATACAAAGTATGTGGACCAGTTAGTTATATAGTCGATTACCGGTCCAATAAATCGATTAATTAATTTATTTCAATCGACTTACTTTAGATTCGTATCCCGTGAGAAATCCTAGCTCCTGAGAATATTTCAAAACTTTTGCGCGGTCCCTATCAGCAGCTCCTTCAATAACCTTCAGGTATTTATTGACAAATTCCCGCGGAAATTCACGGCTGGCGCCAAAGTCCAATAGAACAACCTAATTCAATAATAGTAAGATATAATAATAAACGTATTTACAAAAAAAGATTTTATATACTTGTCGGGTCTGTGGGTTATAGAAAAAGTTGGCCCAGTTCGGGTCGGTCTGCATGAAGCTAAACTGGAACAGCTCCATCATGCACAACTGCAGAATGTGTCGTGCGATGTGGTTCCTCGTCTCCTGGTCCATTGCAAAGCATTTGTCGATAGTCACACCCTCGACGAACTCTATGCCCAGCACTTGCTTCGTCGATAACTCGTCTGTCAATAGGAGGAAAAAAAATAATTTCAATACAACTAAATATATAAATTATAAATTACAAATAAAATATAAACGCATCAAATTTATATTCGTAAACTGAGCTATTAAATTGTTTTAATACTATACTATTAACATAACGCTTTAATGAGTCGTTTTAAATACATTATTAAACACGATAAATACACTACAAATAATAAGCAAATATAGAATAAATAAATAATAAAAAAATAAAATACAAAAATGAATAAATAACAGTTTAAAGATTATAAATAAGATTAATATTCACTCGTACATTTCAACTGGTATCATTTACTATTACACTGAATCCAATGCTCTATTTATCTTATAAAATAAGGTTTCTTCTGTACAAATTAATTAAAAATTAATTTTTTCCCCTCTCGTTACCGATAACTTTAGGAACTTTGTAATCGGGATAGTCTTTGAGCAGTTCTGCGAACTTTTTCGTGCACTCGGCTTCTCGAACGTAGTCGACTTCCCAGCCGAGCTCCCGCTTGGCAACCTTGATGATACTGTCGATGTACAAACCTAAACCGAGAAAAATTTCGTTGGTTAGTTTTAGTAGTATTCATTATTTCAATTTAATTTCATAATAGTATATTGATTAATTTTATTATTCACTTTAGATGTAACATACATTTATTGTTAATATTTCATTGTTGCTATCTTATTTATTAAGTTATTTATTAATTTACTGTATTTTTTATCAATGTAATATTATAATTAACCTTCTGGTAGAATGTTCCAGACTTTCATGATCCCCATTAAATTATTAATGTCGCTCTCGATGCCTTCAGCAACTCCCGGGTACTGAATCTTCATAGCCACTTCCATTCCATTATGAAGCCTGGCCCAGTGCACTTGTCCTATTCACAATAGACAGGATTGGTAACTAATATTAATAACAATGATTTTACTCTTTACCAATAGAAGCTGCAGCAAAAGGTTTCTCCTCAAACGATTCCAGCTTACTACGCCAGTCAGGTCCCAGTTCCTGAACCAACACTTGCTCCATTTGCCAGACGGGCATAAAATCGGCTGACTGACGTACCCTCTCGAAGATCTTCTGCAACTGGGGGTTGATCATCGAGTTGTCCTGGATGCTGATCATCTGGCCGAGCTTGAGAGCCGCCCCCCGCACTTTGCAGAGGGTGTTGACAATCCGCTCGGCGTTGGCTTCCGAGAGAAAGGGGTTAGAGCTCAGCAGTCCGGGCTCGCCGTCCTTGCCCCCGCCGCTTTCCTTGAAGCCCAGGGTGCGGCGCGTCACTTCGGCCAGCGCCCCGACCCCAAGCCCCGCGGCCAGGCTGCCGTACGAAGCCAGGCGGCTCAGTCGGGTGGAGGGAACCTTGCGCTCCTTGGCGTTTTCGCTTATCTGTAAATAATGAGAAGTACGTGAAATAAGTTAGACAATGTAAATAGAATTAATACATAAATAGTGTAACACGACAACTAGTATAACATAGCATGAATGTAATAATAAAAAATTACAGAATACGAAAAATAAGTTGCATTAATCAATAAATTACGTTACCTTACAACATTCATTATTATCTTATATTGTTGCATCATTTATGTTACATTAACATCAATTTATTTCATATTAATCTAAAGTTACACTGATTCTTATTATAATCTTACGACAGGTCTCCTTTTTCTGGCTACTGGTTTGGGTGTCCCTTTGTCGTCTTCTTGCGATTCGCCTCCCGCTGTTGACATTTTCTCTGCGTTTTTCTTCATCTCGGCTTCTGCGATTCCTTCGGCAGTGGTCGAGTCGCCCGTTTTCATTTGGTCCATCGAGTCTGTTGTGCGCACTGGTCCGATATTGCTAGTGTTGCCTACAGTAATAATAGTTAAGTAGTAGTAGTAGTAGTGGCAGTGGTATTAGTAGTAGTAGTACTTTTAGCAATGTTGATACTGCTATTCCTGTTATTACTATTATTCTAATACCTAATACTGCTACTACTACTACTACTGCTGCTGCTGCTACTACTACTGCTGCTACTTCTACTATTATTGAATTATTACCTGCACTTGGCTTAATAGCTTCAGCTAGTTTTTCGATTTCGTGAGAACCCTGGTCAATCTGGTTGAATCCCGATGAAGTTACCGGTGCCTCTGGTGCTGTGTCTGTAACTATACAAATTTTCAGTGACTTATTTTTTTAACTTTTATGTTTTTTGCTTTAATCAACAGAGTACAAAGCATCATTATTATTTTCACTGTTACTGTTATTACTATTATTGTTTATTACATCTCGGCTTAGGCTAAGAGCCTACTGCCACTTTACTATTATGAATACTTAAGTTGTTATGATCATTACGATATACTGCCATTATATTACTAATAATGTCAGTATCACTATTACTGTTATTATCATTACTACGCATACTATTGCTACTATTGCTATGATTATTATTCCTATTACTTCTCTGTTACTATTACTTACTACTGTTATATCAATATTACTGCTGCTATCCTTCTTACTACTGCTTTTATTATTTTTACTATTACTATTATTATTATTATTATTATTATTATTATTATTATTATTATTATTATTATTTATTTATTTATTTATTTTTATTGTTGTTAAAGATTACCTGCACTTGGTTTGATTGCTTCAGCTAGTTTTTCAAGTTCGTGAGAATCCTGGTCAACCTGGTTGAATCCTGATGAAGTCATTGGTGCGTCAGACACAGTCTCTGTATGGATTTAAATTAAAATTTATTTTTTTTTATTTAGTCTTAAAGAGTACAAAATATTAGTAGTAGTGATAGTACTACTTAGTAGTAGTAGTAGCAGCAGTTGTTGTAACTGTAAGTAGTATAAGCCGCAGCAGTAGCAGTACCCTTGTCATAATTACTAATATAATTACTATTACTACTATTACTACTACTATTACTATTTTTACTACTGTTCTTTTAAGTGACACTAGTACTACTATTATACTACTATTACTAAAACCACTTCAACTGTTATCATCGTTGTTATTATTATCACTCGTACTATTACTATTACTAACTATTACCTGCTTGATTAGAAGTAGTTTCCAATTCTTTTTCCATTGCCCTCGTCTGTACAACAGTTTGTATGATTGTCTGTGATGTTTCTGAACGATTGGAATCTGACGACAATACTGGTTGGCCGTTATCAATCTGACTAACTCCAGCTGACGTTTTCGTTGCTTCTTCATTTAGTATCGCAGCTGCTCCTCCTCCTCCTCCTGTTCGACCAATCAAAATCAAGATAAAATAACTTAATAACAAAATAAGTATCCAATTAAAAAACCTGTTGCTGCAGCTACTGGCGTTTCTAAATTCAGATTTAGATTTGACGTGACACTGCTCAAAGAGACTGGATCGCCGACGTTAGGTCCTAATGCTGACAGAGCTGCGGGATCTTTTACATTTTCGCCAATAGTTTTCGGAGGTCCTTGTCTCGCTAACTGGTGAGTTACAAACTGCCGAAGACCCTCCGCTACAACAGCAGTCCTGCCGGCAAGTTCGGGAAGCTGGTTAACGATTTTCTGAGGATCTAAACCACTGCTGCTGTTTGACGATAACACCGAACGATAACTGGACGACGACCAGGCCTCTTTTAACTCTTTTTCTGTGATATTTGTGGCTGCTCGAGCAACTGCTCCCAAGCTTTTGAGGACTAACAAGAAGTCGGAACTGCGGGGCTTTGCCATGACGATTTTTGTACCTAAACAATAAAAAAAAAAATTGTATTTTTATTCTTTTAAACGCGAGTTATACATACAGAACTGCCAATTAAGCTCACTACTAGCTAAACATATAATAACTTTAATTTGGAAACTGAGAAAATTATGTAAGATGCAAGGCAATGGCTAGAATTTTTTAAACAGCATTTGAATAAGAAATTATACAAATATGACACTAATTTATTAAAAGACAGGAGAGTTAGACATGTTTTTTTATTATTTTAAATTTAATTTACCTCCTTGTGAAGGTATAAATGCAGAAAATAAAAGAAAAAAGGTTTAAACGTTTGTATGAAGTCGAGCCGGCAAGTTTTCTTCACGTTGTTTTATAACTAAAAGGGTTGCCGCTAAACAGTAACCTGCAGCATGTGGAAATGGTGCGGAAAATTAAAAAACTTTTAAATTAATGTTTAATTATTCACATGTAATTTTCAGTGCACCAAATTAATTCTTAGAATCGTTATTTTAGTTATTGAAATACATTATAAAATTTTTTTTATAGAATAATATAACACAATATTAATATTTGATTTTAGATGAATGAATTACATTATAGAAATTCCAATATTTATCAGCTATTGTTAATCAGTAATACAATGCTAATTGTAAATAAAATTAACTTAATTAATCGTCGTTTCAGTAATTTATTATTAAATTGTAAATTGTGTAAATTATAGTGTATAATAAATAATATGCGGTAACAATATATTTAATATTAGATGAAGAATACAAATATCAAAACCTTCTGGGAAAGAATATTTCTTAAATAGCTGAAGTATTAATAAAGTATTTTATATCCAACTAAATCAATTAGTATAATTATCATTTTAAGTAATATAACATGGAAATATGTTTAATATCCAATATATTACAAACTAGATTCCCAGCAGAAATTAAGGATAGTTTCTGGATCCTGAAAATATCCTGAAAATGACATTTTCAGGATGCCAATCAGGACTCTGGAGTGCAGTGAAATTGGCCCACTTCTAGGGTGTTCAGGACCCTTACATTTGGAATGCCTAAATAATACATGTTCAGGGTACTTAACAGCGTCCTGAAAAAACGCTTTTCAGGATACTTAATGGTGCCCTCAATAGTCAAGATTCACAATTCTCAACACAATTTTTTTTACTCATCCACAATCGGACTTGTTTCAGGATATTCAGGATATGTTACGGATATCGTTCAGGATGTAGCCGACATCCTTCATTTTCCGCTAGGTTCGTATTTCATTATTATCTCAGATAAATGGTACTTTTAATCAACACGAATTTCTACCTCAGTTACTTTATCCCTATTTCCATTATTTGTATTTAAATTAATTAATCGGTATTTTTGTAAAGTATATTAAATTTCTGAGTCCGCGAAATTGTCGATAGATATCCCATGGGGCTCACTTTTTCCCCAAGTCCAGGAAGAAACCCGAAACTCAGCGCAGCAGTGTTCACAAATCTTGTCGTTGCCAATTCCCCAACAACGTCTGGAACTGTTAAACTAATTAACAAAAAATGACACCACTAAATACTTTCGTGGTGTGTCCCTAAGTGTGAAAAACGAGACTGGAACTTGTTAAACGAAGCCACACACACACAAGAACCAATTAGTATTTCACTAACAACTCTTTAAGGAAAATCCTAATTGAAAAAGTTAGAAGCAGGGATCATTTGTTGGGAAAGCAACTCTAGCCCTGAGGAAGGTGTGCAGATATGATTATAATCAAATGAATGACAGGGTATGTGTGTTTAAAGATGCAAAGTTACCTCGAGTCTATATACAACAGGTGCATGACCCGTTCATTAGGTGCGATCTATCACTTGAATAACAGCACATTAGCAACGCCAGCGACGCATGTCATAACATTTTCTCTAATTATTTTTAATGTGAATAGAATTTGATTTCAGAAAGAATTACATTTCTTGAATTCTAGAATTTAAAAAAAACAAAGATTTTTCAGAGTTAATTAAAAGTTAATACTTATTTGTTTTTGAATTTTTTTCCTGTATAAAATGGTGGCCCTGCTGGTTTTATCGTAGAACGTATAACAAGGTGTGTTTATAGCTCCACGGGGTGTCTACAAAATTATTTGTACTCAAAATTTTTTTCAAGATTGTAGTAATCAAGTTGGATTATTTTATCAATGGGTTACAGTTTAGTACTGACCTTTCGATGATGACTGACATAATCTTCTGTTGTAATCGAGATGTTTACGTCCATTGATTAGCTCCATTGTGATGCTAATCGCACGATAAAAGCCTATTCATTGTTCATCTATCAAACCGCACACTGACGTTTATGCCAGTAATTAAACAGTAAATAAAACCCTTTCGTGAACATTCGTCATGGAGACCGAGACGCATGAAAGAGACCTGTTTGATGAGATGTATTTTGTAATGCAAAGTGTCTGCTATCATGCAGTGCAGTACAAACACAAAAGCTGTCAATTATCGAAGCTATTATTCCACCATGACTTTAGGTTACATCTATGGCACAATGACGATAATCCGACACATTCAATACACAACTCGATTTGCACGCAACCAACCCACTATTAACAACTGCATCATCAAATGTCATTACATTGTCACAGCGATGGGCGGTTCATGAGAAGTTATGAACGGTTCAAGTGAAAGAAACGGTTCAAACCGTAGTTATTTGACGAGATCTTCACAATCCTCAAGATCGATGTCACTAGAAATTTCGCTATCGGTTTGGTGAACCGTGCTGGATTCTTCTTTAGAACCGTTGAAACTTGAGCTTCCGCCATCTTCTTCGTCCTGTTGAATCCTCTTCTGCTTAGTACGTCGGTTCTGGAACCAGACTTTTACCTACAAAACACAATATTACCTGAAAATTGAACTGAAGTATTGACAATAGCCATACCTGTGTTTCTGACAAGTTCAGAGACTGAGCTAGTTGCTTTCTCTCATTCCCAACAACGTAGTGATTCTTCTCGAACGCTTGTTCTAGTTTCAGTAACTGTGACGGACTGAACGCAGTTCTTACGCGTTTAGCCTTACGATATGGGGGAAGAGCAGGCTTCCAAAGTCTGAACCTATAGTGAACCGTTTCAGTAAACTCGGTTTAAACCGTGAACGATTTAGTGATTTGTTGTTTACCTGCTTGGAATCTGTGCATCCCAGCAGCTGCTGCTAGCAGACGTTCCTGTTGCTGCTTCACTTGAGCCATAGCCCACCACTGCTGATTGAAAAAAGGGTTTCCTTGAGCCCCTGTATCAACCGATTCAGCAGGCCAAAAGATACCCTGATGCAGGCTTAAACCGCTGAGTAATCCGGTAGAAAGATGATGACCAGGATGAAGAACTGTTGTTTGTTCAGGGGCATCTCTGGCGCAGAATACTTCTGATCCAACAGCTGGTAAAATCCTCGTTTGAGTAAGTGACGATTCAGAAACCCTGATTCGGCTTTCTGGATCTGTAGGTAAAAGCCTGCTGGGAGTTGCGGACGGAGGTGAATCAGGGCAGAACAAGACGATAACCCTATTTGGTCGAGTGGCTTTTTGTCCTGACATTCAGGGTGAGTTCTGATCACTTCTGGTAACCGTGAATCTTGTCCCACTAGGAAATCTACCGAAAAACTCAGTTTCGGACACTTTTTGCTGCTTGGAATGTATCTGTTTGTCGAATTATTCTTCATGTCGATGATATTCTCACTTTGCATCATAGTAAAATCCTTTAACTTCACTTCAAAATAATCAATTGCAGCTCAAGAGTCCACTGAAGAGAAATTGCAAGCATGAAACGTTTAGCTCAGCAGTCGAAACACTCGAGTCTGGGAATACAAAACCTGAAGCCAAAAGTGCTGGAAAGCTGCAGGCAGCGATTCTGTTTAGCCACACCCCTTGTGTTGTGTTGGGGAACGCCTACCGAGTCCGGACTACTAATCGCAGTCCGTAGATTCAAGTTGTGGTTGAACCACCCTCCGTGGGTGTAGTGAACCGAAGTTGTATATGCTTGAGAAAACTCTAAGTGACCCCCGAAATACCATACATCAGTCAGCGTGACCTATCCTTCCATGTGACAGGTCAGCAGGGGTCACGTTTGGTGCTGACCTCCCGTTGTATCTCAATTGACCTCATCCACGCTGACATGACAGGTCTAATTGCTTTCACACACTGGGCTTTTACAACGAAGGGATTCGACTCGACATCAACGCTAAACTCTCGGCTTATACTTATAAACAGTGTTTATCAATGCAGAGAAGATAAAAGAAGTTGCCGATGATAATTAACTTGAATACTTACGTGCCCAGGCATTAAGAAGCTCGTTTTACCATGCCAGAAAGGGGATGTTCTGGTCGTCGGATTTTAAATTTTCATAGAAAAGTATTATTACGTGCATATAGTGTGTTGCCCCTGATTGTACGGTGACTGGTGGAAAAGTTAAAAGGCCCATTATAGCCTTGGTAACATAACAGAAGTGACATATTTGACGTGAGGACACAATAGTTGATCTGACGAGTAGGGGGAAAATGTTAAAAGGTCGACATGTTAGATTCAGCCTCTCTACTACGGACACCCGAATCCAATACTTTGATAGAAAATTTCCGCATTTAAACTTACACAAAAAAATCGCAAAAAATTAGCGAATCACTTTCCCGAAACAAAGTTTTGAAATTGTTTGAAACTAATTTAACAGAGGTGTCCGCTATAGAGAGGCGGGTTTGCTCTGTACAGTTGAACCGGTCAGTAGATGCAATGTTCACGCCAATCTGCTCTTGTAAATGACACGCACAAAAACCTTCAAAAGAGACATTCATTTCATAATAGACTCTGCTCCCCCATATACTCAACTATTCAAGTCAAACGTATTGAAACGTGTGTATATACCTATCCAGCTGAAAACCGTTCACTTGGAACCGCTTCTTGCTGAGACTGAACCGTTTTGTGAACCGTAAACCGAGCCTGAACCGTCCACAATAGCCCAAGGTTCTGATGGACCGTTTTCCTGCGTTGCCATTTCCTATGTGTAAGTGTTGGGTACTGTGGTATATATAGTTGGAATTGATTGTGCGGCGAAGCAATTTTCTGTGAAGCAATAAACAGCAGATTGTCTTGTCACTTGAATCACACGGAAAAACTTTCGCAGGGGAGTTCAACTACAATTTTTTCAACTGTTTGTATACACTCGAGGGAGTCGTTTTCAGTTTTGAGCCCATTCTCTTCAACGCGTATATCTATAGTAAAACTTTGTTATTTGGTGATTTGTCTTATAGTCTTTAAATACAATAAAATCTGATACGATCTGATGGTGAAAGTCATGGACCTCCCGCTGATACGTTACGAGTAAATGTCCGCAGAAGAGGGCGTATTATCTTGTTGAATATAGGCAATTAACGTTGTAATTGTTTGTCATTGTTGTTGGGCTTGCAAAAGAACCCATTAAGTCACAAGCATCTTTTGACAGGTAACTATACTCCTATTCATTCCATATTGCCTTTGCTGTCAATTGATCGTCAATTGAAATAACAATAGAGCTTTCAGCGTGGATTACGTCCCTATATGGTCGCGTATACAAGTTTGTTGCAATTATAAATCAAAATCTAACATTAAATAAAGCACATGTTAAATGAAACTATATTAATATTAATTTCGAAAGCGCAATAAAATTTCAAAATAAGTTATATTTTATTCATAGGGTTTATTTCAAAATGGCCACTGCAGACAACCACCTCGACTACGGACAGACGTATAAATTATATTTAATGCAGAAATTTCTTGAAAATGTTTTTAAAATTAACTAAAAAATTCCCAGAAACATTTTAATTCAAAAAGGATTTTAAAATTACTTGATATTGATTTATTGACCTTGTCAGCTATAAAGAGGTGCGCGTTTGGAAAATTCACTATCCTTTAATAAAATGTGGCAACGCTGTGAAATATTTGTTTTGGTTTCAGTGCTTCCACTTTGCAGGGAAATTCCCTGAAAAAGGAAAAACTAGGTCTCAAAAGGGAAAAATAAGGGAAGAGGGGAAATGAAGTGAAAGAAGGGGTTCCAAAGAGAGGGGAAAAAGGGAACAGTGATATTCCCTAGCGAAGGGGAAAAAGGGAAGATAGAGGTCTTGTTTGGTTTGTCCGTTTTTAAGCGTCCGCATCTTTTCACTTCTTCAAATTTGAAATTTGAATTTGGTTAACTAATTTTTAAATAAATCAAAAAATGGCTCAGCTTGACGAACTAAAAACGTATTTCAAAACCCATAACCGAGTCAAAGACATAACAGCCCATTCAGCGAAAGTTCATTCCGTAGACTGGAATTCAGATGGTAGGCGACTAGCTTCGGGCTCGTTCGACAAAACCGTTTGTTTAATCACGGTAGAGAATGATCGACTGGTAATTAAGACACTAACTTTTTCATTAATCATTAAGTAATTGAAATTTATTACCACAGGTTAAAGATCAAGTCTTTAAAGGGCATAGCGACAGTGTCGATCAACTGTGCTGGCATGAAACGCATCCCGATTTACTCAGCACTGCGAGTGGCGATAAAACGATGAGAGTCTGGGATGCTCGAACTCAGAAATGTGTTGCCACTGTCAATACAAAAGGCATTCATTAAGAAAACTTAATTAAGAAAACTCGTGTAACGTTTTTAATTGCAGGCGAAAACATCAATATCACTTGGTCGCCCGATGGCAACTCGATAGCTGTGGGCAACAAGGAAGACCTCGTGACGTTTATTGACGCCAGAAATTACAAAATACGAACGGAGCAGGCGTTTAAGTTTGAAGTCAACGAAATTAAATGGAATAAAGAAAGCAGTCTGTTTTTCCTGACCAGCGGGCAAGGCTGCATACATATTCTCGAGTACGATTTTTCCGGCTAATCTAATTTAAGTACAATTAGTGACTTTTTTGTTTATTTTTAGTTATCCTGAACTGAAACCTGTGCACGTGCTGCAAGCCCATCCTGCCAACTGCATTTGTCTCGAGTTTGACCCCACGGGTTCGTTTTTTGCTACAGGCTCTGCGGATGCTCTAGTTTCGTTATGGGACTGTGCGGAAGTGGCTTGTTTAAGAACATTTTCAAGGTTTTTTTAAAAAAGATTTTATTGTTTTCTGTTGCTTACTATTTTAAGTAATAATTTTTACAGACTTGACTGGCCTGTTCGAACTTTGAGTTTCAGCCATAATGGAGCAATGCTGGCTTCGGGATCCGAAGACTTGTTTATCGATGTCAGCCATGTTGAAACGGGAGAAAAAGTCGTGGACGTTCCCGTCGAGGCCCCGACTTTTACCGTTTCCTGGCACCCACGGAATTTTTTGCTCGCGTATGCCTGCGATGATAAAGACAAGTACGACAGCACCAGAGATGCGGGGACGGTCAAAGTGTTTGGCATCTCCGGCGAATAAAATACATAAATTTTTTATACAAATGAAAGTGTGTATTTGATTTTCGGTGAAAAATTATGGCCAGATTCGTATGTACACATGTGACGGTACAGAAGTTTTGAGCTAAAAAGCTCAGATTTACAGTTTTCCGGCACGGCGGAGGTCCTCGAGAAGCTTGACGACGTGGGCGGGCATCGGGGGAGGAGTGGGCAGGTGAGCACCAGTGGGCTGGAAGCCGTTCTCGTCAGCAACATAGGTAACGGTGATGGTGCTACCGTCAGGGGCGGTATACGAGTAGCTACCGCGAGAGGTAGCACCCGCATCTTCAGGGGTAATCTGCTTCTGGGCTCCGCTCTCTTCACGAGTCACGCCATCGCCAGTCTTGAAACTGCCAGGAAAAAATATAAAAATTAGTCAAAAGAATGAAACTGACTGAATTGAGTTGATACCTGAAGCGGTAGCTACCGTCGGGGTTGACTTCGCTCTCCTGGCTGAGGATGGGTACTGGTGTGGTAGCAGACTGCTTGGCACCGAGCTGGGGAGCAGCACAGGCAACAGCCAGAAGGGCAGCAACGATCATCTATACAGTATTAACAACAATTGAATGTTACTGCAGTTAAATTTTTATAAAAGATGAAATTCAAATACTTACGAGTTTCATTTTTCTTGTGGAGAAGTTGAGGTCTGCTGGTAGAACTTGAGGATGAAGATGAACTGATGCTGGACTGGAGTGAAGGTTCGGCTTTTTATAGGGATTTTACCTTCACTTTTGTGATGAGACAAGGAAGAAGGTGCAACCTTTCATTTTCACCTTTCCATTCATTCTTGTAGCCCGCGGTGATAGGATGATACACTAAACAGGCCTTCCCCCTCTACAGCGGACACTATTATCAAATCAACTTAAAATTATTTGAAAACTTCTTTAATACTAAAATTCTTCTCTGATTTTTCTGTGATTTTTAGAAATATTTTAAAGCAAGATTTCAGGACAGAAATGTTTAATTCGCCTGCCCGCAGTAGAGGGGGATAGAGCGCCATAAGTCCAAAAACTGGCCCCGCTATAGTGGACACCCTTATAAAATCAACTTAAAACTATTCAGTGCCCTTACTAAGGCACTGAAATTCCTCGGCAAGAAAAGGAACTTGCGAAAGTAAAAACTATACCTTGAAAACTAAAGGTCGTACCCGCGAGCTCATCTCCTGGTCGTTGGAGGACTAAACCTTTTGCCAAGCGAGAGGAATCCAAGGCAAAGTCAATGTCCAAACTCATTGGCAGAAACTCAGAATATGGCCAATATTGTATTCAGAGATTTTTTTAAAAATTCATAATGAATCTACTAATACATTAAGTGACGTTGATACCCTCATAAGCAAGTACACTGTGAATTAAAAACTTTCTCAGATGTTTAACCCAACATGGTACAGCATGGGAAGGTTTGAAAGTCCTTTTTGCAGTTTACAAAATTATTCATGAATTAATTTTAGTTAGGATAGATTGAATCAACTGTATTATAACTAAATTAATGCATGTTATCAATGAATATCTCAACATTTTTACGAAAATTAAGAAGAGTGACTTTCCCATGCTGTATCCCTTTTTTAAAGAACATGACTGTACTGTACGAGCATGGGAAAGTTTGAAAGTCCTTTTTGCAGTTTACAAAATTATTCATGAATTAATTTTAGTTAGGATAGATTGAATCAACTGTATTATAACTAAATTAAAGCAGGTTATCAATGAATATCATAACATTTTTGCGAAAATTAAGAAGAGTGACCTTCCCATGCTGTATCCCTTTTTTAATGAACATGACTGTACTGTACAAGCATGGGAAAGTTTGAAAATCCTTTTTTCAGATTTATAAAATTATTCATGAATTAAATTTAGTTAGGATAGATTAAAGTAACTGTACTTAAACTAAATTAATGGATCTTATCAAGAAATACTCTAATATTCCTTCAAAAATTCAGGAAAAGTTACGTTTAGCTTTCCCAAGACCAGTGTTTCCACTGTTGTAGGGAAATTCCCTGAAAATTGGGGAAATGGGGTCTGGAAGGGGAAGAAGAAGAGAAGAGAGTAAAGGTGACAACATCTAGAACCTGTATATTCTAACACGGAGGGGGGAAAAAGGGGAAAGATAAGGGAGAGGGGAAAAAGGGAAAACTGAAAAGTGGAAACACTGCCCAAGACTGTATCTCGATCGTCTTATGGAATTTTCCCACATTGTCCTTATGGACTTAGAACGATTTGCATGTGAGATTACCGCAGATACCGAACACCTTGACCGTCCCCGTGTATCTGGTGGTGTCATCCGTGTTTCCACTTTTGCAGGAAAATTCCCTGAAAAAAGGGAAAAATGGGGACTGAAAAGGGAAGAAGAAGAGAAGAGGGTCAAGGGGGAAATCTAGACATTGTGTATTCTAGCATGGAGGGGAAAAAGGGGGAAAGATAAGGGAAGAGGGGAAAAAGGGAAAATTGAAAAGTGGAATCATTAGCTGTCGTACAGACCTTATTCCAAAAAGGCCTTTGTAGACCATCCCCTCTACTACGGACGCTCGTGTAAAATAACCTTGTCAATGAATCGACTTGAAAATATGTCTAAAAATCGTCAAAAAATCTGAGAAACACTTTGATACCGAAAAAAGTTCAAAATTTTTATCAACTGATTTAATATAAGTGTCCGCTATAGTGAGGTACGCGTTTTGGAATAGGCCCTGTAGACCTTATTCCAAAAAGGCCTTTGTAGACCATCCCCTCTACTACGGACGCTCGTGTAAAATAACCTTGTCAATGAATCGACTTGAATATATGTCTAAAAATCGTCAAAAAATCGGAGAAACATTTTGATACCCAAAAAAGTTCAAAATTTTTATCAACTGATTTAATATAAGTGTCCGCTATAGTGAGGTACGCGTTTTGGAATAGGCCCTGTAGACCTTATTCCAAAAAGGCCTTTGTAGACCATCCTCTCTACTACGGACGCTCGTGTAAAATAACCTTGTCAATGAATCGACTTGAAAATATGTCTAAAAATCGTCAAAAAATCTTAGAAACACTTTGATACCCACAAAAGTTCAAAATTTTTATCAACTGATTTAATATAACTGTCCGCTATAGTGAGGTACGCGTTTGGAATAGGCCCTATACTTATGTCCTTGGCGTCGTAGGCGTAAGCGAGTGAATACTTTCTCCGGTGCCAAGAAAACGGTGAACATTTCTCAAAAATCACAGAAAAATCAGAGAAATATTTGCATGAAAAAATTGTTTTTAAATAATTTTCCGTTGATTTTATAAGAGTGTCCGCTATAGCGGGGCGCGCGTTTGCTGCATGTGTCCCTATCCCCTTTACTGCGGACAGGCGAATAAAACATTTGTGTGTGTAAAATCTCATTCAAACAGTTTCTAAAAATCACAGAAAAATCGTAGAAACATTTTCGTGTAAAAATTTCTTTGAAATATTTATTAGTTGATTTAAAAACGGTGTCCGCTATAGAGAGGTTGCGCGTTTTGGCCGATGCCTTATCCCCACGGGCTAGAAGAAGTAACAGAAAGGTGAAAATGAAAGGTTGTACCTTCTTTTTGTGCTTCTTCTTCCTTGTCTCATCACAAAAGTGAAGGTAAAATTCCTATAAAAAGCCCAACCTTCACTCCAGTCCAGCATCAGTCCATCTTCATCCTCAAGTTCTACCAGCGAACCTCAACTTCTCCACAAGAAAAATGAAACTCGTAAGTATTTGAATTGATCTTTTATCAAAATTTAACTGCAGTAATATTTAATCGTTGTTGATACTGTATAGATGATCGTTGCTGCCCTTCTGGCTGTTGCCTATGCTGCTCCCCAGCTCGGTGCCAAGCAGTCTGCTACCACACCTGTACCCATCCTCAGCCAGGAGAGCCAAGTCAACCCCGACGGTAGCTACCGCTTCAGGTATCAACTCAATTCAGTCAGTTTCATTCTTTTGACTAATTTTTACATTTTTTCCTGGCAGTTTCAAGACTGGCGATGGCGTGACTCGTGAAGAGAGCGGAGCCCAGAAGCAGATTACCCCTGAAGATGCGGGTGCTACTTCTCGCGGTAGCTACTCGTATACCGCCCCTGACGGTAGCACCATCACCGTTACCTATGTTGCTGACGAGAACGGCTTCCAGCCCACTGGTGCTCACCTGCCCACTGCTCCTCCGATGCCCGCCCACGTCGTCAAGCTTCTCGAGGACCTCCGCCGTGCTGGAAAACTGTAAATCTGAACTTTTTAGCTCAAAACTTCTGTACCGTCACATGTGTACATACGAATCTGGCCATAATTTTTCACTCAGAATCAAATACACACTATCATTTGTATAAATACTTTTTATATTTTCATTTGCGCGTTAAACTACACGTTCATTTAGGTCAAGGTTGCACTCAAAGAATTCTTATCTAACACGATTCTCTACGAAAACGCATTCACGTAGGGACAGATTCGTCACAACAATCGCAAAAAATTTGCAATAATTCAGAGTCTGAGTTAAAACCTACTCAGTTGTGAAGATGTTAAAATCCTCTAAACGAGCTTCGGATACCGCAGACCGTAATTAAACTAATTTTCCAAGTGATATTTCACATTTCACCTACCCAGTTCCCAGATCTGAACATTCCTTTGAAGTAGGTCCACAATTCATACCCTTGCTACGTACAGTTGAACCTTGATATGAGTAGCTGTTCTACTTTAAAAAGTAGCATTTATCCTGATTACTTTTATACTTGTTTCGTAGCAGCTGATACGTCAATTTTACAGGGACATGGGAACGAACCTATTGCGTAGCGAAAAATACTCGTTAAGTAATTATATTAGCGAACAAAAGAATCTCTGTTGGGATATAATACGAATTGATACCTATGTTTATACTGCAGGAACTTATTCCTGTTTTTCGAGGTTAAATTCGGAAGCGAGAATAAATAGTTTACGGATAAAGTTTTAAGAATAAGCCAACATACTGCGGTTCTATTCACAATCGGCAATGTAAACGAGAACATTTTTGGGGATAAGTTCCGGATAAATGTGGAGGATAATTCCGGAATAAGGTAATCATCGAGCATAAATCAGTATGAGCATATAGCCTTAGCCATATTTATAATGTGAGTATTAGACATATCACCATTATACCCAAAACGTATACTAACTGCGAACATCAACCATATCCTCCTAACCTGTTCCCTAATATGTGAGGGAACGCGAGAAAGTAATCCAAACTTTCTACAAAAATAACATTGCTAGGATCTCTTTAAACAGTTGTCTCATTTCCATGCCAACTTTAAATACCCACCACCAATTTCTTATCAACATATTGTAAAATAGTGAAACCTCACGCAGTTTATTTAGACACTTGAACATTTATTCCCTATCTTCTTGTCCTTTGGTGGTGGAGTAGCGTAGTCGGGGAATAGGCATACAAAAGTAGAGCTAGTCGTAAAAGTATGTCATTTATATATATCAATGTGGAATATATAACTGTGGTCCGTGGCAATAGACTCTTAGCCTAAATGGAGATAAAGTAAACACAAACATAACAAAAAGAGGTTTTTGATTTCCACTCTCTCAATTCACTGGTTCCTATGTCCTGTAGAATTGATGTCCAATGCTCAGCTGCTACCGAATTAGCTTAAACGTACCCAGGACAACTGCTAGTTTCAAGTAGAACAGCTAGTTTACATCAAGGTTCAACTGTGCAGGCTGTAAATCCTGGGGCTACTTCACATATAGGCTATGATCATGGGAAGTAGATACAAAGACACAACAAGAATACAACAGTGATACAAACGAAAGTGTGTATTTGATTTTGAGTGAAAAATTATGGCCAGATTCGTATGTACACATGTGACGGTACAGAAATTTTGAGCTAAATAGTTCAGATTTACAGTTTTCCGGCACGACGGAGGTCCTCGAGAAGCTTGACGACGTGGGCGGGCATCGGGGAGCAGTGGCAGGTGAGCACCGGTGGGCTGGAAGCCGTTCTCATCGGCAACATAGGTAACGGTGATGGTGCTACCGTCAGGGGCGGTATACGAGTAGCTACCGCGAGAGGTAGCACCCGCATCTTCAGGGGTAATCTGCTTCTGGGCTCCACTCTCTTCACGAGTCACGCCATCGCCAGTCTTGAAACTGCCAGGAAAAAATGTAAAAATTAGTCCAAAGAATGAAACTGACTGAATTGAGTTGATACCTGAAGCGGTAGCTACCGTCGGGGTTGACTTGGCTCTCCTGGCTGAGGATGGGTACAGGTGTGGTAGCAGACTGCTTGGCACCGAGCTGGGGGGCAGCATAGGCAACAGCCAGAAGGGCAGCAACGATCATCTATACAGTATCAACAATGATTAAATATTACTGCAGTTAAATTTGATAGAAGATCAATTCAAATACTTACGAGTTTCATTTTTCTTGTGGAGAAGTTGAGGTTCGCTGGTAGAACTTGAGGATGAAGATGGACTGATGCTGGACTGGAGTGAAGGTTCGGCTTTTTATAGGGATTTTACCTTCACTTTTGTGATGAGACAAGGAAGAAGAAGCACAAAAAGAAGGTACAACCTTTCATTTTCACCTTTCTGTTACTTCTTCTAGCCCGTGGGGATAAGGCATCGGCCAAAACGCGCAACCTCTCTATAGCGTACACCGTTATTAAATCAACTAATAAATATTTCAAAGAAATTTTTACACGAAAATGCTTCTCTGATTTTTCTGTGATTTTTAGAAACTGTTTGAATGAGATTTTACGCACACAAATATTTTATTCGCCTGTCCGCAGTACAGGGGATAGGGGCCATATGCAGTAAACGCGCGCCCCCCTATAGCGGACACTGATATAAAATCAACGGAAAAATATTTGAAAACTTTTTGGGCGCGAAAATGTTTCTCTGATTTTTGTATGATTTTTCAAGTATTTCCAAGTTAGATTTCGCAAAAGTTTTGTTAAATTAGCCTGTCCGCAGTAGAGGGGTTGGGTCTTCGTCGGTTGGAAAGAGGAACCTGGTACCTTGCAATCGTCAGGGTCATCTACTTTTACTTTTTCCTTTCACTTGAAAAGTTACAGGTTCCCTTCTCAATATTTCACATCCATGATTTATTATATATTATACATATACATGTTTATTTATTATTATTAGATTTTAATACATCATTTATTATTATTATGATAACTTCTTAATGGATTTTTTATTATTTCCATATCAGTTGTATTTATTATCTTACTGTATTATATTAACTATATTATTATTTATTATTATTTACATATATTTACTATACACATAATATCTGACGTCCCTTTGACTTAAGGCAGTCTTCTGATAACATCGTGATAACACTTGATAACACAACATTATGCTAAAATACATTTTTTCCCACGAATTTTTCAAGTTTAAATCAATATATATTTTCCACTCGATTTTTCAAATAAATACAAAGGTTTTACCTGTTAATACGTCAGCGTTTTGTGCTTTTAACTGAATTAATATTAATGTTTTTAATTAGGATTAATTCAATTAATGAAATTTTTAAGCCGGAGGAAGACGCCAGGGCCCCCATCCGTGGAAGCACTTGGTGAATCGCTTAGATTCCTTGCCCTTCAGCGTCAGAAACAACTGTCGAGGACGTTCGGGCTGCTGCACTTTCAAATGCTGAATGTAAACCTGCACAAATAGGTATAATTATGAAAATATAAACGTACTTTCATTAAGCATTTGTCAAATTATGATTTATTTATTTTTATTTGTATTCATTTTTTTAAATTAATATTTATTAGCCCGGGCTGCTGCACTGTCAAATGCTGGATGTAAAAGCTGTATAATTAAATGTTACAATAAAAATATTACAATTTTTTTTTATCAAGCGTTCTAAATAAGCATAAACCTAATTACGACAATATTTGTAAACCTTGAAAGTTGAACATAATTATAACACAAGAACCTAATTATTATAATATTATGCTACAGTATTGCAAGGCTGTAGTTTCAGTATTATTTAATCATTTGTTCTGTTTAATTATTATTCATTTATACTATTTGCACACCGCAGTAAGTGTTATAAATAATTTTACAACCTAACTATAATATTATGTTAAAAACCTGTACAATTAGTTTACGTTTTAATTCATTACCACTTCAAAGTTTTATTAAGTATACCTGAGCGGCTTTGTAGGCTAACTTGACCTCGACTTCCGAGCACCTGGGCCCTAGCCACAGGAAGACCTGGTCCCCGTTATCCAGAAGCATGATGTCCTCATCTGCTAAATCGTCCTGAAGAAAAAAAAATCAATTAATTTAATTAATTCCTAATAACTTCATTATATATTTTCATATTAACATAGTTAATATGATTAATAAAAATCCGTTAACAATACTTAAAACTGAATAAACTTTAAAAAAAATCCTTTAACAATTATACTTTAATTTAATTTGATTATTCAGCTGGACACTACCTGGCAAAAATCGGAGCATTTTTCCGATACGGCAAAATAGCCCCTCTCATTGGAGCATCTGAAGAGTCTGGCGAATTTCTGGAAATCTGCTTGGTTGTCGTAACTCTTCTGTCCGCCCAATCCCAGCCAAAAGAAATTGTTGGGCTCCTCCCCTTCCGTCAACACTTGCAAGCTGAAATTCTCCTAAAAAAAAAAGAAAAAAATGCAACAAATAATTAATAAAATTCAAAAGTAAATAAAAGTTAATTATAATTTATTCAAATTTCACGCAAACCTTAAAACATGCAAAAAAATTAATTTAATTTCAATTTTGAAAAAAATCAAGATGCGGTGTATCACTCTCCATGCTGTCGTTTTATTTTTTTCCCGCTACAGAAAAGCCAAGCCTATTGAGAAATGTCTACAGCATTTTTTGCGAATATTTTTTGCAGAAATGGGAAAATCTGGATTTTTCCCGCAAGTTTTTGCGAATTTTTTTTACGTGTAGATCTTTGGACTGGAGACAGGCGCAGTCAGTTGGGCGGTTCTTCGTAAAAGCGTGGAGCGTGAGTCTGCCGCTGACAACGCGGCCCGCAGCATTTTTCTATTTTATTTTTATTATTATATTATATTTATACACGATTAATTATTTGTTTATATGCGCTTTTGTTATTTTGTTAATCTGTTATTTTTATTTAATTTCACTAATGCCTCTTCTGTTTAATATTTTGACTGATTTATATATATATATACTTATTTATATTTATACGGATTTTAAATTTGTATATGTTTATATAAAATTCTTTTTTATTACTTAAGTTTATTTACATTTTATCAGTACTTAAACAAACTGATTATATCTATAGATATTAAAATTAAAAAAGTTGTTACCGCATCGTACATCTCCCGAGCGATTTCTTCGGCGACTCGAGCTTCCTCGGGATCGGCCTTGTCCCCGATCCACACGTACACAATTCCCCGCGTGTCTTCTTTGTCAAACGGCACTTTCAGAATGTAACTATTTCACAAAATTACAAACATTATTAATTATACATAATAATAAAAATACGATTAATAATACATACATACAGAATAATTATGAATAACTAACATCAAAAATCTTATTTTAATTCAATTTTAGACTATACCAGAAGGCTGAATTGAGTAGGGCAGCATCCGTGTTGATCTGAATACAGCGAGTACATAAGGCAGACCCGGAACTGCGGACCTGGAAAAATTCAGTCGGGCCGTCCAATCAGGTTCTCGAGGAGCTTTACGTTTGCCCCTATGAATAACGAACTTGCGGTGGAAATGCGCCAAAAATTTCAGGTTTTCCTGCTGCTGACGAGTCCTGACCACTTCCAGTTTACTTCCAAAGAGAGATTCGAATTTTTTCTGCAGACTGAACGTGAAAGTCAGCCAACCCATATTTGAAGCGTCACGTCCCTATTTGCAAAAAAAAAAAAGAAAAAAAAAGAAAAAAAAATGTATAATTATAAAACAGTGCTCCTACTTTGCAGGGATATTCTCTGAAAAAAAGGGAAAGTTGAATCCGAAAAGGAAAAAATAAAGGAAAAGGGAAATGTACAGCTTTACATCCTAGCATGAAGGGGAAAAAGGGAAAATAGAGCCCTCTTTAAGGGAAAAGGGAAAAAATAAAGTGAGAATCAGAATGTAGAATATATGTACCTGCCAGAAGTAAACGACGCACTGGATATCGTCCTGGACGTCAGCGTCAGCCTGGGCGTCGGTAGCGCCGTCCGGAAGATCGATGGGTACCCAGTAGCGGCAGAGGAAGACGTAGCAGTCACCGCTGTGGAAGTGACCTATTTCTTCCTCGGGAAGTCGGACGAATTTTTTCCCTTCGAGGACGAAGGCTTCCATGGCTTCCAGGTCCTCGTTCCAGTCGTCGGCTAACTGCAGAGCCTCGGCCACCGACATGGAAGGCTGGCGAGGAGTGAACAGAGCGGAGAGGTCCACCTTGATGAAAATCAAAATAATATTTAAACAGAAATATATAAAATAGAATTCAAGAAATATATTCAACAGAACTAAAGAATAATATAATAATTTCACTATGAAAATAGCATATTGAATATAATTAATATACTCAAGATTAAGTAATACGAAATTACGCATTATCAATATAAAATTAACAAAAACGTTTCATAAATAACTAATACTACTAAAAGTGAATAGTATAATTGATAGTAATAACTAATTAAATACAAATCCAGTAATGATTTGACTAATTTGATATATAATACAACACTAAATATCAAAACTCATGAATACTTTGGTTTCTTGCTGTTGGGCCCATTTGGTGAGATCGGCTCCGGTCCTGCGGACCGAGTCTGCGGTCCTGGTGAAGTCTACAGCAATGACGTCGTCCCATCCCGTGAACTTGACTTTAAACAGTTGTGGCTCCGTACCTAAACGTTTGGTAAACGTGAAATATGAATGGAGGATAATAGCTACATAAATACAGTTAATACTACTACTACGGATACTACTGCTACTGCTGCTTCTATTACTACTACTTTTACTAGTATTGCTACTACTACTGTTACTATTACTTCTATTTCTACTACTGGTGCAGCTACTACTCATACTGCCGTTACTAGTACTGCTGATACGGGCTACTACTACTAATAGTATTAATGATACGGCTGCTACTACTACTACCAATAGTAATACTGCTATTAGTGCTATTACTGTTACTAGGACTACTTCTACTTCTATTACTACTGCTGATACAGCTACAATTACTACTACCAATAGTAGTATTGATGATCCGGTTACTACTACTAGTGCTGCTGCTACTATTACACTACTTTTACTACTATTACTGCTGGACTAGTAGTACTACTTCTATTTCTACTACTGATGCAGCTACAGTGACTACAACTACTACTAGTATTGCTGATATGGTTACTACTACTGCTTCTGCTGCTACTACTACTACAGTACAATTTTTTTCTACTACTGCAGCAGCTACTACTAATATTACTTTTAATACTGATACTACTGCTGAAGTGCTGATACAGCCACAACTGCTACTACCACTACTTGTATTGCTGATACAGCTACTACTGCTGCTACTGTTACTACTACCGCTGCCAGTACTAATGCTACAGCTATTACTAACATTACTTTTTACACTGATACTACTGCTGCTACAGCTACAACTACTACTACTAGTACCACTACAACAACTACAACTACAACTACTACTACTACTACTGTTACTATTAGTACTACGTTTAATACATCTACTACCGCGATAATAACTAGTACTATCAGTACTACTGCTAATGTCTGTCTTGTGTTTTATAATACCTTCGGATACTTTGGTAACGACAGCAAAACTGGGTCTGTCGATCATTGCCAGCAGTTCTTGCGACAATTTCAACGCTGCAGCTCGCACAAGCCGAGTCGATTCCTTCCCGAACCAAACAAAGATCTCGGCCAGACAGTCGAGAATGTACACGTTCTTCGTTTGCAGTATTGAGCGTTCTAGTTTCCCGTGAGGAATTTCAACCTACATTGCAATCCACATTTATTCCTTTAACATCCATAATGTATGATATCTATAGATAAATCAACACCATACTACTTACTACTATTGACTACTGCTACTACTACCACTACTACTAGTACTGTTGATATGATTACTACTACTACTACTACTACTACTACTACTACTACTACTACCTACTAACCTACTGCTCTACTATTAATCCTACTGATACTACTCTAGTATTAACACTAAGTACTGCTACGGAAACTACTTCTTTTATTATTACTGCTACTATATACCATTCTATATCGAGTCCTACTACTACTACTACTTCTTACTAATTTACTAGCACTACTACTACCACCCACACTATTCTACTCTAGTACTAGCACTACTACTAGTGTAAAAACGACAACTACTACTACTGCTACTCCTGATATAAATATACCTGCGGAAGTTCCAAGTAACCCATACCCAGTCCCACTTGGTACAATTTCGGCGCAAACGGGACAAAGTCTTCAGGGACGTGTTCCTTTATAGGCCCAGGATCTTCGTCTTCATCACAGAGAAGGTCCCAGAAATCCTCCGTTTCTGTTCCTTGTATAAGTACGGTGATTTCGCTGAAGCCTTTCCTCTCGTTCTTGTTGATCTTCTCAGCCATAAGACGAGCCTTTGACTTTAACGTGTTCTTGGATTTCAAACCGTTCCATATGAAAATTAGTTTCCCTGTAATTAAGTTAAATTAGATTTTCGAAAATTAAATCAGATTAAGATTTAAGTGTAAATTAGCATTTTTGAAATTGTCATTTATTCATAGCGCTTAATTAAATATTTTATAATTATTACCTAATCTACTTATTACATTTATTACTATTACTATATTTAATTTATTAGCCGTGCTTCCACTTTCAATTCTTCCTTTTTTCCTTCTTCCCTTACTTCCCCTTTCTCCCCTCCGTACTAGAATACAAGGCTGAACTTCCAGATTTTCCCTTTTCCCTCTTCCCTTAAGTTTCCCTTTCCAGGCCCATTTTCCCCTTTTTCAGGAAATTTACCCGCAAAGTGGAACCACTATTAATTAGTTTACAATTTCTTATATTTTTTTCATCATTTTGCTTATTATTTTGTTATTATTCACAATATTATATTTTATAATAATAATTAGTATTTTGCTATCTATAACTAATACCCTTGTCCAGGACGAAGACGTATCTGGGATCCAGTGACGTGTAGTGAACCGCCACAGGTTCGAGGTGAACCGAAGGACCCGCAGCGTGAACCCTGAACAGTTTTGACGGGAACTCGACCTCGTCGACAGTGTAGAATCCCGAGGTTGTTCGTCCACCTTCCAGGTACTTTAGATCTCCGTCGAAAAGTGCCAGGAACTCGGGAGACTCGTCCGCTAACAATAACAATGATAATAATGATGAAAGCAAGAATAATAATAATAATAATAATAAATTACCTTGTTCTTCTCGTATCGTTCTGCACTGCGCTCCGAGATAGTTTCGAAGGTTCACTGCGTGGATAGCCGAGCAAGCTCGTTTGTCGAGCTGTTAAAAATTTCGCATTTTTATTATACATTTCATTTAAATACTTTTAATATATAAACACGATAATGGTGAAATGATTATATTAATAAAATATTATTGACAATTTCAAAATTTATAGAACTAGTAAATTCGAATATAATAAATATCAAATTCAACGTCGGCAATTTATATTTATTAATAACTTATTTAAATGTAATATAATTAACATAATTTACAGTGGCTTTTTCTCCTATCCAGAAGAAGATCTTCCAGCCGAGCGAGCCGTTCTCGTCGATGAAGGTCTTCAAAACGATGTAGCAATCGGCTTCGTAAAATTTCCCGTGGAAAGACTCGTCAACAGGACAGGGCAGAAAGTTCTCGATTTCCCAGATCGTGACTCCAGGAATCTGTCCCACGTCCTCCTCGAAGAACTCGGAGTAGTCCAGCGGGGGGCGTTCCAGGTTTTCTTCCCACCGACGAGGTCTGTAAGTCAGTGAGACGATATAGCAGTGGTAGTAGTAGTAGAAGGTGGTGGTAGTATGAGTAGCAGTAATAGAAGTAGTAGTAGTAGTAGTAAAGAAGTAGTAGTAGTGGTAGTAGACGCGGTAGCAGTAGAAGTAGTAGAAGGAGTAGGGGAGGTACCAGAAGTAGTAGTAGTAATAGTAGAAGTATTCGCAGTAGCAGTAGAAGGAGTGGTGGTAGAAGTAGAACGAGTAGAGATAGAAGGAGTAGTAGTAGTGGCAGTAAGGGTAATCTTAATAGTGGTAACAGTAGTAATACCAGTGATAGTAATAGCAGTAGCAGTAGAAGTATTAGGGGTGGTGGAAGTAGTAGGAGTAGGGGTGGTAGCAGTAGTAGTAGTAGTAGAAGTAGTGACCATAGTAGTAGTGGTAGTAGCAGTGGTGATAGTAGCAGTAATACTCATAGCAACAGTAGCAGTAGCAATAGTTTCAGCAGTGATAGTAGCCGTATTAGAAGAAGTAACAGTAGTAATCGTACTAGCAGTTGTAATTTAGTAATACTAATACCATAATAATAGTAATAACAATATATACGAATTATATCATTTAACATTAATATTACACCAACAAAATTGCAATATAATTATTATAAATATATCTCTATAGAATATACAGCCATGAGTAAAAAAAAAAGCATCCACCCAGACTAGATTAAGTTGTTTGAAAATAAATTTATATTATTACTATAGCGTTCAAACTGATAACAGGAGTGAAAATTTAATTGATCTTAACCCTTTTGACCTCTATGTGACCCCCATGGTAGTGTTCAAGTTTATTTTCAAGCGTTATTCTTTAATCCAGATGGATGCTTTTTTTTTCAGTAGCTGTACATTAAATATATGTAAATATATTACTTTAAGGATTCCGCTTTCAGATCTTCCGGCGTTTTCTGGCTCTTGTCTTTAGCGATATCTTTTAAGCCCTGAAATATCAAAAGAATTATTTTCAATTATACTGTATTACTTATAAATATTGTGAACAGCCAAAATTACCTTCAAAATTTTTGCTTGATCCTGGTCAGCTTCCTCTTGTCTGTGAGTGGCTCGTCGTCCTCGTTTGCGACTAACTGAATCTTTATCTGGGAAATAAAAAATATTTTGATAATAAATACAAATAGCAAAAATAAAATTATATACACTAAATAATAAAATAGTGATAAATAGTTCACAACAAAACATTGCTCATAATTGAACGAATATTTCATACACAGTAGAATCAAAAATGCAGATTTCCAGAAGCCCACTACGGTCTAGTGTTATCCTCCCCCGCCTTCCCTTTGACCATGCACTGGGCTATAGTGGGTTTTCAAAATGCGTCACTAGAATACATGACGAATGAT
The DNA here is from genome assembly GCA_002872375.1 of Eulimnadia texana. Lineage (NCBI taxonomy): Eukaryota > Metazoa > Arthropoda > Branchiopoda > Diplostraca > Limnadiidae > Eulimnadia > Eulimnadia texana. Next base: position 820,556 of record NKDA01000011.1, read on the forward strand.
AGAACTTAAATGCACATTCTCAAAACCCCACTACAGCCCAGTGCAATCCTTCCCGTGTTGTCTCTGATAGGGCACTGGGCCGTAGTGGGGTTTTCTTAATATGTAACTACAACATCCTAACGCACAATAGTCATCAATATAAATACATATCAGAAATAGTTCATACATTTTTAAACAACAACATTAACAAAATAGTAACTTACCTAAAGATGTGCTGCTTCCCGCATCTGAAAAAAAAACAATAATAATTATAATAACATTAATTCAAGCTTTACAAGAGAAGCTTTTATCTATTATTATATTAATAATTTTACTTATTAAAATAAGTCATCTAGGGGATAAATACTGTTAATAATTTATTAAATATAAAGAACTACCTATAGAAGACTGTTTGGACAGGGTTCCCGGCAATTGCAGTTGTTGCGAGTGCATGGACATGGCGATCTTCAGCTGATGTTGTAGCGAGAAGTCAATGTTGTAGCACGCCAGGGCTCCTTTCCCGCTGGACGCTGAAGGTTTTGGAGGTAAAACCAAATCGGGATTTCCTCGAGTCTCAAGAACGGTTAAACTCGGCAGAAGTTGAATTCCGTGCGGTAGATGCGTTAAATTATTATTGATTATTAACAATTTCTTCAACGAATAACATCTGCAACAACACGTACAACAATAATGATAAATAAATAAATTAATAAAAGCACTGATTTATGGCAAATCAAACCTGGAAAAACTTTCAGGTAGGGTCTCTAGTTTGTTATCGTTGGCCGAAAAGACTTCGAGAGCAGGCAGTTCCCCGATATTCTCGGGAAGACCTTTCGTTTCGATGCAATTCGAGTCGAGGAATAGTCGCTTTAAATTAACGAGCGCACAAATCGAAGAGGGTAGCGCTTTCAACTGATTTCGGCTCAGATTCAGCGTCTCCAGTTTAGACCACAAATCTTCGTGGAATCAAAAAATTATTGTGATTTTAAAATAAAAAATTAGAAAGTTGAAATTAATGATTTACCGACTGCTGAATGCAGTTCCGGTAAGATGTTATCACTCAAGTTCAATTTCTGAAGATTTGAGGCAGAAAAGAGACCGTCCGGTACCCTTGGCAGTGCGTTTTGGGCCAGGTCGACTTCCCGCAGTTCGTTCAGGGATTCTAGATTTGCGGGAAAGTTGGCGGTTGACCTCGAGGTTGCCCGCACTTGAAAACAGGTAAGAGAAGTGAGAGATGGTATCTGTCTCATCTGATAATTGGCCATAGGATTATTATCGAGGATCAAATTCTGCAAATGGATGAGCCTGCGAGTCTGTGGGGAAGAGTTTCCAGCTGATTGTGGCTCAGATCGAGGAAAATTAAGTCCGTTAGGTGAACAAACAGCTGACTGGGTATCACCTGAATACTTTAACATCAAATCTGAACGTTATTAAGAATCTGAAATAACGAAAAATGCAACTCTACCTGTTGTGGCTTAAATTCAGGACGAGCAAGGATTTTGCCTTGTCGAGACCTTCGGGGACTTCTTTTAAGTTGTTGTGGCTCAAGTCGAGTGTCGTCAGTTCTTCAACTCGGAATAGGTCGGACGGTATGCTAGACGTTCGCAGGCTGTTGTACCGTAGGTTCAACGAACGCAGGCAAACCAGCTCTGTCACCTCTCCGTAGACTTTGTCCAGTTTGTTTCTCTTCAGACTCAAATGTTCCTAAAAATATTTTATTAAACCTTGTTTCACTCATTTGGATTAAAATCAGTAATTTACTAATTTCTGAAGTTTTCCGATTTCTTCAGGGATTTCTTTCAGTTCTGTGCTGTCCAGCTTCAGCCATCGAAGACCAGTCATCTCGGAGACGCTCTCCGGAAAATTTCCATTCTATATAAAATAAAGTTAATAAAATTTTTCTGTTCACTTTATTCATCTACAAGTCGTACCTCAAATTTATAATTAGTAAAATCTATTCCCCGGACAAATGGGAGTACACCTGTAGACGCCATTTTAATATTTGAGCCGGGCCCTTGGCTGAAATACCACAATAAACATTACGTTAGTACTAAACAGCATCTTCATAAATTTCTAAAGAAAAGTAATAAATTTACGATAAAATTTGTAAAGAATATTATCTTATAAGTAAAAATTAAGTTACCTATGAGGTATTTTTACACACCACTATGGTCCAGTGCGCCCCTCTATAAAGTAATGCACTGAACCGTAGTGGGGTTTGAAAAGTATAAGTTTGTACTATTTTATTTCTTCGATTATAGTATTTTCAAGTTTCGTAATAGAATAATGTTACAATGCTCATAAATCATAATCAAAGTTACCGATGGTTATTCCCTAAATCCTACTACGGTCCAGTGCACCCTCTACAAGGTAACGCACTGGACCGTAGTGGGGTTTAAGAAAATTATACAGGTTTCATTATTCCATTACCGCTCTAACATTTGTTTTCAGTATTATTATCAGATATCAAAATCATCAATGGTTATATTCACACCCCACTACGGTCCAGTGCGCTCCTCCATAAGGTAATGCACTGGACCGTAGTGGGGTTTTGGAAAAAATGTATTTTTTTCATATGATTATTTATGAAACAAATTGCACACCAAACACATCTTTTATTCTACGTCCAACACATTGAAGTTTGAATGTAACATTCTGTAACACAGCGAAAACAGGAATGCACATTTAACGAGAGCAGTTTTTCGAGATATTTCAAATGGAGTATAGTTCGAACGACAATTAAAATACCAATTTTTAAGATTTCTAATAGTTTTGATCATTTCCGAACTCTTAGGGAACGGACTGTGTTGGCATAGGGACTTCCATGTTGGAAACAAGTCCCGAGTCCTTGGCGTTTGCACTCATCTCCGAACGGGAAGCCCTGCAAGAAACCATAATGAAATATCGCGTTACGTTTATTGTAAAATATATTTTTAATACTTTTTCCCTAAAGCCATGACGCCGTAAACAATGCCCGAAGCAAAGATCATGGCCGTCCCCAAAAACGTGGAAATACTGGCGCAGAGAATAACGGAGGGCAGCGATAGTCTAAAATTTCACGTAAATAACATATTTTGTTTAAGAGTTTTCTTGCTTAACGTTATTACATGACGTAGAAAACAGCTTTCTGCCACAGAGGTCTCTGGTTGACGAAATCGGAAAATTTGTGAACGAAATCGAGATAAAAGCAGCACATTGGGGCTTCGATAACGATCACCAGAAATCCCGCCAGACTGTCAAATAAAGAAAGTTTATTTCGTTTTTCCAATAGCTGCATTTTTGCATACTTACACTTGCCAGATTCCCGCCACAAGACAGATGGCGGAGAGGGTCACGCAACGCCAAACGCCAAAAGCCCCAGCAACTGAAAAACGAAAAACGCAAGAACGTTAGGGAAAAACATTTCAGAAAAGTAAATGGTATCTAATTATTTTACCTACGCCACCGAAGACTCCTAAACCTTTAGCTGCGTATTTCATCCATCCGGGGGCACCTTCTTCAGGTCCAGTTTGATTATTGGAATTTGGAGAAGAAAATAAGCCTCTCCATCCCGAGCTGCTGGGAGTATTGGCTGCTGGCTGATTAGCGAAAGCTGGTGCTGACATTTTTTATAATTTAAATACAAAGCGCAAAAAGCAGAGATACTAAAATAAATAGATTTCCCTAAAATAGTTGCCTAAAATGAGCCTGTTAATTTGCACTGAAATTCAAACAATGAATGGTTACGCTACTGGGGGGGCGGTTTGCCTTCCTGTCAATACACTGGTATGTAGTTCTAAGTTCTACCGCTAGGTGGCGGTAGCCTAAAACAAATAATATTCTATAAATATTAACAACTACTAATAATAAAACCAGAAAATTGTAAAGCATATTGAAAATCATTTAAAATAAATATTTAATTATATAAATCTATTATTTTTATTGATAATTAGTTTTAACATCATTCCATAATTAATCGGATCATTACGTAATAATTTTTCTGAATTAAATTCAAGGAAAAATTAAATTTAACTGTATAAAAACTGTGTGAAGTCTAATAAAACACCAATAAAATGAGCATTATATAGTTCTATAATTAATTTTATAAATAAAAGTGAAAAAGAATGTCTAAAATAGAATGGTGTTGGGCAAGGGTAGGGTGTTGGGCAATAGATCGAGCCACTTGAGCGCCAGCAGCGGACCACTTCACACGTCTCGTTGCGAGGTCAGCAGGAGAGCGCTGCATGACGTGGACCGTAGCTAATCAGGTCTCCACAGAAAAAACAATTAACGAATTTTTGTTGCTATAGCCGGTAAGCCTTCTTTTTGAGTTTAATTTTGTTATTCTTAATTTAATTTTGGCATTATCAGTTTTATTTTGTTTGTTTCCTTTTTTGTTTTGAAATTCCAACGTGGGCGTTCTTTTATTTTTCGAATAAACGTGTTCTCTTCTCCGTCGAAGGCAATATGGCCGACCACGTGTTTTTGCCACTTGCTTTATTTTATTATGCAAATTTCGATTTTATTTTCAGCACTGATGATGAATGGGTTTGTTCGCGTTTCCGAAACTATTTTGTTCAACGTTAAATTATCCAAGAAATTTCAGGGCATAAGCTGAGCAATATTCGGCTGTTGTCCCGTCATTCCTTATGCACGTGTTGAATGAACATGGTAAATCAGTACTAGCAGCTACGCGTACCTTACGAATGACGGGACAATAGATCACCAATATTCTTGGCCATTGTCCCGGCATTCAGTCAATATTAGGAATCACGGGACAATGGACCGGTCACTCGGCTATTTTTACGTCATTCCCAAGATTTGCCCAGGCACCCGCTATTGAAATACAATTAGAATTACTCCGCTGTCTTCTGAGTGACGGGACAATAGATCACCGCCACTTCCCCCATTGTCCCGTCATTCTTTGAATCTTAGGGAACACGGGACAACACAGACTAGTACTAGGCTATATTGTTACGTCATTCCTAAGACACGCCATGACACGCAACATTGAAACGTAATGAAAATTATTTTGCGTGTCTTCAGAATGACGGGACAATTGAGTTTTTTCTCCCTTGTGTGAATACTTTCCCGGCATAGTTGAGATTCATTGAAGGTAAATGGTGGGAATGAGAAGGTCAAACAAAAGGCTACCATGGCCGGCAGTCAAATTTAGGCCTACAAAAATGAGAAAGAAATCGAAAAATTGCACGTTGGGTCGGTTTTATTTATGAGCACGGCAGGAAGTTCGGGGTCCCTGATAAGAAAAGTGGCAAGGAAAGATGAACAACGGCTTCTATATGGTCGAGCCGCATACCTAAAGGGTTCACAACAACCCCCTTTACTCACCTGTTATCACCATGTTATCACCTTATTATCCCCCAGTCCCGCCGGAAGTCTGCGGCATTTTTGCAATAGCTTATTCATGAAACCAGGTATAATACTATCATCTTGTTATCTACCTTTTATCATTATGTTATCAACCTATTATCATTATGTTATCAACTTAGCTGTCATGCAAGAACTTAATGGGTTAAATGGTAAAGAACGTCAAGTTTTGGATGGTTTTTAAATTTGTCTTTTTCGTTGTAAATTCCACGAAAAGTTTATTTATCAACCAGGTACTATCTACCTGTTATCAATGTTATCGTCATGTTATCAACTTGTTATCATGCTATAACTTAATGGGTTAGGAGGTAAGTTTTGGATGGTTTTTAACATTTTTTTTCCTTCTAAATTCCATGAAGAGCTTATTTATCAACCAGGTACTATCTAACTGTTATCAGTGTTATCATCATGTTATCAACATGTTATCATGCAATAACTTAATGGGTTAGGAGGTAAGTTTTGGATGGTTTTTAACATTTTTTTTTTTCATTGTAAATTCCACGAACTCCCGCCAGGTAAATCTTGTTTCCTTTTGCGAGAGCCGCCAACAGAAAAGCATTCTGGAAAGAGAGGGGTGTTAAGATTCTTGAGATTCTTGAAAGAATCTTGCGTGATTCTTGAAATTTTTTGGATAGAATCCGAAAGAGTAGTCAATGAGCTATCGGAAAGTTGTCTGATAACAGGTGATAACAAGTGATAACACGTTGATAACTTTGTGGAAACTTATTTTCGTTTGAGATAGATGGAAGGTTCAAGATTCTTGATTAAGAATCTTGTATGAATCTTGAGGGGCGAGTGCACGTGTACTTAACACGAGAGCCGGATGACGTTGAGAAAAGAATAGAAATCAAGTTTGAATAAGAAGTTCGCCTTGAAGAAAAACTAACGAACGAAGACCCTGCGGGTCAGACAACCGGACAGAACCCACGCAGACATTGCTGGACACCGGACAGAGCCGGTCTGGTTGTTGTATCAGACAAAAGACGCGGCGGGAGAAAGTCGTTAGGGGTTGGGATTGATAAGAGAAATCAGGTTGCCCGACAGACATCAGACAAGATGACTGGAGGTCGCAGACAACAGACAAGAAAGTTGCTGGACATCGGGCGAAAGTCAGAAGGGAAAGGCTTGATAATGGAGAGGATCAGTCGGCTGACAGACATCAGACAAGTTGACTGAAGGTCGCAGACAACAGACAAGAAAGTTGCTGGACATCGGGCGAAAGTCGGAAGGGAAGGGCTTGATAATGGAGAGAATCAGTTGGCTGACAGACATCAGACAAGTTGACTGGGGGTCAAAGATATGGAAGTTGCTTGACACCGGACAATGCTGGTTTCATGCCGGTCAAAAGACGTGAATTGAAATTGTAAGGGAAGGAGGTGATAGAGAGATTTAGGTGGCTGACAGACATCAGACAAGCTGACTGAAGGTCGTAGACAAGGAAGTTGCTAGTCACCGGACAATGCTGGTCTCATGCTATAGACAAAAGGTTAAGGTGGAAGTCGTTAGGGATGCAGATAATAATGGAGTGAATCAGTTTGCCTGACAGACATCAGACATGATAGCTGAAGGTCACGAACCATTGACGTGGACATGTTTGGACAACAGACAAAGTTGACCACGAGGTGACCGAAACACGCGGTTAGAATAATGAGAAGATGGTATAGTGGCAGACAAATGACCATGCCTGGCAGACATCAGACAAGTTGTGTTAAGGTCATGGAAACTTGACGTGGACAATGTCGGACAGCAGACGGGATTTTGTGTATTCTAGAGAAATCGAAGACAGGGTTGAGCTCATCTCAGATACAGTTGTCCGTCAGACAAAAGACATGTCTGTTGAATACCAGACAACTAACATGAGTAGCTGGATTTTCTATCAGAAGGAAATAGTTTGTCTTTTTCCTTAATGACAGACGAAAAGCTACTAGACAAGTTGCTTGCCGTCTGTCAGACAAAAGACATGTCTGTTGACTACTAGACAACTAACATCAGTAGTTGGACTTACTTATGAGAAAATAGTGGAGTACCTCTCTTTTCCTTAATGATAGAAGAAAGTAACTATCAGACAAGTTGCCTGCCGTCTGTCAGACAACAGACAAACTCCGACACAAAGAATCAAAAACGGCCATTTTCCGCATTTCTCGCCACACTGGACAACGATTTGACTGGCAGACCGTTTGCTTGTTGTCTGTCAGACGCCAGACAAAAAAATCTGATCCCCGCCACACGTCGTAACCCTGAAATACGTAAGCAGACACTTCCTATGCCAAAACCCATAAGCAACACAATCCGTCTGGCAGACTGGACGATAACTGTGATAACAGTGTTATCACAGTTATCAGTGTGTTATCACATTCGGAGGATTCTATTTTCCGGTAGAAAGTGGACAATTTCAATAATTTTATGCAAATGACGCGGAATTTTTACCAAGTCACGATCCCTCTCCTCCGTCCGTAACCTTGGCGGTTTGGCTAAAAGCGGGTGCGCAACCTGTGGAATTTTTATCAATAATACATACAAGTATTAAATATAATTAAAATAAATCCATATAAAAAGTAATAAATTTACCGTAGGATTAATAGTGTTGGATAAAATAAGTGAAAAGTCAATCGATTATGTTGGTTGTTGTCAGTAGTTATCACCTGTTATCAACGTGTTATCACATTATCAGGGGGTATTAGAAGCCAAAGTTGAGCTTATGTGTAGGAAACCTGCTTTGGGACATGGCGGAAAATTTTATCCCATTATCTGGTATGGAAATTCGGACATGTGTTATTTATATTCACAGACTAATGCAATTATCTCATTGTTGCGCAATTATTATGATACTTTATTATTATTATTATTCTTACTCAATGGGATTTTTTTGTAAATAAATGGAACGGTTATTTAAAGCTATTGATATCATTTTCCGTCTATGCGATATCAAATGGCGCCCACGTCTTGTAACATTTTTATCTCATAATCTCCAATAAATCACTTCAGATTGAATAATCTTGAATTGTAGGCAAGAATCTCAGATTCTTTCCAGAATGATTCTTAAGATTCTCGAGTTGCTAAGGACGTTTTGTGTACATTAAAAATAACAGGAAACGTTATGTGGTTTTTCTCGGTGTTTGAAAAGTTTTTAACAAAACCGCGCGCCCTGCAAACAAAACGAGATTAATGTGAAGAAATTTCCTCTTCAGATAATCAGCAGCCCTTTCTGTTCGTGTGTTGTTTTTTTTTATTATTATCATCAGGTTAACAAGGTGTTATCAGTGGTTATCAGAGTCGTGGGAACCCCATTTGCAATCAAGGGGTTGTGGAAAAAAGTGGAAGCCGCCAGCTTGGGAATGGAATGTCCTTGGGAAAGGAAACCCTCGGGCGGGCCATCTTCATTCAGCTTTGTCTTAACCCACCAGAAAAAGCTCAAAATTCCCTCCGTAGAAATTTTTTAAATATACAATTTATATTCTAAAATCCACATTTATCTCTAATGAATTATTTGTTCAAATAAAAGTTCATAGAAATTATTTATCACGTTATCAAGTTGTTATCACTGTTATCGTCGTATTTAGCGATCTTGCACTCAGTTCTATTTTCAGTTTTCCCTTTTTCCCCTTATAGAAGGCAGTCTTCCCTTTTTTCCCCTTCCCTCATACATATCACGTATGCTTTTCCTTTCCGTCTAGGAAATCAATCTGGTTCCGTGTTAATTTTCCCTTATTTTTTCCTTTTTGAGACCCAGTTTTCCCTTTTTCCCTTATAGAAGGCACAGTTTCCCTTTTTCCCTTCCCTCATACATATCACGTATGCTTTTCCCCTCCGTCTAGGAAATCAATCTATGCTTCCCATGTTAATTTTCCCTTATTTTTTCCTTTTTGAGACCAAGTTTTCCCTTTTTTCCTTATAGAAGGCACAGTCTTCCCTTTTTTCCCTTCCCTCATACATATCACGTAAGCTTTTCCCCTCCATCTAGGAAATCAATCTATGCTTCCGTGTTAATTTTCCCTTATTTTTTCCTCTTTGAGACCCAGTTTTCCCTTTTTTCCCTTCTCTCATACATATCACGTATGCTTTTCCCCTCCATCTAGGAAATCAATCTATGCTTCCCATGTTAATTTTCCCTTATTTTTTCCTTTTTTGAGACCCAGTTTTCCCTTTCTTAAGGGAATTTCCCTGCAAAGTGGAAGCACTGCTTGCACTTGTTATGAGGGTGAGGTGTGCGCGCCACTTGCTTTGCTTCTGCTGCTAAGCTTCCTATAAATCTTGGCGCTTCCCGCTCAAATTCTTCAGTTGCGCGCCAGCGCTTGACGCTTACAGACGTGCCGTTAGTTGCTCTCTCGATTTGTCCATTGATTGTATTGTGTGCCAAAACGAGTGCATTTCGACTGAAATATGAGTGAATTAACTCTAAAAGGTCAGATTTTAACTTAATATCAAGATTAATTGAACGTAAAAGTTATAATTAGAATTTAAGTAATTAAGTAAATATTGATATTGGAGCTTAATTATATTATATTTGTCTTGATCGCAGGAAATGACTTCATGCACTGAGCGAAAGTGAAAACTGGTTCCACGTTGAATAGAAAGTTTCTTTTCTTCGAAAAAAATAAATCAAATTCCAAGAACTTGCACTGCCATTGGTTGAAAAAAAAAGTAACCTAATTGGACCAATCATGAATCTCCTCTGCTGCGAATCTACCAACGGGGATTTTGAGTGCCGTTCTTACGCGGACCCGGCTATCACCAGCGATAAACGCGTCCTGGGCAACTTGCTATCCGTCGAGGATCGCAACGTTATCAGCGGTTCCTATTTCGACGGTATCCAGACTGAGCTGAAACCTTACATGCGCAAGATCGTCACGCAGTGGATGCTCGAGGTAACCTTATCATTCACTGAGTTACTTGTTTTTTTTCCTTATCATTCGGGGTGGGGATTTTTAATTAGTCTGCGAATGTGTGGTGGGAAGATATCGAGTAACTGGGCACGACTAATGTTATGGTTTCATATGGAGACTCTATGGCGGCGCGGCTTGAAAGACTTCAGATTTCAGGCGTCTGCAGTCTTTAATTAATGTTATTCACTGATTTGTTAATACGATGATGATGATAGGTCTGCGAGGAGGAGAAATGTCAACCGGACGTCTACTGGCTGGCCGTGAACTATATGGACCGATTCCTGGGACTGTGTCGGATGACCAAAGGCAATTTGCAGCTCCTCGGCGCCGTGTGTCTCTTCCTCGCCTCCAAGATGAAAGAGACTCAGCCGCTGACTGCTGATAAGCTTGTGCAGTACACCGCGCAGTCGGTCACTATCGATGAACTTTGGGTAATCACACTCACAAATACGATAAGAACTCGATAATATCTTCTTGGGGGGGTGAACAAAGAAGCGGAAGGGGTAGAGGGGTAGTTAAGAATGTTTGAAGTGTGTAGTAAAGTAGCTTGAAGAATCATTTTCGGACTCAATGAACTTGTATGAACAACCTTCCCACCCTCTGATTCATTCACAGGCTCAGGGTGAGCAGGGGGTAGGGGGTGGATGTTAACCCTCGCTACTCCCCCCCGATTCAGCATTCTTCACTAATAGAAACTCTCAAGAATAGATGGGGGTGGTGGGAAAAACTTCATTGACAGCCTAGGGGGCCTAGCAACCGACCCTTTGAAGGGTGGAGTGGGAGAGGGTGAACAGGGGGTGGGGGTTAATGGGGGGTAAAGTGCTGAGGAATGCAAGAGAGACTTGTAATGAGACACTCGAGTGACCACACAGCGAAACTTTGACCCACCACCCCCTCCACTTCCTGTGGCTTTTTTAACACTTGACCCACCACCCCCTCCCAACCTACGCCTTACAATGTCGGGGGGTTGAAATTTTAACCCTCCACCCCCCACTCTTTTTGTAAAAGAAACTGAGGGAAAAAACCGCGCGCGCGGGTCTCTGCCATTCATAAATCTATATTGGCTGACTATTGGGGGACCCTCTTTGTTTGGCTTAGTGTTATCATCGTGTTATCATTTAGAGGGTTGCAAACCCTCCCTTCTGCAGGGATTTCTGCTGGACAAATAAGCCGCTTTGAATGAAAAAGTTGGCGGAAATCTTGTTTTCTCCTTAATCTGTGCCGCACGGGGGATTTGCATGAACCTACTGATAACAACTGATAAGTAGAAAGTTTTTCCCACTCCAGTTGGGAAAATTTGGCCAATAACGCGAGCGAAAAGACGATACTTGTTATTCCACTGTTTACTGGGACACGTTCTATCAATAATCTATATTGGTTATTAATAATAATAAATATTAATTCGTACAATGTATACTATCTTTTGTTATCTGTTATTATCTTTTCTTATCGCATTATAAATCTATGTAAATAATAATAAATAATCAAAGTAAAATCTTATAGGTCTGTGTAAATAAGTATTTGCACCTGCCCTGCATTCCTTAAAGAATCACCTGCCCTCGGGCGATGATAACATTGATAACACTTTGATAACATGCTGATTACAAGTTTACTCTACAGCAATGGGAGCTGGTGGTCCTGAGTCGCCTGAAATGGGACCTGTGCGTCGTGACGCCGCACGACTTCGTCGACGCTGTCTACGCTGACCTCAAGATCGACGACAGCAGCGCGCGCGTCGACGTCGGCGACAAGAACGACGCCACGCGACGCCTCACTCACGCGTTCATCGCCCTATGCGCTCTCGGTAACTAATTGTATTTATTTTTACAATATTATATTTTTTTATTAATAGATGTGATATATTTAATAATATTATTAATATTATGTTTATTTAAATGCAGAATACAAATTTGTGACGTATCCTCCGAGCATGGTGGCTTGCGCCTGCGTCACGGCCGCGTTACGCCAGATGTCGCGACGCGACAATCCAGAACTGACCAACTTCATCCTTGGACAACTGCAGCAAATGACACAAATCGAAATCGTAATATTAATTATATAATTTTTATCAATATTATTTTTAATAAAACATGATATTGAACTTAGGAATGCATTCGGAGCTGCCTGGAACAAGTGGAGGAGTTCCTGGGTTCCTACTTCCGGGAATTGGCTTCCGGAACTTCGGCCGGAAGTCCGGAAGCACTTCCGGACAAGCACAGCGGTTCCAACTCGGTTCCGGAACCGCAGAAAGCTGGCACTCCGACCGATATTCGCGATATCGATTTCTGAAAAACGTGTTCAAAATCGATTACTATAATTGTATTTTAATCAAGATTTTAATGGAGAGTTCGATAAAAAGGTTTTTTTCTGACTGGGGACCATATCAGCAAAAAAAATCAACCAGTTTCTAGTTTGTAGAAGACTTCAAATCAACTCAGGATCTTAACTCCCATATAACTTTTACAAAGCCAACTTTCCTCCGTTCATTCAAAAAGAAAAAGACGTGGCCTTAATAGCATTTAATTTCAACTAAATTAGAAATTAATAGCAGTTAACTAAATCAGCTCTCTCAGGAATGGTCCCTCTCAACTCGATCCTTTTCTTCCCTACAACATTTGAAGTTTTATGGAAATTTTTTTTATTAAACTGCAATCCCTGAATTTTTGCGAGCTAGTCAAACAAAAAGAAAAAGCATTGGCAATATCTGGATTCATGTGTGCGGATTTGTCGGTTTAGAATGATGGTACCTGAATGGCTGGGAAAATGGTGTTGAATGTTCACTCGTTGAAATGCAATGGCAATTTGAAAACGCACGAAAAGGGATTTTCTATAATCTTTTTAACGGTTTGGTGTTATCGACTATGGAAACAAAAAATTACAAAACTCTGAAAAAAAAATTCGAAATTTGATTTGATGTTTTTAGAATTGATGAAATTTTTGGTCAAATATTCAGATTCGTTTTTGGATGCAATTCCAGTAAAATGTGGTATGAGTTAATTTGAATTCCGTGATTTTTTGTCGGTGTCTTTTTTTTTTTAAGTGTTTTATGATTGTTTGGTTTGCTGTGCTTCCATCATTTTGTGTTCAATCAATCAATACAGACGTCGTTAATTTAAGCATTTTCTTGTTTCTGTTCTATTGTATACACAATGTAAATAATACCAATTGTTATCCAGATTAACCTTGAATTTTAATTCTGAAGTCTTCATTGATGTAATCATTATTTTGTTCTAACAGCAAACTGGCATGGGGGTTGTAGCTCAGTGGTAGAGCGTTCGCTTTGCATGTGAAAGGCCCGGGGTTCGATCCCCCGCAGCTCCACTTTTTTTTCTCTATTCTCTATGCTTTTTACAAGTTACCTTTTATTCTTTATTCCTTAATATTTTATTATTTGCTTTTCTATACTTACCTGCTAATATTGTAAACAGTACTGATTTCAGTTTTTGAACATTTCTATCTATTATTACTGTCAAGTAATATGTATTATGTTTCTATATTGCATAATGTATATAATTATCTTCTCAAGTTGATGGCTAGACATCCATCCGATCCCTGTTTCATATAACACGGAAGGAGTTGCTCTGCATTACTGTTTATTACACAATATATTTGACTCCAAATACTTTATAATATTATAAACGTGTTAATTTAACATTTTACTTCAGTAGTTTTATTTTATATTTTATTAGTAATAGTCAAATAGAAAATCAGAAACCTGTAATCCACTTTCACTTCAAAAGTCAACATTTTTCCTTCACTTTCTCTTAACAAAATATTAGCTTTGTTTAAATACTTTAAAATATCTTTCAAAAATTATATAAATCGAACACTTATTAATTGTTTGAATAATTTATCAATTTGTATTTGAATAAATCTGAATTTAATTTACAAAATAATTTCGTTTTTAAAAAAAACATCTGGCAACGCTGCATAGTCTGGTACGTCAGCGCCAGTGCCTCCACTTTGCAGGGAAAATCCCTCAAAAAAGGGAAAACTGGATGTGAAAAAGGGAAATGGAGGGGAAAAACATAGATGGAGGGGAGGAAGGATACTTGATATCTACAAGGGAAGGGGGAAAAGGGAAAATCTTGCCCTCTTTGAGGGAAAACGGAAAACTGAAAGTGGAAGCACTGAGTCCAGCGCCTGAGGTATTTACAACTATGTGATTTCTTTATTATTTTATTTCAGGTTTTTCGAATTTTCTTTTCAAGTTATGACATTCCAAGGTGAAATCTCAGTTTCGTTTCAACTTTCTACGAGGAAACATCTCGTCAAATTAATTCAAGTAAGTTAAAATAACAACTAAATAAATGACAACTATAAAGCTAGTCTTGTTTTTCAGTCTTTGATAAATATTTTTAATTTATTAATAAATAATTATATACTGAATTAGTTAAATTTAAATGTAATAAAAATCACGTTTTTTAATTATCGCTGGTTATCTGTGTCAGCTCGTAAAGTTTTATTGTAGTTTTCCGCAGACAAATTGGGTTGCATAATATCAAGATGGACGTGAGTTTGAATTCCATTTAAAATTTCATGAAAGTTTTAACGGATTTTTCGTTTCCCTGCAGGTTTTTCTGTTACAGTCTGAAACTAGTGCTGATACAATGAAGATCGCCGAATACGAAACACCAAACGAGAGACGAAAACGAAGACTGAGTTTATTAATTATTAATATTTCTTGCTTCATTTTCATGATGGGATTCTCGGTAGTACTCACTGGAATGTATCCTTACTTACTTAAGGTATTAATTTCTATTTAAATTGGTAAGTTTAGTGGGCTGAGTGACTAGTCTGAGGTATGACGGGACAATGGAATGGGTATCGTACGCCTATTTCTACCGTTGTCCCGTCGGTTCAGGCGAATAGTACAATAGTCACATTTCAAAATGCTACCACTACTACTACTTCTACTACTTCTACTACTACCAATTACTACTGGCACTAACAGTACTGCTAGTTTTGTTGTTGCTGCTACTCTTTTTACTACTACCACTGCCGCTACGGCTAGTAACGCTGCTGGTGCTACTACTACTACTACTACTACTACTACTAGCACTATATAAGGGCAAGTATTGGTGTTGCTGGTACTGCTGCTATAACAACAACAACAACAACAACTACAACTACTACTACTACTACTACTACTACTACTATTACTACTATTACTGCTAGTACTGCAGCTACTACTACTTACCGCTAATCCCGCTGCTACTACTAGTATTATTACTACTGCTAGCACTGCTGCTACTGCTACTATTACTTATTCCAACTACTACTACTACTACTCCTACTACTACTACTATTGCTACCATTACTGCTGCTACAACTAATTTTAGTATATTAATTACAGCTGGATTCCACAGCAGACAAAAAGTTTTTAGGTCTGGTAGCATCTTCATTTTCCTGCGCTCAATTAGTAGCAGCTCCGCTACTCGGATGGATCGGTAACCGACTCGGTTCGATCCGGTTACTCTGTATGATTACTCTGGGTTTCTACGTCATCGGGTTCGTCTTCTACTCCTGTCTGGGTGCGCTACCCGAACCTAGAAAGTACTACATGATCCTAGCAAGAGTACTGGCAGGAACTTCGTCAGGTATGAACCGTTTGATACCCAGAAATAGGCGGTTTAAACCGTTTTCTTTAAAAGCTGAACCGTTGAATCGGTTCGGTTGTACCCAAAGTGTTAACTATTCGGTAAACCGTTAAACCGTTTTCTACCTTCTCTAGCTACCGTAGCCCTGTGCACTAGCTACGTATCAGCTGCTACCACCATGGCTGAAAGGACTACGGGTATCGCTATTCTATCCTTTTCCCAAACCGCTGGATTCGTTGTGGGACCCAGTAAGTTCTATATCGAGTAACTGTCAGAAGCAGTAAGCATAACTAGTACTTAACTAGTAAAATAGTTCTAAATTTTCCCGCTAGATGGCGTTGCTTCATGAGTAAACAAACTAGCCTTGCTTTAATGTCAAAGGCTGATTAAATTACTGGATCTTTGTAATACTAAGGAAATTAAAGTTATAAATAGTATAAAAAGATGTGTTATTAATATTTTCGTAAATTTCTAGTTTTGCAGACAGCGTTCAGTCCTCTTGGGGAGAGCGGGATCTCGTTTGGGGCGGCGGGACTCGAGCTGAACATGTACACCGCAGCGTCCTGGTTAGCTGCTATCATGGGTTTCATGGTGATGTTCTTCTTTCTACCTTGTTTTTTCAAAGAACACAATATCGCCAAGAAAGAAGCGGAATTCATCAAAATGAACGCTCTGAACAAATCGGAGAACGGTAAGCGAACGACAACGTTCAAGTTAACGTTCCCGTTACTTTAAAATAATAAGTTTGTAAATTATTTTTGGTTTTCTAGGTGAAGAAAAGCAATCTGAAAGCAAGACGGACTTGGTGGCCGTGTTTCTGTGTCTTTTCATCTATTCTGTTGTATCGTTCAACTTCATCTTTGCTGAAACGTAAGCTTCGATGGCTATTTCTAATAAAATCTAATTATATCAAATGTTTTGAAATAATTTATGAATTAATTTTATTGAAGGCTGGCTACACCACTGGCCATGGACCTGCTCGGGATGTCGAACAAGGAAGCCGTTCGCAACGTCGGGATACTGCTCACCGCTGCAGCCACCGTTTGCACTTTGTCGTTTATAGTTGCTGGATTCTTGGCTAGAAAGTAATTTTCGCTAGTATTTTAAGTTTTTTTTTAATGAGATAGTTTATTTTGCTTGATTGTGTCCTAGGTTCGGGGACTACAACGTTCTCGTGTACTGCGGGCTCGTTCCCGTTGTTCTGGCCAACTTATTTTACATTCCTTATGGAGGACCTCTGCCTCGAATTCAGAATTCGACGTTTTTAGCAGAATTTAGTTCTAGTCAGCTGTGGGATGAAACTAATACTACTGAAATTATTGCTCAGAAACTAGTAGCCATCAATGAATCGGCTATTAGTAGTGGAGGTTAGTATGGTTACTAATAAGTAAATATTACTAGTTTTAGCTTAATACTACTCCTGTTTGTAATACTAGAGTAGTAATAGTAGCAGTTAGACTAATAATGCTGATAGTAGTGCTTACTAATGCTGCTACTAGTACTGCTACTGATGTTGCTATTACTTGTTGTTGCTACTCTTACTATTATCACTACTACTACTGCTACTACTACCACAGTTACGATTGTTATTGTTGCTACTCCTGCTTCTACTTTTATTTATTGCTACAGCTATTGTTACTAATACTATCACTACTACTATACCACTGCTACTGTTTTTGCTATTCTTACTACTGCTAGTATTGCTAATATGGTTATTGTTAATACTACTGCTACTACTACTGCTACTATGAA
Source organism: Eulimnadia texana (assembly GCA_002872375.1). NCBI lineage: Eukaryota > Metazoa > Arthropoda > Branchiopoda > Diplostraca > Limnadiidae > Eulimnadia > Eulimnadia texana. The sequence continues at coordinate 838,137 of NKDA01000011.1, forward strand.
TACTGAAACGACTACAGTTTCTAAACTTAGTACAATTAACTACCATTATTACTACTACTACTCCTACTATGTTTATAATGTTAATGGTATTACTACTGTTATTAGTGTTGATGCTGCTCTTACTACTACTACTATCGCTACTACGGTTATTATTTTTGTTACTGCTACTACTACTACTACTACTACTACTACTACTACTACTACTACTACTACTACTACTACTACTACTGCTACTACTATTACTAATGCTGCTTCTGCTACTGTTTTTATCAGCCCTACTTCTACTACTGCTGCTAATATGATTGTTGTTACTAACATTGCTACCATTACAGCTAACACTACTACTGCTTCTACGAATACTACAACTACTACAGTTTCTAAACTTACTACAATTGACTACCATTACTACTGCTACTACCACGGAAATGCTAACTACTGCTATTTTGTTTATTCCAGGTTGTCCTCCAGTTCAGGAATGGTGTTACTACATCCCAGCTCCTCAAATGTGGCAACTAGTCGTAGGATTCCTAATCACTTTTCTAGGTTATCCCTTCACTATATCCATGTCTGCTAGTCTCTACAGCAAACTACTAGGATCGAAACCTCAGGTACTAGTTCTATAGCTAGTAGTCTTCGTTATACTAGAAGTATTATCAGCAGGCTATCAGTATTAGTACAGGTAGTGCTTATCACTGCTTTCTTCAGTAACTACTGATACTGCTACTTCACTACTTGTGCTAGAACTGCTTTTACGAATTTTCAAACTCAAAATAGCACAGCTTCCACTATTACTACTTCTGCTTCCACTTATGTTACTGGTCTTACTACTACTAGTTTCTTCTGCTACTGTTACTGCTAGTGCCACTCTCCGGACTCAAACTAGCACAGCTACCATTATTACTAGTTCTGCTACCACTGGCACTTTTATTACTACTGCTGTTTTACTCCTTCTGCTACTATTACTGCTATTATAACTGTCCACACCCAGATTAGTACAGCTACCACTATTACTAGTTCTACTAATACTTCTAGTCCTTCCTGCTACATTTACTTCTGCTATTTACTACTGCTACCATTTTCCACAACTCAGACTAAAACACCTGCTACCATAACTACAAATCATACTACTGCAGTTTTTGGTACTACTACTACTTCTACTTCTGCTATTGCTACTGGCTACTCCTATAAATACATCAGCAGCTACTAACTAGCACTATTACCACTACTCCGCTACTACAGCTACCACTTTTACTACTCTAGGGCACTTGGATGGGACTTCTAGCAGCTGGTGGATCTCTCGGACGAATCCTTGGACCGATCTACGTTACTACAATTTACACAGTCTACGGACCGATTGCTACTTTCGTTTCAGTTGGAGCTCTAATGCTTTCAGTTCTGATCATCACGATAGTTTATCGCAAGAAACTAATCATGCCAGTAGCAAAAGTAGCGCACAATGAAATAGAATAATTTTAATTGCTGTTTTAACTATTTTCGCATAATTCCAACTTAAAAACAAGTATTCAAAGTTAGTTCGTTTGTTTTATTGTTTATTTGATTGTTAATATCATACATTTGATTTCTAAATGATGAAATACAACTTATTATTATATAGAAAAATTTCATTTTCGTTCAAAAATGATCAATTTATGTAAATTTACTATTAAAATATACAAGTAATCTCTACAAACGTAAGCTTTCTAGCAAGTTTTATTGATTTATTTTCAGTTTGTATTAATATTTAACTTAATAAATAATATTTCTAAGTTAATTTACGGTTATTAATTAATTATTTTACTCATTCAAATCTTTTTTCGCTTTTAGAACTTCCAAGAAACTCCTAATAAACTCGGCAGCTTCAGAATTCGTGAAGTTTTTGAATCCGCCATCTTGGAACGGGGTTTGGCGCGCTTCCGCTGCGTTGCCATATCGTTTTAATAATTTGATATTTTCGAAAATAACTTTGCGTTTCATCGGCCAGAAATCTCCGAATCCGTAAGAAAAAGTATCGGCGTGAAATCCACGTCTGGAACCGTAAACGTCCGCATTCCGCTTGTCTTCTTCCACTTTTACGGATCCAGAAATATCTTTAAAATATATGGATATATTTAATTGAGACAATTTATAATAATTATTTAAATTCGTCTTACCTAATATTGCGTAGTGTACTATGAATACAGCGATGATAAGTCGTAGAAAATCCATTTGAAAGTTCTGAAATCTAGTAATTGAAAAAATAAAATTAAATAAAGTTTAAAAAATTATGTTTTAAAAATATTATGAAATTAATTAAACCAAATAAGTTATCGTAAATTGAGTTTACCGAAACTCGGGAAGTTAGCGACAAGTCGACTTCCCGCTGAGTTCGAATCCCGCACCAAAAACTTAGCAAATAATGTTTTAATTTCGTGTGAAATTAATTATTTAAATTATTTATAATGAATTCTTAAAATATTATTTACTGTAATGGTTTGGGTGGCAACGGCAAGTATTGTAGACTTGTGGAAAACGACGAACGACTTCCCGCTGCGACTGCGGAACGAGTGACCGAAGATCCCGTCCCGTTCCTTTATATGTAGTTCCAGGCTTTTAGCTAAACAAATTTACTCATCCAGTACAAAATCGATCCTTGTATCGATTCCTAAACGGTTACTTGTAATCAGTAATCGATTCTTTGCCGGTAACCGGATTTGGCAACGGTTACTTAAAACTAGCGGCAGTAATCGCTTTTTTCCTAGTAATCAGTAGTCAGTGATCGGATACCTAGTATAACTGGATCTGGTAACGGTTACTTTTAATGTGTAATCGGATAACAGTAATCGTTTCGTGTAATCATATGAGGAACTACTAATTTGCTAACAGTTGTTGGTATCAGTACTATGCAGATAGGAATCGCATACAACGCCCTGTGTTGTAGCAACGCGACAACAGCTAATTTAGAAACAATTTAGCAAATGGGCTGTGTTGTTGTAGGAGTAGTAGTAGTTACTCTGTTACTGATGTATTTCCTATTTGATCATTATATTGTTACTACTGCTAACACTGCTGCTACTACAACAGCTACAACAGTTTTTAAAAGTGCTTTGTTGTTGTATAGTAGTTGTTTGCCCTGTAACAATTCGTATAGAACACCTGCCACTATTATTAGTGCGCCTTACAACAGCTACAACATTTCATTAGATACGGCTTCTGTTGTTTCCGAAGTAGTAGTACTTGTTATTTGGTTACTTCCGTAGTGGCATCGCGTTACTGTTACAGGTGCTGCTGCAACAGCTACAACAGCTCGTCTAATATGGCTTTCTGTTGTAGTAGTAGTTGTTGTTCATGTTACTTTTGTTGTTGGCAGTTAGAACGCACTTGCCACGCATTGCTACTGCTACTACAACAGCTGCAACAGTTCAGTCATCAAATATGGCTTCTGTTGCTGTGGTGTGATTTTGGTTCGTTGTTTTAAAGCTGTTTGTTGTTATTGCTGTTGTCGGTGGTAGTAGAAACATCTCACCATTACTGGTGCTACAACAGTTCATTCATCAGATACGGCTTCGGTTGTAGTAGCAGTTGTTGTTCTGCTACTACTACAGTGGTAGTTACTAACCTTGCAGCTATTACTACTACTACTACAACTACAATAATAAGTCGCAGTGATAACACGCTGATAACAACCGATGCAACGTGCTACAACAATGGAATAGACAACTGAGACTATCAGAGATATCTTATCATTAATGAAACAAATATTGGACATAAACAAATTATATTTACACAAGAGCAAAAACGACTGTAAAAAGGCACCCTTACAGTGCTTTTTTGGTAGTTTCTGAGTTCCTTTTTACAGTGCCTTTTTACAGTTCCCCGCATCGCCTTCACTCTCCTGAATGTTCAAACTACGTTCAACTTGCCCGGTCAAGGTCACTAAAAAAGGCACCACGAAAGGCACCGTCATTTATACGTGGATAATGAACACTAGGATAGAAATGAAAGGCCCGAAACAACCCAGCAGAAAACTAAAGATAGTTTCAGAACCCTGAAAATATCCTGAAACGGACATTTTCAGGATGCCAATCAAGACTCTGAGTGCAGTAAAATTGGCCCACTTCCAGAGTGTTCAGGACCCTGCCATTGGAATGCCTGAATAATACATGTTCAGGGTACTTAACAGCGTCCTGAAAAAACGCTTTTCAGGATACTTAATGGTGCCCTCAGTAATCAAGATTCACAATTCTCAACACAATTTTTTTACTCATCCACGATCAGACATGGTTCAGGATATTCAGGATATGTTACGGATACCGTTCAGGATGTAGCCGACATCCTTAATTTTCCGCTAGGAAACAAGAAGATGCAAATATTATCAAAATACATAACAAATAAACCGGTTCCAGTAAATCCCAAGAGCTATTTGACAATCCCATTCATCCTATTATCATTCGGTATCACTAGTTATCACCTGTTATCATCTATTATCATCTGTTATCATTCATTATCAACCTTGAATCCATAAGACAGCCGCGAAACAGGTTTACGTTCATTCCCAGAAGCAACATAAAAAGTTCCGTTCGTTTTTTATCAGTGTTTATCACCTGTTATCACTGGTTATCAGCACGTACTGTTCAAACGGGTTCTGATTGCGTTCCCTCTTCACGTGGTTTCCCTTAGGCAAACCTTGTGTGCGGTCTATTCAGTTCTCTTACTTGTTCAGTCAGTTTTCAAACCACAGCCGCGTCGGTTGTCCCAGTCTATACAGTCACTTCCGTATTCATTCAATCAAATTCAAATTCTAGATTCAGTTAATTTTCTGTAGAGTAAAAAAGTAAGTCCATTCCATGAATTCTTATTTTATTTTATCTTATTTTATTTATAATTGGTATTCGCGCAGATCGTGAAGATAAATATTGTGTCACTTGATTGGCAGAAAATTCGTGACGCTGAATTTTCATTGGTCCTTGAAATATCATTTTCCAAATAACAAAAATCACGTGACTCCACTTGGAAACCAACAGCTGAACTCACGTGATTCTTACAACCAATGAGAGACAAGAAATAATAAAAAATTCCGTTTCTTGGTGTTTTGTGGCTGACTTTGGATTTTTAAAGTGAATTTCAGAGTCACGTGATACTTGAGGGACCAATTGGGACCTAGAAATATTCAAAATTACTAGTTTTACTATTTTTTCTAGGATTTTTAAATGGAGAGAGCCCCGCTGTTCCGTAAAGTTCGTATAGTTGGCGCTAACGTCTTACCCAAAAATGCAAAGTAAGTAAAAACTTGTTCATACACTACTACTACTACTACTACTACTACTACTATTACTACTACTTTTACTACTACTACTACTACTACTGCTACTACTACTGCTACTACTGCTACTACTGCTACTACTACTGCTACTACTACCGCTACACCTTCCCTTTCACTAAAAGTAAGAGTGTATTATTCGAGTCTCATTCTAATTGAATTAAGCCAAATACGCGGAAGTTTGTTTTCATTAACACCATAGTAGCGCGACACCGGAAATCTGAGCACTACGCTCCTAACATTACGTTTATTTACCGCGGACAAGATGGAGGAACCTTTAATTAAATTATGAATATTCGTATTATCGAAATCTCTGAAGGAAGTAGTCAATTAAGATTCAAATCACAGTTCCGGCTTATTGGTGTATAAATACACCTCATATTTATATTGTAAATATACTATTCCTAAAGCAGTGCATTTAAAATACGCTGAAAAGACTTTGTAAGGGACTTAACTCATGATTGGCTGCCTCTTTGAGGAACTTTTAAGCTGATTGGCCAGAGTCAGAACCGTTCACCAATCAAGCGCTTACAGGCTAGTGACGTCACTGTCCTACGGCCAATCACGTTGTTTCATCCATTAGACATCTCTCACAGTAGTTTTAACACTTCGAATTATAAATAATGTACATATTTATCATGTAGTAAGTACGTAATAGTAAAATATTAATGTTTTTCAATATATTTTAGGACTTCGCTGTTTAATGTCGGCAGTTCTTTATACGCTGAGATCGTCATCGTCGTTTGCATTGTTTTCGTGTTGACCAAACTAGTTTCTGGCAATGTATTTCTTCCTTACTACGAGGTAATCAATACTAATTTAAACCACTGACAATTAATTCCACTAAAATATTTGCGCATTTCCAAAATTCCAGGGCTTTTTCACGTATTTGTATTCAGTGTCCATTGCTTTCTTCGTCTACGTTTTTGGCTATCTGCTTCTGAACAACAAGAAGACCACCAAATCCGAACTGAAACGCCATATGAGTCAATTAAGGAATTTCAGCATGAGGAGTGTGACAGCAGACAACAATCAGGAACTTCAACTGATGAAGAACTCGAAAAGGTAACGAAACCAACAAAGTTGTCGTGAACAATATCCCGGATAAAAGAAAACGTTCCCCGTTCTCGAACGAAACAGAACGCAGAGCCCGTCCCGACAGAATCCCGTTCCCGCTTCCAGTCGACTGGGATCCCTGAAGGAAGAAATCATCTGGTTCCCTCAAACCATGAAAGAAAACCAGTCCTCTGCAGATTTCACAATGATCGAGGGCCAGATCCTCAACGTCACTTTCGACAGGATCGAGTCACCGACACCTCGACGCAAGAAGACCAAAGTCTCGGAGAACGAACACAGCCACGGCAGCTTCTTTCTAAGAGCCGGTGCAGTAGGTAAATAATAATCCACATCTACTTATAAACTAAATATAATCTAATTAAAATGTCTTGTTTAATCAAGCTTTCGGGTTGGGAGCCATGATTTACGACGGTCTCGAATTCGGAGCATTTCTCGAGATTCCGACTGACGTTCCATGCCACTTAGCGCTTCGCAGGATCAACCCGATCCTGCACGCCATCTTTGTTTTCATGCAGATGTACTTCATCTTCGTTTCGGCTAGAGTAACTATAGTTATTTTATTATTTTTTTGAACTCTATTAATAGTTTAATACTGAAAATTTTAGTTGAATATCCACAAGTTTAAAGTGGTATCTCGCTTCGGTCTGATGCACTGCCTCGCAAGTAACGTCTGCGTGTGGATCAGGACTCTAGTTAGCGAGTCTTTGAAAGAAATGCAGGAAATCCAGGAACACTACCCGGCAAACGAGAAACTAGTCCAGCATAAAAACTCCACCAGAGGTTTGAACCGGCTTAAACCGTTCCTTCAGCCTGACTTAACTATGATCAAGCTATTCTTGTATCCGAATCTAGAACATAGGAGTATACTGGAAGAACACGAAGCAGTCTGGGATCCATTCGGGAACGGTTCCTGCGGAACAAACAAAGTTCTAGGAAGCGTTATAACCCAAGCCGCACCTTTTCTCTTCCCGTTCCTGATCGAATATTCGCTGATCGGAGCTGCTGTGGTCTATGTCGTGTGGAGCAGGATCGGCCTCAATCCAAAGTACGTTAATCAAGCAGACTATAATTATGATATACAAGCAGAGATAGGTAGATCTCGACTAAGTCTGAACCCGATCAGGTTCATGGTTCATAGGTTCAAATTTCGGTCAGTTTAAATGATTCAGCATAGTACATTCTAACCGTTTGTGGTTCATCATAGGTTCCATTCACGGTTCAGGTTCATAAACCTATGCACCATTTAATGAACGGCTCACTAACGGCTCAGATCCCCTATCACGTAGTTAAACATAAGTTTGCTTTAATGTCTCGGTTTACTCTTATCGGGTTTCCGTGTAGAGCAGACGAAACATTCATTAACACAACCATCAGTTTGTGTTTAACGTCCACTCCGTTCTGTAAACAGCTTTATCACGCTAGAGGTCAGGGCTGTATAGAGGGTTGTGTACGTACCTGCATTAGAACTGATAACCTACTTCCATTGTTTATGTTTCGGTTTGATGATATGAATGGCCGTGTAACTCATCACGGAAGACCTCTGTGGTTATCTATGCGGGTTTGTTTGGCAACCTGACACACCACGTGGTCTGTTTGCCAATCAAAACACTCCCCATTAAAGACTTTATATTAAATATAATGCTTATAAATGTATAAGGGTAATCCTAAATGTGTTTTAATGTCTTTGTAAAAGATACTGCAACCACGGTGAAGATGCTGAGCCCGGGATTATCGAGCAGCGACAACTGCGAATCGACTGTCTCGGAGCTTCCAAAGGACTCTTTATGGAATTTTGCTTTTAGCCGTATCATTGCTGTGCCTGGTTCTTTTCTTCATATTCGCTGCTCATCCCGATTCTCAACTGCTGAGTCTTATCATCGCAGATGCCGCTCACTGTACTCTGTTGTTCGTGTCGCTCATCGCGATGGTAATTGGAGCGTTTCAGTAAGATATTTAACAGGCTGTAAGTTAGTTAAGTAAAACTCAGTTGAAACTTTTGTGTTACAGGGTTAAAGATATGACGTTTCATCCCGAGCACGAGGAAGAGCTCGGAGCATTGCTTCTCCGGGTATCGGCAGTCGGCATCTTCATCTATTCCGTCTTCTCGATTATCGCTGGGTTGATGAGCCCGTGGCATAACGAGTCACCCGTTCTGGTTCTTGTTAACGGCCTGCTCTCCGTTATTCAAGTAAAACGTTATTTCAAAACTTACGATGTCGTGGCTTGAAACGAAATGCTTGCGTTACAGGTCGCGGTCCAAATGTTGTTCATTTCTGACGTGTCCCGCAGGAAAATTCGCAACGAGGAAGACAACGCTTCCAAACCGGGTCGTCAAATTGTCACGTTTCTTCTGATAATCAATATCGCTTTGTGGCTGGTCTACACTTTCGAGATGCAGAAAGTCGAAGCTAACCCTGTACAGGTAAATCAAAAACATTTATCCTTCTCAAATCAATGAATGTAAATTTGAAATTTTCTATAATTTTTCAGCTTCACTTTTACGGTTTCATTCCGTGGGCCTTCGTCCAGCGCATTACGTTGCCTTTATGCATTTTCTACCGGTTCCACTCTGCGATAATTTTTGCAGAAATCTGGAAAAATACTTACAGATTTGGGTGATACACGTCAGCGGAGTTGTGTTTACATGTACTATGAAAATAAAACTATATTTGGACAAAAATAAAAATACATTAACTTTAATTTACAGTCCTCTCCTGTTTATTTTGTAAGATTCACGCCATGTGTCACGATCGTAAATATAAGAAGCCACGTGTTTTGCCAGATATCTCGAAGATTCGCTTTGGATTCGCGCCAAAAAATTCGAAATTCAGGCTGCAGCGTCATAGCTGCGCCCTTATTGGCTGACTGTGATGTCACTATAACATGATTGGCTAACGATGACGTAAGTTCACATCCCATTGGACCGCATAGAGCCCATTCGAAAGATAGGGCGATGTCTCCTAACGATTCCTTATACGGTAAACAGCCGAACTTCTAATCGGTTTTATTAATCAATCAATCGATTAATCGATCCTTTAATATTACAATTTATAATTATGTTATTTTATAATATATGAAAATTATTCGTTGGAGGTCTCTGATGCCTGTTCTTAGTTTTTTTACTGCTGACGAAGACATGAATAATGATGCTGAATAGAAAAATTATTTCTGGAATTTACAAGGAAGTAACCCCACCCACACATTTCGGCACTACTTCCAAAGATGGCTTCCCAAGAACATAAGAACACCAGCGAAGAGTACAGCACTTAAACGTAAGCAAGTATAAGCTTCCAAACACTGCCGCTAGAGTGCACTCATACTTTTACTAATATTAATAAAACTATTTTGTATCGTAGTAAAATATTTTTGTATAAAAAAGATTGAATTAGTATTTATATTATCGGAATTTAAATACGTTTATTATTTATTTTAGGCTAATAAACTTTTTGATTAAATTAGTTTTAACAGCACGCCATCTAGTGGTGGAATTTTGAACAATTTACAAAAGGATTGTTTACGGGACTTGGACGTTTATGAATGCCTGCCCTTCTTCTTCTACAGAGGACGGGTGTGAAATAATAAGAAAAAGGAGGAGAAGGAAAAAACCTACACACGCCAACGAAAAGACGAGAAACTTTGAGAGGTGAGGTGTTTGTAAAAAGACCCCCACGGTGAGTTTTGCTGCAGCGGGCTATTTTGAAAGAAGGCAGGGAGGTGCAGCTATTTAAATAAACGTCTTCCTCTAGCTGCAAACATCACAAGTCAACCAGAAAGCAGCCGGCAAAGGTCTCCTCCAAAACAGATTCAAGGAAATCTTTACTGTATTTAACTTTTCAAACGCGTGAATTCGTATCTACACAGGTAAAGCGTCTTATGTATTATTTTATGTAAGAAATTGTATTTATGAAAACTTAAACTTTCTTTTCTTTTTCTTTAGTCGCGTCTAAATAAGACCATATAAGGTGTTAGGGAAACTAACATTTACACGCCCTTTTTCATGTCATTCTGCCCTCGAGCAAATGTTAACTCAACAATTTTGACAGTTTTCTAGATTTTCAAAGATGGCAGACAACAAGCGCAACATCCCCATTAAACTCGGAGATTTCTCGGTTCTCGATTCTGAATTCAACTCCATTCGCGAAAGGTTCGATAGCGAGATGCGGAAGATGGAAGACGAGATGACACGTTTTCGTTCAGAGCTTTTGAATCGCGAATCGTCCTCGTCGCTCTTTTCACGCACGTCCACAACTTCGAACAGGTTCGAGAATTTACAAAAATCAGAGCCAAAAGCTTATGCCCAGCTCTTTCTTTACAACTAACTGCTTTTAACTTTTTAACTAATTGCTTATCAAATGTTATTAAAGCTTGCATTCTGAAGCCCGCAAATGGATGACAGACGATATTCGAGAGCAATTTTCGTCATTGACCTCATCTTCTGCTCTGCCTCGCAGGTTAACCATTGCTTCCTGCTGAATTATTACTACCATAAATATTTTTGTAAAAATTTGAGTTATTTTTTGGGATTTTCTTACTTGATTTCAGGGTTATTTCCGAAACCTCACTACTGCCCAGTACATAATCATCATTGTACAGCACTGGGCCGTAGTGGGGTTCGACAAAATGCACCCTATAATAAAGATCGCTATTTATAATGTAGTATTTCCCAACCCCACTACGGCCCAGTGCATCATCACTATTACAGAGCACTGGGCCGTAGTGGGGTTTGACAAAATCCACCGTAAAATCGAAGCCCACTACGGTCCAGTGCATCACCATTATTGCGCAGCACTGCACCGTAGTGGTGTTCGAAAAAACTAATAATAAAATCGCTATTTTTGTTATAACTTATTTCCCTTGCTGTAATTACTACTACTTGAGAAAAATTTTTCACAAATAATACTTTAATTCTTATTTTCAAACTGCTACAGCGCTCTAGCTCCAGCAACTACCTCGTCATCGTCCGACTGGCTCTCTGGCCTTCACTCGCCTCTGATTCAGGAAGACGGACAGGACCGCAAACTGAAGCTGCGTTTTGACGTTTCGCAGTACGCTCCCGAGGAGATTGTTGTCAAGACCGTCGACAACAAACTGCTCGTCCACGCCAAACACGAAGAGAAGACAGACACCAAATCCGTCTACCGCGAGTACAACCGTGAATTCTTACTGCCCAAGGGAACTGATCCCGAATCTATTCGTTCGTCGCTGTCCAAGGTAATGCAAAAAATCAGTAATAAATTTTAAATGGAAATTAAATTTGAATATTCGCATAGGACGGCGTGTTGACTGTCGAGGCTCCACTGCCCGCACTCGCTGAAGGTGAAAAAGTTCTGCCGATCACTCACCACTGAACTGCTATACCGTTTTTAAATAAAACAAATCAAATAATGCAGCCATTTTATTAAAACAGTGCAAGAAAAACTTTGATGGGATTTATTTTTCGCTTTTTTTCGTGAAATATTTTGTCGCATTTTTTTGTATGTGGTGCAATAATAATAATTACTAGAATCTCTGCACAAAATATTCAAATAAACGGACAGCAATCTCGAAATAGTGTATTAATTTCTCTATAAAATTTAGACTTCTAAAAACTAGTAGATAATACTCTGCAGATAAATACGGGAAGACATGGTTACTTTTTCAGCGTATTTTAGAACCCCACTACGGCCCAGTGCATGGTCAATACTCTACAGCACTGCACTGTAGTGGGGTGTGAAAAATTATCTACATGATAAAATCGCTATTTTTGATTCAACATTTTTAAACCCCACTACGGCCCAGTGCACAGCCACCACTGCGTCGCGCTGCACCGTTGTGGGGTACGTAAAATACTATGACAATCACTAACGCTGGCGTTCCTGCTGCTCAGCTTCGCTAAGCCAATGGATAATCTCATCTTTATACATAAAACTGAGTAAAACGTCCTTGGTTCGGCGTCTCGAACCTCGAAAGACGAGGCTTGAACCAGAAGGTTCGGCTTCCCGCAGAGGGTTGAACCGCGGAGCCTGAAACTTTTCCAGCATTCGTGTGATGTACGGTTTTGTTCGAAGGTTCGACTCGATCTGCGTGGCTTTGCGAAGAATCTCAGCCTCGGCCGAAGTCAAGTGGACGTCTTTTTCTACGAGTCTTTTCTCTGCACGACAACAATAACCATAAAACTAGCAACTAGCAAAATTAGCGAATTAGTAGTTAGTCGTTACCATCTTCTTTGCTCATTTGCTGCTTATAAGAGATCCTAAAGAGGAAGCCGTCCAGCACAGAGGCTACAACAATCGACAACAGTAGCATCGTGACGAGGTAGAACAACATGAAATAGATACGACACCACTGTGAAACAGTTACTGCGTACCCTTCCATGATGATGTACCAGTTATTCACTACTGTCAACTCGAATAGTGTCACATAAGACGATGCGAGGTTCTCGAAATTGTTCAAGTAGTAGTAGCCGTTCTGGCCCGGCTGGTCTGGTCCGAAGTAGGCAAAATTCAATTCCACGCTATTGTTCCTGTTATTAATTAAATTAGATTAATTGTAATTAGGTTAAAGTCAGCATTTCCCCTTTTTCCCCACTATGCTAGAATATACTTCCAAATTTCCCTTTTCCCTTATTTTCCCTTTTTACAGGGAATTTCCCTGCTAGGTGGAAGTACTGTACTCACTTGCAGCAGTTGGTGAGATCGTGTTCAGCAAACAGTTCCATGCCGACAATAGCGAAGGCGTAGTAGAAGATCATAAAAACTACGGCAGCTCCCCACAATCGTTGTCCCAAAATGAACACAGTTCCGAAAACATCTCTGTATCTCTTCCTTAGTTTGAACAAACGGACAATCCTGGGGAAAAACAATCAACACATGAAACTGAAAATGTTATTACTACTGTTGCATTTTATAAAGTTACAAACAACAATCATAAGTAACATTAGTTTTACTATTGACAGAATTTTATCTTGCACTATACTGCATTTAAACATCAATTCGATTTTATTGTTATGAAATACCTTTTTTTAACACTTATTTTGAATCCCTACTATAGAACTGATTTTTTGGAACTATTATTGACTTATTCATATTTACATTTTGAACAATTGGTAAAATAGTAATATTATTACCGAACGTGTCGCACAACGACGAGCAGTGGCCAGTGCCCCAACGTTTCAGCGACCAGTCCGGCGAGTGAAGCCACCGTCACGATAAAGTCGAACAAGTTCCATCCCGAGGAAAAGTATCTGTCCCCTCCCAAAGCGAAAATCTTTAAGGCAGCCTCCATTGTATAAACTAATGGAATAGTAATAACAATTAAGTAATCAGCAGATGATTTAATACATTTAAAAAATGTAGTATTTTTTATTTGTATATACTAAGTTACTATTCTGATTAATTAAATTAAACAATTGTCATGCTGAATTAATTATTAATAATTATTTTCATTTATGCGTGTTTACATTGACATATTTTTAGTAACATTAATTAACAATAATTTAATTAATTTACATAGAACAAAAACGCAAGACTCCCACGTCGTCCCCTGCTCGAGTGGGTTGCTAACGTGCTGTGAAATCACAGCCGTCCTCACCAGCATTAAAACTCCGCCCAAAAGTATCACAGCACCTGTAATTCACATTCTTTGGTTAATTTTCAATTAAAATTAACATTTCAAATCATATAACTAATCATAGACAGTGTTGTGTAATCGTAGCTAAAAGTAATCGCTACACTTACAAGTACTGTACGATTTACAACTTGCTACTAACTTTACAGTGCTTCCATTTGGCAGGGAAATTCCCTGAAGGAGGAAAAAGAGGGGAAAACAGGGTAATTTAGTACAGATTTATATTATAGTCAGGAGCGAAAACGGGGAAGTATAAAGGGAAGAGGGAAAAAGAAGGGAAAAGTAAAATTTACTATTACAGGCTTGGATTTAAGCACGGAGGGGGAAAAGGGGAAACTGATATTTCCCGCGAAGGGGAAAAAGGGGAAAAACAGGGATCTCGTTAAGGGGAAAGGGAAAATCTGAAAGTGGTAACACACCGACATTTCAGAAACGCGGATTTTAAAAAAGACACAACACTTACCGGTGCTTCTATTCGACAGGGAAATTCTCTGAAAAGGGGAAAAATAAGGGGAGAAGGGAAATTTAGTTTACCTTTATATTCTAGTACGGAAGGGGAAACGGGGAAAAATAACGGAAGAGGAAGAATGATGGGAAAAGTTAAATTTACTAAGGTAGCCCTAGATTTTAGCACGGAGGGGAAATAAGGGGAAACTGATGTTTCAAGCGAGGGGAAAAAAGGGAAAAAAGGGGCCTCTTTAAGGGAAAAGGGAAAATCCTGAGGTGGAGACATTTCAAAAACCCAAATTTCCCAAAAGACCTAATAATTATCAACGTAATAAAATATTTTACATACAAACGATATAGTCGAACACTTTCCACGTGACGAGCTGAAAGGATAGAGCAGCACTTTTAGTGACAAATCTGCGGAAAATTCCTCCATCGTGTAACGAAAACCAGTGCTGTTCCATGGGGCGGGCCGTCCACTTCATATTTAAAACATCGTAAATATTATAAAATTCCTCTAACGACAGCAGATTTGTTCCCGAGGTGTTCAGATAGCGAAACATCAGGAAAACGTCACGATAACCTAGAACGAAATATTTTGTTTTATTTTTTTAAAGGTCTCTGATAATATTATATACTTATACTTATTATTATTATTTATTATATGACATTATGTCGTATAATATTATAGGTATTTTACAATTTTACATACTTTTTGTGCTATCGGCATGTCGCATGAGTCCTTTGAAATGTTCAAACGACACATTTTCAGGATTTTTGCGACTGAGCAGTAACCTAAAAGCGTGCTGTGCTGCAACACGACGATGAAGCAGCAACTGACGAAACTTTTTCTTCTCCATAGCAGTGAACGAAGCATAGACAGCGGCCAGCATCTAATTTGAATCAATAATAGATGTTTTATAACTTAATTGATCAGCTTGGGTTATTTAGAAACTCACGAGATTCATCAAAAAGTAGAGAACGATAGAAATATAAGACACGAAGAAGGCTGCACTCCAACGATTCGAGTCGTAGGAAGGCATCATCACATCTGGGTAGCTTTATAAATAGATTTAAAACATCTTACAATGATAAATGTCTAAGATTTTATATTATTGTTAATGTTACTTTGCGGTGGTAAGTAGAACAAACAGTGAAATAAACGACTGTTGTAGCGTAGTGAAATACGGGTCCGAGGGATTATCGCTGAACAGGTAAAAACCTAGAACACTGTAGAAAAGCATCACGAAGAGCAGAAGACTGAGAATGTCTAAAGCTGGAGGCACTGATTGTAAAACCTGGAAAGATAAAACAAAACAATTACTTATTTAATTTAAAACTAACACAATAACGTGATACCTGTCGCAGGTAACGTCTCACACTGCCGCAGTAGTAGTTATCGACTAAGAAAATCGGACGAATGGCTCGAGTGACTCGGAAGTGCGAGCTCTGACGGACGAGCACAAAAATCGCTTCGACCACCATGATTACTAACGTAACAGCCTAAAAAACGTCAAGTTTAATATAAGTACTATGATTTTGAACTATAAGACTTATAAAACTGACCTTAACCATTGATCTTGGATGCGAAACAAAAACTCTGAAGCCGAGCCATCTTAGTTTCATAACTAGTTCCGTTCCAATGATGGCTAGAGCAAAAAGCTCGATACTGCTGTGAATGCCTACTGATAACTAAATCACAATACAGTATTAAGTACAAATAATATTTAATGATAAATTATATTAACTCTGAATAATGGGTTGGCAGGTTTCTCCACAAACGCCAGACAGACGAGCAGTAAAGCGGCAAAGAAATCGAGGACGTAGTACCACTTGTTGTGGACGAGCAGGTAGACGGGTAGCGATTCTCGGCAGCGGGGGTGTGTGGTGAACTTTTCGTTGTTGAGACCTTCCTCTAGGAAAATGGCAGCTTCTCGGTAGTTCAGGTCCCAGCATTTCGAGCTCTGGTCCAGAGGTATTTCTTCGGGAAGCGGGTACAGTTCCCGAACATCACTTTCGCTCCTTTGTTCGTTTTTGCTTCTTGCTGTATTGCAGACTTGAATAGGGAAATCATTTTGCTCTAGGATAACAATATGATCAATTTACATTGCAGCTTAGCATTAAAAAGTATTATTAATCAAACCTTCTATCTCATTGTAGGATGCTGAAGCTCCGACTGACTGAATATCTATTCTGATATTTTCAGCAGCCATTCAAAGACCTGGCCTTATTATTATTATCAGTAAAAGTTTATACTTATTACATAAAATGTATTACGAAATGAAAGGGCAAGTGACACGCAAGAATGAAAAAAGTTGACGTGTGGGTGTAAAATTCTGATGTAAACAAGAAGCACAGGATAAAGGGTCCCAGTATTGACACGGACGGGGACTTACCATAAGCCTTGACAGGTCAGTCGAAGCTAGCGCCGCTGGTGTGGGAACCTTCGAACTACTGTCATATCTAGCTGGAATATACGATCGTACAGGTCCGACTAGCCTTTTACCCGAAAAATTTTGATACGGTGATTTGCCACTAGGTGGTAAAAGGAAAACTTTTATACGTAAACTCTTGGTTTTATTTAACTATAGTTCAAGGGATCCTGCACCGGTGGCGCTAATTTCCACTGACTGTGAAAGCTTATGGCAAGTCCCTCGCCGTGTTAATACTGGGACCCTTTATACTTTGACAAGAAGCCCCTTGATTGGTGTTTCCAATTACAGTTTTCATTTTTCCCTTAACGAAAGCTCTGTCCCCCCCCTCTCCGTGCTAGAACTAAAGGTATATTTAAAACGTTTTACCTTTTTTTTCTCTTTTTGAGACCACATTTTCCTTTTGCAGAGAATTTTCCTACAAACTCGAAGGACTGCATATCATGCATCAGGTTATGAAGAATACCAGTAGTACTACAGGGCGGGACTTTACTGTCGCCTAAATTTAACGTCATCCGTGGAAGTTTCTTTGAATTACAGGCCATATGAAGTAAGGAGTTTTTGGATTACTGCTACCTAGCGGCAGGATTTACATAATAAGGTCTAACGTTAAACCAGGCTGGATTTAACAGTTAAGTCCAAAGGATCACACACACCGGCAGGACTAGTTTCGCAGAGAGATAAGGGATATGATGGCAAGTCCATACAGGGGTGCCCACACCCACCCTGTCCCACGACGCGTACCCACCTTGAAAGTACCCACCCTACGAAAAAAGTTTATTCGCGGTAGGTTAATATACAAGTTATACAATGTGTCAACTAATACTGTGCAACAACACTGCTGACGAATTCTGTATTGATGTCAACAAGAAAACTTTAAACTGCTATAGCATCGTTTCCGAAATATGTGCTCTGTTATTGTATTGGAGGATGATTTATTAAAAAGATACATTCTTATTTCACACGTAACAAACCATGAATAGCCCCCCCCCCCCCGTACTCAACTGTAACCTAAAGACTACACGAGAAAAGGCCTGGAATTGACGTGAAGCACACCTGCGACAAAAAGAGGACAGAACTTTGAACTGTAACGCAAGGGAAAATGAGAGAACTTGTAAAACGGATTATTGCTTCGAGAAATGTTGGGAAAATGGGTACATCTTTCAGGGGGTCTGGGGGGCGAAGCCCCAAGAAGCTGAAGGCTCCTAAAGGACACTAGACACAAATCTAACTCGATTTAATCAAAGAGGCTAGAGTACTCGGTCCAGTTTATTATCAGAAACCAAGACTATTATAACGTTCGAAATATTTCTTTTTCCATAATATTCAAATCCATTTCTGAACTCTTTCAATTGACCTGTGCTTGATTGTAAGGACCTGTTGGCCTTTTAGGAAAAGTTATCTGACGGAAATGTCAATAAAATTGGTCATAAACTGTCCTTGTAGTCTCCAGGTTGCATTTGTTGCGAGTCTGTGTAATAAATCTGCAGATTTAGTACTCCTTTCTATTTGCGATGAAGTTTTCTTGGGACAACCGAGCGAATAAGGTAACAAGAAGAAGATGTATGGAGACGAAGTGTTGTGGAATAGAATACAAGGGCTTGGGGGTAAACTAACAAGATTTTCACTATACACCAAAGGTGCATAAAAATGTTTCGTGCGAAACATAGTTAAAGATGAGGTACAAGTACCCACCTAAGTGAACTAAGTACCCACTGAGGTAGGTATCTGTCTCACAACAGATACAGATAATTTCTTAAGCATACGTGCTTAAGCGTTGTGATGAAGTGGGTCATGATACTTTTCAAGATGTTTAGGCTCCTTTCAAAATGAAACAAGTGCAAGATATAGGTACGAGTCCCCACCTTGGTGACACAGATACCCACCGAAAGTGGATGTAGGTAAAGAAAGATGGTGGGTATTTCGTTAAGCATATGGGGGTAAGTGGCACTGTCTGAACTGGTCTTTTCAAACGAATTTTTTGTACACAATTCCCTTGCTTCTTACGTTTATTTTGGTCTTTCTTGAAAATTCCTACACCAACTGAAAGTACCCACCTGAGAGCCCAACGACGCGAACCGCGTCGTGACACCCCCCTGGGGGCACCCCTGAGTCCATACCCTCTGTCGTTACTGGTATATTTTGTACTAACAAATGTATTAAGATACGCTTATGTATAGTTCGTGGCACGCCAAACCAACTCCACTTGACAGTTTTTTCGTGGTTTAAATTAGAATGAGTTAACAGTAATGGAATGATGAATGACTATAGGGAATGCTTTGTATCTCATGTCGTTTACAAATATTTGCTTTGTAATCCAAGTTTTTTTTCAAGTTTTAAGTAGAGTGATGGACGAAATAGAAAATTATGTTAAACTGAATTAGGCAAAAGTTCAATCTTGAAAACGTCTTCACGGAAATTTTCGTTTATTGTAACATTTGTAACCCATCTGTTTCTTCAAAAGAAACTCTTTTTGGAACTGTTAGCTCCCAAATTTCAGCTACATTAAATGGTGCCAGCTGGTACTAGGATCCTTAATACCTGAATGACATATTGCTCGAACTGGTGACAATCTGTAAGTTTTTTCAATAATTCAAGTTAGTTAGCTTGATGAATGCACGACACGTGTTCGCAGAGGAATGCGACTAAAGACACGGCGTGTCCTACAGCCAGCAGAATGAAACTTCCTGCCATGGCAGTCAAGGTCAGTTTCTTAATGCCTTCGTTTTTGGGCTTGAATCTGAGACATGGATTTGGCTTTACGGCATCGTACACTGTCATCCACTTCTTGACGAATCCGTAATCCAGCTCTCAGAATGCTGCATTATTTAAAACATACGTTGGAGAGCATTGTTGGAATCAGCTCTAGATATCACCTCGTGTCCATAGAGTTTCGAAAGCTGTGAGTTTTGTTCAACGGAGCGACGAATCCAGAATAAGACGGGAAAAACTGATTTTCAGCCAGGGTTAAACTGCATTCTCCACTACTGTGGAAGTCATCACTTATAACGATAGAAGCAGCTAAGGTATACTGTTGAAATGTTGAAAATATTAAGTTTAAATAGTTTTATTTGATTGTTGCATTGATTATAACCATAGCGAAAACATGGTCTCCAGCTCTGACTCGCTCCAAGCACTGCCGAAACTCTTCAGAAGAAAAGGTAGTCCCGCAGAAATTTCGCGGAATGCGTGCTGCGTTGGCAGCTAGTGGCTTCAGATTGCCGCTTACTCTCTGAAAAATTTGACATTGTATATCAGATCAAACTATCTTCAGTTACCTGAGTCATGGCAATGAACACTCTACCTCAATCATTACTCGAATTGCGAAGTTCTGGCTTAGTAATTGGATGTCGTTTCTCTGCGCCAAGTCCTCAATACTACTCACTAAAGGCTTTACCTTAGGGGTTGTCATATAAGTTTTCAAAGATCCGCTGTACGCATTGACGAAAACAAGGGCTGCTAAACACCATACGCCTGCTATCAGTCTCGAAGGACGAGTCGTCGATGACCAGTAACCACCTGTGAGACAGGGCATGAGTAACATTATCCATATACTGTCTTGGAATGATGTGGAGTAAAGATTACCTTGATTAGTTACTATTCCCAAAACGTAGACGAAAGAATCAGCCCAGGATTTAGCATCGTTCGATTGTGCTTTTACTTGCTTTTTATTATCCATGCGATGTGTGGATATAATGAGTATTTGCAAGAGGAGTGTCACCGTTATCAAGGAGACTAAAATTAGGATCCAGACCTGTATTAGAAGAAAACTGGTTGATAAAGGTTAACCAGTTTTCTAAATGATAAATTCCACTCTAATCGAAGATAGCGTCTGCTATGATTTGTGACTTAGAAAGAGGTTTCTTTAAGAAAGAGATCATTCACGCTTTCTAAAAAAGACTTACGATTAAAGTGAAAGGCTTGAAGCAACTCCACGGATCGCTTTGGTACTTCGGGAACGGAATAATGAGCGAATAGGTGCCGCTCACATAAGGAAATAACTCTGTGGTGTTTTCGATTCCCTCTGTTTGCAGGTCAAATAAGTCCAAAGCTAAATCGACGTTCTGATTTTTCATTCGAATCAAAACTTGATACAAATTCGTCACAATAAGCTTATTAAAACTTACCTTGGTGGAAAGTTGTTTAGTCATACCATAGAAACCTTCAGTAAAATCTATTTCTACCACTTCGTACCTAAAGGGAACAACAGATGAAATGTTTTCATGAATACTTTTCATCATTCATTAATCAAGTGAAAATAGAACTCGCTCACGAAAAGTTCTGATCGTCTGCTATCCAATTCAGCATTTCAGCAGCGTGCCCTTCAAGTTTCGTCAGGTTTTTGTCATCCGTTTCCACGATAACTGCCTCAGGATTCTTATTTACGACATTTTGAGGTAAAATTTTGAAGTTAAACTCGTTAAAAATCTCGTACCCCTCCTTCAAGATAAGCAGCCCGAAGAGTAGTTGATAGCTCAGACTTGCAGAAGTACGGCCCTCCGAAGCAAAGCAGGAAAAACAACGCTTTCATCTCCATATTACTAGCTTTGTGTTATAGCATAAGATATGCGATCTTATATAGCTGTCCATCTGACCGCATCACATATGGGCATCCTGATCGATACACTGTAACGTTTCGTAAATCAAAGGTCTGGCCCTCCCTCCATAAGCAAGTCCTTCCCCTGTTGATGACTCGATGATCCGAGAGATGTTTATTATTTATAACCAGTTATCAGTTCAGTTACACTAAATGTAAACTTACTCAAGTACTTAATTTCGTAATATTCCAAACATTTTCCGCAGTTATATACTAAGAAAGTGGTAACTTAAGTTAGTGTCCCCTTCCTAGATCGAAGAACAGCCACATGGGCGGATTCTACTCATGAAACTTTCATGATAACCAAACATCAGGAACACCAACATATTGCTGGGTGTGGAAGCGATAGCACACATAAATTTGCACGCCATGTTTCAAACGGAGGGGTTGAACCACTTAAAATCAATATTATCATTTGTTCAGTAATAGTAATCTGGATATCTGCATCCCAACAGTGTTTGAGGTTTGGAGAGATCCATTTAGGAAACAGCTTTATCTCGGTTTTGTACTCAAAATAAACAGTCATCAGTTTAAAATTCTCAACTATAGCCGTTAATCCTTGCACACTTTGATCATAAGTCCTTGAAAACAATGTCCCTTAACACAATACATGACTCATCTCAATTATTTTTACATGTTGTGGGTGCCGTGACCTTGATCATTAACTAGATTGTAATTGTTTAATAAGGTTTACTAAATCAGAAAGTTGGATTGAAAAAAGGTTAGAGAAGAGCTAGGGTAAACATGTAAAAAGTATACGAGTTGAACTGTTTCGGAATCGCACGTCAAACACAACACTTTGGAAATTACCCCTAGTTCTGTTTGATAGTTTTGAAAATTTATTCGAGAACTCCCAGGGTGAGATGTACCGAGAAAATGGCTCAAAGACGCATCCGTCTAACAGCCTGGGATGATTCTCTACCTGACGAACCGGATTAACGTAACTTGGACGTTGTGTGGAGTATAACGACGATTGATACATCGAAATATTCCAGTTTGAGTGAATGTGACGTTTCAGTAAACCATGCTAAATATTCTGTTGCCCTAAACGACAGTCGTCTCAGAACTGCTGTTCACTGCTAGCATTAGATTCTCACTTCTACCTAGACTACAATCAGTAGACACCTATCTCGTCCTTTCTTTCTACTGAGCTTGAATTCAAGTATAAAAAATCACGTGTTATCCTTATGTAGGTAACAGCAATTGTTATGTTCAGTTTTCTAATGGATATACTTAGGCCTTTCGTATACAACGATGATCGATGCGTTTTCCCGTGTCACGATATAGAAAGAAATATTAATTCTTTGCATCTACCTAATCACGGTTCCTTTTGTAACATACTTGAAGCAGCAGCAGCTTACGCTGCGAACCCACATACGCTACATTGCTTAAGGTTCTCAAAACAGTTCAAAATCCATGGCGTTTGTTTTCAACTTACACATAAACGTCAAATGATGGCAAAATGAACCAATATTTTACATCCTAAATATCAGAGATCCAGGACTAATTCACGAGTTGACACACCAAAGATTTTTTTACGTCTCCGTTCGGCTATGTGGAACCCTTTTGATCATGTTGTTCGCAAAGATTTGCCTTTGTAAGCCAAAACCATTGAGAATATCGTAGATTAATCAATTTATTAAATAAAATGCAAGAATTTCAATCATTGTTAAGACAAACTTTACGGTGAAGTAACTGTTCAACATGCCAAAAGAAAAACGCGTTTTAAGAGCCACTAAGAATTTAACATTGGGTAATTATTGGGTAAACAATGCAGTCAGGAAGTTGCCGTAGTTTTCTTAAATATCTTGGACACTTTCAGCGAATCCCACTTGTTTGTTTTCGATATCGAATACTGTGTACACAGTTTCTAAGAAAGGTGTGCCAAGAATCCATTTTCCTGCATCTGAACCTTCCAACAACGCTGAGAAGCAAACGGGATCAGCATTTCCAAAGGACATCTGTAAAAAGAACAGAAAATGTATCACACTAGTGTCCAAGATCAACATTTTAGCTTTGATTCCATTATACCTTAATGACGTAGTCCTTTCCTAAGACTTTAAAATCCCTTCCACCAACTCTGAAGTTTAGTACGGGGAAGTTGTCGATGTTGGAACAGTTCACCTAAAACAAATCCACAATATGTCAGAATATAACGAGAGATCATTACAAGTGGTTGCATTTGTACTTCTTGAAGTCCAGAGCTTTCATCGGCACTGATAAGCTGATTGATTTTGGCTATCTCATCAACAGGTCCCATAATCAGCTGTGCGTCGGGAGCGATGGTAGCCTGGCATCCTGTAGAGCACAGATCCAACTTCGTACCATTTTGTTTTACTCCCACATTAATGCTAGAACCAAAGGGAAATAGGTGGTATGCAGAACAGAGGTATATAAGTTATGCCTAAGAATAAACCTGTCAAGTTTTACACTCCAGCCCTTTTGATCCAGATTCGGAGAGAATGTGATGTCTCCACTAAAACGAGTGCTGTCGGTTCCACCGAAGATGATTTCCCCTTCATAACTTGATCTGGACCGAAATGTTCAAATGATGTCAATTCGCTTTTATCAAGTAAATGTACTGTCACCTGTTGAACCAGAGAGAGTAGATACGTTGAGGTATTGCTCCCTGTTCCAACATACTCTGAAGAACAGATTTTACGCCTTTGCATTTATCTGAGGAACCTAGTCCCAGAACGCCTTGAAAGGGGTAATCTTCAAATCGACTGCAAGACATCTCGGTAAAGGCAAAATCCTGAAGCTCAACACCTCCGATCTTCAAGATAAAAAATTGCATTAGTCTATGTTAAATATATGTGCAGTATTGAGAATGGACTAACCTGGACTCTATCAGTTGAAATGTAGCCATCCGGGAGGGATATGCTCGAATCACCCGGAACTAGATCCCGACTACCATGGTGCGTGTTTGATAACGAGTAATCATGGCCCTTAGAAGCTGTAGTTGAATGACAGACAAAGTGATCCAAATTAAACTTGTAAAGTGATTCAGTTTAACTGCTCCCTGTGTATAAATTTACGAAAAGGATGAGATAAGGTTATAAACCTGGAAAAGTTTTTTATCAAATGTGAATGAGGAAACAAAAAGTGACAAAAAATTGAAGAAATGGTGCTCAGGGGCTCAAACGACAAAAACCGGTTAAGGTTGCCTAACATGAAACATGTATAGAAAAACTTGTAGGTCATTGTTACCACATGGCTCGCAGCTGCATTTGACTGAATTCACATAGAGGCACGAATTGCCAGTAGTGAATGTAAGATTCAAGTTCTGCTCTGGTGTTCCAAGAGAAACTGGACCGTAATATCCATACTGCAACATAGTATAAAATAAATTATCACAGATTTTAGAGTCAAAATCAATTTGGTATAACTTACGAATAATGCAAGTTCCAGTGGTTCTATCTTGACACTGCCGGTTGGAGCTGAGAGACCAGTTAATGACTTCTTTTTAAGGTGCATTCTGAAACGGAATAATAACATGTTTGGGTCTTGAGTAATTGAAACTCCATAGTCAAATTTCGGTCTTTTACGCTATACAGTATGATGAATATACAATGCAAATGGAATAACTTAACCCTGTATTACAGTTGTATTTCTTGTTACGTTTCAAGGGGTCCGAAACTTCCATTAATCTTCGTACAATTAGGTCGCGTTATCACTGTTATCAACCTGTTATCTCCGTGTTATCTACGTGTTATCGCACGTTATCAAATAATCCTCGTACACTTGTCCTCGAAGTTTCGGACCCCTGTTTCGTTTCCACTGTGTCATGCTTGAATCTGCGAAAAATGCAAGTTATACATCTTCAGCGGGGTCGAATGAAATGTAAGCAAGCAATTAGTGAAATAGAATAATTGGTAAACTGTTACCTCTTTTGGCTTACATTGCCGGTAATAACTCCATTTGCTGAAAAGGTTGAGGCAATTAAGCAAAAAAGGAACAGATATTTGCGTGGACCCATTTAATAATATTTTTTCGCAGTGGAAATCAAATTTGATTCGTGAGGCTAGAAGGTCTTCCGCGTACTAAAGTAGCAGACCGGTCCTTCGGTTTACTTGTTCCAGGCACGTAACTAGTTTTGGTTGAGCGAGGACTGGTTAGCAAAGCTCATTGACCTGTGCAACAAAAAAAAATAACAGTCAAAAACAATTTTTGTTTTATTGTGAGGCAAAAAACTGTTCACAGCACGCTGCAGGACTTGACTTGATCCTTTTGATTAGCATTCCACTATTGAGCTTATATCAGACCAGGAAATAAAGTAACTAATTTTTATGTCCTTGTGTCCAACGGGAGTTGCCTAGTAATCATGTATCAGATACATCGTGAAGGATCCGTTTAAGTGCAGCTATTAAACTGTGACTACCATAATACTGGGAACAATGTTAATCTAGTGAGAATAATAGAAACCTGTTGTAACTATACAGCGCTTGTGGTATTTCGTCAAACAACAAGTAAGTTACATTGACTTTAAATATTTTGATATGTTACTTTTGCTAGCAAGAATACAGCAGAGATCGCAGGGTTTCCTTCCCACAGAACATTTGACCTGCAGCTTAACCATACAAAACTAGACGGATACTGTACTAAGAAAAACCGGCTCCTGATGAAGTGAGGTTTCCAGCTGCTTTTAAGCAATTTTCGTGAATCAAACAAGCGAGAGAACAATGTGGACGAACAACATTGGTTTATGTTACTAGGTTGCTGCCGCGAAGTGATCAAGGTACACCTATCAATCACGAAAAGAAACATTGTATGAGAGCTGGTTCGTTACCGTGCGTGAACTGTAGTTCCATTCCTGGACTCCTGTTTTGTACTGGGTTAAAAAAATGAATTGTACATCATTGTGGAGTGGTTGTATAAGAAACAATACTATTAAACTGATAACTATGATAGAGAAATTAGTTATACAAGTTCAGAGGTATCCAACTAACTGACATGATGAATTTCAAGTAGGTTACTGTTTGTGTTGTACATCCAGGTACTTATCTGAGTATTTCAAAAGTTTGTGAGAAGTAAAGGATTTTAGACAATGCATTTAAAAAATTTCATTTTCACAGGTAACTTGTCCTGATACGTGAAAAAAGCAAACTTCACAGCAGCTCCGGCTTTCGAAGAATATGTGTGAATCTTAACCAGCTGTAGTTTCATGGGTTAATTTGAAAATTTATTAATCCCCTCGTTTCCAAAAACAATAATTCTGGTATTTCATAAAGGCTAAGTTACAAAATTATGGATGGATAGAATATTTCATTCCGTTCTAATATGAAAGAACGAGCTGAATATACAGAGAACAAACAAAACATAACTAGGCAAACTTGAAACCAGTAGATAAATAGAACGGGAGTGAACAATATTAGTTATATTACTGAACAATAAAGATATGACAACGCTATGGAGCTGCTTAAAGTGTCGAGTCCCAAACAGGTTTAGCGAAACCCACACGATTACGGCGCGCGTCGAAGACCGTATAGACACTCTCCAAGAAGGACGTCCCAAGGGTCCATATAGAAGCATCAGGGTCCCCTAAAAATGCAGATACGCAGAAGGTACGGCCGGCATTGCTTGTTACCTTGAGGCCGGAAAATAGTAATTACCTTTTTTGGTCCTTTTACGATTAACTGCTTTTGTAGTAAATTATACCTTTATAATGTAGTCTGATCCATGCAACGTGAAACTTCCTCCACCAATTTCAATCTTCAGTCTAGGCAGGCTTTCTATGTTGGAGCAGTTGACCTGAAAAAATTATACGGATTCAGTTTGTTCTATTGATCGTTTCAAAAAAATTGTCTTGTAATTCTTACTTCTACTTGTTCTATTTCATCGTTGACGGTCCTGCCAATTCTCCTATTGATAAGGTCAACTTCTTGTTTGGGTCCAACAATCAGTTGCAGGTGTGTGGCAATTCTTGCAAGACAGCCCTTCTGGCATAGCCTAGTCTTATTGTAATCATCTCCTGATCCTAGGGTAATGCTAGAAGAGCGAGAAAACATGTGCCCTTTGCTTGCATGTATGTTATATTATAATAAACCTGTCAAGTTTTATGGTCCAGTCATTTTTCGCAAGATTTCGGGTGTGGGTAATCTTGCCACGAAAATATGCATTGTCGATTCCACCAAACAAAATTTCACCGTCGTAAGCGGGACTAGAACTGTCTCTTTTCCTACAGGGATTTTTCGAAGAGGAATCTTTTAAAATTGAAACTCAGTGGTATTGGACTCTACCTTCTGAACCATGTCGAAAAGACTGGCCTGCGAATTCTTTTAGCTTCCATCATGTTCGTGATTATGGATTTGTACCCTCCACATCTACTAGCTCGTCCCAGACCTACGATACCTTGGAAAGGAACACCTTCTATGCGGCTGCAAGAAGTTTCACGGAATGTTTGTCTCCATAACCTAACACTTGCGATCTTTACAGGAAAATAGTAACCAAGTTTTAAATTGCCTAGTTAAAATCAAAGTTTGTGACGAAATAAAGCAAACCTTCACGGTATCTGAAGATACGTAGCCCTCAGGTAGAGTGAAATTCGGGTTGAATGGAACTAGTTTTCTGCTACCGTGGTAAGTCCGCGATCGGGTGAAATCATAACCCCTAGACACTGGAGAAAAAAATTTTCAAACCGTTAGAGTTGAAGAGAACCATATTTCTGATAAAAATTTTAAAAGTATCCTTCAGATTTTCGGGATACCATCTCCCAGCGAGTGAACTTATATATGCCTTTTATACTGAAATAGAAATAGTGTTACCACAAGGAGGACAGGTGCAGTTGGCCGCGTTTATGAGGATACACGAATCGGAGGTTGCGAAAGAAACGTTGAATTTTTGTGCAGGATTTCCGATAGTTATGGGACCGTAATACCCGTACTGCAACACACAGTTCAACACAGTTCAAAAGATATGTAAGGTAACATTTATGAAAAAAATTACGAATCTTGTGAGGGCCAGTGGTTGTTTCTTCAAATGACGCGGCTGAAACGTATCCTCATCTAAAGGATTTTTCGTCAATGGTATCCTGAAGTAAGACGTAATCCATTCGTTTCACAAAAGTTTGTGTAAAGCTAATAAAATCATGAGAAATAAAATTCCTTCGTTCTTACCTAACCAGGTCTGTGTCGCTTGATGCTGTTCCGCATACTAGAAGCGACGCAGCTATCAGGAGCAAAAAGAACAGTTTAATAGAGAGATCCATGGCTGCTGTGCACCATGCAAAGCAGGAGTGAGCGGGTGCTCCTGGAATTTCTTCGGTTTCATAAGTGTCGACGGAACTGGAATTCTGAGAAACTACATGAAGTGCCATCGTACCTCCCCGGCCGTTTCCCGGTCCAACAAGCTTCTTATTCATGACCTTTTCAGTTTCCAGTTAATGACTGGATCGGTTAGTTTTTGTACAGTCTTGAGACCGTATTTGATAATAAATCCGGAATCATCAGATTAATCGACAATTTCTTGAACAAAAAATGAGGGGGAAAAAGAATGACCTCGTTTGAGTTAACTGGAAAATGCCTAATGAAATACAGTTACCCCCGATACCGTTATTGAAACTGACGCAGCGCACTGCAGATAAACGTCACGGATAAAGATATTTTCATCCTAACAAACATAACATGTCTACCTGCTCTTCGGCTGCACATTGACTAATCAAAATCAATTGAATAATTCCTTTCATCAGATAAATAATGTTTCATGTTGTCATATGGTGATGTAGTGCATTACGGAACTATGCTTAATGTACAAAAACTGTCCGAGCGAGGCCTGTTGACCTAGTTAATAGTTACTGAGATATGTTTCAATGGGCTTACGATTACTTTTAATTACCAATTCCTAGAAATAATGAACCGGTTCGGCTTACTGTCAGTCTGAATTTCTTCAACTTCTCTGTTTGTATATTTGTTAAAAACTTCCTAACCCCTTAAATGTATGCTACGACTACCTGAACTACATTTTTATCCTCAGCTCTAAACTGGCATTAATTTCGGATGTTCATTGATCTTCTTTGATCCTTATGGATTTGTGGGTTGGGAATATCAGCGTGGAGAAAAGAGGAAACTGAATTAATGAAAGAATACAGCTGCTTCATATGCAACAAATACAACTATTTTTAGTATCCTTGCCATTTTTTTACATTATCAAACTAAATCCATGCGACGATGCAGGAAGACGCTAGATCCTTTTCTCATTTCTCAAAGATTCAGGGACTATAGAAAAGGCAATCGGACGATCGTGTAAAAGTTACACTTGGGTATTTTGAACATTTGATAAACTGTACGTATGGCGAAGTTAGTGTTCTAGCACCCTACAGAAAAGTTCTAGTCTCTGAACCCTGAGTTTTCCCCCGATTCGGCATTAGTTGCAGGTGACATGAAACTACATATGCATGACCTATTTTTCCCGGTAAAGCAGAGAGGACGTGGAAAACCTGCCGACTCAACTGCAGCCTGTTTTAAGAACGTTTATTCCCAAGTCAGTTAAAAGGTCACTCAGGACCTGTAAATCCATGCCCAGCTGACATACTTGTTGGTTATTAAAGCCAGTTTCCAGGATTACAGACCAGGGATCTAAATACCGACGCCCCAGTCCATGGAATTTAAATGACATATTTCTTTAATTAGGGCGTGAGTAGATAGGTCCTATATGAAAAACACTTCACGTTCGACCCCTTCCACATCATAATACAAAGTAGACTACACACATTTCTGTAATGAAAGAGCTGCAGTTCAAGCTTTTCTGCTGTAGGTCAGTGATTCTCGTACTCTGTGCCTCTGAAAAAAGACTGAACTTTAGGTGACGCTAGATTAAAATCGGTGCGAGTTTAAAACACATTAAAAAGGATAACGTTCTCCAATGATTCGCATACCAAAAGAAGGTTCAAAACCTAAAGAATCTAGCGCATTTATCCCCCTCATCAAATCTATTGGGATGTCATCAGCAATATTCGTTGAATATTCAGGGACTTGGAACGTTCTGGGTGTACACAATAGCTTGCTATGAGATTCACCACAGTCGAACCTAAGTGAGTTTGCAAGTTTAAACGAGTTCAAGTAACTTGAGCTTACGAAATACTTATCGAAAAAAAATCAGCTCCACGACAGAGAGGAATAATTTGATGGGACGCTGCCGTCCAAGAAGTTGTTGGGGGCATTCGAAAAACCTACAGCTGGTTGCCTACATACGATATGTTTGTTGAGAGGGTGCGCTCTTTAGTAGCAATGTATTAAAAAAGCATCAAACTTAGCTTTATTTTTCATATTGATGGTCATAAGAGTGATTCCAGAATCTTTCTTGTACTGGATGGCATCAGTTAACGAAAGAACAAGTATCTACTTTAAAACTTACACGAAGGAAAGCGCCGACAAGTTATAAACTGAAGAAAGTCGTCTCTGTCCAAGAAAGCATCTTGGCTGCTGTCAGTCCTTAGCAAGTTTCGGAAGTGCTATTTATGTAGATCACATGTCATCCTTTATTGACCTGAGAAACTGTTGAAAATGTATCTACACTTTTGGTCAAGCTCGTTTTAGTCCACCGCAGTTTACTAAACCGATGAATAAGCTGTCCGATATACCAAGTCTGATGAGTAATTTAGGGTCTTTCATTAAACAGTTATGATGACTAAGACACCAAGAACACTGTAGTTAAACTTCAGTAGTTTGATCAAGGAAAATAAATACTACAACAAAAATCGGGTTACGTGAGCTGTATTCACCATTCCATAAACATTTGTTTACGACAACTACAAGGCCACAGTTTGGATACGCAAGATAAATAAATAAGAGCGGCCATGAAGATATACTTTTCAAACTATGAACGCATTTACCATGGATAGTAGTGTTCACCCTTGATGTTCTGGGATGACGTGGTGAATCCTACACGGTTCTTACCGAAATCAAAGACCGTGTAAACAATTTTCAGAAAAGACGTTCCAAAGACCCAAGCGTTCTGGTCTTCCGTGAAAATAACATTCATTACAAACGCCGAAAGGCAGGTGGGGCCCCAGGATCGTTATCGAACTGTGTGAGACAAGTATCGATTTTTTTTCTTTAGTTCAACAGAACACGTCTACAGACTATGCATTTATGTATTTACCCGCACTACGTAGTCATCCCCGCGTATCCGGAACTTTTTCCCACTGATTTTGAAGTCGATTGTCGGCAAGCTGCTCGCGTTGTTGGGACAGTCTAACTGAAAGTATCGACAGTTTGGATTTGTAGAAAAAAAGTAAGAAAGCCCTTAGTTTACATATGTACGAAACAGTATCTGAAACGTAGTAGCTCTGCGTTGAATGATTAAAACCACTCAACACTGTTGAATCAAGCACTAATTGTTGTATATACTTGCACTATTGGAGCGCCAACACCGAAAATCTTCTGATTTCTATCGACAATCTCATCTACGGGTCCGCCAATATATTGAATCCGAGTAGAAATGATTGAAGTGCAGTCTTTCTGGCATGCAGTTATGTTATTCTTCCGTATACCGCCCGTTATACTAAGAATATTAAAGGAACGTTAGTACTGTGTTCATGTACATGACCAGTAAATGTGTAAATGGATTGTATGCTACCCGGATAATGATTTACGAACCTATCAACTTTCACAGCCCAGCCAGAAGGGTCCAAATTGGGTGTATAAGTAATCCGACCCCTGAATCGCGAGTCTTCGATCCCACCAAAAATGATTTCACCGTCATGCTTTGCATTGGAAGTTTTACTCCTACATCCAAGGCTCATATTTAACGAGTAGAATGAAAGATGTTCGATTTTACCTTTTGAACCAGGTGGAAAAAGTAGGATGAGAAATTTGTCGTTTGGCCAGCATACGGGGAAAAATTGGTTGGAAACCTTTACAGTTATCTGACTGCGCAAGACCGAATATTCTATGTACAAATGAAGGTGAAATGCTTAGACAGGAAGCTTCTCTGAACGACTGATTTTTAAGTCTGACACCGGCGACCTTCAGTACAAACAAACAACGGTATAGTTAAATTGCAGTATGTATAGACGAGCACTAAGTGAGTGAACTGAAAAAAAGTTATAAGCTAACCTGGAGAGTGTCTGTTGTATTGTAGCTATCCGGAGGAGTACCATCTGAGCTTGGTATTTCGTCTCTTGTACCACGGTAAGTCCTGGACGAGATGTAATTATATGCTTTAGGGTCTAAGTTCGAAAATAAACAAAAATGTATTTCACAAAACCCGGTACATTTGGTAACAATTAAAGTAGTTTCGACTATTTCAAGATTTATTACGACTTTTCTTATTATTATATAATTGCCACCTATTCGATAAAATCATCTTGTTACCACATTGGTCCGAGCAAGCGCAATTGGCAGAGGCTAGGAAGAAACACGAAGTAGTTGTATCAAACGATACATTGAAATGCTGTGGAGGCGTGCCTACAGATATTCGACCAAATTATCTGCCCTGTAATAGAACGTCGTCAAAAGTTTGTGCATAATTTTGAAAACTTACTGATGAGGAAAATTTCAGAATTTCTGGTTTAGCTTTGAAGAATCGAATTACTTCCGGATCCCGGGAGTTCTTCGCCAACAGAATCCTGCAAATAGGCATTGCTGTACAATAGTTGATAGTTTAATTACTTCAAAGCGGAAAAGAGGTATTAGTTGTTATCGGTTTAGTTTACTTAGGTATTCCTACACACTTTTATTTAGTTGACTACTTACTTCGGCAAAGTTCCAGAGGCTCCTAAAGCACATGTTAAGAAAACAGCGAATACGATCAAAGAACAAAGAGCCTGTTTGAAAGGTGGCATTTCAACCGAACCCTTTTGGACTAGGACCAAACTGCTTACTGCCTGAAGAATCGTCCCTTTTATACGTGATCTATGGAAAATTAGTTAACGAATAAAATTCTTTGCTTTCGAGTCTAACTGATGCATTTTTCGTGTAAAAAAAAAAAGAATACTTGGGAGTTTTATGGCCTTCCCAGAAACCAGAACATGTAGAAGACGATAAACAGGATTTTCAGTTCTGGTCAACAAAGACATGCTGGGAGAGTTACAATTGCTGGTCGTTGATCTTTAGCTGACCGTCACCTTAACACGAACTGAATAAGAACGAGACAAAACTGGGCCAGCCCGATAGAAAAATCATACGGTTGAGTACCGAATGACTAGGTAGCTGAACACTAGCTTCCCTCTGAATCACTAGCTGAACAATAGCTGAACTTACTTTAGTTGCAAAACTGAACCCTCTGAATATGGGGTTGAATATTGCATGGATTAATTCTTTGAAAACTCAAGCATACGAACTGTGTGAAAGTGGGCCAATTTCACAGCATCGTCTAGCTGAATCCACGGTAATCATGCACCATTGAGAGGGTCGCTCCGACGTTTGACTGGCGCATCTTTTTTCTTTTGGGAAACTGTACAATAAAAAATATTTCATATTAATATGCTGTCGTTTATCAGAGTAGTTTGGATGGGGTGCAGGTTTGAGTATTAACTATTATAGTTTGTCCTCATAAAGTAGTGCTTCCATGTCTATTGCGACATACTCATTATCATGAAATATAAAGCATCCCAGTTTCTCGGTGATTTTGTTTAAAACATCTATAAAGGGGTAGTGATCCTTCCCTTATGATACAGAGAATGGGATGAATTTGTCGTCCCGATTAAACTAGATTCTTATATTTTCTTTGAAACAAACACGTGGAATTTACTATACTTTCTTTCGTCCACGTCATTCCTTTAATTAACATAATCAATGGCTTTAAGCTTCGACATTAAAATAGCTAGACTGAGCTTTGGACCCTTTGGGCGTAGCCAGAATCGTGCGAAAAGGGAGGAGCCAGAGCTCAACATGATTGGTTGGGTGCCGAAACTTGAATTGATAACGTAGCGTGATTCAACGCCACCTTTCGGCCTCGCAAAACACTAAGTGCACTTTTGTTGACCGGCAAACCCTGCGTTAATTTTTAGCAGAAAATGTCAGTCCACCAAAAACCAACTTGCTTTTTTACTTTAACAAAAAATTGTGAAGAAAGCCTTGAGACTACAGGCTTTCTAAGTTATTGAAACCAGTACGGTAACATTTGGATGTCTTTTCAGGTGTCACGCTTTACCTCGTAAGAGCAGACAATTGTTAGCCTGTCAGCTCGATAGTAGATAAGGAAATTGACTACGTAGTGTATGAAGCCCTCACTATGGGGCACTGAAAATCATTACATTATCAATTCAAGTTTCGGCACCCGATCAATCATGTTAGGCTCAGGCTCCTCTCTTTTTGCCCGATTCTGGCTACAAGGTTTCCCAGCGCATGGATAGCCCAAAGCTCCGTCTACCTAGTTTAATTGCCGAAGGCTTCAAGGAATGCTGTAAAACGTCGTTAACATAACAATGTCGCAACAACAGATTTGTTTATACGAAAATGTTCCGTCGATAGATAGTACATATGCATTTGCTCGCGCAAGATATATATACAAATATAAATGCTATATAATAACTCGATATAGTCGAATCTGTAATAATTTGAACAATTTCGAGGTAATAGAATACGCATGATTTCAAGTTCTGAGAGACTATATGACCGTCGACCATTTATCTAACCTCCCAGAGAACCCACACTCTTGCGGAAAAAGACCAGATTTACTAGTTTAGTTGTTGCAAAAGTGAATTTTGACTCACTAGGCAGATCTCAAACTAGTGAATCCGCGAGCTACAAGATTTCTCGTTTCTAGCCTAGTGAATTTTTGGTCGAAGTGAATTTCTAGTGATCAGTTTAGCCAAGTGAATTTCGGCCGAAGCGAATTTCGGGCCACCGGTTTTGTCTACTGAATCTACAACCTTCAGCCGAGACTAGTGAAACATTCGTTTAATTTTTCGCCTAGTGCAACACAAAAGTAATTTACTTTTATACAAAATGTGATCAACCATATATTTGTGCAAATTACTGGTTATTTGTATTTTAATAATTATTATAGATGGCGCTAGTCTTACTGGACTTGACTGTGACAGCCGCCTAGTTTGAAGGGCTAGCTTTTCTGTAATTTTCCTGTACTGAGTATTTTTCAAAGCTTTTGCTTTGCTCATTGTTGTTAGACCATTTACAGTACAGTGTTTCTCATAAGTTTTTATCGCCGGAGAGTTTAAAATAACAAGAATTTTGTCTTCGAAAGTTGCCTAGTTTTGCGGGGCCTTATGGGGATTCCGACTCTTAACAGCACAGCAGGCGACGCCGCAGTTTAGAAACTACCTTTGCCCGAGGCAGTGGAAATGGTTTATTGATGGGTTCAGTTGCAACGCACCCAAGTATCGCGGACGACAACTAATGACTGTAACTGTTATTAGTTTAAAATTCTACGACCAGATGGCTCTGTGCTATGTTTCTTTCCATTTTTGGACCGTCAATTACACTACTGCAGCTTGACTGCGTAATAATTCCACTGTCCTTTAATCCATCACAACTTATGTTCACTAATGCTAGTATTTTACTGTTAATTATTTTTTAACAATAAGGGATATAGAGATATCATTAATTAAATTGTTTAACAATAAATTTAATGACAACCATAGAGACTTTGGTTGCATTGTACGATATAGCAAATAAATATTAATTAATGACCACAATAATTTATATGACGTCAAAAGCATAGTAATCAACTAGCTAAGTTCATTATCTAAGTTCAAAAATTTCTATTTGGCAACAGTCCAAGTCTCGGCGCAATCTTCTAGAAGTTTTATTTTTAACATATCATCCATCATTGGGAAACCAGGGCTCAAAATCTATGAAAACTCATATTAAACACTAAATTATTTTAAATCTAGTAGATGAACTAATACAGAAGACTGTGCGATGTCTGATAACATTGATAACATTTGATAACACCCTGATGACAGTTCATCAGTTGTGGACCCTTCAGTTGGCAACAACAGTTCTCGTAAACGTTGACTGTCTTTCGAGGAATGCGGCCACGGTTCCTCTTTAAAAATAAACGACGAATAATCTCCTAAGGCCGAAACTGAATACTCAGTTCGTTGTACAAGTCCGGGGTGTTCACTACAGTTGCAAAAATTTAGCAGAAAAATGAACTGGAAATTAGCAATAGTTTTTTGCGCAGTTTTTATCGGCGATTCGCCAGCGGCTTCCAGTCCTTTGGGACAAGCGGAAGAATCTGAAGAATCTTCGGAAGAAGTGAATCAGCCTTCGGTGATTCTTCCGCACAAATCTGATCTGAGGCAATTTTCGGAATTTTTCCATAAACTGAAGGAAAGTATCAATGCGGAATTCAATCCGGCTGGCGGTAAGACGCTCGAAGATTACCTGGTCATTGCGAGAGGTATTCTCGATCGCGTACCCCTCGTCGATGGGTAAGATTCACTATTACTATTTTTATATTATACCACTACTAGTTCTATTACTACTACTACTACTGCTACTACTAATGCTACTAATACTACTACTCATGCTGCTGCTGCTGCTATTGTTGCTACTACTACTATCATACTGTATATGTATACGACTACTGCTATACTGATACTCTTACTACTGATACTACTATTGCGCAGTTAATTCTTCTGCTACTTCTAATGCTGATGCTACTGTAACTGCTACTAGTAGCGCTGTTAATACTACCCACAACATGTTTGATACTACTGCTGCTACTAGTGCTAATACCACTAGTAACGCTATTAATAAGTAGTACTACTGTTGTTACTTGTAAATATGCTTATATTAATACAGCTACTTTTATCACTGTTGCTACTACTGCTGCTACTGTTGTACCTATATCCACTTAATCTGCTACTACTACCACTGCTAAAGGGTACACTAAGTGCTTCTGCTTTTGTTAAACTGCTACTACTTAGCTCAAATCTCTCTTCTACTGTAGCTACTTTTCACGTACTACTAGGATTACGACTGCTACTACTAGTACTACTTATTGTTACTACTACCGCTACTACTACTACTTCTGCTACTCTCACTACTATTACAGGCACAACGACTATCCGAACAATGCAAGGCAGTACGCTAGTAACCAGCTGTCCACTTTCAACTTGACTGATTTAGTCGGAGTCGAACCTTGGGCTTCCGCAACAGACTCGCACACTGACATCAATCGCCTGCGCGAGGGTCGAGTGGGCGCACAGGTCAGTTGATAATACAATAAAACAAAGAATAACGTGATAAGACGTTGTTGTAAAATCTAGTTCTGGGTCTCGTACGCAGACTGTTCAACTCAACACTTGGATGCAGTTCAGAAATTCATCGAACAAATCGATATTATCCACCGCACTATCGAAGCTTATCCGGATGTCTTCCAGTTCGCGTCTTCTGCTCAAGGTTTTATCAATTGATTATGTCAACTTAATGTAAACTAATTATACTTTGATGTCTCGTTTGGTTGTATAGGAATCGAGGATGCGTTTGCTCAAGGGAAAATTGCTAGTCTGATCGGCGTTGAGGGTGGTCATGCTATCGGTAGTTCGCTGGCTATTCTCAGGTCCATGTACCGACTGGGTGCCCGGTACATGACACTTACCCACGCTTGTCCCACACCATGGTAAACCATTGTTAAATTTATCGCAATTTTTGAAAGTTTTCCAGTGCAGCATTGTCTATAGTACAGAACTAATTATATAGTTCTGAAGCGTATGAGTGGGTGAATGAATAGTTGAATGAATGAATGAATGAACGAATGAATGGACTTCACTACTACATACCAGTACTGTTGCTACTGTGAATACTAGTGCTACAGTGGAACTGCTATTAGCACTATTACTACTACTACTGAGAGCACTACTAGTGCAAGTAATAACACTACTACTGCTACTACAGGTAGCACTATTACTACCGCTACTACTACACTATTGTTACTACTATTACTTATGCTATTACTGCTATAACTATACTAATATGTTGAACTGGTTTATAGGGGTGATAATTCTCAGCTGGACAACCCTGGACAAACACCAATCCACAATGGCTTGACTGAATTCGGCAAAGTAACTAAATTAATCAATTTGGTGAAAAATTATCTCAGTTACACAGTCCAAATTACTTACGAATTTTTAATTATATTGTTTAATTTTATAATTACTCGGAACCAAACTACATTTAGTTAAGACTTTACTGCTTCGATTTGCTTTAAAGTCTCATTTATTGCTATTTCAAACTTGATTTAATCAAAATTAATGATAATTTAAGCGAATTATTTTTCTTGTTTCAGACCGTAGTTAAAGAAATGAACAGACTGGGAATGATGGTAGACATTTCCCACGTCTCATTAGCCACAATGTGGGACGTCCTCAACGTTTCGCAAGCCCCCGTCATATTTTCCCATTCTGGGGCGTTCTCCGTTTGCAACAACACGAGAAACGTCAGGGACGAAATCTTGGAAGTCTTGGTAAAACTTATTTAATTCAATATTGAGTTAAATTAAATTAAATTACAATTAAAACAGCCACAGAATGGAGGTATCGTCATGGTCGTCTTCTACAACGAATTCTTGAGAAGCGATGGAAAAAATGCCACTATCCAGGATGTTATTGGTGAACTTATTTCAATATAATATTCATATGATATGTTTCATTCATTTGTTTTCAATTTAGATCATTTAAACCATATCCGCAAAATTGCTGGAGTCGATCACGTGGGCATTGGGAGTGATTACGATGGAGTCAAAAAGTAAGTAATAATAATACAAAATTTTATAATAATCAATTTTAAAAATGTTTATATTTGTATAGGGTTCCTACAGGCCTGGAAGATGTCAGCAAATATCCTTACTTGTTCGCTGAATTGCTGAAACAAGGCTGGACTGAAGCGGATCTGGAAAAACTTGCTGGAAAAAATCTTTTGCGCGTTTTCCGAGACGTAGAAAAGGTACTTACCAAGAGTCATGACAAAGATTCCCAAGAATCATTCCCAAAATCATGATGAACTCAATCTGTCTGACAGAATCTGGATAAAAACTGGTTAAAAACTAGTGTTTAACCGGGTTCTAGAGCAAGAGCTTAGTATTATCATAATTGAAGTTTATAGCAATTTAATATACATGGATTAATTTTGATTAATTAAAGGTTCGCGATGATCTGGCAGCTGCTGGAGTCCCACCATACGAAGACTTGATTCCCGCTGAAGATATACGAAATTTTACGACTTGCAGAACTCCGAACTAAAATTTTGCACTCAAAATTAATGAATCAGTTGACTAATTAATCATGATTTAGAGAGAATATTTAATCAACTAAATATATAAAGCAGTTAAAATTCAGAACTAATAAAGTTTACGGAGAAACCACGAAAAATTCTGTTTTTTTTTCACGGGAAAATGGAAGTACCTTGAAAGTGTACCATGAAAGTATGACTTGAAGTCATTTTTCACGAGTTTGTGGAGTTGAACGGCACAAGAAGTGTAAATTTTAATCATCTTCTAGTTACTATAAAGTACAATAGTTCAGTGCCGTTACTCTGGGATAACGATGAAGTATACAATTAACGGGCTGTTTATTCAAGAAAAATTTCAAGTCATTTCGCTATTCTTCATTTCCGTGGATGGGTAATTCTATTATTATCATTTGTAACGCCAGATTCTGAGTTTTGGGAAACGCACAAGTCTTCAAAAAATGTATATAATTTTACGGTGGGAGAGCAGGGTAATGTATTCACGGCTACGAACTATCGCAAATACTTCGTTTTAAATAGATTAATATTATTACCAAGGATGTTACATTACGTATTCAAGATACAAGATACGAAATAAAATTTAAAATAGTTACGTTACAATAAAAATATTTTGCTAGATAAAAAATATTCTACAATCGCATAATAGTTTGTCCGTTATTTGAATTGAGCGCCATCTTGAATAGCTTTCGAAAGCACGTTCCGGTTCAAACCGTTTTCTTTCATCTGTCAAGGTTTGATCAATCTCGAACCGGAACTGTTCTAAAGCAATTGAATTCAGTTGTTCGTCTGCCTCGATTGAAGTCAGACGTGTTTGCGATGTTGCCATATCGGTTTTCAAAAAATCGATTATTGATAGTCTTAACAATATCTCAGTTATGTTTTATTTATTTGATGTTTCCTTTGGAAAGTAGCAAGAAACAGAACTTTCCTGATTGTAATTTGGCTGATTTGTACGTTTCAGAGTTCTTCGCAGATCCGAGACACAGTAAACTCTATTCGCAAATTGTCCTGGATTTGCAAATTTACTCAGAAACTGCGAAATGGATGACAGTTAAACGTACTGAAATACCGGATAACATGACCTTTTACTCAGCGTACAACAGATTCCGCTTAAAACTGCCAATACTTCGGAATGTCTCACAAATAGACCCGAAACTAGGCCCTGTTGTCAACGACGTTTTCTCAGCGAGATTCTTGCTGAATCACGAAGAATCTTGCGCAGAATCTGAAAAGTTGGTCTTTATGGTCAATTCCGCAAGTTCTAACTTCGAGCGGAGAAGAGTCATCCGCAAAACCTGGGCTGAATCGATCCACGAGAATCCCAAGATTCACGCGAGAATCTTGTTTCTGCTCGGGTCATCCGAAGACGAAGCCGTTCAGAGTCTTGTCGACCTGGAGAACCGCGAACACGGCGATATTGTTCAAGTGGATATCCCGGAAAACTACGAGAAGTTAAGTCGCAAAAGTGTCGCTTTACTTCAATGGGCTTTCACCTTCTGCTCAACAGCCGAATTCATTGTTAAAATCGACGATGACGTTTACATAAATGTCCACAGTTTCGCCTCAGTGGCCAAGAGACTCAACAACACCAACTACCTTTACGGAAAAGCTATAAGCAACGACAAACCACATAGAATCAAATGTAAGAGGTCCTTACTACAAATCCTCCAGACTTTATGACTTAAATTTATTAATTGTATACGTATGATTTATAGCAAACAAGTATTATGTTAGCCCGAAACTGTGGCCGTGGAAGCGATACCCTAGGTATCTGCTAGGCGGGGTTTACATCATCGGACGGCAGACGGTGGCGCCGCTTCTGGCAGCGGTGCAAACTACTCCTTTCTTCCCGCTGGAGGACGTCTATCTCACGGGCATCTGCGCGGAACGGGCTAACGTCACTCGCCTCTCTGCTGATAGGTGACATACTTCGAAAACTTGCAAATCCTTAGTTATATTTAATGAGTATTTATTGATTTTTCTATGCTTTTAGGTTGTATGATTTGGTGTATCCGAAATCGCTGGACGCTTGCTTTATTCGGAGTACAGTTATGTGGCAAACGCAAACGCCTCGTCACATGCAACAATCTCATATGGCAGTTAATGAAACCTATTTTCGGAAGAAGAAATGCGTTAGAAAGTGTAATGTGCTAGGCATATGCGCGAGCTGAAAATATATTTATTGTTCTTTCTAAATCTTTCGAACTTACGTGATTTTAAATGTGTATAATGAAACGAAATATACTCTATTAATTATGAACAAACTGCTGATTTATGAGCAATAGAAAGATTTTTAGTTTATTGAGATATACCACTGACTATTTGTGATTTTCATAAGTATGTATTGACTGCGTATCTCACTTCGTAAAATTTCTAGTTAAAATTTTTTAAATTGGCGCCGCTTTAAAACGCCACCTATTGGTTAGTTGTAGAAGTAGACATTTTTATAAATTGTAAACAAACCAAAGAGCGGACCTGTGTCGTCTAGTTTATCCAGAATCAAGGGTTATTTATTTAAGTAATAAAACAATATTATTATATTATGATAAATTTAACTAAATAGGGACATCCAGTTGAATAAATCATGTCTCAGGGCCGAGAAGGTGGACGAGGATCTCGAAGCAGCCGTTCGTCACGCGGGAGAGAAGATCAGAAAAGATCCAGGGACAAAAAATCTTCGGGAAACTTTCTACGCACTCACGAAGATTACCCCGAGCTGACTCCGACTATTTTACTAAAAAACCGAGTAGCCGAAGCAAGAAGTTTATCGCCAGCCTCACCGGCAAAAAGTTCGCGAGACCTGCAACAAGTTCCCGTCAAAGAAACAACTCAAGAAACAACTCAAAAACTTGAAAAATCTGTTAAACTCTTAAGTGAAGAACTTAATTTTCAAGATTCTGTCAGCGACTACTTATCCGATGCTTCAGACTTTCTTGTCATTGGGTGTGTGGGACCACAGTGGAGCGGGAAGTCTTCGCTTTTGTCTCATCTGGCTTCGTCCAGGTATAAATTTTGATACAACACTCTAAGTTATGATTAATTTTTAAATTTTCAGTTGCAGTAAATTTGTTAAGAAAACTGTATTTCCCCTTTCGGACTATGGTGTCCAGCTGAAGATGGAAACGGCAACTGTGGGTCTGGATCTTTTTATTTCGGATGATCGAGTGATTTGGCTCGACTGTCAACCGCTGCTCTCGCCCGCAATTGCAGAATTAAGACTCTCGTCGACATCAACCAAGTACATAAAATAAATAATTAACTTGGAAGTTTTATTTACTCTTTTCTTGATCCTGGATAATTCACGAATAATTGCAAATAAATTAACTAATGTAACATAAGCTTGTAAATTAATAAATAATATCATATAATGAATTTCGGTTATTTTAGGGAAGGTTTTGCAGGACCCGACCCTACGGCAATTGAGACATCGACAGAAGTCCAGTCGTTGCAACTACTATCGTTTCTTTACTGCGTTTGTCATGTTGTCGTTGTAGTTCAGGACTCGCTGATCGACCCAAACCTTTTACGGTATTTTTAAATTCTAATTTACTATTATTAAAATAATTGGGAGCATTTTAAATTTTTCTAGGTTGTTGCAAACGGCCGAGATGCTTA
Source organism: Eulimnadia texana (assembly GCA_002872375.1). NCBI lineage: Eukaryota > Metazoa > Arthropoda > Branchiopoda > Diplostraca > Limnadiidae > Eulimnadia > Eulimnadia texana. The sequence continues at coordinate 881,361 of NKDA01000011.1, forward strand.
AACCCAACACGAGCACTGCAGACAGTCCTTCGAGCGACAACTTTCCGCATTTGGTGTTCGTCCACAACCAGAGCGAACCTGACGATTTGTCTCCAATTATACTGGGAAAGGCCAGCAGCTTCTACCGTTCCTGTTTTTCCAAGTCCAAGCTGCAGATCAACAGTAAAATAAATACAAATTTCGAGTATCTCCCGAAACGGCTTCAGGAGTGCGGAATCAACTTCACTGCACTACCCAACTGGAACTACAAAAGTGGTAAACTACCATACTACTAACACAATAAAATATTATTGAATTAATTGTTATTGATAACTATTAAGTGTATTTGTCGTCTCTATTTATTCTTTTTTATGTATTCTTATTGGTTACTTGTCTAAATAGTTAATTTTTTATTATTATTTGTAAATCGTAATAATTCATTTTATTTTGAATTTACAGAAATAATTGTGAAATTCAATTTTGCAGATGAGATTTTGCATCCAGAATACGACTACATGATTCCTCGTTTGAAGACGGCACTTCTCTCGATGCCACGTTTCCCGCTGGGTCCTTCGGGAATGACTGAAAAGTCTTGGTAATATTATACAAATCAAATTTTAACATAAATTGTTAAATATTTCAATTATTTTATTTATTTTTATTTTTATTTTTTAAATATTTACTTATTCATATTTATATATTTTTCATATTATTATTATATTATTATATTAATATATATAAACTGTATTATATTTATTCACATATATTTCAATAGGTTAGCGTATGCGGCAAAGGCCTGGGAAGCTGTACGCAAATCAGTGCTTATCATGGATTACGCCCGTCTTTTGCAATGAAAACGATACCTAAATACAAAATAAATACAGATAAATAACACATAAATACATATAATAAATAGTTAATAAATATATCAAATAAATAAATTATATCCATTTGAGCTAATAGGGATAGAGTTAAATTAAAGTTAATAATAGATAAATTAGAAAATAATAATTAATAAATAAGTAATACTAAACAATAAATAAATGCTATTAAATAATAATAAATACATTGAAATTAAAAGAGCAGTTTATTAGATTGTATACAGACAAAGATATTGACCAGAGAGGGGGAGAAAACTGAGAATTTACAACTGAAAGTTTCTTAGTCCTGAGAATTTTTGTTTGAAAGTTTTTTTTTGTCTTTTGATTTGTTCGGAGAAATTAGGAACTGGGTTAAAACTTGGTTTTATCATCTTAGCTAAATCAGCTTTTAAACTTCGGAGTTTCTTATTTGTCGTGAAACCTGCAGAACACAGAATTTTTCATCGAGCTGTTGCGGCAAGGCTTTCCTTCGACTGTTGTCCCGCTGCACAGGATTCTCGGAGTCCCACTAAAAAAAAAAAAAAATGAAAAAAAAAGGATTCAAGAATTAGCATAAATCTAATTAATAAATGTAAAGTTAGAAAAAATTAATAAATGTAAAAACGATACACTCAAAGTACGAGTGATGGTTATTAGTAAAATCGTTAAATTCAATTAATTAACACAATCAAACTAATAATGTAAATCATAATTAACATAAGTTCAAATTCAAATAACTCTATTGATATACAATTTTCATTATAATTAGTATACCTCCTCGAAGAGTTAATCGAGACAGAAGGTGTAGGTATCAAGTCTCTTCTTGGCGAACCTAAAACGCTACTACTGAGCCTAGAACTTCTTCTTCTCGTATTGTTCAAAGTATCGTCATGAATCCTATCCAGAAGGATCGAGGTAATATTCGGTGTGGGTAGTGGGGTACTGCTTCTACTCTCACTGAGATTGATTATCCCGAAACTGCTATTTCCAGGACTCTTGTTGGCAAAACTCGACTGAACGTCTTCAGCTTCCGAAAGCGAATCTTCCATAGCTTCAAAGCTTCGGGTCGGGGTCTTGGGTCCAGCAGTTATTGCTCTATGATGATCTAGTGCTTCTCTACTGTGGTTAAGTATGTGTATTAAACCCCGGAGAAGTAAGTAAGCTGCAGTAATGAATAACAGGAGGACGCAGAGTCCTGCAGCGTCTAGTCCACTGCCCTTCTCCAGCTGAACGGCAAGATTTACGGGGACAAGGAAGAGTAAGGCCATTCGAGTTATTGCTGGGGCCTGTAGGAAAGACAGCAGAAGCATCCCCAAGAAGAGATAGCCGCCATGAAGTAGCCAGTTCGATAAGCCACCCACTTTCGTATCTTAAAAAATCGACACACAAAAAAATTAGACAATAATAAAAGATAATCAGGTTTTTTGATTACCAATATTTGCAGCAAGATCATAAATCCAGTCGAGCTGCTTTCTGCTTTTTTCTGCGACTCCCAGCAAAAAACCGACAGTCGAATTCAAGCGGGCAAGGGCTTCGAGAGTCTCAGCGTGCAGGTGAGCCGCTTGCTGTTGCTGCGATAAAATCTTCTCCACGTTCGACTCTTACGAAACAGAACGAGTAAATAAATAAATAAATAAAATAATAATAATTGTACATATAATATAATATAATAAAAATAATGATATATAAATTTAATGTAATAAATATTAAAATTATAAATAATAAACAAAAGAAATTGAGATATTTTAATCTACTGCTGAGATATTTGTAATACCTATTTGGAACCAGGCTTCGCCCATTCTCTGCTCGACTCTTCCCAGACTCATTACTAGCGACTCTTGAGCTGCGGAGGCTTGGGCGTTTTGCTGTGCTGCTGCTTTGTTTGCCTCTTCGAGGGTTAGTTTCAGTAACTCTGCTAGCGAGGAAAGTTCCCGCTGGCTCGATATCGCAGCTGCTCGTTCCCTATCATTTTTAACGATAGTTTTCTATGATTTCAACACTGCTGCTATTAATACTACAACCCTGAACGATACCTTGACAGATCTCTTAGGGTTGAGCTAAGCTGCTGCGTGGCCTGCTGCTGTGAAGCTCTGATATAATCCTGTTGCTGAAGCAACTGCTGTTGTCCTGCAGTCAAAGATCCTAGCGTTTGAGATGCCAGACTTCCCAGCTCTTCTTGCTCTTTCTAAATTTGTAAACCAATATTACTTTAATCAATCTGTTAGGTACTGCAGTTTAATCACGAAGGACCTGTAAGATTTTCATGAATCCAAGCTGCTGTGAAGCACTGCTCATAAGTTTATTGACCGCCATTTGCGTCAAGGCTCGGAACTGCTGCTGCCTTGCCGCGTAGCAGACTGAACGAGCCCTATTTGACATGAGATGATAGGCGTTCCAGGTGTCGGGGTCCATTTTCTTGGTACAGTCTTTTATGGTCTGTAGTGAAAAGAAACCAAAGAAAAATAAACCAAATCCATACACTAAATTTAAAACATTTATAGTTACCATTGAAGAAGTGCATGGATAGATTTTTCTTCCCTCTAATGCAGACTGGCAATTTAATAAGTTGACTCCAAGCTTTGATAACTCTTCTTCTGTAAGATCACTGCACTCTGACTTCAGCTGTAGAATAAGCTACAAAATAAAGTATAAGGTGAAACAGGGTGGCATTATTCTTTGTTATACTATGATTACCTTATGCTGGCAAACATCTAGCTCGCTCAAACTGAGGTCAGTAAACTTCTGAGCTTCGGCCAAAAACTTTTCATCGGCTGAAGACAACTCGAACGGGATTTCAGCAATTGCGTTGATCACGCTCTCGTCACTTGTCACAGGAAGGTGACGATTTCCAAATTTATCTTCGTTCGAGACTTTATCAGTTTTATGCGACTTGCCCAGAATCCAGCCCAACCATCCAGCATGAATTAAACATACGTTAGATAGAAATACATAAAACAAAATTGCAGGAAACTTCATTATTGTGCGGGTAGAGTTTATCAGTCACACTTTCCTAAAACATTATATGAATACGAAAATTTAATTCCTCACAAATATTTTTGAATTTGTTTAATTTTAAGGGACTTTGGACTAAGGTTTAATCATTCAAGTATCGTAATTTGCTTTAGTAGAAATAATAAGATTAATTCTTTTGTTAAGACGTCTGGAAACGTATCGTCTTTGTTGTTGTTTTGATATTTAAAATGTAGGGAGATGCAACGTTGCCAGATTGCTAAAAATCCAACAAAATTTTCATTTTAAATTATTATTCTAATCTGTAAATCTATAATTTAATTAAATGAGCCATTAACTAAAAATAATAAGCTAGGTTCAATTCAAATTGATATATTCCAAATGTTGGTTTGCTTTATTATTAATATTAAATGTAAAAAAACTCTGTTGCCAGGCAACTATGTAACAATTTAATTTTCCGTTTTACAAATATGTTTTGAGAATTTTTCTTAAGATTTACTTACGCTTAAGTTATTATTTTATTATATATTATGTTAAATTGATAGGAAAAAGTTACGGTCCTGTTCCTTTATGTCCATAATGACGTTTCTGCGGGGTAACCCACCCAAGCCGGATATCAACCCAGAAAGTCACCGAGATACCAAGTCTCTTTAATTATGGTTTTCTGTGTTATAAAAAGTGAAAAAAATCAATTTTTCTACGCCGATAGAAATTATTTTAACATTTATATAAAAGAAATATACGGAAAGTACTTGTTACACAGATAGACAGATAAATGGATATACTACTAATATAGTTATATTACTTATAGATACGATTGTAGTATTATTATATAACACCATACAGATAGGTTAAGAGGTACCTACTACTACTACTACTGAGAGGATACTACGTATTATGACATGCTACTGAGATGTGACAGTTCTGAAGCAGCTGGGTTAAACGCACCATGAACTGGTACTGTTCTGGGTAGCACAGTTCTCTATACTAACAATACCAAACACAATCGTCTAGACTACAATCATATTATGCTACTGAAAGCGATAATTTACTTAAATTAAAACATGCAATCATAAACGTAAGTTATAACTGTGAAAGACTGACAAATGTTTCTTATTTTTACCAATAAGTAAACCGATGCGATACAAAAGAATATAGTCAAAGTGGTACTTTATAATTGTATTCTTACATTCAACATCAATTATTATTACATGTTTTTAACTGGGATATTCAGATTATAGGATGGAATAAGATGAGATGTAGGATCACGATACATAGGTAACATCGAAAAGAATCTTATTTCATGTATTCTAAACTTTTCCTGAAGATTCAAGACCGAAGATCTCTCCTTCCAATTTCTTTAGGAATTTGACGATCGATTCTATATATTTTAAATACAAATTTATATTCTCAGTGTAGATAATTAATATTAAAATTAATTACCACCATGCAGTTCTTCTAGTTCGGAGTTAGCCCGTTTCAAAGTAAAACAAAAAATTAATCTTAAAATTAATTTGACCTGTAGAAATTTATCTTACCTTTCCCAGAAACTGAAGAGTTCGCAATGTTAATTAAATTAATAATATTTAAAGCTGTTATTTTTTAATTAACGAATGACATAAAATCTTATACCTTGCACATTTGCTGCAAATGGAATAAAAGAAACAAAATTTTTAATGCTTAAAACTTATTATTTTTACATCTATCTATACCCTTGATCCAATATTTCCTTGCTGATTGAAACAAAAAGTCATGAAAAAAATCATCAGTAACCCCATTGTCGTGTTTGAATTTTGGCGCGTAAATCTGAATGCAAAATACATACCGATCTCTTCCTGAGCGATTCTGCATGAAGAATTTTGTAAAGTTTTCTAACAGTTTCTCCGATTTGCAGCTCTCTGATAACCTTGTCCGTAGCCCGATAACCTGAAGATGGAGATCGCTTCTGGAAGGCTTCCTCATAGTCGAGCATGTCATCTTCGAGAGGATACGCGAGTCCTCCTTTTGCAAATGGAAGAAGTGAAATTATGTTTGTAATTTGTTTTGAAGTAGACTGTTACCTAGTACCAAAAGGGCTGTAAGAGTCATTACGATTAAGAGCCTGGTTTCCATGCTTCTTCTCCTGTTGGAAGTTCAGGTGAAAGTAATCAGGAACAGAGATCCTGGAGGGAACTGGAAAGGTATCTTTGTACTACCTAGGAAACCATAACACACCTGTAGATGAGAACAACAATCAGCAGGTTCTCATGCGTCCGTTCAACCGGTAACACAGAAGGAATCGTGATACAGTTAACCCAGAAATTAACTCAGTAACTGTTAACTTAACTCAGTAAAAGTCTGTATCAAAATTTAAGTTTTGTGTTCCTATCTATTCATTTGAAGTAATATCCTGTGTTGTGAAAGTCTGTGCGTTTTTCCAGTGGTGAAGCCGTTGTTCCAGGATGTGATGGTTTCCCAGGCAGCAAAGGTACGTTCGAGAATAACACTCCAGTCGTCTGTGTATGAGTCACTTCAGTTCCACTGTCACTTGCAACAGGAATGAATCGCCTGTCCTCTGTTGCTCTTTTCCTATGCGTTATTTGGACCATAGGTATCATGTTAACCTACCTTAGGTTGATCTTAAACGGTCAGTTACCATATTCTCTGTTGTAGGAGGATCCGCAGAATTCATACTGGAGCGTACAGTCGATATACCAATACCTTATCATGCAATTCGGTTTATGGAAACGGACTTTGGACGTAGTCCTGGAACGGAGATCCTGGCAGAGCAATACTACAAGGAACCTATCATCCATCAGCTCTATAAATTAATGCAGAAAAGATCGGTAATGTAATAGTTTACTTATTGTTGTATTCAAATAGACTATAATTATTCAGTTGTAGTATCCATAGTGTAAGGTGAAGTACCTGGACTAGAACTTTTCCCTATGGTAACGTTGTAGAAATAATGTGGAGTTATTCTCACGACCTTTAAGAAAACCCTTTCGGTTACTACTGAAACCAGTGACAACAAAAAAGGAGTTTGGGCGTTCAAGTTCTAAGAATTACTTTATTTGTAATATAACCATAGTTTGTCGTTTAACTGATATAGTTTTGTAGAAATTTAGTCAAACTTTTATTTATTTTTTTTACAGGACATTATTGGACAGCAAAACAATGTTGGAGCACGGGTAGGTTTCATTACAAGTATAAATGTTTTACTGAAATCATTTTTTTAAACTTTATATTAATTGAATTTTGCAGCGGATGTGCAAGGTACAAGGTGCAATCCCTATAATACACATTAATAATATTATAATGAAATAACTAAATATTTTATTGCAAATTTGGGATCATGCAGTTCTACGGAAAGGTAAACGACATATATAATGTGTACTGTTATAAACTTTTAATGTTATGATATTGTTTCTGTCACATGGGGAACCAAACCATGCAGAACTGCCTTTTGGTAAGTAAGACAATAAAACCATGGATTTCTTATTCTGATACTTTGTTATTGTTACAGTGGAACTTCGTGGATACTAGAGCACTGCGTAAAAACTGAAGCCATTTCGTCCATCACGAAGAAGATGTTATTTTTCGTGTTAACATTTTGTGACCATTAGTCCAATATTTCTTATGTTTCTGTCAATATTCAGTCAAATTTAATTTGTAGTTGTTGTCATGAACGAATCGTGCGGCAGAATACATAATCTATGTGGCATGCAACTTTCTGAGTCGCAAACATTGCACTAAAACCTTGAACTCAGAAGTTTATCTGCCATAACTGGAGTGGTTACGCGTACCACATGGAGAAAGGCGTGGGTTGAACTGTACCAAGTTGTTAATCAACAACGGTTGTATCGGAAATTAAACAGGAACTTAAGTATTACTTAGTGCCATGGATACTTTTTAGGACAGGGCATTGTGTTCACCAGCTTAAATTGGTACTAATAATTCTTGTTTCATTAGCTTTGAAGCAGTAGAGACAGAAGAATCCAACGAATAACAATTTCCAGCACAGAAAGATAGTACTTTGAATTTGTTCATCCTGAAGGCATGCTAATGTTTAGTAACAAGACGAAGGAATCGTGCTTTACGAAATTTATAAGGCAAGATTTTGTAGAAGGAATTTTTCGATAATCTATAGAGCTCTGGAGAATTCTGTTAAGCGTTTATGGTTTTTAGAATGGTTAACTGCAGTTTCTGGTTCTTGGAAAAAAATTGCTTGCGGCGTTTCAGTTCCCGTTTGGGAACACCAGGATAACTTGGAAACATGTAGCCAAAGTTTGGCAAAGAGCTCGCGTTCACGGAGGATTTTTGGGTAGGTTGGCAGAACTAAGTGAAATTAGACTCACGAAGAAAAAATTTTGGGAAGAGCTCGTTTAAGCTTCAAATAGCTTCATGACATTGTTCAGAAAAACGAAGCTGCCGTCAACTCTAGGCAGACTACATCAGTTTACAGTGTTAGAGCTAAGATAACTCTACGATCATGCACTATGCCCAAAAGCTATTTCCCATTAATCCATCTTAAGTTAATACTCTTAAAGTGTTTGTGGAAGAGTAATTTGAGTTAGGCGTCGATTATGATCTTTTAGCACGGCATACCTGGGAGAGGGAGAGATTAGCATGCTTACTATGGGTTAGCTACATGTAGATGAACTTGCCTTCACGAGCGTGTTCAATCTTTGATGTCAACCTTCCATATTCAAGGACTCCCGTTAAGAGATATCATCAAATAAGTTAAACTCCAGCCAAGGTTCATCGCTTCAGCCTCAACATAGCTTAAGCGAACAGAGTTATGTTTTCAGTGAAATGTTAAGCTTTTACACTGGAAGAAAAGCTTTACGTGTTGGCAAACTGCAGCAATGTGCCTTTTTATGCATAATTATCCTAAAAATATCCTGAAAAGGACATTTTCAGGATGCCAATCAGGACTCTGAATGCAGTGAAATTGGCCCACTTCCAGGGTGTTCAGGACCCTTACGTTCGAATGCCTGAATAATACATGTTCAGGGTACTTAACAGCGTCCTGAAAAACGGTTTTCAGGATACTTAATGGTGGCCTCAGTAATCAAGATTCACAATTCACAACACGCTTTTTTTACTCATCCACGATCGGACGTTGTTCAGGGTATTCAGGATGTTTTACGGATATCGTTCAGGATGTAGCAGACATCCTTAATTTTCCGCTGGGTAACTGCATGAATCCATTAAATCCCTTGAATGAAAGAGACACTGATGTCGTTAAGTAATTTGCCCACTCAGATACCTAACAAAAACTTAATATCGCATATTTTACATACTTCTACGTGGAAAAACTAGATTTAAAACAATCAAATCTCATTACAGTTACTCCGAGCAAACCGAACCCTTACAAGAGGTACTTTTAAACTAGTTTCTAGCATAGAATAAACCGTGCCATATGTAGGGAATTTTTGTTCGTTCGTCTAACGCGTTTGGAAAAAAGCGTTAAGTTACGTAAATATATTGGGCCAGAAAATTTAACGTTAGTAAAGGTTTGATTTAATTTTCTCGTTAAGTGGTTTGTCATACGAGGAGCTGATTTCCAAATACAGAATAAGCTCTATGAGGTCACCGGGATCGTTCATATACTCAGTTAATATATTCAAATGTGATGACGGCAGTGTCAAATTAATACAAAGAAAATACAGAATAAGCATCTTTAACTACATAAATAATTAGTTCAAAGTACCTAATATCACGAACTAAGCCAATTAAAGCGTTATGCCACTCAAATAAAAACATAACTCCTTCAAATTACCGTTAACAATTAATAGCCTTATATTTAAAGGGACAGTCCGGCCTTGCTGGAAAAAACACATGTTATAGAACTTTTTACGCTGATTCCGAATATATATAGTGTCAATATATCAATTTTCTACCGTTTGGCCTCAAAAATTAACTAATGTTTGAAATTATGACGTAATCAAAATGCTAATAAAGTGACGGACCGAGTTGGCAATATTACAAATTCGTCTGCTCGTATACCGCAAGTATCTTTCTATTGGCTGTTTTGATCACGTGAACAGTGGCCACCAATCAGAGCGCTGCCCACGTAGCCGACGTTGCCACGTGTATTTTCAAACTTTAATTAATATTTGGGGCCAAACGGTAAAAAATTGAATAGGGACACTATATATACTCGGAATCAGCGTAAAAAGTTCTAAAACATATGTTTTTTTTCCAAAAAGGCCGGACTGTCCCTTTAATCACAAAGTTCGTTGGCTTCAAAAGGGGTATGCTGAGCTAATTTTAGAATTACGAATTCTTTTTAAGATCCTTGATCAATTCTGAGGATACGGCTTTAGCACATACCGTAGGAAGTGGCTTTGTGTTACGTATACTACGGACTTCAGAGTAATATTGCGCCGCCATCTTTCGCTGAGAGAAACCTGATGCGGGGACTTATATAAGGAGCTTGTCAAAGTCGAACTCGGATTAGGATGTCCTGCGATGAAGGTAAAGCAAGTACCCGGCACCTTCACTTGTTTCCTTTTGGCGCTAATAAAACAACTTATTTGGAAGAGCAACTCAAAATTAGCTGAAGAAAATCATGGGAAGGCTTAGGTAATATTTTGCAGTAACTATTTATTGCAAGTCTAGAGCCGGTTTGTTATAACCTGGTATAAATGAATAGTTAACTGCTTAAATGATAGAAAGAATAGCTCACAATTAGAATTATTCGAGAAGCTAATCTTATTGTCATTCGTAGGGTTATTTTGGGATGGTTACTGGTGACTGCACTTATTCTGGGTCTACAGGTTCAGTGCTTTGATGAAATCTTCGACGACGTCGGATTTGGGGATATTGGTGGATCGAAATGTGCCTTACAACTCAACAGGAAGAAGGCTCCACGACATGACGAGGATGTTCTTTCTGAGTTAGTCGTCAGTCTCTTGTATATTACTAAACTTATGGCAACAGGTAGTACTATGCAGATTAGAAGAAGGCCAGAATAGCATTTTCAAAATTGCAGGCAATGAGAGAGATTACAAAGATTGCATGATTGAATTTCTATCATTTTTAGTAGTTCCATCGACTCTGACAACTGTATTACTTACGAGGCTGTTAACGGAGCTTTCAAGAAGGCTAAAAACCGTCTCCGTTTAAATGTCACTACTGGAGACAAAGCAAGTGAGGTGCAAGTTCGAAACCTGGGAGATATTATCCTCGAAACTTCACGAATTCTTGCATATGAGTAGGTGCCATAATCCATTACAAAATATACTGATAAGCTAACGGAAATTTTAATATCAAAAGGTATCGCATACCGCCCAAAGCTATCTATAAACTATTACCCACTCTCGATACCCGGAAAACGCAGATTTATCGATATTGCCCTGGATTTCTCAAGTTTCCCAAATGCGAAGTGAAACGATACAGGGAGTATAACGGCATGTGCAATAACCTGGCCTACCCACACTGGGGCGCGGCTCTGGCTCCCTCAAGACGCATGTTGCCTCCAAGATATTCAGACGGTAAATGGAATCTAGTTCAGCCTCTACTTCAGCAGTTTGGTATAACTATACGAGACCTATAACTTATTGTGTTCATAACTTCCAGGAATTTCTCGCCTCCGTGTCTCAGTGACGGGGGAGAAGCTACCAAGGGTCCGTCGTATTTCCACATCTGTTCATCAGGATCTCGGACACCTAAGCCAATCGCTGAATGTTGCATTTAATGCTTGGGGACAAGCTATGGCCCACGATATTACTCAAACAGCTGACTCTATAGGTTTTTAAAAATACGATTATGTTATGACCCTTCCTAAAAATAGCATTTGGAAACAGATCCAGCAACTGGAGAGGAGCCTGTGTGCTGTGACAAACCTAAAGAGACGCGTTACCGTACCTGTCTCCCAATACCTATACCATCCGACGATCAATTTTATAAACATTACGATCAGACCTGCATGGAGTTTGCTCGATCGGCTGTGGGGTTGAGGGCCGAATGCAGACTAGGTATCCATAATTACATTAACACTTACATTTCAATGCAGCACGTGAAGAATTGAATATGTGGGTAGGGTCTCGCAATCAACTCGACCTTGTTACCAGTTACCTTGACGGAAGCTTTTTGTATGGATCCTCTAAAGAAATTGCTGATAAGATGCGTGCAAGAAAAGGTGGTCTTCTAAGAAGCATTCGGGTTTCAAAGGACCACAAGGAGCTTCTCCCGTTTGCAAATGCTAGTGCTACCATTCAGCGATGCCTGCGAGAAACATCAAGCGTGTGCGACTTTTTCGTAGGTAACGAATAAAAGGGGGACTATGTACGTCATTTAGTTTTTTATGGTCTTTTAATAACTCTATTTAAAAATTTAGGCGATGATCGAGTTAACCAGCAACCAATGATCGCTTTCATAACCACTGTTATGCTACGTGAGCATAACAGAATCGCTTCGGAGCTGGCTAAGATCAATCCTCACTGGAATGACGAGAAATTATATCAAGTCTGTACAAAATATTTTCACTGACCAGAAAGTCGTTAAAAAGTGCTTTTGCTATAAGGAAACTCGTTTGCTTATGGGAGCGTTAACCCAGCACATAAACTATAACGAGTTCCTTCCTATTGTGCTGGGAGAGGAACTCATGGATAAATACGATCTTTATATACGAGAGAAGGTACTACACCGCTTAACTAACAATTAAGATTATTACTGAGGTTTCGGCATCTTCTATCCAGGGTTATTTTAATGGGTATGATCCCAAAATTGATGCCACGATGCCACTGGAGTTCGTAAGTGCAGGGTATAGATTCTGCCACCCTATCACTGCACCAACCGTTCAACGCTTTAGCCTCAGCAACAAGTTCTTATGTATTTCATTTTGAATGGAAGCATTTTAAATATTACATTCTATATAATCGCTTTGACAGCTGCCCAGCGACTGAGAGGCCTACTTAATACCGCCCAGGTGTTACTGAAACAAGGCGAATTTGATCTTTACACCAATGGGTTCCTTAACCAGGCTGCAGGGGCAGAGACGGGCCACGAAACAATTGAGGTTTAAAATCACATTTAACTCACACGGAGCCTCTGAATTAATATTTGTTTTGTCCAGCTCACAGATCACTTGTTCCAGGACAAAGGAAAGTGCTTCGGACAAGATCTGGCATCCATCGATATGCAGCGAGGCCTGGATCACGGTTTACCAACTTATAATGATGTTCGCCAGATGTGCGGACTAAAACGAGCACGTGTCTGGAGCGATCTCTATGGTATTCCCTAACGCCACCTTGCAGCAATATTTTAAACTTTACAAGAGTCCGGACGACATACATCTCTGGAGTGCTGGAGTCTCAGAAATACATATGAAAGATAGTATTGTAGGTCCAGTTTTTGGTTGCATTCTGGCCAAGACTTTCAGTGAAATGAGGCGGGGTGATAGATTCTGGTTCGAGAACCCCAACTGGCCTAGCTCTTTCACTTTAAGTATTCAAAATTTTACGCTCTAGTGTTACTACTGAATTTTCTATTTATCTGATGTTGCATTACTTTAGGACAACTGAAGGCAATTCGTAAAATGACACTCTCTAGGATCATTTGCGACAACACCGACAAACTGAAAAGTATTCAGAGACAGGCCATGCTTCTCCCACATCCTGAGCTGTAAACAAAATTTTGTCTTGCTGCAACAGTTATATAAGAAATTAAGCTAAACTCTTTTGATCACAGGAATCCTAGAATCTCCTGCAGAAGCTCCGCTTTACCCCGCCTTGATCTGAGCGCTTGGAGAGAATAGAGAGAAACAGGAGTACTGTCGGAGGCTTTACAGTTCCGGGTTCGAAGTATTCCTTGATTATTGTTTGATTTTCTTGAATTTATTGGAATTTACAAACCACTCCTACCAAGATTTTAATACATGGTTACTGGGTTAATTTTGGGCGACCAAATTTCATATTAATCGATCCGTACAGTGAGCGCAGTGTTATATCTAACATACGTATATATATATATAGATATTATATGTATTAATATAATACATATATGTATAATATATGTATATAATACATAATTATATTATATAAATATGTATATCATGTATATATGTGTATATGTGTATCATGTAAATATGTATATTATACATATATTATATATTATATATATATTATATATAACTAATAATATATATCGATATAACCAAGTGTCGCAATTCTATGTCAAATGTAAGCACTATTCCGGTTATCTGGTTTACTACTAATTGAGTGCAGGACGAGGGGTTGGCAAGTCAGCGTAAAAGTATAGGAGCAAAAAAATCTTATTGATTTTTTTGATTTTTTAAAAGCTTTTTTTGATTTTTTTTGATTCCTCATTGATTTGTTTGATTTCCATTGATTTTTTTTTATTTCTTTCTGATTTTTTTTATTTTTCTTTGATTTTTTTTTATTTTTTTCCTTTTCCTCTGATTTTTCTTGATTTTATATCTTAAATATATCATTAAACTCTTTGTTTCTCGTTGAAGATATAATGTGCTGCATATTTTTGCGTGCAGTGCTCGACACATTCTCATTGCCTAATATAATTTCATACGAGCACAAAGTAAAAATAATACAATACAATACAATACAATACATAAACATGTATATCTATTAAGTTATAGCTAACATTCATCACGATGTTATCATATTATACACTATTAATAGGGATGTCAGTACCATTTAGCAGAATTTTGACAGACAAAATTATCTCTTTCCATTGTAAACCGACATATGTCGTGTCCGCAAGGGTTTTCTCGTGAAGTAAAGAAGATAAAAATATGCAAATTTTTGCATTTTGCAGTAAAGAGATCTGAGTATGGCTGGTTAAGTTCTTAGTGCTTTTGAAGAAGGACAAGTATTTTAAAATGGCTCCCAAACTTTTACCGAAATTTTCCCATTACATTCTTATGGCGAAACTTTGAAAGCAATGCACAGGATGTTGGCAAAACGTATGGATTTGAGACACATACCAAAAAAAGCTAATTTTTTTGCTCTATTCGAAAACCTGCGGGGCAATAAGGGTTTTTTGACTCCTTCAGGGTGAAAATTGCAATAATTCGAAAGAGTTTTCATTTTTTAAATTCTCGTCTATTCAATCGCAATTTCCACCCTGAAGGAGTCAAAAAACCCTTATTGCCCCGCAAGTTTTCGGATAGAGCAAAAAATTAGCTTTTTTTTTTGGTATGTGTCTAAAATCCATACGTTTTGCCAACATCCTGTGCATTTTGAAAAAGTAAATTCGGCAGCAAGTATTGAATATGGGGCGCGCGCGCGCTGATAACAGCTGATTCCGCAAAGCATTACACTAAGTTATCAAAACGGTTTTGAAGAGTTTTGTACCGCCGCGGACGCCAAATTTTCCGTTTACAATGGGAAAAATTGAATTTCCTGTCAAAAAAAAAATCCAGAAAAAAATTCAGGAAAAAAATTCCTGTACCCAAACTACCGACAGGAAAATTCTGAAAAAATTCACAGGACATACTGAAAACATGCTTAACTTGAAAAAAAATTTCGTTCAGAAATTCACATTTTTAAGAAATTCACTGACAACCCTACTATGAAATGCTAAAATATATATGCACATTGACAAAACATAAATTCCAAATACAAATCTAACGTTAGCATGTTAGTATACGGTATACTTATATTGGTTATGGATATTTTTGCTCGAGTTCTTTGTAATCTCCGATCCAGTTTCAAAACTTGGGCACCCCGATATTTTAGTCGATTTTAGTTTATTTTAAATTTCTTGATTTATGTCATTTCTGATCTAATTTTGTCCTAATTTTCTTCCACTTGTTATGAACAAATATAGCATTTCTTCATTTATCATACATTGTACGTTAAGATACGTAAACTGTGTGGACAGAACAATAATTTAGGTAATTATCAAATAAAGTTTGGTACGGGATGAAAGTCCGAGGAGGGGTAGAAAATGCTGAGGTATGGTGCAAGTCTCTTGAAACGGTTAAGGTTGCAGCCACTTGGCACACCATGCTCGAGCAAAACAAAAGTGGCGTTTACCTCCCATGCCCTTTCCTTCCCTTCCCTTCCCCTCCGCTCCCCGCTACGCTGCTCTTTTAAACACGGCTGTAGTGTTACCATTTAAGTATTCCAGTTACAAGAGATGTAGTTATTCTACTCTAGATGGATGAAGAAGACTATTAAAAACTAGCTAGACAATAACTTAAATTTTTTTTTATTTTTCTGATTTTTTTGATTTTTCGTGATTTTTCTGATTTTTTTTTCCTGATTTTCCCAAGGGTGTACGAAGATTTCTTCAGATGCCAACCCCTGGGTACAGGATATGCTAACTCGAAGACAGTTTTGCCACAAAACATTTCCAAGCCGCAAATGAACTCCTCTCTCTCAACTGATATACCCATGAACTGACTCACACCTTCACCAAGTATTATGGCGACTAAAATTTTTAGACGGTTCAAAACTCGTACAGTAACGTTGACAACATCGTGGTTCTAAAGTTGGTGAGAATCAACTACAGGATATTTTGTGAAACTATTGATACAGAACTCAGAACTTTGGATTCCTGATGACTGTTTCCATTTGAGCGAATTCCTCATTTACTCGGTTGTTATTCTCTTGTACGATTTTTTTTCCTCATTTTCTCCTACGCCTCATAATGCGATCTTTACTTGTACGTTCCCGTTCCGTTAATACACATATAATTGTGGTTTTATAAATCCTCACACTTGACCCCACATCTTCAGTTGATATCAATGTTTCACTAATTTTTATATATCAGAAGACAGAATTCTATCTTCTGATATGATATGGAAATCTATCTATAATTCTGTCTTCTGATAATGAAATTAAATCTAAAGATAATGAAATTCTATCTTCTGATATGGTCAAGGAAACTAATCGAAAGCTGGCTCAGTATACACTTATAAAAAGAACTTTCTGGACGGTTAAGTAATTGGGTTAGCCGTTCCAAAAAAGCCGTGTTAGTTAGTATGATAAATTAACAAGCAATCAATCAATTGATTGATAGTGTGCCGCAAATGTAGTTACAAATTTTACATAGTGAAATCACGCATAACTAAAAAGTTGTCCTTTTCTAAAGGACAGGTTTACTCACGAAAGTGAGTATTGCCTGGATCTATTCGTTTTAAAATCTCATCCGGTTTGTCGTTTTAAAAAATGTTCCGTGTACTTAAGTAAAAACCGGCTTTGGCCAATGACCTCTAAACTTATGGGCCAAGAGGCCCTAGTTAACACTTGTGTTTTAAAATAATTTCGTTGTTTTCCAAAACGTGGGCACCTCCATAAAAAGTGGTCTCTTTCGGGTTCTTCCGAACAGGAGCAGAGAGAGATGTCTTTCAGTTTAAAACGGTGCGGGTATTCATTTAAATTACAGTGTCCAGTTAAAATCTGCATAAAGCTCATGTGAAGGATTGTGTGAGTCTAGAATTTTACGTCGTCAACATTTATAAAAAAAAACTTCCGAGTTGCATTCCTTGATGAAAAAGTTGTCCTTCACAGTACCAGTTATAATGCAAGTTGCACAATTAAACCGCTCATCTCGTAAAACGTTGGTCTCTTAGGGTGCAAACGAAATAAAGTAAATGATAAGAGAATATTAAGTTAGTTAAATAGATAAGTGAATGTCATATACCATAGATGCTTCCTAAGGGTGAATGGGTTTGGGCACTCTCTACTATTGGGGACCCATTATTACACAGCCAGCCCTAAAACCATAAATGAATATCAATGTCGTTTTTTTTAACTCTAAGCATTATTCTTCTTTTGTCCGGCTTGGGTATTGTCTCAGAAAAAGGAAAATTTTTCTAATTACTTAAGTTGGCTGTTTATGGAATCACCCGTTCATTTCAAAGCTTTTGTTTACCGACAAACCAGGCAAAGAACACGTTTTTCATGACATGATCCTCAGATTTAAAAAAAAAGTCAAACTGTAAGGGCCTGCTCTAATTAGAGCGTTGCCCTCTTTGTCTTTACGTTAAGAAAGAAATCCTAAGAATTGTATTTCTTTCGGTAGAATTCAGTCTTCTAGTACGAAGAATAAAAGTATGGATCGATTTCCATAAAATTTTGTTTCCAATAAAACTGTCAAGACTTGGTGGCCACTTAAAACCTTGCGACACGCACAAAATTTTTGCAGATTTATATGGTCCTCAGATTCTGAATAGATTTTAGTATGCTCGTTTCTTACTCAAACTTGAAAAAAGTATTGAATCCATAGAATTTCCCAGCCCTTTAAAAAGATGAGTCAAAAAAGTAAAAAAAATTATAAAGTTTAGTGTTTCACGGAATTACAGGATCATCATACATCTGAATGTTGGTCTCGCCATAATAAAAAACTTCATATTATTCGATTCTGCCCAAGAACGTCACCAGAAGTTTACTTAATATTAATCTACCTAACCTTTGCTCACGATCAGGAACCTTAATCCCAGCTTCTGCCAGAACAGCGCATATTTCAAGGACCTTAAATTTTAGACGGGGTCAATGTCTATGATCTCCCTAAAGTTCATTACTCGAACTGAGACCAGATTTTTATGAACTTGAAATATTGAGTTATTTTTAAGGTCTTGGATTTAAACGTCAATATTATTTAGACGTTTTCCAAGGGCACTTAACAGCACTATTTTTTGTCTGCCTTCTGCATTCTCGGCAACTTGTTGAGGACACCCACCATTCATCCTTAATTGGACTATTCGGTAACCCTATTATGTTCATGTAAGATGATCCCATATTTCAAGCACTTTCTGTATTAATCATTCAAAATGTTGCAAACCACTAAGGCATGTGAAAATTACTTTGATATTTGTAAAGCTTTAATGGATTTCAAGATCGGATTTATAGTTTTACACAGAACTCTTTGTAACTGTTTAGTTCAACGAACCCAAAGTTTCAGGTTTATTTCGAAAGATACACCCTTAATTACCATACAGGATTCCAAACGGGAAGAGTACCAGCCCGCCATTGTAGACAAAGCTGCTCAGCCAGCTTATATAAAGGGGATGTATTGATTACTAGATAGCCCGTTGCAGCTGGGCAGCCATCACCGTTCTTTTCCAGGAACGAAACTACTTTGCTAAGCTGCTCTTAAGCCAACCAAAGAATAGCCAAAAGATAATGACCCCATACAGGTAAACCATATATAATTTATTTTGTCTCGTTTATTTATCTTTATGCAGTTCCCTATCCGTCTTTGTATCTCTCTTGCAAAAATTAGTTGATTTGTGTCCGCTGAATATTAAAGTACATCTCGCCCTTAAAGAATCTGGTTTTCGAACTGTGTAATTTATGTGACAAACTCCGGCGGGCCAAACACGATTGAATAGAAATAGTCAGGTTGTTGAGTATTTTAACTGTGTATTGGCGATTGTCTTTGGGGGTTTCATCGATACCCGGAGTGAGAAG
Organism: Eulimnadia texana; assembly: GCA_002872375.1. Classification (NCBI taxonomy): domain Eukaryota; kingdom Metazoa; phylum Arthropoda; class Branchiopoda; order Diplostraca; family Limnadiidae; genus Eulimnadia; species Eulimnadia texana. Next base: position 900,556 of record NKDA01000011.1, read on the forward strand.
AGATTGCGGAGCGCAGCAGCTGGTTGTGTTGGACACCGAGACTACTATGAGCCAAACAGAGGCAGCAAGCAGGCAGCACCTGTAGAGAGAAGGACGTAGAGGGTTTATTATATAGGGGTGAAGTCACGCAGGCCTACGGGGAAGGCACATTTTAGAAATAACACCTTTTAGAAAGTGGAGGATGGCGTAGCGGCTCTATCGGGCTGGTTATATAACAATATCTGCTTAGAGGCTTAGAAAAGGGGGGTTCACTCACGAGTTAGGTATGGAGAGGTTCGCTGATTAGAGGACTGCTGCACCTAAGAACACACTGAACTCAGAAAAATCATTCTTTAATCATCATGATATCTTTGAATTTCTTTTTTACAGATGTAAAATACATTCGATTATACGCCTTTGTTTCAGGTTTCTTTGGATCTGGCTACTAGCCAGTGTCCTCCTCTACATTCAAGTCCAATGCTTCGACGAAGAGGCATACGAAGATGACCTTGAAGTAGTCAGGGATGGAAACCCTGAATGTGCCGTGAAAATCCCCAGGAGAAAGGGGAAACGTAAAGCAGAATATATCGAGTAAGTCACATATTTCAAGCATACAGGACGTCGTAAAATTGATGAAGGTTGTACCGTGAAGTTACATTTTACAAATCAAACTAATGTTTCGGAGAAACAACACTTATGAACTCTTAAAAAATACTATCTATGAATTAGTGAGAAGAAACACAGCCACCAAGAAATCTGCATCACTTATGAAGCGGTAAATCGTGCTTTTAAGATTGCCAGGAAACACATACCGTCAATCCAAGACAACAACACCCAAGTAACCGATGTTGAGATCGATAACTTGGGAAGAATTATTCTGGAAACCACAACAATTCTAACTCGCTGGTAAATTAGCTGTTCATAGATCCTTGTCAATCTAGAAATTACTAAACATCATGTTTGAAGGTATCGTATACACCGTGAAGATATCTACAAATACTTACCCTTGATCGACACCCAGAAAACGGTTATTGATCAGTATTGCCCAGCTTATCTCAAGCCCACGCAATGCAAACCGGAGCGTTACCGCCAGTTTGACGGACTCTGCAATAACCTTCAGAATCCGTACTGGGGTATCACGTTCGCTCTCACTCGACGACTCTTGCCACCTGTTTACTCGGATGGTAAATTGTGAATTCAGTATTTTGCAATGGGATACTACTAGGAGCTTTGATACTATTTTGTTTCAGGACTATCCAAAATCCGCTCCTCGGTTGCCGGGCAAAAGCTTCCTTCCACCCGTCGCGTGTCTACGAGTGTCCATCAAGACCTTGGGTTGTTAAGCGAGTCCTTGAGCGTTATTTTTAATGCCTGGGGACAAGCCATAGCGCACGACTTCACGTTTACAGGTTACAGGTTTTAAAACATGGGGTAGCACATTAATCACGTCTGCAATATAGAGGGCAATCCCGGACAAAGTTTCAAGTGCTGCGATGTACCCAAGGAGAAACGGAATCCCGATTGTCTCCCGATATCAATCCCTATTGACGATCCATTTTACTTCAAGTTTAATGTACGATGCATGGAATTCTCCCGTTCGGCTGTTTCCCTTAGTGACCTGTGCAGATTAGGTTTGTTAAAATTCGATGTAAGTTAACTAAAAAGCAATTTTCCTTCATCTAATTCTGCTGGCCAGGCCCACGTGGCCAGTTAAACTCCGTAACCAGCTTCCTTGACGGAAGCTTTATATACGGTTCGTCAAAAGCAGCTGCTGACAACGTCCGGGCTAAGAGCGGAGGTTTCCTGAAGAGTCTGTCTATTTCTGACGACCTCAGAGAGCTTCTTCCACTATCTAATGCTAGTGCCAACATTGACGATTGTTTGAAGATAGACTCCTTGCGTTGCAGCTTTGTTACAGGTGAGAAATTTGCATATACTAACACACTGAAAAACATATCTGATTGTGACATGCCCTTGAAGGTTATAACAGATTTTAAGAAAATTTCATAAATTATATCGAACAGGAGACACGCGCGTTAATCAACAGCCAATGATTGCTCTTATTAGCACTATCATGATGCGTGAGCACAACAGAATCGCTTCTAGTTTGGCTCTCATCAACCCTCATTGGGACGACGAGAAGCTCTACCAGGTTTTATAACAATACTATCGCTCAAAGTAAAAGTTAATCCTATTTTTGGAACCAGGAAACCCGAATGATTGTTTCCGCACTGGTACAGCACATCACCTACAATGAGTTCCTTCCGATAGTTCTCGGGAAAGAGGTTATGGAAAAATTTGATCTTTCTATTAGGGAAAAGGTGCACCGTTTTCATTCGATAATGTCCGCTTCCTAACGTCCACATTCTTGTTCGTTTTGTCAGGGTTACTACGAAGGATATGACTCCACCATTGATCCAACGATTTCTTTAGAGTTTTCAACCGGAGCATACAGATTCGCTCATCCACTTACCGCTCCAACTGTTCAACGCTGGGGTCTTAACAACAAGTTTATCTGTCCGTACCCTCATACAATCTAAATCATGAGACATTAATGTATTTCTTATTCTCTTCAGCTGCTGAACAATTGAGAGCTCTCCTACGAAAAGCGAAAGTGCTGCTAAAGCCTGGTGAGTTTGATTTATACACCAGCGGTTTCCTTAACCAAGCTGCGGGTGCAGAAACCGGCCATGAGACAACTGAGGTAACTGGTTACGTTTCAGCACTTCAATAAATAATTCACAAAAGGCTATCTTTGTTACAGTTAACGGAGCACCTGTTTGAAACCCCCGGCAGTTCTTTTGGTCAAGACTTAGCATCCATTGACATGCAGCGCGGTCGTGATCATGGTCTGCCTACCTACAATGACGTTCGCGAAGTATGCGGACTGAAACGAGCTCGCGTTTGGAACGATCTCTTGGGTGCTTTTTCGAACAGAACTTTGGGCCGTTACCGAGCCATTTACAAATCTCCTGATGACATTGATTTATGGAGCGGAGGTGTGTCGGAGAATCGTTTGCCTGACGGTTTGGTGGGTCCAGCTTTTAGCTGCATTTTGGGAAGGACTTTCAACGATATGAGGAGAGGCGATAGATTCTGGTTTGAAAATCCTAACTGGCCTAGCTCCTTTACATTAGGTAAAGCTACTAATATCCCTTAATGCAATTCTAAGAGCGAATCTTGTTGCCTTTAGAGAATATATTAGTTGTGTTTTTGTATGTGTGTATGTGTATGTGTTTTTGTTACACGTTAAATGTTGAGTGCTTTTTCCACGAGTAAACTTAATTTTGTTACTTTCTTAGAACAACTTAAAGAAATTCGCAAAGTGAAGCTTTCAAGGATAATTTGCGACAACTCCGATAATCTGAAGACCATCCAGGAGAACGCATTTCTTCTCCCGAATGCCCGAACGTAAACATGAGCTTATAATTTAAATATATTTCGTCGTAAAACTTCCCTCCTTCTTCTTAGGAATCCCAGAATTTCTTGCAAAAACTCCGTTCTGCGCAGCATAGACTTGTTCGCCTGGAGAGAACAGTAAATGTACTTTGGAGCATTTGAATCCTCTTTTACTCTTGGGGTGTTATGTGTTACGTGATTTTATTTATTATGAAACGGACATCTGATAAGAAAGTTAAAGCAATACACTGGATTCTAAAAGGTAATTGAAAAATGACAGGAAACTCGAAGAACATGAAGTAAAATGTTCGAAGATTTAGACTCGCTGTATTAGCCTTTGTATAAATGCGTCATTTTTCAGAAATTCATTCGTTCGAAGCAGCCGACATATTTACAAGCGAAACACCGCTCTAAAAGTATTCAGTTGTTGTGGATGTGGCTTTATCTCCTTCTGATCGTCATTTCTTGGGAATATACCGACCTTGAAAATTAACCATAAGATTTGTGGCAGTTCAGCTAGAAGAAGATGGTATCTGAGTTCTGCTTATCAACTTTGGATTGGACGTTAGATGTATTCTGTAATCAAAGCACTACATACAAGTTGTCTACTCTATTCCTTTTACCCAAAACTGAAGAATGTCCTGGGTCGGTTTTAAAATAAATGCTGTCGTAACGACTCTTACCGGCCAGTTTACGATCGAAATTTGATACAAGAGATATAAGTTTTGAGTAACAGTATCACGAATATCTCTATTGCTTCATCTATATGGAAATACGATTCAGTCGGTGGGTTGCATCCAATGCTCATCCTCATCTTCCCTTTGCGAGCTGAAATTCACTGCCTCTGGATCACATCTTAGTACAAGGTGAGATTACCGGAGTTACCGTTAATCCAAATGTTTCACGCAGTTTCCTTAACTGCGGACAGTCCTATTTCTTGCAATATTATATGGCCAGAACCAGAGTACCCTCGGTATCTTTCTGAATCCGGTGGATCCGAAAGGTGTCCGGTATCCTACTGGAACGACGTTTTCTAGTTGGTCTAGTTTACAATTGTGCAATTTAAGTCAGGATCATAAGAGCTTCTTGAAAATTTTTCATCGGACATGCGCATAGCACGTATGTCTCTAGGAAAACAGTCGTGCTGGAATGCAGCTGTAAAGTCCCCGGCTAATACTATTACGAAAAATATTCCTAAATGTTGCTGCACTGAACGCGACACGTCAAGGACACGCATGCGATCAATGGTAATATTGATGCGGGTAGATGGTGTGAGGGGAAGGGGGAGGCAGCCGTCATTCTGAAGCAGTCGAGTTTTGTTCGGAAAATTTTTAAACTATTATTTCAACGCGTTAAAATGTCACTCAAACACGTCAGCGCAAATAGACACATTGGCATACTCGAACATATGCATCGTATAACACACTACGTAGGCACACAAACGCTGGCATATTCCAAACATACATACTCACTGACGACTCTACTCGTGGATAATTACCCTATAGTCAGTGAAAAACTGGGGACAAAGCCATTCAGCTACCTGCCAAAACTTGTGAGACTAGGTAAAAGGCGATTTCCACTTGGCTGGGTGGATCTTGAACTCGCTGGAACTCGTCAAAGCATCGAGTCGCAGGGACATGCGTGTTACCAAGTAGGAGCAAGCAAAAGATGGCTCTTGCGTTGTCAGGGAAGATTTCCGTGCCTCGAACCGTGCCTTGAAGCCTAACGACCTCCTACAACTTTCTTCGATTGCTGAGATCCCTCTTGGAAATTTTCAGAGCCGTGACCCTCGTGAGCCATACAAGAACGCCCAGCGTACAGCTGGAATTTTTTGTCTGTGGAGAAAGCTGTACCTATCCTCTCTCGTGGCCAGGCCAAAACAGGAAGAAAAGAACGAATCTGTCGTGTGGGAGATGGGGTCATGGGGCTGAGGGAGGGGGGGGGGGCTAACCGAACAATAAGAAGTGAAGCGTCGGCTGAATCAGTGGGATTACACGAGAAAAGAACAAATATTTCGAGTGATCTTGCTGCTTAACCCGAATAGCTGCTCTGACGGGTGGGGGGATGTTTCGGCGAATTGCGTTGAACTAACAGAGTTAGAGTTCAGTATGACCATTTTGCTTGTTACTATATGTACCTTGGAAGTATTTTCTCCTCTTACGTCTTGTTCAGGTTCAGAGTTCATGCAGCATCACCAAGAGAGGAGGGAAATATTTCTGTTTGACGTGACTAATAATAATAAATATGTTATCGTTATTGATAGATACTTGGGACAGTTTCACAAAAAAAACACGGTCTAATCAACGAACTTGTTACTTCCTTTAAGTACTTAGTGAAATCAAATAGTAATATAAGTAAATTTGTCAATAAATAACCCGATAATTATACAATACTGGTATCAGCAAGATCATCTGTCAGGAGTTAAAAAAGGGACGAACAGCAGCGATTTACCGGAGATGAGCTAATAACTTAAAAATTTAGAAAAACGAATCTCTGAACGTTTTCAAGAATTCTTGAAAGTTAGCAAAACTTGATCCAATTATGGCTGACGTAAGTGAAATTCGCAAAGCCTGGAAACAAGAGATCGTAACGACCATTGTGTTGTTATGCAACATTTTACCTAGGTTTATAACATTATAGCTTAGGATACGTGCAATAAACTTATCACACTGATTAATTTTTACAGGTTTATGCAACATTTTTTTATAGTTTCACTATTATTTTCGGACAGGTTTTCGCATTATTCGTTTCAGGAAAGTGTCTTTACATGTTTAAGTCAACTTAACGCACGTCAAATAATATATCACAGTATAATGAGCTCAAAAGTGCATTAGCATGTAACTTTAATGTGCTGCGTAGACTACTTGCTAATAAATCAGTTTTAACGTGCGATTTTTCGTTCTAGTTTTATTAATAATTCGCGTAACCTCATTCGCGAACGTTCGATCGTTTGCGTTTTAACAATAGTGAGGTTGATTCAAAGCTAATATAAGGCAATCTGGTTTGAACAGTCTCTCAGAAGACTGCCGTTTTCTTAGCTGAGGGAACGTGCACATAAATTTATTCTGTAACTATAGAGAGATACTCTCTGACTGCTAACCACTTCGTTGACAACAATGAAAGAGAAAAGGTAATATATAGTACAAGATTTTTGTTATAAGAAAGAGAACTGATTATAAGACATTAAAACTCCCAAGTTAAATATTTGCTTCCATTTTCTTACAAACATTAAAAACAGTTGTACTTTCCTTTATTCCATGTATTTTGCAGTTATTTGCTAGTGCTTTTAATGGTCGGCGTAGCCTTAGCGGCTGTAGAAGAAGAAGATTTAGGCGAAAAGCTGTTATCCGACGTTAGTTCAAACTGCGCATTAGTCATCCAAAAACGTGAAGAGCCGACAAGGCTGCAGGAGGAAGATGCTACCTTCGAGTATGTATAGCCAGCTCAGAATAATATAATTTATTTATAGTTTACAAATTGTGATAGGTTATCTAGTAACTAAAATTTTTCGGTTCAATTTTACGCTGAACTTTCATTTCCTTAAACCAAAGGACCTCCGGTGTATTCGAAACTTGCATACCTTACCCATCGGTCCAGACGGCTATGGACTTGTCAAACAAACGATTTCCTCTAAGCAAGATAGTCAATAGCACTGATATAGAGGCCGTCGTTAATCATCTCGGAAACTTTGCCGTCGAAACTACCGGAATCATCGCTAACAAGTACTTATCTCTCAATCAAAATAAAGTACAAGTACAAAGCCATAAGTAATTCGCACAATTCTTTTTGTGTGTGTTTAGACACGGTTTGTCCGCTGTGGATATCTTTGAACAACTACCATTGCTTGATACGAAAGAGACTGAAATGTACCGGTTTTGCCCGAAGTTTCTGAAATTTCCCAAATGTAAAGAGAGGCGATACCGTGCTCACGATGGAATGTGTAATAACCTGGAAAACCCGCACTGGGGCGCTGCGAACGTTGCTCTGAGAAGAATGCTACCACCGACATATTCTGACGGTTATTACATTACGTTTATCCGCTTCCTAGTGTTTAAGAACAAGTAGTACTAGTAGTAGTAGTACATCTATTGGTGCTTTATGATTTAAGTTGACACCCCAGTCCCATCATTTTTTATACATCGTGTAAATATTGCTTCGGCTAACTACTACAACTACTTGAAATAGTGAACTAACATTACCATAAAGCATACTGACAGTTAATGTACTTCAGGAGTTTCGAAGCATCGCTTTTCGGTGCTGGATGGAAAGCTTATTTCGGTCAGACAAGTTTCTTCGACCGTTCATTACAATGTCAAAGCCTTTGAACAGTCACTGTGTGCATTTTTCAATGCTTGGGGACAAGTCGTCGCTCATGATGTCTCCTTGACTGCCATTCCTAAAGGTATGAAAAAGATAAACCCGTTATACATTCATATTACATATGAGCTTCCATTTTCTACGTTACCATGCAGATATCACGTGTTTATTGAATTTTACTCTACAATAAATAACTGTTCAACAGGTAAAGGGGGCAAAAGGTTGACTTGCTGCGGTAAGCCTTCCGAGAAGCGGCACCCCGCGTGCCTCCCTATCTCCGTTCCCCGTCGTGATCCGTTTTTTTCCCAGCACAGTCGGAGTTGCTTGGAGTTCACCAGGGCGTCTGTTGGTCTTGGAGGGGATTGCAAATTAGGTACCAGTCAATTCTAGCATAGTCCAGACTGAAAAGTTACAAAATAGGTGTACTTCGATGACTACGATTTCTAGTACTCAATACTTTTCGTGGATTTTAGGTCCCCTTTCTCAGCGAAACTCCGTAACCAGCTTCCTTGACGGCAGCTTTGTTTACAGTCCCAACAAGGCAGCTGCAGGTAAACTCCGATCAGGAATGGGTGGGCTCCTGCGAGGTTTCTCTGTGTCCCCGGACTTGCAAGATCTTCTTCCCGTTATGAATGACGACAAATGTGAAAGTGACGGAGTAGATTGCGCTTTCGTCGCAGGTACTAAAATATCTAGCGGTTATCACATCTTTTTAAAAGCATTTTTGAAACGACAACAAATACTTGGTGGTAACAATTGCACATTCATTTAGGCGATACACGCGTTAATCAGCAACCAGCTATTGCAATCATGCACATGATCCTTCACCGAGAGCACAACAGGATCGCCACAGAGTTGGGCAGGATTAACGTCGGATGGAGTGACGAAAAATTATACCAGGTAACAAATGTTCACATCAAAGTGATGCAAGTCAATTTGCCAACAGATATTTAATGAATTCTGTAAATTAATATATGTAGGAGGCGCGGCATATGGTTTCAGCAATAATTCAGCACATTACTTACAACGAATACCTACCGTTGGTCTTAAGCCAGGACCTTATGAAAGAACACGACCTTGAAATCAAACGAGAGGCTAGTTTGCAAGGCTTTAAAATTAAAAACGTTTCCGACCATCATATTTTTTTGTAGGGTTACTATGAGGGATACGATCCTAATGTGGAACCCACTCTTCCTGCAGAGTTTGTCCTAGCTCACCGATTCGGTCATTCTCTTATTCAACCAACGATGCAAAGGTGGAGCATCCAGCACGAATTCTTGTGTAAGTTCACCCGATACGAATTTTTGATGACTTATCGATTTACGATATCTAAAGAACCTAGATTTGTCAAAGTTCATGTAGGAAAACATATCTGGAAAAAAAGTTGAGATAAAATTTGTTGCATTTAGCGTCCCATCGACTACGCGATCTTTTCTTGAATACGGAGATCTTACTGAAACCGGGTGAAGTGGACCATTTCATTAGTGGACTCCTTAATCAAAAGCCGTATGCAATGGACCGCCACCTTAGCGAGGAGGTAATATGTAATTTATTTAGCTTATAGTTTGAAGAGTTCATAGCCCTAAAAAGAAAGTAAAATAAAGTACAACACCTATGAAGCAAAAGACTCGTAGTAGTGACAAGTGTTCCAAAAATGTTATGAAAGCTCTCGTTTCGTTTGACAACTAACAGGAACGCGGCTTGGAAAGTAGTGCCGCCAATTTGCATTAATGATACTTTTTCCTCTTCTTCAGATTACCAACTTCTTATTCCGCAAGCCGGGAGAGCATTTTGGGTCCGACCTGGCTTCTATGAACATGCAGCGCAGCCTCGATATGGGAGTCGCTACGTACAATGATGTCCGCGAAATGTGCGGCCTCGAGCGTGCAACCGAATGGAACGACCTGAGTGAAAGCTTTCAAAACGACACCCTGCGGCTCTTCTCTGAACTATACAAGACTCCACAAGATCTGGACCTGTGGAGCGCGGGCATTGCTGAGACACCCCGGGAGGGAAGTTTGGTGGGTCCCGTCCTGGGATGCGTCCTGGCGAAGACTTTCAGTGCTCTGAAGAGAGGAGATAGATTCTGGTTCGAGAACCCAGGATTTCCCAGTTCCTTCACTCGCGGTAAATGCTAAAGAGTAAAAAACGATTACAATAACAGCAACAATGCTAAATTGCTTTTTTACAGAACAACTAGACGAGATCCGCAAAGTGAAACTGTCGACGCTCATCTGCGACAACACCGATGAACTAGAGACAGTTCAGGAGTTCGCTCTGCTTTTCCCGCATCCAGAACGGTAAGTTATAGTAACCGTTTCATTAGGCACAGTAAACAATACACTATCAAAATGCATCCGTTCCATTAATGACTCATTACCTCAGATATCTATTTTATGTAACTAACTATATTGCTTTTTTTGTATTATAGAAATCCCAGGATTTCATGCGATAGTTCCAGAGTGGGCCGCATAAACTTTGACAAATGGAGAGAGGACTGAACGACACTTAGCCCACTTTCAACTTTTACGTTTTAAATCCCAAATAACCATTTTGAAATCTGATAAATGTGTTTGAAAATCTTTCAGATGTCACCTTCCAAATATAAACTTTACAGACTTTAACTTCAGTAGTAAAACAATAAAACATTTTAAAATCAGAAACGTAATCTACACTGTTGAATCGATTCTTTTGACAGTTTCTTCTACGCAGCTCAGATCTGTCCGTATATGCGAAATTAATTGCTTTTTTCTGAAGTCTCATTTCCATTACAGTTGAAGTAGTTGATCATAATATATATATATATATATATTAATCTTATCGACGGATATGCAGGTGTTCGCCGATGACCGCAAGGGGAGGGATAACATATTCATCTGCTAAGGGTTGCTGGTCTGGGAATGGCCTCACTTGGAATCGAGTGGGATCGAACTCACAGTCCTAGAGGTGGGGGGCGATGGTCTTGACCTTAGATCTTAACTAAATCGTTTATACCAGAATTTTCCATAATTTTAAAGAATTGAATAAGTTAAAAATTCTTGGGGGGCCTGATGGAAACTGAAAAAAGATAGAAAGGCTTTTGCCGAATGAACTGTGTATTAGTCGTTACCTTATAACTGGGAGTTTACAGAGACTGGGAGAGCGAAAAGAGAGTGAGGAGCGAAGCGAAGGAGCCGAGTGTACAACGCGCTGAGAAACTACGGAGAGCCTAAGAAAGAAAGATGAGGGGGGTTTATATCGGAATGATGCCACCTGGGCTTTGTAGCGGACGGATCATATATTCTAGAAAGAAGACCTCCTGGAAAGTGGATGATGTCGGCGGCTGGATCTGGGTTTGGTACGTAAAGACATCTACAAGTTAAGAAAAGGGGCTAACTGACCGGTTTTCGATAAATACGGGTGGGGGGAGGGTACGGATTAGAGGAATGTTGCAAATAACAGTCACAAGACTGATACATGTGCCACTTTTCGATCTATGAATACGGTTATCTCTGGGCCCAGCTATCGGCTTCTATTGTCATACGAAGAGCAAAAGACCTAACAGTTCCAGAAATCTGGGTTATGATACCTATGAGACAAAAAATGTTGTTAATGTATGTAAAATCACATACAACTCGATAACCTATAAAGTATTTCATAAATTATGTAGTCAATTAAGGTATGGCCACAGTATTAGTATAAACAGTACTGAGGCTCTCTTATCTCCCCATGCTGAAGCCGCGAGCAAGAAAGTAACTGCAGATTTCTGCGGATGGCAGTAATCCGAACTACGACTGCCAAAAGGTGAACAAGGCTGGTTCCTTTACCTTGCTTTTACATACCTGAAATGTTGATTACCCAATTGATCTAAAGCGCAAGGTATCTAAATCGTAGGTGCGCACAATCGTGGCATAGAGCAAGTGTCCCACCTTTGCCAAAGCCCCATCCGCACGGTTCTTTTGGAGGGAAACGAAATACCGGAGTCTACAGTAAGCTGGAAGGCAGCCGGCCCAACCAATGCTGAAGTTTCCCCCCAGTTTTATGAAAGTTTGGATGATCTTACATGGGACTTTCCGAAAAACAGCCTTCGCGGAGAAGATCCACAGTTTAAAAGGCAAGAGTGTTTCGCGTTAAACATTGGCTGGTGTAATGTGATATCCTGACTCTCCGTATTATTTAGTAGTTCGCGTACCGCGGACCGCGGTTCATTGGCGGTATTACTGGAGCCGGAGCGTGCAGGAGCAGATTAAAGAGATGTGACGCGATACCAGAGGTGTCGAATCGAGTTTTCCAGGACGGCGAGCAGGCAGCAAAGGATTCATCGACCGAACGAGTAGTCCTAGCAAGTTCTCTTGTTTGTCTTGAGCTGGACTCCGCACTTTTTGTCTTTCCTATCCTTGACCTTCACTTTATTCAGAGGGGGCGTTCCCTATTCACATTGCTAGTTCGAGAGAGTCTCGTGGACTATTTCATTTTTTTATTTATTTATATTTTTATTATATTTATTTATTTAATATCATATTTATCATATTTATTTAGTTTAATTTTAGTTTTCCATTTTCTGTCTATTGTGTCGAATTTTTCTCTTGAAAACAAGTTATATCATTCCAGAGAGAGTTAGCAGTGAACGTGAGCCTGATGGAAAAACTCGCTGAGTTCATTGGATACATTGAACTCCAGAAAGACATACGGTTAATTTGTACCAAACTCCTCAAAAGAACGCATGGTCTTCCATGCTCATAGCCCCATTCCAGTCTTCTTGAATCAGATTTCAGCGGGACCACGTTAACATTTAGGTTCTCTGGACCGGATCACGTCAATATATTTAGCCTCCGAGATGTTGGTCTTAACAAAATCCTCTTTTGTATCTCCGTTACACTGCATTGGCCGAAGTGAACCGCGTTCACAGCTTTTACAACAAAACCAAGGCAAGCCTGTTTACCTACACCTACAATACCGCCAAGAGAGGATGTTCCTATTCGACATAACTATAAATTTAAGAAGCCTATTTTTTAAAATGAAAAACACTCTACAATGTTAAAAAATAGCACCGTCGAACCACCGAACTCGTTACTCTCAAGTTCTTTGTGAAATAAAAAAGTACTAGAGGGTTATTCTTTTATTAAATAACCGAATAATATACAATAGCGTGCTATCAGCAAGATCCTGTGACAAGAAAAAAGAGACTAAGAGCAGGGTAGTTCTATGTGAAAACGTCATGCCGAGTTAGCCTCACCTCGGCCGATTCGAACCAAATTTTGTGTAGTTACAGGTCATGACCTGAAACCCCCTTGGGGCCTATCAGAGGGGCCAGTTACGCAAGGCTCTGGGAACTGACGCAACTACAAATTTTCCGCCAGTTGCCAACCCCCCTCCTTATAAGTTACGCGTATAGATTTACGGCGTCAGATTTAAAAGAACTAAAGCACTTTTCCTACGTAAAACTGAGTGAGGAATTCGATTTTGATATGCAAAAAATTTTAGCTCTACGTCTTTCAGGGGTAAATCGTCTTTTTCGTAGAAAAATTGAATTTGTCAAAAATGGGGGTACCGGGAAAAATGCGAAAAAAATGTGAAGAGTATCTAAGCATCTCAACTACGCACGTGCAAAATTTCAGGACATGTGATTGATTTGTTCTCGAGTTATTTTGTTTTGAGCCGTCGGACCTCGTGGGACGGCCTTAAGGCCGCGCGCGGCTAACGCCGCGACTCGAACGACTCGCTCCTTCCGTAATCTCTCGTGTTGCTTTTTTTCAATTTCACTAAGTCTACTACATAAAACTAGTTGAGTAGATTGCAGATTTGAAAAAAATAATAACTTTGAAATTATATTTGCAACTCTAACCAAGCTAACCTCTCTGCGCGTATATTTCGTTGAGAAATTAAGAACTTAAACGTTCATTTCCTCCAGTACTTCTTTTTATAACGATCAAAAGCTTTATCTGTTTGTTTAGCATCTTGAACATGCAGCTGATATTTTAGACTTTCTCCGGTAGGTTTGGATAATGGAAGAGGGGAATCGATAATAGCCAAGACATCCTCCAGAAGAATCCAGTCCCTGTGCTCTATGTCCGGCCACTGAAGCTTCGCTGTTGATGTTAAATCAGGCTTCATGAATTTCACGTTGATTTGTTCGAACTCCTCCGAAACTGTTTCTACTAAACCGACCCAAACCCTCTCATTGTGAACACACGTGACGTAACTCCCGCTTTTTGGTTGAACGTCTGGAGAATCCTCTGTGTTCCTGGTGGCACTTCTTGTTTGCATAGTTTTGAATTTTGCACAGGTCACCTTAACTTTCCTCGGTGTTCCATCCGATGTCTCAGAAACCATAAGCTCAGTACGGCTACACGGAACGAATCTGTGCAGGCTTCGCGTTCCCTTGATTGAAACGGACGAGTCGAATCGCTGTTTTAGGAACGCGTTCGAATTTATCACGTCTTCGTGGCTTACAAAGAAAAACTCCACTGAACTTATTTCTTCGGTGCAAAACTCGTACATGGCCTTCGCAGTGATAATCTGGTCCTGAAGGGGTCTACGTAAACTGGCTTTTGCAGTAGTTCTCTTAACTGTTCCTCCGATTCCATCGCAAGGTCCTTTACCTGCAGATATTAAGCAAGCGCACATAAAACTAAAAATGTCACCTTATTTCAAATGTTTTACAAATCAGACCATGCGAGGAAGCGAAAAAGTTCCACTCTGCCTTAATTCCAAAATCGGCTTCATGGTTACAAAGGTTTATGAAATTGTTCCTGTTTTTGTACTGCGCTGCGCATCCATCAGTGAAGTAATGGGTCTTTGTTATACCCAGGTTTTTAAGCCTTGGTAATAAGCGCTGCAAGTACACGTAAATAGAAGCCGATGAATGCTCATTTGATTCACTTATCACGCAGTAATTTTTGTGAATCAGTTCCCGAGTCGGGCCGGTGCAGATATATACAACAAAAGGATGGACTGTCGCCTAGGAAATAAATCTTGAAACATATATTTCATGGAAATGGCATCTTATTTACCTGAGAATTGTTCCAGTGATATCCTTGAACCACATCTTGAACAACGAAGGAATAATTCTCCGCAAAGTCACATTGTATTATGGCTTCATTCTCCGGGAGATTTTCTTTCAGATCTTTCAGGTACTTTGCTTGAGCTGAAGCGACGTAGCTGTGCCTTGAGAACTGCACCATTTTCTCTGCAAGGTTTTGGAGGAAAGAATCTACGTCCTCGACGACGTTCAGCAGATTGGTGCGATCGGTTGATACCCACTGCTTATACTGAAGTTCCTCAAACCCTAGAAAAGCACGATTGTAGCAAAAGTTTGTTTAAGTAGCGCTTTGCTTACCTTCTACCAAGGCAGATATCTCCGAATCTTTCAAGAGGCCGTCTTTTCCGGGACAATTGGGACATAGTCGCATCATGCACTCTGCACTGGACAAGCTACAAACGGTTTTCGCAACAAAGGAAGAGAGCGAAGTTATGTTTGGCTTTATTGCGGCCAGCATTAGTTTCATATTTTGATGGTAGGAGCAGACACAAGTTGAGTGAGTCCCTTTCGGCCCTGCTGTGATGCACCAGGACGGTCGCAAGCTAGCAAATGTGGAAAACCCGACGTCAGTTAAATCTGGATTCAGACCTTTTTTAAGTTCTTCCTTGTACGCTGCATACAGCTCTTTGAGGTTACACAAAAGTAAACGAAGTTGCTGCGTCTCCCATTCGCCTGAGACTGGATGTCGTACCCGCTTAAAATCCTTTTTTCCGGGACACATTCGGCTATACTCATCATCCTCATAAAACTGTTGGATTGCTCTTTTATTCTCTGGTCGCAATGCTTTCCCTTTTGCTTGCTTGTCTCTTATACCTAGGATTCCTCTTGTTTTCAATACTTCACGGGCTTGCCTAATAATTTATGCACGTTAGCAAATCGTTATAAAATACGTTCAGAATTATTACCGAACAAGATAAATGCTCGCGCCGAACAACTCAGCAGTTGACTCAATTGAATAAGGAGAAATGGTGAGTATTTGAACTTTCTCATCAAAGCTGGTGCCAGGGTTGTTGAATTTTGTCACCAGTTTATTGAGGATATCATTAAAGCTGGTGACAGCGTCACTTGTCCCTTGAGATAGCTCAACCCCAAGACTGCTTTCCAACTTATCCTTCATAACTTCAACCATTTGATGAAGTATTCCCTTTCCCCAGGCAACCTTAGTCTTTTCGTTCATGCCAGCTACACAAAAAGGAAAATAGCAGAATTATCATTTTTGAATAAAATTGGTATAACATACTCTTGTTCAATGCTGGTAGTCCTAGCAAAGCAAGAATGTTGTTTACGTCCACCGTATCAACTGAGGGTAAAACGTCGGCCATGGTAGCACTGAACTCGGAAGTTTCAGCGGGGATCGTTGCGGAACTTCCTGTGGAAGACGACCACGTTCCTAGGGGTGAGATCTGACCCTCTCTTGCCTGATCGGCAAGACTTTCGGCTTCCATAGTGCGAGCATGGATGCGACAGTCAACGCATAGCTTTTCTCCCGGACGACCTGTCTGTGGTGCTGTCTTAATCTTTTTAGAGAGAGCTACAGATATGGCGTTAGTCCCTTTACGTTTGGCTTTGTGGAGTCCGAAAGGGTTGCAGCATGTTGAGAGCTTCTTCCCAAAAAGACGAAGCAAGTCCCTAGCATGTTTTTCACAAATATGGCCCATACCTTCTACTGGGGCCCCTGATCTAAGACACAACAATTCCTTATCATGTTCATGAACGTCTTGAAGGAACCCTTTACACGGACCGAACCTCGTTTTCAAATCGACTTCAGAACCAATGCAGCACTTCATTTTGCTAGCGGGTCTTAAACTGAACTGCACAAAGAACAAAGAATCTGACAAAATACCAGTGTCTCTGATAAACTAAAACTTGGTGAACAGAAACTGTTTTCATAAAATAGGGAATTATATTTTCTACTGATGTTGGCGAATTGACGACTAATAAGTCACTGATTGCAAAGCACCAACCACCTGTTATATATAATATCAAAGAAAAAGGATGAATCAGAGGTCACTTGTTTTTCGATGACCTATGACAAGGCTGTCCTTGACCGTTTCCTCGGAACTGAGCGAATCGTTTTGATCTTCTCAGAACCAGAGTTTCAATAAACGGTTCTCGTGTTCTATCTGGTTGTTATGGGGGAGACTGAGGGAGAGAGTTTGGCAAACTTGCAAACTCGTTGGACGGAAAGGGGAAAGGGGTGGCCGATATAAAGTAATCCCTCTCAAAGATATACGAAGAAGTGCATCTTCAGAAGATACAGCGTTAAATGAGTAAAATGCTTATTCCGTCTAGATATATCAACCCAATACCAAGAAATATCAAATATCCACCCAAAATATACGCGCAGAGAGGTTAGCTTGGTTAGAGTTGCAAATATAATTTCAAAGTTATTATTTTTTTCAAATCTGCAATCTACTCAACTAGTTTTATGTAGTAGACTTAGTGAAATTGAAAAAAAGCAACACGAGAGATTACGGAAGGAGCGAGTCGTTCGAGTCGCGGCGTTAGCCGCGCGCGGCCTTAAGGCCGTCCCACGAGGTCCGACGGCTCAAAACAAAATAACTCGAGAACAAATCAATCACATGTCCTGAAATTTTGCACGTGCGTAGTTGAGATGCTTAGATACTCTTCACATTTTTTTCGCATTTTTCCCGGTACCCCCATTTTTGACAAATTCAATTTTTCTACGAAAAAGACGATTTACCCCTGAAAGACGTAGAGCTAAAATTTTTTGCATATCAAAATCGAATTCCTCACTCAGTTTTACGTAGGAAAAGTGCTTTAGTTCTTTTAAATCTGACGCCGTAAATCTATACGCGTAACTTATAAGGAGGGGGGTTGGCAACTGGCGGAAAATTTGTAGTTGCGTCAGTTCCCAGAGCCTTGCGTAACTGGCCCCTCTGATAGGCCCCAAGGGGGTTTCAGGTCATGACCTGTAACTACACAAAATTTGGTTCGAATCGGCCGAGGTGAGGCTAACTCGGCATGACGTTTTCACATAGAACTACCCAGCAGCGATTTAATAAGCGGAGCTAATAACTTACAAATGCATTAAAACGCATTTCTTAACATGTTGGGGTTGCTGACAGTTAGCAAAACTTGATCCACTGATAAGTTGACGTGCGTGAAGCCTTGCACAAATAAACCTTAACTTCCATTATCTGGGTGTCTAAAATTTAGATCGGAGGTCAACACTAAAGAATACGATACGTACAAGGAAACGTATCAAACCGATCAATTTTTTGTTAAAGGCTCATCTAGTATTATTGATACGCTTATTCGTTTCATCTGCAAGATTTTTAAGTGTCATTGCATGTTGTTGTCAACTTCACGCACGTTAAAAGATGTAACGAGCCTCATGGCGCATTAAACATGTATTTTGTTGTTCCACATAGACCACCATTGGCTAATAAATCAGTTTTTTCGCATGATTTTTGTTCCAGTTGTATTAATGTTTTGTCCAACCCCATTCGCGAACGTTCCATTGTTTGCGTTTTAACAACATTAACGTTAATCCAAAGCTCATATAAAGCAATTTGGTTTGAATATTCTCTCAGAAGACTACCGTTTTCTTAATTGAAGGAACCTGTTCACAAATTTATTTAGTAACTATAGTGATACTCTCTGATTTCTAACCGCTCCGTCGGCAACAATGAAAAAGAAAAGGTAATATATAACGCAAGATTTTGTTTACAAAAAAGAATGGTTATTCAACATTAGGACTTCCAAGTTAATTATTTAGTTATCGTTTAAATTCAAACACTGAAAGTTCTTACATTCCTTTATTGCATATATTTTGCAGTTACTTGCTAGTGCTTTTACTGGTCAGCGTAGCCTTAACGGCTGAAGAAGAAGATCTAGCTGAAAAGCTGTTATCGGACGTTAGCTCGAACTGCGCATTGCTCATCCAAAGGGACGAGGAGCCGACAAGGTTGCAGGAGAAAGATACTACCTTAGAGTATGTATACCCCTATAGCTAAGAATAATATAATTTCTTTTCAGTTCATAAATTTTGACAGGATATTAACTAAAACTTTTCGATTCAATTTTAATGCTAAATTTCACTTCACCAAACTAAAGGAGATCCGGTGTATCGGAAATTTGCATATCGCTCTCGTCGGTTCAGACAGCTATGGACCTGTCGAATGAAAGATTTCCATTAAGTGAGATTGACAACAACACTAAAACAGAAACCATCATAAACCATCTCGGAAACTATGTTGTTGAAACTACCAAAATCATCGCTGAAAAGTATATACTTTTTCATATTTCAAATGCAAGTAACTGTTAACTATTCGTACTACATTTAATATTTCTCTCACTAGACATGATTTATCCCATGAGGATATATTCGAGCAAATACCATTGTTTGATACGAAACAAACTGAAATGTACCAGTTTTGCCCGAAGTTTCTGAAATTTCCCAAATGTAAAGAGGAGCGATACCGCGCGCATAACGGAATGTGCAATAACATGCAAAACCCACACTGGGGCGCTGCGAACATTGCTCTTAGAAGACTGTTACCACCAACATATTCTGACGGTTACTAGATTACGTATATTCCCTTCCTAGTGTTTAAGAACAAGTAGTAGTAGTAAAGCTATTGCTAAACTTGACGCCCTAGTCCCCTAGTTTTTTTTTGCTGTGTAAATATTTCTTCGACTTCAGTTGGTCAACCACTTACTACCACTAGTTAACATAGTGAACCAACGTTGCCATGAAAGCATATTGACAGTTTATGTACTACAGGAGTTTCGAAGCACCGCGTTTCAGTGTCGGGTGAAAAGCTTCCTTCTGCCAGATTAATTTCTTCGACCATGCACCACAACGTTAAAGTTTTCGACGAGTCATTAACTGGATTGTTCAACGTTTGGGGACAAGTCGTGGCTCATGATATCTCTTTCACTGCCGTTACCAGAGGTACGAAAAAGCTCAATCCATAATTCTTCCAGTCTATACACGTGCTCCAGATTTCTGTATTACCATGGAGACATTATGTGTCTTGTATGTGTGTCTTAACCTACAATAAATAACCGTTTCTCAGATAAAGCGGGCAAAAGGTTGACTTGTTGTGGTATTCCTGCCGAGAAGCGGCACTCTGAGTGCCTCCCAGTCTCCGTTCCCCGTCGCGATCCGTTCTTTTCCCAGCACAGTCGGACTTGCCTGGAGTTCGTCAGGGCGTCTGCCGGTCTTGGAGGGGATTGCAAACTCGGTATCATACTTGAATAATTTGACCGCAGTAACATGACTGAATCATAAACTAGGTTTATACCTCTTACTATGATATCTAGCATTTAGTGCTTTTCGTGTATTTTAGGTCCTCGCAGTCAGCGAAACTCCGCTACCAGCTTCGTTGACGGCAGCTTAGTTTACGGGACCTCCAAGTCAATGGCCGATGGGCTGCGAACGGGATCTGACGGTATCATGCGGACTTTCTCTCTGTCCTCGGACTTGAAAGATCTTCTTCCCGTCGAGGATAGAGAAAAATGTGAAAGAGAGGGAGCAGGTTGCAATTTCGTCGCAGGTACTAAGATTTTGCTGTCTATCATAAATTTAAGAAAATATGTAATTTAAGACTTGAAAAAAAAACACTTGTTGATGACAATGTCGCCTTCGTTTAGGTGACGGACGCGTCAATCAGCAACCCTTTATAGCACTCATCCACACGATCTTTCTACGAGAGCACAACAGGATCGCCAAGGAGCTGGGCAAGATTAACGACAGATGGGGCGACGAAAAATTATACCAGGTAACAAATGTTCACATCAAAGTATTGCAAGTCAATTTGCCAACAGACATTCAATAAATTCTGTAAATTAATATATGTAGGAGGCGCGGCATATGGTTTCAGCAATAATTCAGCACATTACTTACAACGAATACCTACCATTGGTTCTAAGCCACGACCTTATGGAAGAACACGACCTTAAAATCAAATCAGAGGCTAGTCTACGTGATTTTAATCTTGATAATTATTTCAAACTTTGTTGAATTGTTTTTTGTTTGTAGGGTTATTACGAGGGATACGATCCTAATGTGGAACCCACTCTTCCTGCAGAGTCTGTCATAGCTTTCCGATTCGGCCATTCTCTTATTCCACCAAAGTTTGAGAGGTGGAGCGTCAAGCACGAGTTTCTTTGTAAGTTCACCCGACACGAATTTTTGACGACATATCGACTTACAATACTCAAAGACGCTAAATTTTGTTTAAGATTATGTAGGCCAATTGAAAGAAATAAAAACATCAGTTTATATGTAACTTAATGCATTTAGCGTCCCATCGTCTACGCGATCATTTCTTGAATACGAAGATCTTACTGAAACCGGGTGAAATGGACCATTTCATTAACGGTCTCCTTAATCAGAAGCCGTATGCAATGGACCGCCACCTGAACGAAGAGGTAATATTTTACTCATTTAGGTAATAGTCTGAAGTGCCCTTGCAACTAAGTAGAAAAATGCAGCACCTATAAAGCAAAAGACATTATATTATTGACAAGTGTTCTAATGATGTTATGAAAGCTCTCGTTTTGTTTGGTTTGACAACTAATAAGAACGCGGCTTGGAAAGTAGTACCACCAACTTGCATTAATGATACTTTTTCCTCTTCTTCAGATTACCAACTTCTTATTCCGCAAGCCGGGAGAGCATTTTGGGTCCGACCTGGCTTCTATGAACATGCAGCGCAGCCTCGATATGGGAGTCGCTACGTACAATGATGTCCGCGAAATGTGCGGCCTCGAGCGTGCAACCGAATGGAACGACCTGAGTGAAAGCTTTCAAAACGACACCTTGCGGCTCTTCTCTGAACTATACAAGACTCCACAAGATCTGGACCTGTGGAGCGCAGGCATTGCTGAGACACCCCGGGAGGGAAGTTTGGTGGGCCCCGTTCTAGAATGCGTCATAGCGAAGACCTTTAGTGCTCTAAAGAAAGGAGATAAGTTCTGGTTCGAGAACCCAGGATTTCCCAGTTCCTTCACTCCCGGTAAGTACTACGAGTAAAAAACAATTACAGTAATAACGGTAACACTGCCAAATTGCTCTTTTACAGAACAACTAGACGAGATCCGCAAAGTGAAACTGTCGACGCTCATCTGCGACAACACCGATGAACTAGAGACAGTTCAGGAGTTCGCTATGCTTCTCCCGCATCCTGAGCTGTAAGTTACAGTAACCTTTTCAATAGCACGGTCACACAGTACAGTATATTTATGCATCCGTTTGATATAACGCAGCACCTCAGATAGCTTATTATGTATAACGAACTTTTTTCTATTTGTTGTGTTATAGGAATCCCAGGATTTCGTGCGGTAGTTCCAGAGTTAGTCGTATTGACCTGGAAAAATGGAGAGAGAACTGAACGGCATTTAGCCCGCTGTCAACGTTTTCCTTTTAAATCTCAACTAATAATTTTGAAACCCTATTAGCGTGTTTGAGAAACCCTCTAAATATTATAAATTGGTAATACAGTGTTTTCGGACTTGAACTTACTCGAAATGTGAAAACGTTTGGAGACTTCATTCAAACTAATCAAGTTCATCGTTCCACACCGCTAACATTGTTATCACCTGCCCTGTATGTGAAAAATATTATTCGGGTTTTCTTTCTTTTAAGTACAATTGGCAACAGTGAAAGTCATATTTCCGTTACAGTTGCCGTACTTGGTCACAAGCCACTTTCCTTTGTTGGGAGAAATCTTTTTCTCTTTACTCTGACTGATTCTTCTTAGAGAAATTAGCACTTCACGTAAAAAGGGTCTGTAAACTTGAAAATGAAGTCTGCTTGAGCCTTGGAAATGAAAAAAAAAATGAAAATGAAAAGACTGTTATCAACATGTGGATAGCACATTGATAACATGTGATATTCTGATAGAAGTGAAACTAAAGGAAATTATATTATTTCCCTCAACTTAAAAACGCACCCCATGTTTGTAAAATATCATCGTGACACACAGTAAATGTCAAGAATACGAAATATTAATAGAATAGAAAATATTTTATCAGGAAATACCATAAAAATACAAAACATCAAAAATTTTACAATTCATAAATGTTAAAAGAAATAAAAATAAGACTACTAATATGTACTGAAGGATTCCTGTTTTTTCACAAATTCCGTTTGAATCTTAAAGATCCCTGCAAGAATATTGTATGACTTTCATGGCCTCTCCTCAGTGTGAACAATCGAAGCTAGGCTTTTCTCGATTCAGTCATCCATCCCCCGCACAAAGGAACGCTCCAGAAACTACTCCATTGTCGAGACTTTTTCCTGGAACGTAGCAATAATCATCCAGTTTCATCACACATTGTGTTATACCTTTTTTATGTACCTAAAACTTGATTACTTGAGAAATCATGCGAATTACTGCGTAATAGAACTGCGAAGGTAAATTGCAATACTTTCGTTATACAGAATTAACTGTTAACAACGATTGATTTATTGAGAAATAAGTGAATTACTTAAACATTCATCTTGTAATAAACACAAAAATGTAGATCAAAGACACAAGCTATATTCTTCGCGCTCTGGTGAATCTTGATCCAAGAGATTCGTCGTGATTGCTGAAAATTTTCAGGAAAATTCTCACGTTTTCTAAATTTCCAGATTTTTCCACTCAGTTGGCCCCAGCTTCAGAACAAGTGAGTGATTTAGTTTGGATAACACAATTAGCAGTGTTCCATTCACATAAATAGGTAGTTCTGCCGAATAACGAAAATTTTGCAGTAGATTTATGAATGGGCGTAAAGTTCCAAATTTCCCGGAGGGGACTCAGTTCAGGTATCATAGTTCGGGTAAAAACCTTTGCGCTTGAAAACTGAAACTGAATTACGAAGTGTTTCATATTATCCCACATTTGTTCTTTATTTCCAACATTATTTTACCGCTAAAATTAAATACAATAAGGGTAAAAAACTTTACAAGACTTTTCAGCCCTAACGTGTTGAAACTTACAAGCCATCCAATAATACGTCCAAATTTAAATTGTTCGCTATGTGGGTATGACAGGGTGCCAGCGCAACGTGGTATAATTGCTTCTGTGCCACAAGAGTCGAAAACGAACGCTAAGCTGTGCAGGTTGAGACTGGCATAGTTAGAATGATTTTGTTAATTTACAAATTCAGTGAAACCACCAATACTTCGTATTCCAGCTAGCTCGGAAAGTCCGCCCAGGACATTGGACTTGAAGCCAAATATTTCATTCAAAAATTTCTGCACTAGGCGCAAGTTGCTACCTAGTTCCCGGGGGGGGGGGGGGAGGGAGGGAGACTGAAGCCCCGGAGCCCCTCCGTACTCTACGCCTATGGATTTATGAGATGTGCACGTACCACCATCCTAAGCAATAAATCAATGGCGGTATCATCGGGTTATGTTACTGTGGTACTCCGATACGGAATAGCCGAGGAGAAAGCATGAACCAACCAGCAAAAGTTTGTCGAATTTCATCAGGTATTTAACTTTGCAGAAACACATATGGCTTAGGCATGTTAAACACGTCGATTCAGTAGTAGCGACTAGTAGTAGCATTCATGATAAATACTTCGGGAGCCTAAGGTAGAAAGATGCGGAGGTTTCGTTTAGAGACGGCATCACGTAGGCCTATAGCGTTGGACTAGACTAGGTGAAATGTTTTATGTCTTCAAGCTTGAAATGAGTTTTGCTAATCTCTCCCCCCCCCTAAAAAGGTGACCATTGGACTTGACTGCTTCAAAGATTTCACAGTCTGTATGAAAATATAAAATTAACATTACATCACTACTACGAGGTGAAAGATCGGAAAAAGAGTTCTCAGATTATGTACTAGTGGAGATATTCAAAATATATTTTTAGGCGCAAAGAACCTCACGCTATTATTTTTGGGAAAACCATACAGGGGGCTACATTACAAGGAACTGAATTTCTTGATTTGGAACGACCAAAAGCTACCAAGAAATGCAGCGTTACTCGTTCTAGAGAAATCTTCCACCCCGATCCTGTATCGGCGTCGACGTATGCCTACCACTCGGGAATGTCTGCATTCCAATCAGGGATGACCGATATTCGTTTTTTGACAAATCGATATTTTGATATAATATATGAAACGGAAGATAACGATATCAAATTATTTGATATCTCAGTACAATGTGAAAACTTTTGATATGATATTTGATATGATGTATCAATTTTTTTTCGGGAAGATATCGATATATCGATATTTTTTCTTACAATTTAAACTTCACGTGCACCACTGTGTCTTACGTAGCCTTCTTACATACTATAACTTTTATTTCACTTTCGAGAGTTTAGATTCTGGATTGGAATTTGTGTTCAATCGTCTTCTCCAAAAATAGTCCCATAAAACTGAACGATTTGCACTTTGAAGGGGACAAGAAATCTTGTAACGTGATATCGCATCACACTCTTCTTGCGCGGATGCCATTTTAAGTCACTGTAGATGAGTGTCAAGTGCCACAAATACTTTTAACAAATGAAACTTGTAGAGAACAAGTAGTTGATTTTAAGTAACAGTTGAAAAACCACGAAACTCTAAAAAATTAAGGAGAGAAAACGAACTATTGATGGCACAGGACTGCAGTGTTCGGTAAATTGTTTGGCGATTTAAATCGCTCCTGTGCGATTTTGCGATTCGATTAAATCGCCCGAAAGTTTCGCGATTTTTTATTTTGATTTGGTTTTGATTTTGAACCCACAAAAATTCAAAATCACTTTATAAATCGCGTCCCAGAATGCACTTTAGTTGCAGTCTTAATTCTTCTTTTACACCGTCCGACATTAAAACTTACAGCTTCGAGACATCTTTGAACTGCCCTTATTTCCAATAGTTTTTGGCATTTTACAAACGTTTGTATAAAATCGACTTGTGACCTACTGGTGACTTCATCTTAATAAGGTTGCAGTCATTTCAGTAAAAACTATACCATGTCCACACGAAGGTCTTTTTCCAGTACACCTTGCGAATCAGTTATGAATCACACAATGATGATATAGTTATTCCCGAAGTTATATCAGCATTTGTGGGGTGAACATAATGCTAGATCAAAATCAAAGCCTGTGTGGAGTGAATCAAGTGTTGCTTGGGATTTCCAAATAAAAGAAAACGAAAAAAAACCACGAATTTAATATTTTGTTCCATCGTTTCTTAATTTAACGATTGGGTGTAAATACGTAAGATTCAAACAAGTTAAGTTTTTTTAATCAAAAATGAGTTTCATGACGTAGAAAATTCTCCGATTTTAGTTGCGATTTAAATCGATTTTAGGGGTAAAAATGATTTTGATTTTGGATTTGAAAATTAAAATCTCTTTTTTCCGGACCAAAATCAATCCGATTTAAATCAGTTCCGAGATCGGTGATTTTTTATTTGATTTAAATCACCAAAACCAAATGATTTACCGGACACTGCATGACTGCTTCCAGAATACTGACTCAATACTAATTGAAAAATTCAACTCACAAAAACTGCTTCAACATCAAACTCGGGTTCTTTTAACGTTTTTCCAAGGTCGGATCTGTACTAAGAACTGGAAAGAGAAACCTGTTACTGACCCCGGGTCAAAGTGTTGTGACCTGCTCCGGATTTATAGGAAACCCCAGGAATCCCGCCATTTTTGTTTTCTAAACAGAAGAGCTGACATGGCCACCAGTTCTCTGTTAATAAGATTTTTAATCTTTAAAGGCTTTGGATTAAAGAAAATATCAAAAGTGTGATATATCTTTAATGAATTATTAATATTTTAATACGATATATCAATTGCGATTTTAAAAAATTGATATTGATCTATCAAATTCTTCGGAAAAATTTTGATATGTTATTTGATATGATGTATCAAACCCAAAACGATAGATCAACAATTTGATATTTGATATGATGTATGGATCATCCCTGATTTCTAATGTACCTTATGCATTTGTCAGTACATGAGGGTTATAAGGTAAACCAGTATAAATAGGGATCGAGAAGCTAACTAGGGATCGTAGCATACATTGAGAACAGCATATATAAAGACTCAGTACTGAAAGCTTTCCACTCCATTTTTAAACAACCAAGCTCTGCTCAGCAGTACACGGTTACACCCGGTACTGAACTTGTGTTACGCCGTCGTTTATTTTTCGTGTGGTGTAGGTACTCGCTCAAAGGTACAACACATGACTTTGTACTTGGTTGTAAGACCGTTTTAGTAACACCACAAGCTCTCATGTTAAAGAGAAACACGGTACGGTAATCCCACGTGACGACGGGGTCATGCACAGGCTTTCGTTGCTGAGCGAAAGAACTCCTGGCTGTTGAATTTGACCAGTCTCTAGAAAACAAATACAATTTTACTGGAGTTCAAGGGGCTTCTAAAGCACTTTATCCGAGAAATAAATTACCACAAATAAGTGGAGCCTCATCAATGTTTCAGACCTAACAAAAGATATCTTACGAAAGGACATATTAACATTCTTGAACATTAAAACGTTGCTGACAACAAGCACAACTTTATCCACTCAAGAGCTGACGTCTAGCTGACACCAAGGCAACCTCAAATTTTCTTACGTTTCCTACAGGTTACTAGGTACTAGGTTACTAATTACTCGGTTGTAATTTCGCCAAAATTTCACGTTTACGTATATGGTAAATACGAGTAAACGAATCGTGGAGCATGGGCGCAAGTACCATATTTGGTTAAAACGGTGATTTTTTTCCCGTAGAGCCAGATGTGAAGCTGGCGGCGAAAATTTGAACATCAAAATATTTTATTACTTATATGTTTAACTCAACTTTGTGTTGTATTCATTTTTGCTGCTTTGAAATTTTCATACTATTCGTTTCAGGAAAGTTTCATTACATGTCGCAGTCAACTTCACGCGCGTCAAAAGTTGCTCCACAGTAAAATGAGCTTCAAAGTGCATTAACCCAATGTTTTTGCTGTGCAACGCAGACCACTTGCCAATACACAAGTCGTTTTACATATGATTAACCGTAACACTTTCATTATTTTTTATGTGACCCCATTCGCGATCGTCGTACCGTTTGTGCCTTACCAAGACCGAGGTTGATTCTGAGGTTACGTAAAACAATTTTATTTGTGCGCTGCCTCAGAAGACAGTCGTTTTCCTAGACGAAGGAGCTTGCACACTACTTTCTAAAGAAAAAGTTATTCAGTGATACTCTTTTGATTGTTAACCGCTTTGTTGGCAACCATGAACGAGAAGAGGTAATGTATAGGGCAATCTTTAAAAGAATTCCGTGCACTGATTATTCGAAGTTAAGCTCGCAAAAAATAATTCTCATACTCTTATAATCATTTAAAACAACTACACATATCCTGATTGGTTGCATTTTGCAGTTTTTTGCTAGTGCTGTTACTGGTCGGCGTAGCCCTAACAGCTGAAAAAGACGGGAGCGAAAATCCGTTACAAGAGGTTAACTCCGATTGCGCACTGATCATCCAGAAACAGGAAGATCCGGCAGCGTTTCAGGGAAACGATGCTACCGGCCAGTAAGTATAGCCCAGTCAATCAGAACAAATATTTTTTTGCTTTAATAAATGTAGTGGTTCCCGACAGTTCGTCGATTAAACTCAATTTGCGTTTCGATTCTAACGCTGAATTTTGTATATATTGTTTTCTTGCTACAGGAGTTCTGGGGCAGTGGAAACTTGCATATCGTTTTCGTCGGTTCAGACAGCTATGGATTTGTCAAACGAACAATTTCCTTTAAGTGAGATTGCCAATAGCACCAATATTGAAACCGTGGTGAACCAGCTTGGAAACTTCATAGTCGAAACTTCCAGAATTATCGCTGATAAGTAAATAATCTTCACTAAATCCAAGAGTAAATGCCATTAACAATTCATACTACTTTGTCTCACTAGTCACAGTTTGTCCAACGCGGATATTTTCGAGCAATTACCATTTCTTGATACGAAAAATACGGAAATGTTCCAGTTTTGCCCGGAATTTCTGAAATTCCCCGAATGTGAAGAAGTGCGCTTCCGTTCGCATGATGGAACATGCAACAATCTGAGAAATCCCCACTGGGGCGCAACGCACGTTGCCTACCGAAGAATGTTGCCCCCCAGATACGCTGACGGTGACAGTTTTGCGTTGACTAGCTTACTAGTGTTTCGAATAATATAGTTGAATAGGTAATACTACCTAGTTGCAAAATATATCGCTTACCCATCGTTCTTACTCTTGGTGTAATATCAGTCTGACCTCAACTAGCAAACTGCTACGACTACTTAATGTAATGAACTAAGTGGACGTGAAAATATATTGAGAGGTGATATTCTATAGGAGTTTCGAGACACCGCGTTTCGGTGTTGGGTGATGACCTTCCTTCAGCCAGACTGATTTCTGCGACCTTTCACCACGATTTTAAAGCCTTAGACAAGTTACGGACTGCATTGTTCAACGTGTGGGGACAAGCAGTCGCTCATGATATCTCTTTCGCTGCCATTACCAGAGGTATAGAAAGTTTAAGCTGTGATCTTGTTATACTACACTTCAGTACGGGCTTCAATTTTAACATTTCGATGGAGATGTCACAAGTTTGTTAAATTATACCGTACAAAAAATAAATGTTCGTCAGGTGACCCGGGGGTAGGGTTGAATTGCTGCGATAAGCCTTCAGAGGAGCAGCACCCTGAGTGCCTCGCGATCAGCGTACCCTCTCAGGACCCGTTCTTCTCCCGGCACAATCAAAGCTGCCTGGAATTCATCCGAGCTGCTGCTGGTCTCAGAGAGGAATGCAAATTAGGTATGCTAGTTTATTCATCTGAGCAAAGGTTAAAAAAAAAACTGAGAACATACTAAAAGATATGCATCGATGACTATGACTTTGTAGTATTTAAACTTGTCACCCATCTTAGGTCCTTTCCATCAGCGAAACTCCGTTACCAGCTTCCTTGACGCTAGCTTAGTTTACGGTTCTACCCCGACAGTAGCCAATTTCCTCCGGACGGAATCGGGTGGGCTCCTGCGATCTTTTTCTCTACCCTCGGGACTGAAAGATCTTCCTTTAATCCAAGATGACCAAAGATGTACTAACGAAGGAACAGGTTGTGCTTTCATCGCAGGTATTATTATTTCATGCCTCTCATAACTATGCAACAATGTCAAGTTAAAACGTATCGGAAAAATAACGAGAAATACTTGCTACTAATGACTCTGTGTTGATTCAGGGGATGCACGTGCCAACCTACTGCCAAGTCTTACAACCTTGCACGCAATCCTTCTACGAGAACACAACAGGATTGCCAAAGAGTTGGGTAAAATTAACCAGAAATGGAACGATGAAAGACTATACCAGGTAACATAAGTCCACATCACTACAGTTGAAGACAATTTTCCAATTGGTATCTCGGTGAACTCTGAAAATTAAAATCTATGTGTAGGAAACTCGGCGAATCGTTTCAGGAATGACACAGCACATCACCTTCAATGAATACCTACCAATGGTTCTCGGCAAAGATCCCATGGAAGAGCACGACCTAATCATCAGACAAGAGGCTAGTTTACATGATAAAAATATTATTGAACACACTTTAAAACTCAAAAAATCCGTTACTTTTATTTAGGGTTTCTACGATGGATATGATCCTGATGTGGAAGCCACTCTTCCAGCAGAGTTCCTCATAGCTTATCGATTTGGTCATTCTCTTGCTCCGTCAACCATGCACCGATGGAGCGTCGATCACAAATTTCTTTGTAGGTTCATTAGATAAGAATTTCAAGAACTCGACGATTTGTGATACCCAAAGAGTTAAGGTTTAGTCAGTAATCATAATCATGAAGTTACGATGGAATAAAACAAAGTCAGCTGACGTAAAATCTTATGCATTTAGCCGCCCATCGCCTGCGTGATCATTTCTTGAATACGGAGGTCTTACTGAAGCCGGGCGAACTGGATCTCTTCGTCAGCGGACTTCTCAATCAAAAGATTTTCGCAATGGACCGCCATGTTAATGAAGAGGTGATTAGACCATTTAAGAACATTTTCTTCTGCCGCGTAATAATAATATTATCTTCCCTTGTTTCTTTGGACTCCAAAATTAATAAGAACGTAGTCTTGGATTAATAATGGCCGCAACTAATAATAATGATAACTTGTATCTCCACTTTAGATGACTAACTTCTTATTTCGCCCCCCGAACGCAAGTTTCGGACACGACTTGGCCTCCATCAACATGCAGCGCAGTCGCGATCTCGGGGTCGCCACGTATAACGACGTCCGCGAAATGTGCGGCCTGGAGCGAGCCAACGAATGGAGGGACTTGACGGCGAGCTTCTCGAACACCACACTGCAGCTGTTCGCCAAACTGTACAAGACTCCACACGATTTGGACTTGTGGAGCGCTGGCATCGCGGAGAAACGCCGGCCGGGAAGTCTTCTGGGTCGCGTTCTGGGATGCGTCATAGCAAGGACCTTCAGTGCTCTGAGGAGAGGAGATAAGTTCTGGTACGAGAACTCGGGATTCCCCAGTTCCTTCACTCTCGGTAAATACTCTCTGTTTTTCTAAAAGTTTAAATAAACAAAATGAAAGTTACAAATCTGAATTACTTTTCCTCAGAACAACTAAACGAGATCCGCAAAGTGAAACTTTCGACACTTATTTGTGACAACACTGATACACTGAAAACCATCCAGGAGTTCGCAATGGTTGCCCCGGATCCAGAACTGTAAGTTACAGTAACAGTTTCGTAGTATGCAGTACCTTGAATCTATCTAACACTGCATCTACTTGATAACTCAGCAACATGGATAGCTAGCTGTGTTTAACAAATTCTTTTTCTTTCTGTTGTGATATAGGAATCCCAGGATTTCGTGTGATAGTCCCGCACTAAGTCGCATGGACCTGGCCAAATGGAGAGAGACCTGAAGAGCATTTAACCAACTTCAAAACTAAATACGGTTTAAACAAACTCAAAGTAAAACCTTCTTGAAACCTTGACAGTTTGTTAAAACCTTTGGTAAATTCTAATTTACACATATAACTTTATATGAATTTACGAACTGTTGTTGAATAAACTATATAATCTGCTTTATTTCAAGTATTAACTTCACCGCATGGCGATAACTGTAATATCGCCTGTTCGATGTGGGAAAAAATTACTCTTAAAAGTTTTTACTTAGGTAAGTTTGGCAACACTGCAAGTCATATTTCCGTTACAGTTGCAGTGGTTGATCATAAGCCGCTTTCTTTTATTGGGGAAAACGTTTTTCTCTGCTCCAAATGACTAGCATTTCTAGCACAATTAGCATAACCATGTGAGAAGGGTCAAACTTAGAAATTAAGTCTAGAAACTGCTATTAACATGCGGATAACACGTTTATACCACGTGAGAGTGTGCTGATAAGATGTGAATCAAGAAAACCGCAGAAAAACTTACTGATTGTATCATTAATCATAATAAATGGTACAGATATTATATATAAGTAAAATATTAAGATAACCGAGTAAAAAATAATATACAAATCAATTGCAAGGTACATAATTATTATCAATAATAAATACACGCTTTAGTATTTATTTAGCAATGTTATATTTAAGATTCCCAGTGATTCTTCAAGAATCTTGCATGATTCTTACCACTTTTCCTGGGTGTGTACTATACAATCGAAGCTGCGCTTTTTCTCGCTTCATTTCTCCAGCACTCATATAAAGGAACGCTCCAGAAACTGTTCCAGTGTCATTTAACGTTTTTTCCTCGAACGTTGCAATCAGCCACTTGTGTTGCTAGATAATATTTAGAAAAATTACTTGATCTATAAAACTTAATTATTCAAGGAACGCTCGGAAATATTGCAAATGGAACTATGCAGGTAAATGTTCATATTTCATTATCTTTTTCAGTATTAATTCAGTATCAATGAGTAAATTAAGTAAATGTAAGCATAATATTAAAAGAACATAAGATCAAGAATCTTGAGAATTATTTGCTTTACACTTTGCTGAAACTTGTTCTGGGA
This sequence comes from Eulimnadia texana, assembly GCA_002872375.1. Classification (NCBI taxonomy): domain Eukaryota; kingdom Metazoa; phylum Arthropoda; class Branchiopoda; order Diplostraca; family Limnadiidae; genus Eulimnadia; species Eulimnadia texana. The sequence continues at coordinate 933,232 of NKDA01000011.1, forward strand.
ATTCCAACGTAATTACCAGAAATTTTTAGGAAAACTCCCACGTTTTCTAAATTACACGATTTTTCCACTCAGTTACTCCCAGCTTCATTACACTTTGTGTGATTTAGTTTGATAGCATAATTTACCAGTACTCCGAGTCACTGCTTTTAATCCAAACAGACAAATAGTTCTGCAATCTAACTAAAATTATATAGAAGATTTGTGAAATTTGCACGCGCCGCCATCTTAAGTCCTAGATCAAAAGATGGCGGCACTGATGGTTATGTAACTTTGATACCACCGATACGGTATGGTGAAGGAGAAAACATGAAATAAACCGCAGAATTTTTCTGGGATTTCACAGGTAATCGAACCTGAAGTGAAAGCAATACTAGTGATGCAGAACTATGCAGGGCATAAGCTATTTAAATATCTCTATATACTGGTGATGACATTAATGAAAATACTGATAAAAAATCATATTTTCTTCAGATGGAGCTGGGTCTTAGTAGTATTGAATATAACCTGGAGTTTCCGAGTACGTGGCAACGTTGCAGATTTCAACCTTGATTTGGCAGACCATGAAGGTATCGACGACAAATCGAGCTGCGCACTGATTGTATCGAGACAAGGGAAATCTCAACGGCTGGATCCATTTTTCAACTCAAAGTAACTCACTGTACCAGTTTTTCATCTTTTACATCTTATAACATTTAATGAAACGAACTATAGGCACAGAGGTGAGACGTGTATCACTTTTCAATCTGTTAACGCCGCTTTTTCTGAGGCCAGAGATCGGGGTTTTTCACGCCTTACGAAAACCAAGGACTTGACTGTTCCAGAAATCGACAAACTGGGTAATACAATCGTCGAAACGACCAAAATTCTGGCGAAACAGTAAGTAAACTCATCTTTAACAACGTAATCAATAATGTGGTTCATTAATTCTCGATTTAATAAAGGTACAGCCTTTCCAGAGGTTCGATTCAGATCGGATTGCCTTTAATCGATACGGAAAAGACGGACATTAATAAATATTGTCCGGCGTATCTGAGATTCCCTGAATGCGAGGTGAAGAGGTATCGAGAGTTCAACGGTTTGTGTAATAACTTGAAGAACCCGCACTGGGGTGCTACTTTGGTGCCATTCCGTAGACTTCTATCACCAGACTATGCAAATGGTACTTACTGGATAACGCTGAAACATCCTTTATCTGTTGACTGATATTGTGTGCTAGGCATTGACGAACCTCGGATCTCGGTAACCGGAAATGGGCTTCCTTCCGCACGTTTTGTTTCCGCATTCAACCATCCCGATCTCGGGCTCCACGATCACGCTGTCACGGTTTTCCTGATCGCTTGGGGACAATCCATTGATCACGACATGACTCTAACCCCAGATACCAAAGGTACTTTCACCACAGAAGTTATCCCCCACTTTGGACCCATAACCATCCGCTATTACAGATCCAGAGACTGGGAAAGACCTTTCTTGCTGCGACACTCCGGTTGAGAACCGCCATCCTGCTTGTTTCGAAATCGATATCTCAGCCAAAGATTCTTTCTACTCTCTTTTCCGAAGGCGATGCATGAACTTTGCTCGCTCCACTGCGTCCCTGAAAGCCGAATGCAAATTAGGTATGGTGTTACTAAGACGTTTTTGGATATCTACGTTGCTTATGTCTTTAATAACAGGACCTCGCAGTCAGCTGAACATGGTTACAAGCGTCCTAGATGCGAACTTCGTTTACGGGTCATCCAAAGATGTTGCTGACAAGCTACGTGCATTCAAACGTGGTCTGCTGAAGAGCTTACCGGCATTCAGCAAGAAGACTCTCAAAGAACTTCTCCCTCTCAAGTCGGAGAATCCAGATGATGGATGCATACGTCCAACTTCTGATCATTTTTGCTTCATGGCTGGTAATAATACATCAAGTCTGTATAGAAAAGCTTTGAATGATCTTCAATCCATCGACAGGTGATGCACGAGTGAACGAACAATTAGTCCTGGCCGTGGTTCATACGATCATGCTCCGTGAACATAATAGAATAGCTACGGAACTATCAAGGATCAATCCTCACTGGGACGATGAAACAATCTATCAGGTGATAAAACTTGATAGTTCCTTCAAGTTTAGTTGGATGTAATTGATATTGATTTTTAATTTTGAAATGATTAGGAGACTCGTATCATTATCGCAGCCATTGTGCAACAGATTACGTATAACGAGTTTCTACCAATGGTTCTTGGTAAAGATGTGATGCGACAGTACGAACTGTTCATACAACGAGAGGTACAGTTCCAAACTTCTTATATCCAACATATGTTATCATTTATCGTGATGCTATCATATGTTACTACCCGAGTCTGAGTACAAACTTTCACTAAGATTATCTGACAGTAACGGATGATTTTGTTTTAAATAGGGATTCTATTCAGGATACGATCCTGAAACGGATCCTTCTGTTCCTACGGAATTCGTAACAGCCGCCTTCAGGTTTGGACACTCGCTGCTAACGCCCACGATCGAACGTTGGAGCGTCACACATAAGTTTATCGGTAACTGATATACTTCAGTTTGTATGTAGGATATCGACAAAAATCGATAGTTGGATCCAAACCGAGTTATTAAAGATTCATTGATTAGTGGCTAATTATCGATTATTAATATCTAAAAGCTGCCCAGCGTTTGAGCCAGCTTCTACTTCAGCCGTTTGATTTGCTGAAACCTGGATTCGTCGACCAGTACATCAGCGGTCTGATGAACCAAGTGGCACAAGCCATGGATGGAGCCGTTACACAAGAGGTACATTCATTCATAAGCATTCAGTTCTCACTTTAAGATTTGATTCCAGGTCACGAACCACCTGTTTCAAGATCCGGGCAAGCGATTCGGGCTCGACCTGGCGGCTCTGAACATTCAGCGAGGCCGGGATCACGGACTGCCGTCGTACAACGCCTTCCGCGAACTGTGCGGCTTAGGACGCGCTAGGGACTGGAGCGATCTCTCCGGATCCTTCCCCAACGAAACCCTGAGGCGTTACGCCCAAACATACGAAACTCCTGACGATATCGATTTGTGGAGCGCAGGCGTTTCAGAGATCACGTCCCCTGGGAGTCTCGTAGGCCCTGTTTTCGGATGCATCCTTGGGAAAACGTTCAGTAACTTAAGAAAAGGAGATAGGTTCTGGTTCGAGAATCCTAACTGGCCTAGTTCTTTAACTTTAGGTATATCAACATAATATTAATAATTAACTTGAAGTTTACATATTATATAATTTTTATAGATCAAATCAACGAAATCAGAAAAGTGAAACTATCTCGACTTGTATGTGATAACAGTGATAATATCGAGACGGTGCAGACGTACGTCATGGTTCTTCCCGATCCAAAAATGCAAGTTTAACTTTACTTTTCATACTTGGTAATTTTAGATGTTGTAATTCATAATTTTTTTTCTGCTAATTTCTAGAAATCCGCGAGTTTCATGCAAAAGCTCCATTTTGCCGCGCATTGACTTGACCAAATGGACAGACTCCTCCGCTCGTGTCAGTCACCAACCACGCAAACATCCGTTTAAGAAATTTTAAATTTCACATAACCTTTGATGGTATTAATTCAGATTATATCAAAAAGTTATTTTAATATTAATATTCACAGAATCAACTTAAATAACGTGAATTCAAATTTTATCTGCACTTTCAAATTTTATCAAAGACTGAAATATACAAAATATATGATTTATATGCCATAATTCAATATAAATAGTTATACTACAAATATTTTTTCTGAATTTAAATATAAATCTTACTTAATATTAATATGATTTTGAGTTTCTTGTATTTGTACATATATAAAATGTTTAATATAACTGATGTAAATTGAATAGTTTAGTTAAAGGGAGCGTAAATGTGTAACACAAAGCAGTCAAGGTTAGTTCTGGTGAGACGATGTGTGAAAATTTTTTTATGATTCCACGAAAACCGCAGAAAATTACAGAAAAAAGAATCAATTTGAATCCTAAGTGTCGGAATATTCAAAACAGTAGCCAAGGTTAACTTTCTTCGTTTGCCCTTAAAACAATTAGATCATCACGGGTTGCGCGTTTTGTAAAATACACAGAGTGAAATTATACAAAGTTATCAAAAGTACACTCAAATTATTATTATAACAAATACAATGAAAAATGCTGTAGGAGAAAACTGACGCATGTAACTCGGAGAAATCAAGTCGGTCGTGCCGAATAATCCAACAAAAATCCTTCACGCTCACTCGATTATTGAATTATTATAATTCTTTTTAAAATTTATGTATATAATAATAAAACTAATAATTCCCCAAAGGGCTAAGTGCCATTTTATGTCGGAGAAAGTCGTCGCCATTTTCTCCATTGTAGTTCAAACACGATACAGGGAATTCCCTATGACCAGTTCCACTTTGAGGAATCACTTAAGATTCTTGAAAGGAATCTCAGAAGAATCTTGGAGGTTTCAAGATTCTCGAAGGACACGTTAAACCGTGGCCATCTTGGAAGAATGACTTTGCAATTTGGAAAAAGACAACCGTTCCAGTTTGAATCAACTGTTATGTGAAAAAACCAAGAATCTTCAAGATCCTCAAGATTCTTGACCATGAGAATCTCTGACATTTAGAAATCGATTATGATAATAATCTTTTAAAATCGATTTACAATATGATAGAATGCTGAAAATTCAAATTATTGTATTCATAAGAAGGTAGAATGTTTCAAGAAATAAGAACGTTTTAAATATTAATAATAATAGAAATAATAAAAGAATGCAGTTTTCACGACTGCGGCCATGAGTGACAGCGTATATAAGAAGCCAGCACGAAGCAACACAACCGCATTACTCCGCTTCGTTTCAACCAGACCAAACCATTCAGTTCTTCTATCGTACATAATACATATAAACATTATTATTGCTATTTATCGTCAAAAATTATCATCAACGTTGCACTTGAAGATAAATAGCTTGTGCTACTACAGAAATGTGGCTTAGCAGGGAAATCGCCATGGGAAAAAGGTATTTAAATATTTCCACTTTTAAAAATTAATTATTATCGTGATAAGTTATTTAAATGGTATAATTACAGTGTAATAATGATTCTATAAGTTTTTTAAAAATGGTTTCAATGTGAAGGGTGATAATGTTATGACAAGATGTGATAACAGGGTGATAACAAGGTGATACTAGTGATAACACTTGATGAAACTTTTAGTTCTAAAAAATAAATCACGAAAATAAACCACACGTCCTTGCTCTAGATGTCATACAGGTTAAGAGCCTCCATGGCGCACGCTTCGTTAAGTTATTACAAGATTAGTTTACAGAATAATAATATATGAATTTGATATAATAATGATAATAATTGTAATAATAACTGTAGTAGTGGTAATAAATGAATCATTGTTACATAAAATCTGAAGGAAGATTAAAGTGTAAGCGAAAATTAATTTAGTAAATTTAATTAACTTACTTATTAAAACATTACTTATGTACCTGATTTGATTAAAGTAGATAGATTAAGGTTATAGTCGGATAACATTTGATAACAGCATTACGTACGAAGATCCTGGCAAGTTATGCATCTTCCTGAAGGACTTGCAAGTGAAAGTGGCGATAATTTGCATATTCGGGAAATAAGAATAAAACTAACTAAAATGACACACGGTTTTTCTGCGTCTTTTTTGTAACCACAGCAGTTAGTTGTGCAAGAATTATGCGCTCAAGAAAAACTAGTTCAATGTCAAACCGGTTTTCAAAGATTCTTTTTTACGTAATTTTTTGGTTTAAAAAAGGAAACAAAGGATGGCAATTAGTACACGTTAAAGATTCTTGGTGATTCTTAGTTTCAAGATTCATACTCTTTGTGAATCTTCTTCATCCTGATTCACTTATATAACATCATAATTTAGGACATTCGTCATTCGATCTCTTTTATTTTGTTGTTCCCCGGATTTCTTTCAGAAAGTTTTATTGTATCTATAGAACTGTGTTCTCATAATGGGAGGTTTTCAGATTAAATGCCTGACTGAATGTTGACTGGACCAAACGCATCATGATTTTCTCAAATCAAACATCACGCCTCTGCCTGTTTGGTTCTTTCTCAATGAGCGCGTTACAAGTAGTACGGAACATCTTCCATTCATTCAGTCGGTCATTCAGTCAATCAGTCACTGACCGCAATTTGACTTTTCTATATCTTAATATTAATATTTTGCGTTCTACATGTTGTCGATTGTTACTAACCTGCTATCACACCTTAACTCAGTTTTTTCCTAATTTTATTTTCGTCTGCTTTCTCCCGAACGTTCAGTGCCCCTTAGGCAAATGTTCTGCACTCTTAAATCAACCGCACACTGAACAAGATAAAAGGGTTATTATTAATCAAGTCTAATCTTTTTCCTGCTTTTTCGAATGAAGATTTAGGTTAACGCCGGCTATTGTGACGTTTTCCCTACTAACGGTTTTACACAAAGCGACAACGCAGCAACACGTCAATGGACTTTCATCTGGAACACCTTCTGAACGCTCCAGATGTGCTGTCATCGTCACGGGTCTAGAACCTTCATTCAAGTACAAAAACCAACTATACAATTAATCACTTAATTGCTTCAATTAACAAACTAATTCAACTTAGTAACAATATTGGAGAAGTCTGCATTACGTACGACGACGTGAACGCCGCCTTCAATGCAGCCAAAAATGATTTCGCACTGAGAGGAACTTCCAAATCGCTAACTGATATTGATGTCGATAATCTAGCTAACGTACTTGTCGAAGTAACGCGAATCCTGACCAAAAAGTAATTATCGATTTAATTGACCCAGTTACGTTAAATCATAATTATTGTGGTTTAAGGTTCAATTTACCACACGATGCTATCAATAACGCGCTACCTCTTATCGATACTCGTAAAACGATAATCGATCAGTACTGTCCGGCTTATCTGAAGAAGCCCAAATGCGAAGTCAGAAGGTATCGCGAATACAACGGCCTCTGTAATAACTTGGAGAACCCACACTGGGGTGCTACTTTGACTTCGTTACGTCGCATGCTACCACCGGCTTACGCTGACGGTATCAGCGCACCGCGAGTAGCATCGGACGGAGACGAGCTACCCACCGCTCGATACGTTTCTTCGGAAGGTCATCGGGATCTTGGATACCACGATCATGCAGTAACACTTTTCCTGCCCGCTTGGGGTCAGTTGATAGACCACGATATGACACTCACTGCAGAATCTAAAGGTACAGGAACAAGAGGTTCAAGTTTTCAGTGTATTAATTAGGCGTGGTAGGTTTGAGATTATATTCCTTAATGATTGCAAAGCCTTGAATCTGAATCAAGGTTCCGAGAGAGAGAGTTTTGGCTTGAGTTTGATGACGGCATCTTAGATTTAGGAAGAAGAGATAAAGAATTATGAAACAAGACTGGTTATGAAATTTATTATCCGCATCTGGTAAAGAACCTTTAATTTCGTGCGTCAGAACGTGTAAGGAAATCTGCCGAATCCTGGACACAGGGTGAACCACATTTATCATAGCTTGGATTTTCCAGTGATTCGACAGATTTCAGTTCATTTACACGTGACAGGAACCAAAACAAGTGACTAACGCATTGCATTGTTATTGTAATGGAAAAGTGATACAGTAACTGTCCGCCATCTAGTGGGAAAAACAGTAACTATAATAAAGCTTCTTATGAAATAAACAAAAGCGCGCCAAACCAAGGCATGTTTGAAACGCAAACACAGAATTGAAACATTTGTTTTACCTAATAATTCTTCCCATGTGGATTTCAGACCCAGCAACTAATAAAGAACCTGGCTGTTGTGACGTTCCTCCGAACAAGCGTCATCCGGCATGCTGGCCCATTGATATTCCCTCCTCGGACTCTTTCTACTCGCTTTTTAGACGAACGTGCATGGACTTTGTCAGATCTGGTGCAGGGCTACAAGGAAATTGCAAATTGGGTAATCAAGTTTTAGAACACTGTATAGATAATTTCAGAATTTAAATGTTTTGTGAAACTTTTTCGTAGGCCCCCGAATCCAAATGAATCTCATTACCAGCGTTCTCGATGCGAGTTTCGTGTATGGCTCGTCAAAAGAGGCAGCGAATGATCTTCGCACCTTCAAAGGAGGTTTGCTGAAATCAACACCATTCCTAAGAGAGCGTGGAATGAAGGATCTTCTACCGCTACAGCTTGAAGATCCTGACAGCGGTTGTCTGCGACCAAACCAGGACATGTACTGCTTTAAAGCAGGTTAGTAAAAGTCTTTTGATCAAAGGGTTCAGTCAGTTAACTGACGAAATCTATGTTGCGCTCAGGTGATCACAGAGTCAACCAGCAGATGCTTCTGTCAGTACCGCACACTCTTATGATGCGAGAACATAACAGGATTGCCACAGAACTGGGTAGGATCAATCCTCACTGGAACGATGAGAGAATATATCAGGTATATGATACCTTTTCTACCTTGAGGAACAAGAACTTATTCAACATGTTAAACTTCGCAGGAAACGCGACATATTGTAGCAGCTCTTGTACAAAAGATTACTTACAACGAGTTCTTACCAATGGTGCTTGGCAAAAACCTTATGGAACGATACGGGATAGTCCTTCAGCGACAAGTAAACGACTCTGATCTAACATTATTCAGATTTATTTCACATGCATATCTTTGGTAGGGCTATTACAATGGTTACGACCCGAAAGCAGACCCTTCCATGCCGAACGAATTCATCTCTGCAGCTTTCCGTTTCGGACACTCTCTGTTACCTTCTGCTATTGAACGATGGAGCGTCACCCATAAATATGCATGTAATTACTAACTAAATGAACAAATTATTTAATACATAAATACCAATACGTATAATGTTGCAGTGTTGTGTAATGTAGTTTTTAATTTATTTTAACGTATTTTTCAGCTTCTCGTCGTTTGAGCGATATGTTACGCAAGCCCTTCTCTTTGTACGAGGCTGGAACGTGCGATCAGTACCTTACGGGATTCATGAATCAAGTATCTCAAGCCCTTGATGATTCAGTTACGCAAGAGGTAACACGTCCTCTTTCTCGCTAAATACATAATTTATATGACTTTCTGCACATGGCTCGTTGGTCTAGGGGTATGATTCTAGCTTAGGGTGCGAGAGGTCCCGGGTTCAAATCCCGGACGAGCCCGTTACATTCCGTTTCAAATTTTGATCCGATTGTGTAACGTTACATTAGACAACCTTCTCCATCTTCACAGAATAACCTTAGACCATGTAGTAGCAAACGGATAAATATTTTCTTTTTTTATTGCAGCTGACAAATCATCTTTTTCAAGATCCTGATAAACGCTGGGGGTTTGATTTAGCATCACTAAACATGCAACGAGGCAGAGATCATGGAATCCCGTCCTACAATGCATTTCGAGAATACTGCGGACTGCCAAGGGCTCGGACCTGGAACGATCTCTCTGGAACCTTTAATAACGATACCCTCGCCAGATATGCTCAGGTTTACAGGACACCTGATGACGTGGACTTGTGGTCAGCAGGAATTTCGGAAAGACCACTAAAGGGAAGTATGGTAGGCCCCACATTCGGATGTATTATTGGAGAAACATTCAAGAATCTGAGGAACGGCGATAGATTCTGGTTTGAAAATTCTGGATGGCCAAGCGCGTTTACACCTGGTAAGTAATTTTCAGCACTGGAATAAGAATTAATCAAACGTTGTATCCTTTTTACACAGAGCAATTAGCGGAGATTCAAAAAGTGAAGTTATCGAGACTGGTCTGCGACAACAGCGATCATATCGAAACAGTACAGGTTTACGTGATGGTTCTGCCCAGTCCTCAAGTGTAATATTTCATTTTATATCGCAAATTTACAGCACATTCCTAACGAAAATCAAGTTTCAACTGATGTTTAATGCTGTATTACAGAAACCCTCGAGTCGCTTGCAAGAACTCGATTTTGCCTCGAATGGATCTTACCAAGTGGAAGGAAACAGACCCTTCGCTATTGCAAAATGTAGGTTCAGTTCACCAAAACTCCAAATTACGTCAGTAAATCTTCAACCAATCGGACGGGAAGAATGGCCGCAACTTGCTCACGCTTTCCAAGACCCTGAACGACAAACAAAAACTTAATTTATTAATAAATAATTAATATATTAATACTTCCCATTGTAAAAAGTAGTATTTATGAACGTAATTTATTTCCAGTAATTTATTGTAACTCAAATGTAATACCTTGATTTTTTTGAATTGATATGACAGACTCAGACTTACGTCAATCCGACGCAAAACGCTCAGACTTATCAACAGAACGGTGCTGCCATCTATCAACAGCAACTTCAGACTAACTTCAGTCCTCCTCCTGTTTATCATTCCACTCCCCCTCCTACCTTTTATCAGAATCCTCCTGGTCCAGCTGTTCATCAGAATCCTCCTTCACCCACCTTTCAACAGAGTCCTCCTGCATCGAATGTTTATCCTGCTCCTCATCTTCCTGCTGTTCATCAAGCTCCTGCTTCTCCTACTATTTATCAAGCTACTCTTCCTCCGGCTCTTCCTCAAAATCCTCCACCGTCTAATGCATATCAAGTTCCTGCTCCTCCTACCCTTTATCAGCCTCCTCTTTCACCTCCCGTTCATCAAGTTCCTCTTTCTGTTGTTAATCAGGACCCTGCTCCTCCCACCGTTTATCAAGCTCCTCCTTCACAACCTATTTATCAACAACCTCTTCCTCCTACTGCTGCTCCGCAGATTCCTCCGCCTCCCACCGTTCATCAACCTCTTCCTTCGCCTGCCATTCATCAGAATCCTGCTCCCACTGTTTATTCACCTCCTCTTTCTCCTGCTTCTAATCCTCTTCTTCAGTATCCGGATTCGTACAACCCAGTTACTACGAATCCGATTCCCAATGGTAGGAAACCGTGTCGCAGATTCAGACCTTCCAGACCGGCTACGTACCTTCCACCTGGAGAATTCCATCCCATTGAAAATCCCATGAAACAAGGATACATGAACAATGGACTCAGAAGAATATTACCAGGACGATGTGACGGTTAAATTTTATTCTTCCATAATAAAAAACTAACATCAATATTGTACAGTTTCTAAAATTGTCTTGGGTTTTCATGAAAGAAGTATATGCGATTTTGGAAAATATAACTTATTTATTTCACAAAAATTTCAATTCGTGAACTTTAAACTTGTTAAGTCAGATAGAGGAAATTCAAGATCCGGGAAACAATGTACGTAACAATGTATCGAGAATTTTCTACACGTGTCGATTTTGCGTATTTTAGAAACTTTCTTCCGCAGCTTGCCGTAAGCTTTTCTAGTATACCGTATTGCGCAATATAGCCATGAATTACAACAGATTAATCGTAAAAATATAAGTGAAAAGAAAATTAAAGTATAAGATCAAATACATGAGATGATACAATACAACTGATAAAATTTTTTAACGAAGGTTATTTAACGTTGGTTAATCTGACCGAAATTTCCAGATACCTAGAACTCGATCGATCTGCTTCGGAGCTGATCTTTGTACGACTCAAAAAAAAACAAAAAAAAAAAAACAATACTAATCGAAGAAAACTTCTCATGTTGCTTTCTAGTTATCAGTGGAATGTGCAGACGTCCCATAAAAATTTCTTTGTGGCAGTTTCATAGGCATTAGTCACCAAAAGATATTTTTCCAATATATTTCAAAATGTATATTAACCACACAGTTAGATAGTATCATGTTGTGAATGCTTTAAGACAGTCAAAGGTTACGATTACGTAAAATGATAAAGCTCAGCACATTATCTGTACACGTACAAAATTTCTAGACTATCCTAGCACGAGGCGTTGTGTAACAATGTTCACAAGGAAGGGTATCAGTTGAAAGGAACACACCCGAATGAAGATAATTCATCATGGGAAAAACATGTATTAATCATAAGCTGATTTGGAAATACGCTGCTCTAGATATGGACTCTGTCCAGTATAAAAACGAACCTTCTGAGCACCTTTCCAGTATACAGAAACAAACGTTCTAGCGCTTGACCGCCCATCTTTCTACAATAAGTAGATTTTGGTTTTCTTTCTAAGTTTGAGAAATAATTTCACTATTAGTGTTTGTTCTACGTTTGTATTATTGGTAGTCCACTATGCCGATCACTGACAACGAAGTTGTCGCTGACAAAAACTATCCACTGGACGACATTCAGAAGATTTCTGTGGGGAAATGGCTGTATAATGGTATCGTGGAAAATTTGGAAAAGTATGGAGATGGACCCTACATGGTAGGTTCAACTAGACTCGTAGTTAAGATTAATGGTAAAGTAATCACAAGTTTTGGTTCTCAGACCGACGTTAGTACTGGAAGATCCATAACTTTTTCCGAGCTTCTCCGAGATATCCGGAAGGTCGCATCTGCTCTGTGGAAGAAAGGTTTAAGACCAGGCGATCATGTGATGGTCTTGGCTGGTAATCACATAGAAACTGCGATCTCCTTTTTCGCTATCTTCCAGTGTGGAGCCGTGTACAATGCACTGTCGCTGAACCTCCCAGCGCGTAAGTAAAATCACAGCTAAACTACTAGTCCAAGGGTTTGCCTAAACTGAAGTTCCACTATTCGTGCAATGATAGGAGACATTCATTCTCGCTGTGACCGCACACCTCCCAAATTCGTGATCACGGACCCAGTGAGAGCTTCTCGGTTTCTAGAAGCTATCAAACACGTTGATTACGTCCAAGAAGTATTTGTTATCGGAAAACATGAAGACTGTACAAGTTACGATACTCTTCTCGAAGATGATGGAAAAGGTGAATGATTTCCTTTTAGTTAGAAGATCGGAAAATATATTGTATAGTTTTGTACAGCATTTCCTGAGAATCCCGACATTGATCTGGACTCTTCTCCTGTGGTTATGTACTCAAGTGGTACAACAGGAACTGCAAAGGCTATTATCACTGATCACTTCACCTGGAGAAAGAATCACATCTTACGAATGTATTATCTTCGATAAGATAAAGTGAGACAAAATCTAAAGCTTTACTTTGGCAGTGATGGTCAGAACTCGCTATTGAACCGCAAATTCTTCTTCATCAATCCAATGATCAATCCTGGAGGAATGCAGGGCTTGATGTTCGGAGCTCTGTGGAAAATGCATTTAATGATTATCTCAGATTTCTCTGACGATAAGTTCATCGAAGCCATTAACAAAGTCAAGGTATTTAAATTTACATTATAAATTAACACTTGGCTGATTGTTTCTATCTAACGTAGCCGGACGTCATCAGCGCTTTTCCCACGCAATTAGTTTGGATGTGCAAAAAAACTGATCTAAACAAATACGACTTGTCGTCAGTCAAAGTTTTTGTCTGCGGTGGTGGTTGCCTCAACCCGAAATACGAAAGAGAAATCTGGAACAAGCTGCCTAATCTAGTCTCACTGTACATCGTAAGTGACAAATTGTGATGTGCGAACGGAGTTTTTAGTTAACTTTTTTTTTTTATTTTGAAACAGGCATACGGGATGACTGAGGCTGGAATGATATCCTCTAATACTTCACTGGTTGGAGTCTCTCTGGAGCACGGAGGAATCGATAGTATGTCCATGAAATTTCCCATAACTTCAGTGAACTAACCTGATTCTCTTATGCTAGAACACATATTTGGATCTTCTGGCAAACTATTTGCAAACTGTCGCTTAAAGGTTTGTAAATGAAAACAAGTAAAAGTTTTGTGGTTCTAAAAGATCCTTGGTCTCTGTAGATTCTCGACGAGAATGGAAACAAATTGGGACCCCGCCAAGAAGGGCACGTAGTGTTCAAAAGCCCTGGTTTGATGACATGCTATCTGGATAACCCTGAAGTATTTAACATAGGCATCCAGCCTAGTTAATCCTTTAATTTGGAAGATTTTATTTTGATTTTCTAAGGCAACTAAAGAGACAATTCAAGACGGCTGGTGCTATTCCGGCGACCAGGGTTACTATGACGAAGATGGGAACATTTACATCACGGGTAGACTCAAAGAACTCATCAAATACAGAATGGCACATGTGAGTATTTTTGAGATGTCTCTCATAACGAACTATTCATAATAACTAACAATAGTGCTAGTCTAATCCACTTCTAACTTAACCTAACTTAACCCTCCAGGCTCTTTTGACCCAGCCGCTTGATCACAAACACAAATTACCATATTGAACTGATGGGAAGAGTACTTTTGACTGTTACGTTTATTTTAGGTCGTTCCGGCGAATATCGAGAGACATTTGCTGGCCCACCCCGCAGTTGCCGAAGCCGTTGTCATCGGTATTCCCGACGAAATAGCCGACCAACTGCCACTAGCTTGTGTGGTAAAAAGACCGGGATTTGAAGTCACAGAACAAGAGCTCATCGATATGGTAGCAGGTACTAAGCCTTTACTTAATTAGGTCAAGACCGAGCGTTCAAAAGTACCACCACCTATTATCTTCTGTTGAACCAGATGAAATAGAAGATTAAACTTGATATTTATTTGTTCATTTAGAACTAGTACCTGATGAAGAACGACTACGAGGAGGTGTTCTGTTTCTCAAACAAATTCCTCGCAACGACTGGGGGAAACCAGTCCGGAGATTTTTGCTTGAAACCGTCCTCAACAGCAGACGTTATTCGTAACTGTCCGGTTCAAGTATCCTTACCCTGTGTTTTAGTGCAATACTTGGGTGACAAGTTTACGGACCCATTTTATCGAAGTGTTTTGCAGCAAACTTCAATGCGTGATTTTTAGTTTTGACAATGTAACTTGAGGCATAACAACTTGATGAAACCTTATAAATTAATTGTTTCCATGCGACATGCACATTCACACAGCATTATGCTATTATAGTGAGTATGAATATTTCAATACATGATTGAATAAAATATAGCATATACGCATTATCTCTTGTATTTATATTTTACCGAGAACAAAACTGAGTTGCAGAGTGTGTTCTTTCACTAATGCAACAAGAACTGTAGGTTATAGAACAAGTTGCATTCCTCCCACTGTACGACTATTGTTTTTCTATCGTTTGGAGAGATGCGCTTTCTTTTGGTACTGTAAGGTATGTTCTTTCGGTTGTAGAGCAATTGCGTTCTCTCTATTGTAGAGTTAGTATGTTGTTATTATTATTATATTATTAGTATAGTTTGTAGAGTTATTATTTTCTCTAATTAAACAAGTTATATTTCATCAGTTATAGAATGTGTTCTTTCCCTATTAGTAGGAACTGTGTTTTCCTGTTCGAAGAACGAATTGCGATCTCTCCGTTGTAGGAAGAGTGTTTTCCCCAATAGACCAAGTTCGCTTCTCTCTTCAGAACAAGTTTTATTCTCTCTGTTTTGGGATTCGTTGTGCACTTGCCGTTGTTGTTGGTTTGTTGTTGTTGCTGTTGTTTAAGAACAAGTAAGTTTTGCCCTAGTAAGGCGAGTTGTCCTACTCTCTGTTGTAGAAAAGGTTGCGTTCTGTCCTTCTATCGGTTGTAAATCATGTTTGTTTTTCCCCTTATAGAACAAGTTGTGCAGTTTCAGTAATGGCCCACTGTTCGTTGTAAATGATCCCCTGCAGATGTGTGTCGAGCTCATGATGCTGCCTGCTTGCAGCAAAACTTGGAAAAGAAATTTTCTGGGTAAAGCCTGGGCACTCACACCTTAAGTGTCAGGTCTATCAACAGGAGTAGGCCACGTAGTAGGGCCAGGAATATCACCAGGCGAATATGGCGTTGCCAAGGAATTTGCATTAAACTGTTCTGATTATAATAAAGGTATTATTTATGGAAGCTTAAACGCAAACTTAAAGCTAGTCTATCCAGTAACGTTAAAAAAAATGGCAGCCAGTTCAATGAACTTCATTGTAGAAAGAAAGTAATTTGAACAAATTCTATGTAGTTTAGGCTTTGGGACTTCAGCTTCAGACAGAAGTGAACGAAAGAATATAATAAGCCCAGACCAAGGAACTCATAGACGGGGCATAGCCTATCTCAAAGCATGGGAGCCCGAGTGGCAGGGTTGCGGCCGGCTAAATCCCACCACGGTCGACTGAGAATTCTTTTTTCATACTTAAAACTAACTCAAAAGTATTAGCATAACTACTATAATGCTTCAATATAATTTTAAATTCTTTCATATGAATAAATATACATATTTTTTTACAGTAAAATTATAAAAAAAATAAAACAAATTACGGTTCGGTCAGCTGATAGTTCATGCAAGGCTCACTGATTCGTCAGAAACAGCCTGCGGGTATGTTAGGCCCCGCCGATGGTGGGATTTTTCTACTACAGAGACATCTTTAGTGGGCCACTCGCTGGTGGGAACAAAGGTCCGTCTATAAGTTCCTTGGTCTGGGATAATAAGAAATACCCAAGTGGGGCTCGAATTGGAGTTTGCCCTTCGAAGTTATGATTACGAGTGATATTCTACATACTATTGGACTTGTAATGAGTGATAAAGGGAGATAGCATGATTAGAAGAGGAATGATGCACGCTTGATACTGTAGAGACGGCTCCGAGACCTGAATACAAGGAGTATAAAACGTTCTGAATTGAGTCCTGATCAGTTTTCGTTCTTCCAGCCTCCGCTAGTTAGCGTGCGAGTCTTATCACACTACACTCTGTGCTGTGGCGCATAACCAGATTTTGCGAGTGTCTTGCGTTATTTTGTTTTTCTTATTGCTGTCGCTCCAAAAAAAAAAATCTTCAAATTGGCATATTTGGCGCCATAAATGAATTTAACTGAAATTAAAACAATAAGATAACTTACATGTATACCACATTTTTGTAACTGTACGATGAAATATGTCGTAGAAATTTAAAATGTTTAGCATATTTCATGGATTAGCTAAATTGCTCCACTTATCTACAGCAAATGGAAAGAACTCTTCTGGAGCGAACTGGCGATAGCGACTTGTGAACAAGTGTGTACTTACCCTTCTTGGAAGCTTCTATCCCACATACGCGATTTGAAGTGGAATCCTGATTTACTTACCCTGAAAGAACGCAAATTGTGCTAAATTCTAGAAATCATTACTTGCTTGTTTTCGCGAAGAACTATAAACTTTATCATAAAGCAACAGAACACGACGTAAGCTACATTCGAAAGATTAAAGGTTCAAAGGAAAGAGGGAGTACTGGTGGAGCCTATGGTAATCTTATCAGAATCCGAAGAAATTTAGCACCCTCTGGACAGATGAGTAAATAGGACATACTCTGAATCACATTGCGCAAAGGCATGTACAGCAATCTTCAACCATAATTTGTGCGTGTAGTGGTCGTTACCCTATGGGGTACTTCACAATTGCAAGTTAAAAAAGATGGTTTCTTGGAAGTTTAATCGCTCGCTCGGAGGACCAAAAATACTAGACTAAATCGCGAAGAATATATTTTTTTGTACTTTTCGTATTTAGAAATGATTGATAAGCGATGAACATGAATTTAAAGGCCAAGGAAAATACGATTAAATGGGTAGCGTTGTAAGACTGGTCGAAAAAGACTCCCTTAGTGGTACGTGCGGGGGTCCTTAAAAGGTCGTCTCCAAGTACCTTTAGTCCTGTTCCGGGGTCAATAATCGAGTCAAGTTTAAACGGTCAGATAGGTCGTTGTTGTTTGGTCAAGTTTTTCGAAGTCGTTGAGTCAACAAACATAGTCTCTAAGTCTCGTGGGGAATCTAATGGGACGTTTCGTTGGTAAAGTTCCAACACAAGTGTTTGTACGGAGGACCCGTCCTTGTTCATGCGACTATAAGCGTTGCACTCGCCTAACAGAAGCGTATATTGTTTGGAATACAAATGCCAAAGGTCACATGGAAATTTTCTTCGAACCGTCGAAGTAAACAGAGCCCTCGGGCTCCGGTTGGGCTCCAAGCTGGGTCCACGAACTTGGATGTGGCCCGATTGCATAGCTGCAAATTTTCAAACCCCAACCTGTCCCAACACATCCTATGAAATCAGACGCACTTTCGTTTCAATATTTCGAATAAAACTTGCTTCCATTGCTTTATTAACTCTCCAAATTGGGTAAAAAGAGTTCTTTACAATACGAACTAAGAATTTTTCCAAAATATGTTCTTACACTGCATGAATTGCCGTTACCTAAAAACTTCTCACGGCGACACCACAGACTTAACTACTGAACTGGAACTTTGCCCTAGTACTATATACGAAAACAACATGCGTTTATTATGTTTTAATAATTTCAATATAGTAATTAACGATTCTGTATTCCATTTACAAGCTGAGCACTACAACGTAAACTCGACCCAAGACCCACAGGAAAATAAACAGAATTTGACTGTTGCAGAAACTCCCGAACTGCTTCTGGTAGCGAATGCTCTAGTCGTGACGGAGTTAATTATGTTCCGGTACTTCCTGTAGGTACATAGTACCAAGAAAACAGCTTCAGATAAACACAGTTCTAGGTTGTGGGAGTGAGATGACGCTTGTGCGAGGTGATGAGGAAATGCTCTGTGAACGAAAGGCGCTTCAAATCGAATCTCCTTCACAACTTTCTACTGATCTGCTGCATAACAAGACGTTCAAACAGTTAACACCTAAGTGACCTCGGTGAATGTAAACGCTCCATTTTGTGGTATCGTAACAACACGTAACCTAAATCTACGGCATCGAGATGCCAGCATACCCCAGCCGGGAAACCTTTCCAATACATGTTAGGTCTCGAGATTTCCGCACTGAGCAATTCCCGCAATCATAAAAAAAAGATTTTACAAGCTGTTCTGCAATAGGCTTGACGAAGATTGCACTTAGTTTACGTAGTATTGTAAGGAGTACGCTTTACTGTGAAGTAGTTAAATAATATTGAAGTTGTTGAACATAGTACCAAGCTTATCTTATGGAACTTCCCATAGTTAACCCCTATCGTTCTCCTTCGAAGCACATTTTTCAACTACCGAAACCAGTAAAAATGTAAAATAACTTCTCACTTCAGGTTCGAGTTATCAAGAAACCGCCATAACGTGTCAGAATAATTTTTACAATTAAATTTCGATGGGAACTGTTGACAACTTAACTAGGTGCATGATATTCAATAATAGAACGGTCAAAGGTTACAAAAAAAAAAAGAAACAGCGAGAGCATTACATAAAGGGTAAACCTAGTTGATAATATGTGATTTGTAGACCTCGCCCTACACTGCATTGTGTGTTGTGCATTGTTTTTGCAATTGCATAACGATTTTTTCTTTAAAAAAATATATCAGTTGTCAGAAGATACCTGAAGAGGTAATTTGTGGGTAAACAAGTATATCAGCTGGTTTGGAGATACGCTGATCAAGATTAGGACTTCGATAGAGTATAAAAACGTTCTGTCAGTTGTTCGTACATTGAGATCGTATTAAGAAATAACCACATTTGTGTCTTTAAAAGGTAAAATCTCTATTGTCTTTATTAGAATTATTTATTTAGCTATTTGCTAATTGTCTACTTACTGACGCAGCTTTAAAATGCCGATCATTGACAACGAAGTCATATCAGATTATAATTATCCTCTGGACGATATTCCGAAAATTTCCATGGGAAAATGGTTGTACAACAGTATCGTGGAAAACTTGGAAAAATATGGCGATGGGCCTTATATGGTACAATCAGTTTAAATTTCCAAGTTCAAAATTCACAATTTCTGTATGTCCAGACCGATGTGAGCACAGGAAAGTCCTTAACTTTTTCTGAGCTGATACGAAATATCAGGAAAGTGGCGTCTGCTTTGTGGAAGAGAGGTTTGAGACCCGGCGATCATGTGATGATCTTTGCTCCTAATTACGTGGAAACTGCAGTCACTTTCTTCGCCATTCTTCAATGTGGAGCTGTGCACAATCCAGTATCACTGAACCTGCCAGCAAGTAAGTAGAAACCTTCATGCAAGTAAAAAAAATTAATCAATTATTGCAATGGTAGGTGACATTCGTTCACGCTGTGATCGCACGCCTCCTAAATTTGCTGTCACCGACCCAGTGAGAGCTTCTCGGTTCCTTGAAGCCACTAAAGACGTAGACTATGTCCAAGAAGTTTTCGTTATCGGAAATCATGAAGGCTGTACTAGTTTCGACACTCTTCTTGAAGATGACGGGGAAGGTAAACGGATGTCCTCTACTTAAAAAATCGAAAAATTTACCGTTTGACTATGTACAGCTTTTCCTGAGAACCCTGAGATTGATCTGGAGTCAACTCCTATGGTTATGTACTCAAGTGGCACAACTGGAGCTGCCAAAGCAGTAATTATTGATCAGTTAAACTGGAGGAAGCAACACATCACCCAAATGTATATTACCTTTTTTCAAAAATGTGACGTGAAATAGGACTTCTAAGTTTTAATTTTGCAGTGATGGTCATAACTCTCTACTGAATCGCAAATTCATGTTCATTAATCCGCTGATCAATCCTGGAGGAATGCAGGCCACGATGTATGGAGCTCTGTGGAAAATGCATTTAATGGTTTTGTCCGATTTCTCGGACGATAAGTTCATTGAAGCCATTGATAAAGCCAAGGTAGTTAACTACCTATCTATTCTGACTACTATTCAGCTAACCGTGTGACTAACGTAGCCGGACGTCATCAGCGCTTTTCCCACGCAATTAGTTTGGATGTGTAAAAAGACTGATCTCTACAAATACGACCTGTCTTCAGTCAAAGTTTTCGTCTGCGGTGGTAGTTACCTTAACCCGAAATACGAAAGAGAAATTTGGAACAAGCTGCCTAATCTAGTCTCGTTGTTTACCGTAAGTGAGATTATAGTCAGTTTTAAATGCAAAGAACTTTTTTCGTTTGTGTGAGGTTTGTTAACTATTGTTTGAATTTGAAAAGGCATATGGAATGACTGAGGCTGGAATGATATCGTCCAACACTTCACTCTCCGGAGTACCTCTAAAGAATGGAGGAATTGACAGTGTGTCTCATAAAATGGCTTATTATTCATCAATCTATTAACAGCGCCAATTTTGTTGTATTAGAGCACATTTTCGGATCTTCTGGCAAACTTTTCGCCAACTGCCGCTTAAAGGTTTCTAAGCAAATTAAAAAATTGTGGTTCTAACTGTTCACTCTTATCCTATTTAGATTCTTGACGAACAAAGAAACAAACTGGGACCACGCCAGGAAGGACATGTGGTTTACCAGAGCCCTGCTCTTATGAAATGCTATTTGGATAACCCTGAAGTAAGCAGTAATGACATCTAGCCTCGCTAAAACTTATTTTGCAAAATTTTGTTCTGATTTTTAAAGGCGACTAAAGAGACTATTCGAGGCGGTTGGTGTTATTCAGGCGACCAGGGCTACTACGACGAGGACGGAAACATCTATATAACGGGGAGACTTAAAGAACTGATCAAATACAGAATGGCACATGTGAGTATTTTAGAGAATAACTCATAACATCCTATTCCTTATAACAAACCGTCAGGGAGTCATTATGATGAGCCAACAGTTTTGCAAGGATTTGAAGATCAGTTATGTTCTGAAAGCCATGTATTTTCTAGGTCGTTCCTGCGAACATTGAGAAACATTTGCTGACCCACCCCGCTGTTGCTGAAGCTGTTGTCATCGGTCTTCCCGATGAAATAGCCGATCAACTACCGTTAGCTTGTGTAGTGAAAAAGCCGGGGTTTGAGGTCACAGAACAAGAACTCGTCGATATGGTAGCAGGTAATCTCGTGAATTAGCTAGAGACAACATGCTGTAAAGCAGCACCACACGTTAAACCTTATTATCTTTATTACACTTATTTAGGACTGGTACCTGATGAAGAACGACTGCGTGGCGGCGTTCTGTTCGTCCAAAGAATTCCTCGCAACGACTGGGGAAAACCAGTGCGCAGATTTTTGCTTGAAACAGTGCTTCAAAGTAGACGTCCATCTTAACTTCAGTGTTTTACGGATCGAATATCCCTAAACCATGATTTAATACTTCATATTGTCTATTATTTACTATTTACGACGACTAATACTTTTGGGGAAACATTATTTGAGAGTACAGTATTTTAGTGAATGTGTTCATGAGTACACGAAGTTGAACAAAAATCATTATTTTTTCGTTTTATTGGTTTAATTTAATTCATTTGAATAGCAAGGAATTTAGATTAGTCAAAGTCTAATTTCTAATAATAGCAAGGAACTATGACTTTCCATTCACAGTTAACTTTGTATTCAACTCGTACAAACCATTTCGACGTTCAATCGATTTTTACATGGAAGAAACGTTTCACTAAGCAGCAACTTGCGCATTAACCCAGTCAACGAAGTACGAAACTTCCGTGTACACACCAGGGTATCCAGCAGCCGCACATCCGTATCCCCAGGAGACGATACCGATGAGGGTGTTTCCAATGAAGAGAGGGCCACCAGAGTCACCCTGGCAGGAGTCAACACCACCTTCTTCGCGGCCGGCGCAGATCATGCTGTCTAGGATATCGTTCAGCCCGTACGCATAACGGCATTGTTGGTCACTGACGATAGGGACGTTGACTTTGTGGAGAATGTCCGTTAAAGTGGATTCGCTGGGCTGTAACATCAGATAGAACTTTAACGTTCACTCTTTTGTTTCTACCGTCTTTGTCTTACGTGGAGAGCGCCCCATCCCGTGACAGTGGCAATTTCCCCGGCTTCTGTTTCCTGACCTTGCAGAGGCAAAGCGACGGTCTTGACACGGTCTCCGGAGAGATCGAACGGAGTCGTCACCTAAGTTCGATAGATATCGTACGTTGAACTAGTCTAGCTGTTCTAGGAAATAGAACTTTACCTCGAGGAGAGCAATATCATTGGCAAAGGTGTTTTCATCGAACTCCGGGTGCATGACGACTACTTTAACTTCACGCCGCTGTTCGATTCCATCGTCAAAAGCCAGATCATGTTCGCCTGCTACCACGATGAGGTCTTCGAAAAACGATCTGCAAACCATTGAATACAATTACAAGTTCTAAAATAAATGGAATAGTCTGTTTGCATACTGGTAAACGCAGTGGCATGCAGTAATGACCCAATTTTCGTTGTAGACGGACCCCCCGCAGATGTGAACCGAACCCATGAGACTGCCCACTTGCAGGGAGACCTGAAACGGGAATTCTCCGGGTGAAGCCTGTACTCCTCCTACGATTGTCGGGTCAATCAGGGGTAAGTTACCACGTAGCAGAACATTCAAGGGCAACCGTGGAATCACCAGGCGCTGGGATGCAGCTGAGGAGTTAAAGGAAAAGTTGTTACAACAAAGTTAAGGATCTATAGGCCATATTCCAAAAAGGCACTTGTAGACCACCTCCTCTACTACGGACACACGTATCAAATGATTCTGCACAAAAAATTCAACTTCAAAGGTTTCTAAAAATCACCAAAAAATCACCAAGGTTGAAAATATTGTCAAACTGATTTAATACAAGTGTCCACTATAGCGAGGCGTGGGTTTGGAATATCGCCTATGTAGCATAAAGTCCAGACGGGATGTTTTAAAGCAAACTTACCGGTAACGCAAACCAGTATGGCAGCTAAAACAAAGGCCTTCATTGTCGAAATACTTAAACTAAATCGAAAAATGGCACTGAACTTGTTATTCCTCTTCGTAAATCTAAAGAAATAGGAACACGTCCACTTAAGGGAACGAAAACAGACGATATGAACTTTAAAGTATAATCTATTCAGAACTGGAATTTGCCCTTGTGATGTTTGTTTGCACGAAACGTTCTTCGATACCAGCGGACTTTTATTTTGTGATAGGAGAGATGGGAGATGAGACTTAAAGATAAGAAGAGGGACAGGACACTTTTAGATTAGAGAGATGACCTGAAACCCGAATAAAAGTTTACAAAAAATAATTAAGTACGAAGTGAAAGTATTCAGTATTAACATTTCAAAAGGAATTTCTTTCTGCTGAATAGTTTAATTATAAAATCTTGTGAATGTAGTTTTTGGGGCTATAATACTTAATGTGTACATGTGTACACAAGACATATTGTTGCAAGTTCTCCGTACAGATCAAGGTATATGGTATCCTTAGTACCACATCAGCGCTATCCAGCCGCTGTAGGGCAGAACTTTGTTCTGAACCACCATCTTCTGAAGACGACTCGAGGCTTCATTAAGATTGAATAAGGATTTGAAAAGGGTTTTATTCTTTTCAAAATGTATTACTCTAATTCATGCACATCATCGTACAGAGCAAAGTTAGCCAAAGGTCAAAAAGTTGTTTAAGCGGTAGCGGTCTGTTCCTTGACCCAGTCAGAGAAGTAGGAGACCTGGGTGTAGACACCGGGGTATCCAGCAACGGCGCAACCGTAACCCCAGGAGACAATACCGATGAGGGTGTTGCCAAGGAAGAGGGGGCCACCAGAGTCACCCTGGCAGGAGTCAACACCACCTTCGTCGCGTCCGGCGCAGATCATGCTGTCGAAGACATCGTTCTGACCGTAAGCACCGCGGCACTGTTCGTCGGTGACGATGGGAACATCGACGATGTGGAGGATGTCGGGAAGACCAAAGTCACCAGACTGCAAGTTCAAGTCGAAAGTCAAACGTCTGACCAGAAACTGAGATAAGAGGATTTGTTAACTTACGTGCAGGGTACCCCATCCACTGACGGAGACGAGGGTTCCGGCTTCGACTTCTTCACCCTGGGCGGGCAGTTCAACAGCCTTGACACGTTCGCCAGAGAGGTCGAAGGGGGTAGCGAGCTAAATATAAGTTTGAAACCGTTAGTAACTTTTCCTGGCAAATGTAAGTCCAAGGATAAATGTACCTTGAGGAGGGAGATATCGTTGGAGATGGTGAAGGAGTCGTAGTTGGGGTGCATGATGATTTCGGTGACTTCACGCAGCTGTTCAGCACCGTCATCGGAGGCCAGATCATGTTCACCGGCAACCAAGACGAATTCGCTGGCAACGGATCTGAAAGTTGCCCCCAGAGAGGAAAAATGTTACAAGTTCTGGCTTTGGATAACAAGGGTGAATTTAGCATACCCATCAACGCAGTGGCAAGCAGAGATAACCCAGTTCTCGTTGTAGACGGAGCCTCCGCAAATGTGGGCCAAACCCATGGAGCTCCTCACCTGCATGGAGATCTGGAAGGGGATCTGTCCAGGGGTGGCTTCAACTCCACCGACGATGGTGGGCTCGATCAGCTGAACATTACCGCGCAGCAGAACGTTCAACGGCAGGCGAGGGATCACCAAGCGCTGGGGGCGGCTAAATTATCCAAGTAACAGATATTAGTAACTACTGAGCTGTTTTATCAAGCCCTAGCCGCAATCTTACGTCCTACAACTCGAGATGGCGGTTCTTTTTCTATTACTGAATTTAACGTAACTTCGGACTTATTACAGTTAACTATAAGTGCATTCTGAACTTCACATGAAGTTTTATGCTACTTAACTTGACTATTAAGTTAGTTTGAAGTAAAAATTTTTTACCGGCAGCGCACGCCAAGAGGGCAGCTAAGACGAGGACCTTCATTGTCGAATTGTTGCAAGTCGACAGTGCTGTTTCTGAACTTTTCTTTCGTATTTATACCCGAATATCAGATTAACTTATCTCAGTTTGGGAGTGATGAATAGATAATTCAGTGGGGATTTTGGTGGGACCTGGGGATTTCTGATATCTGAATTATGTTTGCTTTAGATTCTTAGTTCCCACTGAACAGGTATACGTTATTCAAGGATAATAACCTGGATAACAAGTGATGATATACCGATAATGGAGTTGATAATTAATTAACAACACTGATAAAATGATTACGTCTGAGTAAATATTGCTAGCAGTAGTTAATTAACTTGTTTATTGACTTCATATGTTGGTATTTTAGTTAATAGATTCAGTTTAAGTATAAAACAAAAATAGAATAATAATGTTTTGCTTATAAGAGGATAATCGTTTGGATTTTGTATGTAAACGTGGCACAGAAGTCACGCACTGGACTTGTAATCTCACATACCGAGGTTCGCTGGTCTTCAGTATTTTCAAAGATAACACGATAACACAGAACTGATAATACTGATAATGACTGATAATCATCAGAGTTGTCCACCTTTGTGGGTTATCACCAGCGTCCTAAGGTCGTGTTCTAGCGTGAGCAAGTTATCTTAAAGCAAATAAAAACTTTTATGGTTTTGTTTATTTTCGTTTTATTGTTTGGGAAAATTCAGGAGTAGATCTATCAGAAACCTAGTAGTTAATTTAATTAATATTATTAGATATAATTATAATACATAATTTACGATAACTCTGGTGTGATATGCTTTGTGATGTTATCGTTTGTTATCAAACGTTATCGTACGTTATTTTGAACTCTCAAATGATTTAATTGATATTAAACTTGATGGAAACAATAAAAATATTTAACTTTTCCGTATTGTGATTTTTGTATGTTGTATTTTATGAATATAATAATAATAATGTTGACAGTAATAATATTAATGTTTGGTATTGTTAATTATTATATGTTGTATTGTATGAATACATTCAAAGATTAATTGGTTGATTTTTGGTGTAATTTGTATTTATGAGACGTGAAGTGTTGTTGTAGAGGATGCTACAATACAACTACAGGTCTCAACAATAGGATTAGCTAATAAAACATAACGTATGCTTTGGAAATGTTGTATTCATGTAAGGTGTAAAATTACGGCTGATGTTGCTATTGATCTACTACCGAGGAATACAAATGAGTAAACTAAGTAGTAAGTTATGTTGCAGTACTCTCGTGTTGTAGAGATGCTGGAAGGCTTAATAATAATCTTCGGCAATGAGTACTATTGTATTAGAATCTGTTGTTGTTGTAGGTTGATCACTTGTAGGATCTACTGTTATTGTAGGACCAGTTGCGGTAGGATCTACTGTTGTATCAGATCCTGGGGCTTCAGAAGCTGTCGATGTAGTTGTTGCTACAGACTCGGTGGTAGAGCCGGTTGTTGTAACCGATGATGTTGTATTAGTCGTAGGATTCGTTGTACTTGATGTTGCAGAGGTTATAGAATCGGTTGTGGTTGATGTAGCAGTTGAAGACTCGGTGGTAGTCGTTGTTGCAGAAATTGTAGAATCGGTGGTAGTTGATGTTGTTGTTGTTGTAGACGCGGTGGTAGTTGGTGTTGTAGGTGTTGTAGGCTGGGTTCCTCCATTAGTACCGATCCAGTTCGTGAACTGCAAAACTTTAGTATAGATGGTCGGGTAGTTCTGGTTAGCACAGGCTCGGCTGTACGACACCAGACCAAGCAGCTCGTTGTTCGATGTCACCAGCGGGCTGCCGGCATCCCCCAAACAGGCATCGTTACCAGCTACAACCAAATATTATCATTTATTTTACGACAACATAGTATATACAACAGTTTACCTCCTCCAGCACAGAACATGAACTCAGGATTGAAGTTGGAGTGTATCATACAGTCTACGTCGTCCCGAACAACGATGTTCGAGTTCTTGCGGAGAATGTTGGAAATCTGCCCGCCTTGCTAAATTTCAATCAGACGTATAAAAATCAGTAAAATGAATATTAGTAGCTTTATTACGACAATTAAGCTAGAATAATTATGAGAAATTAATTTTTAAACTTGGGTAGTGGAATACTTGAGTCGAACCCCATCCGATCAGTGTCGCTGAAGATCCCGCAGCGGGCATCTCCGAGGCCAGCGACGCAAAGTTGACGTTGTTGTTGAAAGTAAAACTTCGGGAAAGCTGCAATCGTAAAGAAATACCTAAATTAATTACTAATTAACAACTAATTAATGAGAAACTTAAACTCGGTAAAAGTAAACGAGCTTTTGCGACTGAAATACAAACTGTTTTAACTTATTATGCTGTATTATGAACTTATTTGATTGAGATCTATTTGCCTTTAGAAATGCAATATCCTGATTGCTGGTGAAAATATCGAAATTTTCGTTAGAAACACTTTCTGCGACCTGGATCCTCTGTTCCCACGGATCAGTAGACGACAAACTGTTGTCGCCCGCTACAACAGTGATGTCTGTAGGATTTTTACTAATTAAAAAACACGAAATTGTTATTTGAAACAAATCAGTTTAGTTAAGTTGAAATGTTACTTGAATAAACACGAAGCTGCAGTTAAAATGTATTGCTGGCTGTAGATGACTCCACCGCAGAAGTGCTGGTTGTTGTATTTCAGCGATACAACAAACGGATATTCAGCTGTTGTAGTCTCGCTACCACCTACAACCCTTTCATCTAATTCACAAAAAAATAATTGATCCAAGCGTAAAAATAATTTAACTAAAATAAATTAATATATCGAAAAAAATACAAGAAAGTAGAATAAAAAATAAAATAATATACATTTTAAATTGCAATATGTTTGAGTTGTACAATGGATTAAAAAGGGTTACCGTTTAGTATGTACCCATTAGTAACGGCAAACCCCAAACAAAGCAGCAGACCGAACAACTCCATTTTAGAAACTAAAAGTTTTCTTTTCAGTGAAACTACTTTTTGAACTTAGTGCAAACGAGATTATCTTCAATCCGAGTTAATCCAATATTATGAGCTGTAATAAGAGGATTTGTAACTAAATAGTATTTAATTGCTTTCCAGATAGGATATTTGGGACGCTGTACACGTGCTCCGAATCGCAGAGGCTTTGCGGAGGCTTCGCTTCAGAAGATTGCCCCTGATTTACCCTCGTTAAAACTGGGTTAAACAAAACCTGGAATGAAATTTAACTCGGTTCTGATATACCAGAGGTAAACTTTTTATTACGTGTTATTAGTTAACTAAATTATCATGTTAGTAAGTAGTTATCATAGTTGTTAACTACTGTTATCGGCTGTTTACGAGCTTATTATGGACTACTAAACTTTAAAGCTAGGCTATAAATGTTTATCTAAGTCGAGTGTTAATCTGAAGTGATAAAAATCGGCTACTTTGAAACGTACACTTTGAACTTAAGCTACTCCGATAGAAAAGTCATACGGTTGAATACTGAATGACTGGGTAGCTGAACACTAGCTGAATGGTACCTGAACTTACTTTAGTTGCTAAAGGTGAACCCTCTGAATAAGAAGTTGATTACTGCATGATTAAGTTTTTTTTTTAAATTCAAGCGTATGAACCATGTGAAATCGGGCCAGTTTCACACTATCATCTAGCTGAATCCATCGTAATCATGCACCATTCAGAGGGCCATTCTGACGACTGACTGGCACATATTTTTTCTGTTGAGGCTAGGATTACTACTATTTATGTTATCACCAAGTTATTAAGGTATTATCAAATTTTAGCAGTAAGCTATGACCATGTTACCCGCGTAAAAATAGACGGTGTCTTTTGCAGTGCCTTTTTCGTGACCATGAACTGGCTGTCTAAACGTTGTTTAAATCTTGGACGCTTCAGGCAACCGTGAAAAGACACTGTAAAAAGGAACTGAGAAATTACGAAAAGGCACTCGACTTTAATGGTGCTCTTTTACAGTGTGTTGTACGGTATAAAACACCATTGCTCGCACTCATTTTTACGTCAAATATGCCCCATCTACTTTATTTAAGTTACAGTGGAAAGTTAGATGGGCAGTTACTGATGATTTTGGTTAGTAACCGATGATAGCATTTAATAGCAGAGGCTACGGCTGAAGTTAGTTAACCTCCTGGCGGATAAGAGGGATCATCGGGAGACGTCCATAAGAAACTTGGGGCCATAATTAGCGTAGTTCAAAGAAACTTCTCCAACGCCGTGCGATCCAAAGGGACACAGGCAAAGTAAGTTTCACCTAGAGGTTTCCAACCGTGATATTTGCCCTTTAATGATCTTACGCGAGGCCAAAAGTTGAACTTTATTACAGTTTTAATCCATTTAAGTCTCGTTATAACCCGAGATGTTCAAGACTCATAGAAATTTTAAGCCGATTCTTGTTAATTTCAAGGTGTAGTTTGTTTCTTCCAAAAACCAAATCTCAACAGTCTTAAAGGAAATTATTCACACGAAACACAAAGTAAATATGAATACATTATAAAACATCATTTGAGAGAAGTTACACAAATTTACTAGTTAATTACAGGGTTGAAAGAAAGTTAGATACGTTTTACACATTTAAGGATCATTATAAGAGGGATCAGTTCATCAGGATTTCTTTGGTTTTGTTAAAACGAGGAAAGAATAGGCCACATGGATTTCTTATGGGCAAACAGAACAACTAGAGATATTTTCAAGGATTTTAGATTTCGGTTCCATCAGCTCCTTCGTCTTCGTATCCTTCGTCAGGACTCTCGTGAGGGTTCCTTGGCGTTCTGGAAGAAGATCCTGGAGAAGAACTGCTCACGCAAACCTGTAACGGAGGCAGAGGAGTAGCTGATTTCAGGTTCTCGTCTACGGGAAGGGCTGCACCATCATCAGATCCTTGTGCAGGATCCACTTGTAAAGGACTAGCAGGATTTTTATAAGCTTCTGGAGGAGATGGAAGCCCTTCTTCGTAAGGGGTTACATAGGCTCGGACCGATCCTGCGTAACCGTATTCTTGAGGGTAACGTTCTGAAGGATATCTGATATCCGATCCTTGAGTCAGGGGTAAGTGTCCGTAAGAGTCTGGGTACTTTTGTTCAGTGGGCAGGAAATCCTGGTCAATCGAATAGTTCCCGAAATGTCCTCTAGATGTCACGGGATCCGCAAAGTGGACGTGGTGTCTGCTAGGGGGTTTGGGGAGGCCGTAATCGATAGGGTAACCATCAGGATCGAGATATCGAACGGGATCGAGAGGCAGGATCGCCTGGTACTGCGGCTGGGGTATTAACTCGGTGATGGTCCGTAGAGTCCCTTGAGCCGGGATATGTTTCACAGTGCCTCCTAGCGGAGTATTATCAACGCCGCTCCATCTGACAACAGGAGCGTTGGTTCGCACGGTGTCGTAGATTGGATAGGACGTGCTGTCAGGGGTGGATTCTTTCCACTTGAGGGTTGCCGTGTCGTTGATCAGATCAGGACTTTGATCCACCATATCCAAGTCAGATGTCCCTGAATAGGAACTACTGCCATTTAGGACTAAGGAAGGAGGGAGATTGCTGTTAGAAGGGATCTGGCAGGGTGACCTCATCGCCTGATGCACCGGAGACACTTTAGGGGCTGCTTCCTTGCTCTATTAGTAAAAGTAGTTGTTAGTAATACA
The DNA here is from genome assembly GCA_002872375.1 of Eulimnadia texana. NCBI lineage: Eukaryota > Metazoa > Arthropoda > Branchiopoda > Diplostraca > Limnadiidae > Eulimnadia > Eulimnadia texana. The sequence goes on from NKDA01000011.1 coordinate 964,345, forward strand.
TAGTAATGATCTTCATGATGAGGATAGTGTTGAATAGTTGGAAAGATGCTATGTAATGATGGGTACTTCACGTAGTGTCCACTGATTTGATAGATGCGATATCGTGCTTATAATGAAAGTAAGAGTAGTAGAAGTAAAACTGTTGAATAAGTGGACAGATACTTTGGATCACTTTATACGTTACATGCTGTCCACTTATTCAGCAAATTTGATTTAACGCTAGCAACACCGATGAGACTAACAACAATAACTAGAAGAAGTGAATCTGTTGAATAGCTGGACAGCTTCTTTATAGCAATACATACGATACATACTGTCCACTTATACGACGGATCTTGATACAACGCTAATTGCACCAAGATTCTTTGTTCCGATAAAATATTGCAACCTGTCCACTGACTCGACAGATTGTGATATAACACTAACTATACCAGTAATACTAATAGTTACAGAAGTTAACTGTTGAACAGGTGGACAGATCTCATTTATCAATATACACACTAACTGCTGTTCACGTCTACGTAATAAATTACTTCTTAACTACACGGTAAAAAATAATGATTAGTGAGATTAACTATAATTACCGGATTCTGTTCCGCTTTGTTGACGCTGGTTTCCTTATCGCGGGTCTTGCGAGTCGCTCGGCGACAGCAGCAGCACCTAACGGCCACAGCGACAATGATAATGACGAGCGTGATGACAATCGCGGCGACAACACCACCTACCGTCACCGCATGCTCTACGGTCGACGGCGTTGGCGGCGCTTCAGTCGGGGGCAACAGAACCAGCAGAGTGAAGTTGGAACGCGCTGACCCGGCGCGGTTTTCAGCAGAGCAGACGAAAGTTCCGTTATCTTTTTCGGTCACGTTAAGTATAAAGAGTTCGTTGCGCTTTTCTTCGGTGTCTCCGTTGACGACGCTGTAATAAAAATGTCGCTGCTGCAACGGCTCGTCATCGAAGGAAGAAAAGTTCGATAGCGGAAACACGGAAAGTCGCTCCCCATGTCGCCACCAGGAAACGCGCGGCTCTGGGTCGCCTGTCACTTTACACAGGAGCGACACATTTTTCCCCAGGCCGACTTCGAGAAACATGGAACTGGGACTGAGTTCAGGGGCGCACGCGAAGTCGTTAGTGTCGATATTTTTGATCACGCGACCCGAAATTCGGTCCGGAGTACTGCACTTGGGATCTAAGGTCATGGGGATGTTGAACTTGATGAGCCAGGACCTTAGTTCGAGCAAGCGACAATCGCAGCGCCACGGGTTTCCATGGAGAGTGATACCGTGGAGTGAGTTAGGTAAGACGAGGGACCCGCCGACGGTACGCAGTTTATTCCCGTCCAGTTTGAGCCACTCGAGACTCTTGAGACCGTCGAAAGCTGCGTCTTCGACGAGTTCAATTTCACAGTTGCTCAACTCGAGTGTTGTCAAGTAGCGCAGCGCCCGGAAGGAACCACCGGAGACCCTCTGGATAGGATTCCGGGCCAGCGATAAACGCATCAGGGCGGTAACGTCCGTTAGTGTGGCCACCGGAACGGAAGTAAGCATGTTGTCACTCAGGTCCAGCTCGACCAAATTGGTCAATCCCTGAAGGGCGTGATCATCCAAGTGTCCCAGTCTGCACCGTGACAGATAGACCCTTTGCAAGTTGAGCAGGCCGAGTCTTTGAAAGAGCATCCGATGCAAAACTTGCAAAGTACTTCCAGAAATATCCAAAACCTGAGTCTCGGGGTCCATACCCTCAGGCACCGACAGAAGACCCTTATTGATACATTCGACAGTTTGTTTACCCCCCTTCCATTTGCACACACAAGCTTCGGGACACGAGGCTCCTGCCGAACGTCCCAGAAAAACACTAAACACGCAACACCAAAATAAGCAAATTAGCAACTTGCTGCTATTTCGAGTCTCCATAGTTTTTTGCTTCCAGTCGGTTCAGGACTTGTACATTGTTTAGTGCAGGACTAAGTATACGAACAGATCCGTTGCAGCTGATTGTATTCCGAGTGACGTACCCTCTCCCTTCGTCTGGGTGTTTGTTTCCTGCAAATAAGCAAGACGCGCTTAAGTCAATTACACGTTATATGCGTCGACACGGATTACACTTGCTAACAGGGACACACAGACGCTGTACAAGCTTATTTAGAGCTAATTTGGAATCACAAGTTGCTGCATAGATCCCCCTATCGCAAAAGAAGTAGCCCTTCTAGTGGTGAAAGCTGTAGACTTAGCGTCGTCTGCTGCTGTTGACCAAAGCTACCGTCTCTATCGTAAGACTCAGTAGTATGGTTATAAGTGGTGCAGAGTCTTATGGCATATGCTGTTTGCTTTGGTCAACACATGGAGCTTCCAGCTATCGCCGCTAGGGGTACACTGAGTTTGGCACAGGGTCTTTCTTTGCGGTTTTCTAGCTTTGTATTGAGCTATTATTGCTATTGACTAGTGACTTGAACTCTGATTTGACCTTTTAGGAAAGCAGGAAAATAATTTTTAGATGATTTTAAGGGTCTAATGGCGCTTTGGCATGGGATTAAGCCCCAGAGCATCTGCTGTTGAAATGAGAAGAGTATAAGAGCTTTGCTGGCAACAATGACAACTCGGGACAAAAAGCATAGGGGGTCTCCAACTTCTCCACTCACTTTGTTATCATCGTGTTATCGTCTGCTATCAGGTGTTATCATCACTATGGTTGATTTGTCACCCCCGTAGATCGGAATGGAACTGAGTTAGCTAACAAATCTCTGAGTGCCTCTGGGGGGGGGGGGGCGATGGGAAACAAAGGGATTTGCTGTCTATCATCAATCCTGTCACTTAATTACATGTACTCTCTTCTTAATTACATGCATGGTTTGCTTTAAAGTCACGATTAATACCCGTAAAGACACACTACATAAGTTATCAACCTGTTATCGTGTGTTATCAAGGCTTCGTAGTAGGCTCTAATTGATTTTCAAGCTTGTTAATGGTTTTTAAACGCGATTTTGAGTGATGCTGTGATGATAGCATGAAGTGTTAAACTTGGATAACAAAGTGATAATAGCTTGATAACACATGATAACAGCCTATTGTCCCAAAGTCTCATCAAGGTGAGTAGAATCGGTCAATTGAAGTCGATATACTGAAAAGAAGACTATGATTAAAACACACAATAGGCTAACATTAGGATTTTCAGGCGTGTTATCATCATTTTATCAGTGTTATCACTGTGTTATCAACTGCTATGCGGGCATTAAGCCACTCGCGCGCGAAATTTTGCAACTTTACGACGAGTTTGCGAAATGTACAACCAATTCAAACGAACCGAATGTCAACTAATTATCACAAATTGTTGCACAGATTTTGCCGCTCCCGTAAAGCGCGTGATTGATAACATGCGATAACATGTTGATAACAACATTACAAGTTTCGAACCCCCCGTCTTTGCTGTTGTTTGCTTTACGACCGCTCGTAAAGCAAAGTACCGCATTGAAAGTGTTATCATCATGTTATCAACCTGTTATCATTTGTTATCTGCTGTTATCAACGTTCTATCGACCGACACATTATTCAACATCCTATTGACCTATTACAGGGCAAGTGTTATTCGTTTAGTTATCTTCTGTTATCAACCTGTTATCAGCATGTTATCATCGTGTATCTGTTGTTATCAGCTGTTATCAGCCTTCACTCCTCCTCTATTATCCTTCCACAAACCTCCCACCACACCCATTACTCCTTCTACCTCCCACTCTCTTCACACCGTCCTCCTCCCTTATCTTTCCACCTTCCTCCCACAGACCACCCATCTTTTTTTCCCACCCCACTCATTATGCCTTATACCTCCTACCCACCTCCTCCCTCCCTCCTCTCATTCATCCCTCCCTCCAACCTCCTTCCTCCCTTATCCCTCCACCTCCTCTCCCACCTTCCCCATCTCCTCCTACTTACCTCCCACCTACCCTCCTCCCACCTTCTACCCTCCTTCCAACTGCTCCCACTTCCTCCTACCTACCTCCTTCTCCTCATTTATATTCTTTCTCTTATCTTCTTTCCCACCTACCTCACACCCTCCTCCCAGCATCCTCCTCCCTTATCTTTCCACCTTCCTCCCATCTCCTCCTACTTACCTCCCATCGTCTCTCCCACCCCACTCATTACTCCTCCTACCTCTCACCCAACTCCTCCCTTCCTCCCACACTCCTCTTTCCCCATCCCACTTCCTCCTACCTTACTCCCTCTTCCCATCCATCTTCACACTCCTCTCTTCCTCCCACTCACCCTTCCCACTCTTCTCGCTCCCTCCTGCTTTCCTCCCTCTCCTCATTCATCTTCTTACTCCTTTCTTCCTCCAATACCTCCCTCCTCCCCTCCCCCGTCTTGAGTCCTCCCGCCTTGCCTTGCCCGTCTACTTGTGTTGCCATCAAACTGCTGACTATACAATACTAATGACACATTAAGTATACGGATGTACGCTCTGCTTGTTTCAAAGGACCCAGACCCGAGACCTGACCCAGACCGGCTTTCCTTTATCACTGCCAAACTCGATTCGGTCGCCATCCACATCCATATCGACCACATCTTCCGTCTTCCATCTTTCTCTATACCCGCCTCTCATTCCCTTGCTCTTGTTTCTCCCTCACTTGCCATTGCTAAGAACTAACCTAATTGTCCCAGCAGGCGACACTTCGTTATTATAACTCATGCTTTTATTATACGGAATTCTTGAAGTTATTTTATACGTAGTAGTGGTATAAGTAGTACTAGCCTAGTACTGAAATCTGACGAATCAGTGGACAGAACGTAAGTTGTCTTAGACAACTTAGTATGTGTCCAACTATTCCGCAGTTATCTTGTTTTGCAACACTTCGTCATTATATGTCCTCTTTTTCGTTATCATAACTATCAGAAGTAGTAAGAAGTAGTAGTAAGTAGTAGTAGCAGTAGTACCAGTAGTAACGTAAATTTGTCGAATCAATGGACACTGTGTAAGATGTGTACTGGTACTCGGAATCTGTACAACTAATCTACAGTTCTCTATTGTTGTTGTTACTGCTACAATTGGTAGTAGTAGTAGTAGTAGCAGAAGTAGTAGTAGTTGTTGTAATAGTAGTTCCGGTAGCAGTAGTAGTAGTAGTAGTAGTAGTAGTAGTAGTAGTAGTAGTATCAGCAGCAGTAAGGGTAGTAGCGTAGTGGTGAAATCTGTCGAATCAGTGGACAGTATGTATCTTGTCTGATTAATGTTAGAAGAGACTGTCTACTTATTTGACAGTTTTATATGATTATTCCACTTCGCTAACTATATTGACAACATAGTTAACACTGATAATAGCTACTAACCTACGATAACAGCAATTTAATAAGACTTTTAGTCAAATAAACGAAAAGTTGGAATTAATATAAATATTTATGTCCGAAACTATAAGCGAGTCCTCTATAAACAAAATGGCCGACATCTTAAAAGCTTCTACATTTATTTATAAGTTGGTTCTTTACATTTTGTTTATTGGTTTTCCGTCTCAGTATTAAAAGGTTCTGTTCTTAAGATCAAGGTTCTATTTGAATAGGTCTTAATTTCAAACGTGAAAGGTTCTATTCTCAAAGTGAAGGTCCTAGTTTAAAAAGGTGTAGGTTCCATACACTTCGGTTTTCCAGCTGTAGAGGGTTCTGTTTCTGAAATTAAGGTCCTAAATTGAAAAGGAAGGTTCTATTGTAAACGTATAGGTTCCGCACGTTTTGGTCTCTAGTTGTAGAAGGTTCCGTTTGTTAAAAGCAAGGTCCTGTTTAAAAAGAAAGGTTCTATTTCAACTAAAAGTCGGAGTTTCAATTGTGAAAGGTTCTGTTCTTAAAGTGAAGGTCCTAAATTGTAAACGTATAGGTTCCATAGGGTTCGATTTTAGTTGCAGAAGGTTCTGTTTGTTGAATCAAGGCCCTGTTTTCAAACAGAGGTTCTGTTTGGCTAAAAGTCCTAGTTTCAGTTCTTAAAGGTTCTGTTTTTAAAGCGAAGGTTCTATTGTAAATGTATTAGGTCCATATGATTCCGTTTCTAGTTATAGAAGGTTCTGGTTGAGAAATCGAGGTCCCGTTTTATTAGAAGTCTTAGTTTCAAATGTGAAAGGTTCTATTCTCAAAGTGAAGGTCCTATTGTAAACGAAGGTTCCATATGGTTCGGTTTTTAGCTGTAGAAGGTTCTCTGTTTCTGAAATCAAGATCCTGTTTCACTCTACAGAGTCTTGTTTTCTAACGAGAAGGTCCTAAATTGTAAACGAAGGTTCCGTTTAGTTAGACATAGCTTCAAAGGTCCTCTTTCTTAGATAGAGGGCCTGTTTCAAATCAAAGGTTCTATTTCGTTATTCTTATTTACTGTTGGTCCTGTTCTATAAAGTTCAGGTCTAATTCTTAATGGAAGGTTCTATTTTATTACTAATTTCAACATCAGTTGTAAAAAGTTCTATTCTTAAGGTGAAGGTCTTGTTTCACAAACCAAAGTACTATTCGACTTCTAGTAACAATGAGTCCTGTTCTTAAAGTCCAGGTCCTATTTTAGATACAAATGTTCTATTTGGTTTCAGCCAAGGGGTCCGAAACTCCGAGGAAAAGTGTACGAGGATTATTTGATAACATATGATAACACGGAGATAACAGGTTGATTACAGTGATAACATAACCTAAGTGTACGAAGATTATTGGGAGTTTCGGACCCCTTGGTTTCAGCTTCGATATAGGACTGTATGGGGTCTTATTCTAAGACGAAGGTTCTGTTTGGGTATTCAGTTTCAGTTCTAAAAGGTCCTGTTTTGCAAAGGGAAGGTTCTATTTGTTTGGATTTCAAATTTCAATCAGCAGGAAAAGAATCTGAGATTCACGAAGAATCTCGAATCGAGAATCTTTGATTTGTTAGTTCAGTGCAAACAGGAACGGCAGTTCAATTAGCAAAGTCAACAGACGAAGATCTGGCGATTCAACGCTGTCAAAATACTACCCACCTTTGTTAACAGTAATCAGTTCCTCGGTCAAAAAGAAGCTGTAAACACTGATAACATGATGATAACGAAATGATAACAAGCTAAGATTGCTTGATAATGCATTGATAAACGGTTGATAACAAGGTGGTAGTTGATAACAGTGATAGGAGGATGATAAGATGCTACTAACAGGCTAAGATTGCTTGACGATGCATTGATAAACGGTTGATAACCACTGATAACAAGGTGATAACAGTTGATAACACCGATAAGGGGATGATAAGATGCTACTAACAGGCTAACACTGCTTGATGAAGCATTGATAAACGGTTGATAACCATTGATAACAAAGTGATAACAGTTGATAACACTGATAAGAGGATGATGAGATGCTACTAACAGGCTAAGATTGCTTGATGAAGCATTGATAAACGGTTGATAACCACTGATAACAAGGTGATAACAGTTGATAACACTGATAAGGGGATGATAAGATGCTACTAACAGGCTAACACTGCTTGATGAAGCATTGATAAACGGTTGATAACCACTGATAACAAGGTGATAACAGTTGATAACACTGATAAGGGGATGATAAGATGCTACTAACAGGCTAACACTGCTTGATGAAGCATTGATAAACGGTTGATAACCACTGATAACAAGGTGATAGCAGTTGATAACACTGATAAGGGGATGATAAGATGCTACTAACAGGCTAAGATTGCTTGATGAAGCATTGATAAACGGTTGATAACCATTGATAACAAGGTGATAACAGTGATAAGAGGATGATAAGATGCTACTAACAGGCTAAGATCGCTCGATAATGCATTGATAAACGGTTGATAACCATTGATAACAAGGTGATAACAGTTGATAACACTGTGACATAATACTATGGGATTCTTCACAGGTTTCGTATTGATCTTTTTTCTTAACGCATTGCACTATTTCCCACGGTTTGTTATCCAGTGGTTATCAACCTATTATCAACGTGTTATCAACACCTTGTCACCTTCCCCTCTACGCTACCATCGTGTTATCAATGATTATCAGTCTGATTTACACTGTTGTGAAATGTGTATTCCGGAGAAATATTTCTTTTCCCTCATTGGTGGAATTGTTTCCATTCTGGCCAATGACAGGCCTCTGCAGCGAAATGAGTCTTTCAGCTGTTCACAACACCTGGCACTGGCCTTTCAACTGTTATCAAGTGTTATCAAGGGTTATCAAATGTTACTAAACCAGCATTTTTACTATTTTCTTGTCAAAACTTAACACTTGGCAATGATTACTAGACGTTATCAGGTGTTATCAATGGTTATCAGGTGTTATCAAGTGTTATCAATCCATGCTCTTTACCATTTTCTTGTCCAGAGTTATCAATTATCAATGATTAATAGACGTTATTATTTGTTATCAAGTGCTGTCAACCGTTGCCGGCTGTTATCAAGGGTTATCAGTGGTTATCACAAGTTATCAACTGTTGTTAAGTGTTATTTACCCTTGACTTTATTATTTTCTTGTCAATAGTTATCAGTTATCATTGATTGGTAGACGTTATCACGTGTTATCATCATGTTATCAATGCTTTATCCGTGTTATCATCGCAGTTACCATTTCTCACTTCTATTATCCACACCTTGTCACCATATTATCCGCATATTATCAATCTATTATCATTATTTTCCTCGTTTTTTTTTTGCTACTCTTTCCTGATCATTCACTGATCTTCAGGTGTTATCATCGTGTTATCAATGCTTTTTACATGTTATCATCGCATTTACCATCTCCCACCTCCATTATCCACACGTTGCAACCATATTATCCGCGTATTATCAATCTATTATCATTATTTTCCTCGTTTTTCTGCTACTCTTTCCTGATGGTTCACTGATCTTCAAGTGTTATCATCATGTTATCAATGCTTTATCCGTGTTATCATCGCATTTACCATCTCCCACCTCTATTATCCACACCTTGTCACCATATTTTCCGTATATTATCGATCGGTTGTATATATTTTCCCGGTTTTTTGGGCAACTCTGGTCGGCACTTGTAAAGCTTCTTAACGTTTCTTTATGTATCGTAAACACGTCGGATAACGTCGCTGCAACAGCGCCCTTTTCCGCCATTAAAAAAAACTGCAAAAAATTTATTTCATATTCCTTAAAATTCCATCATCATCGTATTATCCTAAAATAGCATAACAATTCCAGTTTGATGTTAGTTATAGTATCTTATCCCAGTATACTATCAAATGGGATTTTTTTCCCAGGATTTTTCTGGGTTGTAGATCCTGGAGAGTGACGTTTTGGCAAAGCCCAGGATCGAATCCTGCTTATCTGTTATCAACACAGTCCAAAATTCGATCCTGGACCCGGAAAAAAAGCCAAACTTGGGGTCATCCATCGTCTATCCTCTATTCAGTGTCCAGTCTATGGCCGATACGTGTTTTTATACGGTGTGAAAAAGTGTTATCGTATGTTAACAACGTTTGATCACGTGCCTCGAGTCTAATTTTATGTAATTTCGATGGAATTATTTGAAATTGGCGCTTAAAAGTGGAAACAGCCAATGAGCGTAACGAGAAAATTGCCTCGAGAAAATTGCTATTGGTCAGTGCGGTTTTGTGGGCAGCCAATTGAAAAGCTCAGCAGAGCGCAGCACTTCAATCAACTGTGTTATCAGTGGTTATCAACGTGTTATCATTGGTTATTAAACACAAATTACAAGAAAAAAGTCGAAAATTTTGGACGGAGCTCAAACTAATGGTGATAACACGATGATAACCACTGATAACAGGTTTATAACATGATGATAACACTCGGAAAGGGTTAAGAGATGATTTTTTCGAGATTAATTTGTAAAAATCTTGATTATTCAGCTAAAAAGTTTCAAGTTTCTTAACGATGGAGTCAAGGGCCTCTGCCCATTAACAAACTTTTGAAAGTCATTCACATAGAAAATTTCCATACGAATTCCATATTTTACCGCAAATTCAGAATCTCAAGTCTGTGGGTTACATAATTAATGAGTGATAACACCGGATAACACTTGAGAACCACGGATAACAGCTGCTGAATGAATTGATTACGAGCTCTTCTACGAAGAGTATCGATTTTCCATTTATCGTCCGAATTCTGATCAATACAGTGAGAAAATAAGAAAATTTATAATAATAACAATTATTATAATATCACATTTTGTCAATATTAATAATGTTTAATTAAATAAAAATTTGTTTTAAAAATAGAGTAATTTGTTGCGGAGCGAAGGGTCCCGGGTTCGAATCCCGGCGCTGGGAATTTTTTTTCTGCTTTTTTCTTACATAATAATTGTAATAAAATATTATATAAATTAATAGAAATCTTATTTATTGATGACAGTTAGTAAAACTTAATAGTAAAATTAGTTACTATAACTACTTAGTGTTACAAAAATAATAGAAAAAATTGATAGAAAATAAAATAACGTTATTAATTTAATAGAATTTGTTTAAGACGTCAATTATGCAGTTGGGCATAGGTTAGTTGCCAAGTGAATAATATACTAGGCCTAGATTTTTTCTAGTAGGTAGATAGCCAATAGCGATAGCACAGAGTGATGGAACACTCCTATACAAAGTGACATACACGTGTGGGGCAGAACCCCGAACCAATTATTTAAGCTCATTATCCATACAACGAGGTCATTGGGGGTTGATAACCGATGATAACAGAGTGATAATGCGATAATAATGAAGGATAACACCAGTGTTTCCACTTTGCAGGGAAATTTCCTGAAAAAGGGCAAAATGGGGCTTGAGACGGGAAATATAAGGGAAGAGGGAAAAGGGAAAATCTGGGTGTACGCTTTGTATTCCAGTACGGAGGAGAAAAAAGAAAAAAATAAGGGAAGAGGGAAAATCTGGATGTACGCTTGGTATTCTAGTACGGAGGGGAAAAAAGGAAAAAATAAGGGAAGAGGGAAAATTTGGATGAACGCTTGGTGTTCTAGTACGGAGGGGAAAAAGGAAAAAATAAGGGAAGAGGGGGAAAAGGGGAAACTGGAAGTGGGAACACCGGATAACACTAGCGATTATTTGAAGTAAATGGAAAAAGTGAAGAATTTTGGAGCTAGTGTTATCAGGGGTTACTGTGAAGTTTATAAATGATGAAGTGTTATCACTGTTATCACCTGTTATCATCTGTTATCGCAGGATATGAAATATTTAAGGAAGCAGAAGTGGGAGGTTCAATATTACTCGAGTTTTCTGTTTTTTTTCCTAAGTTATTCGGAAATCGAGGTGTTAACTGATGATAACATGGCATTGTGAACACATAATAATAGCTTGTTAACACGTTGATAACCCCGGATAATTTCAATTTAATGATTATCGCAGGTAATAGACTTCTAGGAAGGAAAAGTGAGAGGTTCAATACTACTGGAGTTTTCAGATTTTTCGTGTTATTACGGAATAACGTGATAACCTATGATAACAGAGCATTGATAGACCTTTAAAATGTGTTGATAATAAATAGACAAGAAATTAATAAAATTATTTTACAGATTTTGGGCATTTTTTCGAAAGAAGTTGAGGAAGTGTGATAGGTTCAATACTACTAGAGTTTTCAGTTTTTTCATGTTATCACGGAAGAACATGATAACCTTTGATAACAGAACACTGGTAACCTTTGAAACATGTTAATAACACGTTACTAGCATTTCAGTAATGCTTTTTCAATCATTTCTGGATTTTATAAGGAGTTTTGAGGAAGAGTGACAGGTTCAATACTACTAGAGTTTTCAGTTTTTTTCGTGTTATTACGGAATCACATGATAACCTTGATAACAGAGCATTGGTAACCTTTGATAACATGTTAATAACACGTTTGTAAGCTTATTTATAATGCCATCTCATTAATTTTTTCAACTTCTAAATGAATTTAAGGAAGGATGACATGTTGAATACTACTATAATTTTCAGTTTTTTCGTGTTATTATAGAACAACATGATAACCACTGATAATAGCGCATGGATAAGCTTTGATAACACTTGACGTCAGGGTTTCCGAAGTTTCTAGTCCCCTGTTTTGGGTCTTAATCTGCTTAGAAATTGGACGGGATTGAATCCTGTGCCGTTTAATTGGGCCCTAGGGACATCATTACTCATTAGGATCCATTTAACGATCCTTAACGACCTCAATTCCCTAGTATTTAACCAAATACCTAGGGCTGAATTCTAAAATCTAGGAAAATTCAATCGTAAATCCATGTCTCACTGTCTGATTGCTTTGCTGGAAACCAGACTTGGAGAATAACTATCCAAATAATTGAATTAAATTTTATTTTATTGTATTACATAAATGTAAAGGATCGAATCGTTCTAGGGATCCAAACGTGTCAGCTTGGTGGTGGAAAAAGCAGAAGTTAATGGGAACAATTTTGGTGGGCTTGGGTCCCAAAAGAAGAAAAGTGAAACATTGCTGATTGCCTTACGTGTCCAGCAATTCCAATGAGCCGAACCTAAACCTGTGCTATCAGGTGTTATCAAGTGTTATCGCGGTTATCTCAGGTTATCAACAGCTTGGGGAAACGGCAAATCATTTGGGAATTTTTTTTCTGTGTTATCATCGTGCTTGTTATCAGCTTGTTATCAGTGTTATCAGCCACACTGCGGGGTCGGGGAAACCTTTTAGAAAGTTTTGGGAGCAGAAAATAAGTTCTGGCCCTAAATTGTTGGCTTGATCGGACATTTCATTAAAGACGCACTCTGTATTCCGCACGTACACTATAACTTGTACCTTAAAAAGATCCTTGTACCCACACCCCACTTCCAAATGCCGATCCCATTAAATCCCTGATTGTATCTAATCACTTTATCCGGAATTGCTTCCATTCATTTCTCTTAATCTACTCCAGAAGAAAAAAAATTCAGAAACGTAGCCTAGAAATGAATTCTTCTTACTTAAAACTTATTTGAAATAGTAAGTTTGCTAAGTCGTTTTATAAGTTTGTAAGTAAGTAAAGAGGATGTTTAATATCCGGACTGGAATGGATTTTTGTCCAGGAATAATCGGTTCCATGGCTGCTGCGGGGAAAAAAAACCACGTAATCCTCTTAGTATATCAGAAAAGTAAATTACTAGATAATCCTAGTTATTCCGAGAGTGGATGAAAACTTATTCCAGAATTGTTGCTTATTCCGTATTGAGAATGTGACATGGCGGAATAAATTGTGTGATCCTTGCTCGAGCTGCGTTTCAAGTAGGAAAAATAAATGATGCGGAAGGAAAAGTATATAACTGGACAAAATGTGGAAAAAATATTCTGCCGTCTCTCTCTTCCGCTGCACTTGTGAAATCAATTCAGTAGCATAATTGATTTTATAACCGCCAGATGAAAAGAAGCCGACTCGAATTTATGGTTCCAAAAAGTACCACCAACGTCTTTGGAAGAGGTCGCTCTTAAAGGCAATTTACAATGGCGAGCGACTGATACCAAAGGCGGGGTAGAAAACACGTTTTGACTCATTGTGAGTCTCTGTGACCCTTCTTTAGAATAGGTCCCAACGATCGATGTGAGTCGTTAAACGCAAGGCAGTAAACCTGAAGCACCACCTTAAAATTTAGCTCTAACTGGAAGAAAGAATTACCGCTTGAAACAAATTTTCTCTACAGTACCGTTCATCTTTGACAATAAAACAGCACAAACAAGGGGTCTGCTGAATTCGAAGAGACTTTACAGAAAAGTAAAAGTGACGATTCCTTAGCGAACTTGTAAAATTTACAGCGAAATAGACTTACCTAAGCACGAGTTGTTCGCTGGTGGAAAACTTTTGCTTGTACTTTAGTTCGGTCCCGGGGATCTATGGCAGATATTCCGCAGGACAACTGCACTGAGCGAGGAAAACTTCAGAGTGCACCAATAAAAGCCGAACAGCGAACTTAATCGCGGCAGGAATCATCCCACGATCCCGGGTTAAGAGAGAGAGGAGGAAAAAATCTTTGGTTCCAATCCAGAAAATCCAGCAAACCAGGAAAACTCCTCAAAAAAAAAATTGTAGGAAAACAAGAAAAGAAGCCGCACAATAGTTCCGCTTCAGTTACTGTGTGTTTGGGTGAAGCGAAGGTATTTTTAGAGCAGAGAGACGGTGAAGGACGTGCGAGCGAGGCCCTCGATGGACAGCGACTGAGGGCGCCGAGCGCCGGCATCGCAGGCCCCGCGGGCGGGAGAGCGCGGGGGTAAGGGAACCCTCGCCCCGGCAATGGCGGTCGTCCGGACTCGTGCTATAGCTATCTATAGACCCAGTGTTTCCACTTTCAGTTTCCCCTTTTTCCCCTCTTCCCTTATTCTTTTTCCCTCCCGTGCTAGGATAAAGAGCGTACATTCAGATTTCCCTTTTTCCCCTCTTCCCTTATTTTTTCCCTTTTTCCCCTCCGTAATAGAATACAAAACGTACATCCAGATTTTCCCTTTTCCCTTTTATTTCCATTATCAGTCCCCATTTTCCCCTTTTCAGGAAATTTTCCTGCATAGTGGAAACACTTGTGTAGACCTTATTCTGAGAAGTCCACTCCTCTACTGCGGACAGTCGTATAAAATTTGTTTATAGGGAAAGCTCGCTTGAAAATATTTCCAAAATTCTCTAAAAAAGTTAAAGAAACATTTTGAAATAAAGAAAGTTTAAAAAATTTTGAAATTGTTCTAATAACGGTGTCCGCTATAGAGAGGCGCCCGTTTGGAATATACCCCACAAGGCCATTGAAGACCAGCCTCTCTACAGCGGGCAGTCGTATAAAATACGTTTATTGGAAAATGTCACTTTAAATTATTTTTAAAAATCACGAAGAAAATCAAGAAACATTTTAATGTTAGTAAAGCTGGAAAAGACTTTTAATTTGATTTAATAATAGTGCCCGCTATAAAGGCGAGCGTTTGGAATATGCCCTATAAGCAGTGTTTCCACTTTTGCAGGGAAGTTCCCTGAGAAAGGGGGGAAATGGTGTCTGAAAAGGGAAGACGAAGAGAACAGAGTAAAGAGGAAATCTAGACCCTGTACATTCTTGCACGGAGGGGGGGAAAGGGGAAAGATAAGGGAAGAGGGGAAAAATGGAAGATTGAAAAGTGGCAACACTGCCTTTAAGGCCACTGAAGACCAGCCTCTGTACAGCGGACAGACGTATAAACTGTATTTATAGGGAAATCTCACTTGAAAATATTTCTAAAAATCTCCAAAAAATCTAAGAAACACTTTGGTATAAAGAAAGTTGTAAAAATGTTTAAATTTGATTTGATAACGGCGTCCGCTATAGAGAGGCATTCCAGAATGTGCAGACCAGTGCTTCCAATTCCCTCAAATAGGGAAAATGGGGAAGAGGAAAAGTGGAAAATGGAGGGAAAAATGAATTTACAAATGTAGCTTTACTCAGTAGCACGGAGGGGGAAAAAGGGAAACTGATATCTTTCAAGCGGAGGGGGAAAAAGGGCAATAAGGGGAAAAAGGGAAAAAAGTGGAAGCACTGCTGCAGACCCTACGTACTGTACCGTTAAGACACGGTGGGAAACGCTTGAAGTATTTCTTGATTAGGGGTTATGTGAAATATTGTTGTTTTATCGTTATTGTTATTGTATTTGTGTACTATTGTTTGACTCATTCTAGACTCATCCCTGACTCACCACCTTTGAGTCGTTTGAGTAACTCACGATCCTTAAAACACCAAACTTTGATCCTTCGTATAATTTTCGGATTCAATTCAGACTTTTCAACTCAAAAATAATTGACTGACTCACCCAGGACTCATCCCTGACTCACCCCTTTGAGTCGTTTGAGTAACTCACGATCCTTAAAACACCAAACTTTGATCCTTCGTACAATTTTCGAATTCGATACAGACTTTTCAACTCAAAAATAATTGACTGACTCATCCAGGACTCATCCCTGACTCACCTCTTTGAGTCGTTTGAGTAACTCACGATCCTTAAAACACCAAACTTTGATCCTTCGTACAGTTTTCGAATTCAATTTAGACTTTTCAACTCAAGAATAATTGACTGACTCATCCAGGACTCATCCCTGACTCACCTCCTGACTCGCCTAAGTAACTCAGGAGTCTCAAACTTCTGAGTAATTTCAGTTCCTAGGATCTTTTAGGTATCGGTTCAAAGAACTGTTGGATTGACTCATTTTAGACTCATCCTTGACTCATCCCTGACTCACTATTCGACTCACTTAAGTAACTCACGATCCTTAAAACACTAAACTCTAATCCTTCGTACATTCTGAGTTCAGTTCAGACTTTCCAGCACAATCAAAATTGCTTGAGTTGTCCAGGACTCATCATTGACTCGTCCTTGACTCACGAACTCTAAGATCCTCGAAACTTGTAAACTTGGATCCTCCACTTGGTGATGGGAGATCCCGGCAAGCTTTCGTTTCGGTGTCAAGGATCAGCAATGATCCACTTGGGTAAGTCAACGACGACTCGAGTTGCCTGGGTGAATCCCGCGGGACTCGTCCACTTTGAAGTATCTGCCAAAGTCAATGAAAACTTTGGCTGATCGTCGGAACCAGGGTCCTGAGATCCTTGCAAACTTTCCCTTTGTACCTGTTATCACTTGATATCAACTGTTATCAACTGTTATCAACCTGTTCGGACCCTCTGCAGGAACGTTTTAGTTCGTGGCGAACTGGTAAGTCGAGTTAAAGGGGAGGAAACGTGTGTTCTGGGGGTTGGCAACTCTCGAAACGTTTCACAGTGTTATCAGGTGTTATCACCTGTTATCAACTGAAGTGTCCGACCCCCCCCCCCCCCCAGAAACACGAGACAACAGCTGTTTTGTCCAACAGTCCGCTAGTGTCGCAAATGGCCGACCAAGTGGAACCCAAATGCTGTTATCATCATTTTATCAATCAGTGATAACCTATGATAACAACGTGGTAACCTGTGATAACACTTGTTCTGTTCTTGACATGGAGCCTTATGGCGATTTTCTGCAAAGATTCTTTCAGGATTCTTTTAAGATTCTTGCGATGACTCTTGAAAGTTGCGAACCCCCTTTTTGCCATTTAAATTTTTTTGTTTATTTTTCGGCATTTAAATTTTTAATTTTTTCGCTACTTTTTTTTAAAGATTTGTTCAAAGATTCTTTTAAAGATTCCTCCAATGATTCTTGAGAGTTGCGAACCCCCTTTTTGCCATTTAAATTTTTTTGTTTATTTTTCGGCATTTAAATTTTTAATTTTTTCGCTACTTTTTTTTAAAGATTTGTTCAAAGATTCTTTTAAAGATTCCTCCAATGATTCTTGAGAGTTGCGAACCCCCTTTTTGCCATTTAAATTTTTTGTTTATTTTTCGGCATTTAAATTTTTTATATTTTTTCGCTACTTTTTTCAAGATTCTTTTTTTGATTCTCTAAAGATTCTTTTAAAGATTCTTGCGATGATTCATGAAAGTTGCGAACCCCCTTTTTGCCATTTAATTTTTTTTAATTTTTTGCTACTTTTTTCGCGTTGACAAGGACGGAAAAGCAATTAATCACTAGACAAAAGTAAGTTATTTGAAAGTTTCCTACGATCCTTAACGAGATCCTTAATTCATGAATCCATGGCAGTAAAACATTTCCCACATAGTAACCAAGGCAGGTGATAAGAGATGATAACAAGTTGATAGCAGGTGATGATCACAGGATTTTTACAGAAGTAGCTGACCCCTCGTTATGGTAATTAGGTGTAATGGGATTCTGATTCTTATCGAGAATCCATTGAAATTTCGAAAATCCCTATGTTTGTGTATTAGTTGTTATCATCGTGTTATCACCTGTTATCAACTGTTATCATGTATTATCGTTAAAGAGTTGAGAAAGTTCAGAGCAGCTGCTCCCAACGTTTTTCTAATGGACTATCAACCTGTTTATCGATAATCGATAAAAATGTTATCATCGTGTTATTAACCTGTTATCGCTGTGTTAACAAGGTATTTTCAACTATTTCTCTCAGTACTTAACCGTAATATCTTATAAAAAAAATTAGAATCTAGAGGTCTTGAGATAACGGTTACTTGAATCGATTACCCGAATCGGATCCGTTACCAGTAACCGTTCCATAATCTCAGGGTCCGTTATTGAGACTCAGTTCTGTGAAGGGACACATCGGATGACCTTTGACCTCGAATAGAAAAAGTACAGACAAATTAGAAACTACGTTAATAAGAGCATGGGATTCAAACGATTACCGGATCGGATCCGTTACCAGTAACCGTTCCAGAATTTCAGGATTCATTCCTAAGACCCTGTTCTATCAAGGGACACATCGAGTGACCTTCGACCCCGAATAGAAGAAATATAAAAAATTATCTTTGGCGAATGTGTCAGTACGGATCGTCGTCCCATAAATAAAAGCCAATCTCAAGGGCCGTTTTTTCGCTGCGCAAAATCGCTACAACTTCTCGCTTCCACACTTGTTATCAATGCTTACTATCTCCATTTGATGATAACAAGGTGATAACACTGGATAACAGAGCGATAACACTGATAACACGAACAGTCTAAGCCTTGTATAAGAAAAAAATAAAACTGTAAAGAGAAAAGTTATAATAAAGTTAGTGTTATAAGTTAATTATTTATAATTATTAATAAATTATAATATTACTTTACATATATGTCATATTACAGTAATAAAATACATGTCTTTTATTATAATTAGATTATTAATAGAGTTTAAGTTATAAGCAATATTATCAAGTGTTAACAAACTATTATCTAATGTTGTCAAGTGTTATTATCGCAGAACTAGGGTGATAACATGGATAATGTAATACAAAAGTCTTTTTTTTTTAATATTCAGGTTTTTCCTAAATATTCTCTAAATTATCTCTTGATTTCCCCCAGATTTTCCTCTCATTTTCCCCTTTTTTCTGTAGATTTTTCCCTAGATATTCTCCACTTTTTCTCTAGATTTTTTCGTAGTATTTATCCTAGTTATTGTCTGGGTTTTTCCCAGTTTTCCCCCACATTTTCCCTGATTTCCCCCCTATTTTTCCTCTAGATTTTCTCCACTTTTTCTCTAGATATCCTTTTTTCCCTTAAATCTTGTACTATACATTACCGTATTTTCTCCAGTTTTCCCCGATCTTCCCCTATCTTTTCCCCTATTTTTCCTCTAGATTTTCTCCACTTTTTCTTTAGTTTTTCTCTAGATATCCTCTACTATCTTTCTTACTTCATCTTGTAATATTCATTTCCCTCTATTTTGTTTTCCTAGTTTTTCCCCTCGATTTTCTCTAGGATATTCCCTCAGGTTTTCCCCGATTTTCCCTTAATTTTCTTTTTCTTTAGATTTTCTCCCCTTTTCCCTAGATTTTCTCTACTACTATTTAGTCACTGTATCTTTTACTATTACTATTACTATTTGCCTAGGTTTTTTCAAGCTTTCCTCCTATTTTGTTCTTCATATTTTTTACTTGGATTTTCTCTAGATCTTCCTCAGGTTTTCCCCGATTTTCCCTTAATTTTCGTTTTCCCTTAATTTTCTATTTCTCTAGATTTTCTCTACTACTATTTACCTAGGTTTTTTCGAGCTTTCCTCCTATTTTATTCTTCATATTTTTTACTTGGATTTTCTCTAGATTTTTTTGTAGATTTTTTTCCAGTATTTTTTCACGTGCAATGCCCAGCGAACAAACGATGCGGACGTAAAGACGTACTCTTGCTTGGATAAACCGCTTACACTCTCCTTTGGTTGCAGAAGGAAATAAAAAAAATCAAAGAAAAATATTTTTTCTTACAAAAAGATATTTTTTCAATAAGGAATAATAATAATAATAAATGATAGTACTAGTAGTACTAGTAGTAGTAGTACTAGTAGTAGTAGTAGTAGTAGTAGTAGTAGTACTAGTAGTACTAGTAGTAGTAGTACTAGTAGTAGTAGTGCTAGTAGTAGTAGTACTAGTAGTACTTGTAGTAGTAGTACTACTAGTAGTAGTGCTAGTAGTAGTAGTGCTAGTAGTAGTAGTAGTAGTAGTGGTAGTAACACTAGTCGAATGAACGGATGAATAAATGGGTGTGCGAACTGAGTGAATGAACGGGTGAATCAATGGATGAGGGAAAGGTAGAATGAATGAGTGAGTGAAGGAATGGTGAATGAGTGAGTGACTGACCGAATGAATGACTGACTGACTAATTAACTAAACGATTGAATGAATGGGTGAATGAATAAGTGAGCTAGTGAGTGAATGAAAAAATTGACTGAATAAAAAGTCTGAATGAATGTGTGTGAATGAGTGAGTGAATGAATGAGTGAATTAACTGAATGAAAGAGTGAATGAATAAATAAATGACTAAGTGAATGAATAACTGACTGACTGACTAAAGAATGAGTGAGTAAATGAGTAAATTGACTGAATGAAAGGATGAATGAATGTGTGAGTGAATGAATGAGTGAATTGACTCAATGAAAGTGTGAATGAATGAACAAATGACTGAATGAAAGGGTAAGTGAATAAATGACTGAATGAATGAGTGAATGACTGACTAATTAATTGAACGATTGAATGAATTGGGGAATGAATGAATAAGTGAGTGAATGAATGAATAAATGACTGAACGAAAGGGTAAGTGAATGACTGATTGACTGACTGAATGAATGACTGGATGAATAAATTCACTACGATGGTAAATAGGGATATAACGTTACTAAATACATTGCTACTCATTAATTTTACTCGACTCTTTGTTCAGCATTGATAACACATGATAACACATGATAACACGTTGATAACACTGACTTTTACCGTCACGAACCCCTCTTGAAAAGACGTCCCTTTAAAACAGAAAACAGATTTCCTGGGAAGGAAACACGTGCGGCTCACACGGGGGTTCGCCACTCAGCAAATTCCTGCTCTTGTTATCACCATGTTATCACCTGTTATCATGTGTTATCATCCACTCACTATCCCTCACTGCTGCAACAGATGCCCCTAATGTAAGCGGGCCGACCATCAGCTGATTCTAATTTTACTTCTTTATTGTTATCAGCCGGCCAATAGCCACCAAGGGGGGTTAGTAACCCCGGATGATAATTTGATAACACCTGATAACAAGCTCTAATGAGGTGATAACACCCCGATAATGAATGAAAGGGGGTGAAGAAAAGTAGAAAAGTTGATGTGGATGATGAAAAGTAGAGAGAGAGAGAGATGATAACAAGTGATAACACGTTGATAACACGTTGATAACAGGGTTGCAATATGCTACCTTTGTGTTGGATTCAATGGCGCTACACGTCATTCAGAATTCAATCTCAAATGACACTAACGATACCTTACACACAAAAGCTCAGCTTTTTCTCTGTTATTTCAATACATTATTGCCGTATTTATTCATACTTATATTAAATTACATTAAAATATATTTATTTCATTGATATTAATATTCCGTTTTTTTTAAATATTCTATTGGACTGCAGTCCTAACAGGACCATAGATAAACATTGTGTTATTTATTCATAATTATATTAAATTACATTAAAATATATTTATTTCATTGATATTAATATTGTGTTATTTATTCATATTTATATTAAATTACACTGAAATATACTTATTCCATTGATATTAATATTGCGTTTTTTAAATATTCTATTGGACTGCAGTCCTAACAGGACCATAGACAAATATTGTGTTATTTATTCATATTTATATTAAATTACATTGAAATGTAATTATTTTATTGATTTTAATATTTTGTTATGTATCCGTAGTTTTATTAAATTACATTAAAATTTAATTATTTCATTGATATTAATACTGCGTTATTTATTCATACTTATATTAAATTACATTAAAATATACTTATTTCATTGATATTAATATTGTATTATTTATTATATATACGATTTACTGAATTTTAGCTTTTTTTGTTTATATTTCATACGAATTTTCATAAGATTCCCACGATGCCCTAAATTTTCCCACGGCTTCCCAAATTTTCCCACAGCTTCCCAAATCTTCCCACAGCTTCCCAGATTTTCCCACAGCTTCACAAATCTTCCAACTGCTTCCCAAATTTTCCCACTGGTTTCCAGATTTTCCCAGGGCTTCCCAAATTTCCCCATGGCCTCCCAAACTTTCCATTAAGGTCCCCAAGTGTTGCCATAGGATCCCAAATTCTCCCACGGCTTCCCAAACCTTCAAACAGCTTCCCAGATACTCCCACGAGATCAGACTAGACCTAGAGAGACCTACAACAGTTGCAGGTGAATATAGTGAAGGTTAATCATGTTAACTTCCTAGCCCGAAACTTTTGGATATCCCCAAAGTTGGGAACAGATTTTCCCAAGGCTCACATTAACAATTCAAACCCTCCGCACTCTTGGGAAAAAAGTTTTCCCACACTCAACAGGGAACTGATGATTTTCTAAGCCATTATTATATGTTCGTATTAATAAGTTAATAAATTGTAATTATAATATGTAATAAAGAACAAGGTATGAACATTAAGCTTCCAATTTATCAAAAACTTTATGCAAATTGGATTTAAATTCTATTTTTAATGAATTTTCAAAGTTTGGCGGGAATCAACCGTCGCTTTGTTATCCGCTGTTATCATCATGTTATTAACACTCTATCGCCATATTTTCATTCTAGTAGTATTCTACAGACATTAGAATTTCCATTAGTTCCGAAAATAGCGACAAATTACATTTAAATCCTAGTTTATGGATATTTAAAATAGAACGGCCGATGACAAGCTGTCGGGCCATTTTTCAGTCTCTAATGCAACGCTAATGGACTGTGGCGGCAGTTCAAGAATCTTAAGAATCTTGAGAATCATTCCCAAGATTCTTGGGAATCTGTGGGAAAAAAATTCCCCGTCCCAAAATTCGTAGGAAACATCAGAAAACAGCGTGGGAAAATTGGGAAGACCGTGGGAATTTCACACAAAAAATGATTGAATAATCGAGTCATTAACAACGATAACAGCTGATAACATGTTGATAACAGAGGGAAAAGATTTCCCTCCTCCCCTCGGTTGGAAAGTTTTCCCAAGTTTTCCCATTTGCATTTTCCCAAACTTTGGGAAAAGTTTTGCCAATACGTCGCCCCTGAGAAACTTGGTAATAAGATTTTTTCGTTTGGTTTATGTAGAGGAATCGTGATAACGGTTGATAACACTTGATAACGTGATGATAACAGTTGATAACATAGTAATGCGGTGTTAGTTTTTATTGTTAGTACTTGTTAAATTGCTGTTATTTATATAATATTAGTATTGTGTGTGACATTTAGAATATGTCGAATGTGTGGACAGCATGCAAAGTGTCTGTGAGTATACGGGACCTGTCCACGTATTCGACAGTTTTGTTATTGAGAATGTTATTTTTGTTTTCATTAGTAATCTTAACTTTTTTTTATGGAAATCTGTCGAATCAGTGGACAGTATGTAGAACCTTCCATTGAAACACATGCCCTGTCCACATATTCGACGGTTTTATAATTAAGACTGTTATTTTTGTTTCCACCGTAGGTTTCTTAACGATTCGCGGAAATCTGTCGAATCAGTGGACAGTATGTAAACCTTCCATTGAAACGTCTGGCCTGTCCACCTATTCGACAGTTTTATAATCAAAACTGTTATTGTAATTTTCAATGGTATTTTTAACTTTTGTATGAAACTCTGTCGAATCAGTGGACAGCATAGCACTTTTCCATTGAAACACATGTCCTGTCCACCTATTCAGCAGATTTATTGTTATTATTACTATATTACCATTACCGGATTCGTAGTCAAATCTGTCGAACCAGCGGACAGTGTGTATATCTTCCACTAATAAACAGGACCTGTCCACCTAATCGATACATTTACTCTTGTATTAATTATCAATTAGTATTACCATTCTCAACACTGTAGTCAAATCTATCGAATCAGTGGACAGTGCGTATACCTTCCATTAATAAACAGGACCTGTCCACCTAATCGACATATTTACTCTTGCGTTGATTACTATCATTATTACCATTCTCAACACTGTAGTCAAATCTGTCGAATCAGTGGACAGTACGTATACCTTCCACTAATAAACAGGACCTGTCCACCTAACCGACATATTTATTGTAATTCTTATTATTATTTATTATTATTACCATTCTCAACACTATAGTCAAATCTGTCGAATCAGTGGACAGTGCATATACCTTCCATTAATAAACGGGACCTGTCCGCCTAATCGACAGATTTACTCTTGCATTAATTATTATTATTATTACCATCCTCAACACCGTAGTCAAATCTGTCGAATCAATGGACAGTGCGTATATCTTTCATTAATAAACAGGGCCTGTCCACCTAATCGACATATTTACTCTTGCATTAATTTTATCATTATTACCACTCTCAACACTATAACCAAATCTGTCGAACCAGTGGACAGTGCGTATACCTTCCACTATTAAACAGGACCTGTCCACCTAATCGACACATTTACTCTTGTATTAATTATTATTATTATTACCATTCTCAACACTGTAGTCAAATCTGTCGAATCAATGGACAGTGCGTATATCTTTCATTAATAAACAGGGCCTGTCCGCCTAATCGATATATTTACTCTTGCATTAATTATTATCATTATTACCATTCTCAACACTGTAGTCAAACCTGTCGAATCAGTGGACAGTGCGTATAGGGCACCGACATACCGACTAACCGACATATTGACTCTTGCATTAATTATTATTATTATTATTATTATTATTATTATTATTATTATTATTATTATTATTATTATTATTATTGAGGTGCTAATAAGACTATGATAAGAGAGCGTGTATTGAAATTCGGTTGGTGTAATATATTTGGATGGGAGTGAATGGGAGATAGCAAGCGAAATGGCGCTCATAAATCCTCTACTCATTTTATTTTTGCCAATATTTTTTGCGAAACTTTTTTGCAATTATTTGATGCAAAACTCGATCGTTAAAATGTTACGTGAATTGCATTATAGTTAATTATAATAATAAGGATAAGAAGAAGGGAACAATCTGTCGAAAAGGTGGACAGGCCCCTGTTTGTTAATGGAAGGTTTACGCTCTGTCCACTGATTCGACAGATTCAGGGTAGTGCAAGGTAACAGTCAAACTATCGAACAGCTGGACAGGCCATAAGCAACAGCGGACACTTTACATAGTGTCCACTGATTCGACAGATTCAGGGTAAAGCAAGGTAACAGTCAAACTATCGAACAGCTGGACAGGCCATAAGCAACAGCAGACACTTTATATACTGTCCACTGATTCGACAGATTTGATACGGCATAGCCTTACTAAATAAACAAAAAAGATACAATCAAACTGTCGATTGGATGGACAATTCATGTGCATTAGTGCAGACCTTTACACACTGTCCACTGATTCGACAGATTCAGAGTAATGCAAGGTAACGGTCAAACTATCGAACAGCTGGACAGGCCATAAGAAACAATGGACACTTTACACACTGTCCACTGATTCGACAATTTCCTAGAACTATACTAACGCTCATAATTCAAATAACGTTAGCGAGGCGTAGATGTAACGTAAAACTGCCGAATAGCTGGACAGATAATACGCATCCCTGGATACCTTGACGAATTGTCCACCAACTCGACAGATTTCGAGTTCTATCAACATTCGTACAATCAATAACATTAACCAAAGGTAAAGTAAAACTGTCGAATAGCTGGACAGACAAGACGCATCCCTGGACACCTTGATGAACTGTCCACTAATTCGACAGATTTCGAGTTTTATCAAAATTCGTGCAACTCATAACGTTAATCCAAGGTAAGGTAAAACTGTCGAAAAGCTGGACAGACAATACGCGTCCCTGGAAACCTTGACGAACTGTCCACTGATTCGACAGATTTAGACTAATTCTAACACTCGCACAGTCTAACTGTCGAATAGTTGGACAGGCCAAGAGCATCAGTACACACCTTAACACATTGTCCACTGACTCGAGAGATTCATGGAACTACTAATACTCGTAGTATTAATAACGTTAATCAAAGGTAAAGAAGTAAAACTGTCGAATAGCTGGACAGGCCGTAAGCATCAGTACACACCTTAACACATTGTCCACTGACTCGACAGATTCATAGAACTACTAATACTCGTAGTACTGATAACGTTAATCAAAGGTAAAGAATTAAAACTGTCGAATAGCTGGACAATAAATAATTTCACAGATTTCTTCCACTATTGACTTATATTGGACTTTTTTCCCCGAAAATGTCGACTTTTTTCCCTGATACTGCGACGTTTTCCCCGAATGCCGAGTGTAAATGTTAATGAAGGTGGGCAAGGAGAAGAGCTTATGGAAAAGCAAAGCAGCTTACCATTCCATTTCTTTGTGCTGATAATTGCATGCATGAAATATTATTCCACCAAGACTTTACTCCATGAAAGATACAAATAAGTCAATTAGTTATGAATTACCCAGTAAAAAATTAAGTAGTTCAGGTAAGTAGTTTTTGCGCTGTGTACTAGTGTTGACCCTGCTGACTCGGGTGCTTACCACCGCTTCTCCAGAGTAAGTCCTTGGTTAGGTGCTACTTACAACTACTTTATCAGAGTAAGACGTCTTACACTACTGAAATAGGCAAATTACCAATGAAAAATTAAGCAGCTCAAGTAAGTAGTTTTTGCGCTGTTTACTAGTGTTGACCCTGCTGACTCGGGTGCTTACCATCGCTTATCCAGAGTAAGTCTTTGGTTAGGTGCTACTTACAACTACTTTTTCAGAGTAAGACGTCTTACACTGCTGAAATCGGCAAATTACCCAGTAAAAAATTAAGCAGTTCAAGTAAGTAGTTTTTGCGCTATTTACTAGTGTTGACCCTGCTGACTCGGGTGCTTACCACCGTTTCTCCAGAGTAAGTCTTTGGTAGGGGCTTACAACTACTTTATCAGAGTAAGACGTCTTACACTACTGAAATCGGCAAATTACCCAGTAAAAAATTAAGTAGTTCAGGTAAGTAGTTTTTGCGCTGTGTACTAGTGTTGACCCTGCTGTCTCGGGTGCTTACTACCGCTTATCCAGAGTAAGTCTTTGGTTAGGTGCTACTTACAACTACTTTATCAGAGTAAGACGTCTTACACTACTGAAATCGGCAAATTACCCAGTAAAAAATTAAGTAGTTCAGGTAAGTAGTTTTTGCGCTGTGTACTAGTGTTGACCCTGCTGACTCGGGTGCTTACCACCGCTTCTCCAGAGTAAGTCTTTGGTTAGGTGCTACTTACAACTACTTTATCAGAGTAAGACGTCTTACACTACTGAAATCGGCAAATTACCCAGTAAAAAATTAAGTAGTTCAGGTAAGTAGTTTTTGCGCTGTGTACTAGTGTTGACCCTGCTGACTCGGGTGCTTACCACCGCTTCTCCAGAGTAAGTCTTTGGTTAGGTGCTACTTACAACTACTTTATCAGAGTAAGACGTCTTACACTACTGAAATCGGCAAATTACCCAGTAAAAAATTAAGTAGTTCAGGTAAGTAGTTTTTGCGCTGTTTACTAGAGTTGACACTGCTGACTCGGGTGCTTACCATCGCTTCTCCAGAGTAAGTCTTTGGTAGGTGCTTACAACTACTTTATCAGAGTAAGACGTCTTACACTACTGAAATCGGCAAATTTAAGTACCGTTAAGACGTCTTACAGCTACGTCTTACAGCCTAATCTGACAATGTTAAAGCAAGTACTTGCAAGTGTTTACGTACGACTACTTACCAACTGATTAAATTTTGACTGGGTAGTTTTTATTAGTTAGTTTAGTTAGTAGTTATTCCAGTTTATTATTAGTTACTGAAAATTAATTTCTTGCTAAATTAGTTGATTATAGGATTTTAATAGTTGAAATAGTTATGGAGATAGTGTTATTGTAAGCGTTGTATGCAATCTGTTGAATAATTGGACAGTGGGGAAAGCGTGCATTGGTATAAGGGACCCGTCCATTCATTCGACAGTTTTAGTGTACTTGTTATTGTGAGCTGCATTAGTAACATTACTAGGGGAGGAACGTTATCTGTCGAATGAGTGGACAATAGAGAGAGTGTGTATTGATATACAGTAACTGTCCAGCTATTTGACAGTTTTGTTGTACTTGTATAGTTGGGTTACTGTTACTATTTCAAAAGTCTGTCGAGTAAGTGGACAGTATGCAAAATTTCTATTGATACTGGGCGTCTGTCCACCTATTCGGCAGTTTCGCCATACATATTGTACAGTTATACCATTCCTATAACGAATCTGTCGAATAAGTGGACACTACACGAAGTGTCCATTGATTCCAGGCATCTGTCCATCTATTCAGCAGTTTCGCAATGCATATCGTACCGTTGTACCATTCCTGTAATCAATCTGTCGAGTAAGTGGACACTGTACAAAGTGTCCACTGATTCCAGGCACCTGTCCACCTATTCAGCAGTCTTCGTTATAGGCTGTTTTATATCCATTACAAGGGCTGGAATATAATCTGTCGAATAAGTGGACAGTATACAAAGTGTCCATTGATTCCAGGCATCTGTCCACCTATTCAGCAGTTTCGCCCTGCATATCGTACAGTTATACCATTTCTGTAATCAATCTGTAAAGTAAGTGGACACTGTACAAAGTGCCCATTGATTCCAGGCATCTGTCCACCTATTCAGCAGTAATGTATTAAAAATATTATTTATTGTTGATACTTCCATAAGTTTCTATAAAAGATTTGAGCTTTACTGTTGGATTATGGAGCAATTTTTCGGTACGAAGACGATAGAAACGTATCGCTACTTGACACACGTATTACAATCCATACCAGATCCAAGATTCTTACAAGAATCTTCTAAGAATCTTGTAAGAATCTTGGATCAAAGTTTTCTTTGATGTCAGCTGAGTCGCAAAAGTTTCTCCAAGGCAGTTTACACAAGGCAAAATGAAGTTCCACCTGGTTGACTTTTACTACGGAGAGTGTTATCAATTGTTATCACCTGTTATCAGCATGTTATCCTCTGTTATCACCCTTTGTTTCCATGGCAACGTCAATCGATTCCGCGCTATGCTTGATGCGCTTTGCTTTCGCAGAAACCGGGGAAAAAAGGGAGGGAAAAAGGGGGAAAAAGGAAAAATTCGGGGGTAAAGTGAAAAAAAGAAGAAACTGCAGCTTTTTCGTCAAGTGCTGTAGAGAATGCGACCACCAAAAAATCTCTACAACAGTTAAAAAAAAAGAGCCAAGAAACAAAACAACAGTCGTTGAAGGAGAACAGTATTGACATGTCCTCAAATCCGACTAAAAAAAATTAAGAAGAAAAAATGTTGTAGTGGTTGTTGCATGGTAGTAGTTGCATCGGTGGTAGTAGTAGTAGTAGTAAAAGGAGGAATAGTAGTAGCAGTAGTAGTAGTAGTAGTAGTAGTAGTAGTCATAGTAGTAGCAGCAGTAGTAGTAATGGTTGCAGGTAGTAGTAATAGTAGCAGTAGAAGTAGGAGTAGAACTTGTAGAAGTTGTAGTCCAAGTAGAAATAATAAGTTAAGTAAAATGTTGTTGTGGTTGTTGTATGGCTCTACAGATTGCACTACTACAACTACTATAATGTAGTGTAACTGCGTTACAACAATAAAGTGAGGATGTTTTAAGTGTATTCCTACAAGCCTACAACCTCACAATGTGACAATAGAGCAAGACATTACAATTACAACTAGCTACAACTACATTACAACTATACTACAACTTTACTACGACAGTAGATCGAGGGTGTTCTAAATGCATTCCTACAACTCTGCAACCTCATAATATGGCAATAGAGCAAGACATTACAGCTACAACTAGCTACAACTAGCTACAACTACACTACAACCACACTACGACATTAGAGTGAGAATGTTTCAAGTGCATTCCTACAACCCTGCAACCTAATAATATGACAATAGAGCAAGACATTACAACTACAACTACCTACAACTACACTACAACATTAACGTTTCAAGTACCAGCGTACAATGGAACTGCAGATTGCATTATGAATGCACAATGACAGTCATCAGGACCGAAGTGAATAGTCCAGGACACTAACTAATCATAACGAATTAGTTCAAACTATCTAGCTTACATCACATTTTACTCTAAATTAAAATTAGAATAATGAAAATTATTAATTAATAAGATTTATATTAATAGTTATAAGATATCCTAATGGAAAAAGATGCGCTAGTCAAACGTCAGAATGACCGTCTGAATGGTGCATGATTACCATGGATTCAGCTAGATAGTAGTGTGAAACTGGCCCATTTTCACGCGGTTCGAACGCTTGAAATTTTAAAGAACTGAGTCATGCAGTTATTCAACCCTTTATTCAGAGGGCACATTTTTAGCGACTAAAGTAAGTTCAGCTACTATTCAGCTAGCGATTCAGAGGAAAGCTAGTGTTCAGCTACCTAGTCATTCGGTACTCAACCGTATGACTTTTTCTGTCATGATGTTGTACATTTGTTATATTTTATAATGTAAAGAGCTTAGAATTATAGTTGGATGATAAAAATAGAGGAAAAAGTTGTTGCTTTTCGGTTGCAAGAAGCCAATGAAGAAGTTTCGATGGGAAATTATTTATCGGACGTAGCCGTGCGTTG
The DNA here is from genome assembly GCA_002872375.1 of Eulimnadia texana. Lineage (NCBI taxonomy): Eukaryota > Metazoa > Arthropoda > Branchiopoda > Diplostraca > Limnadiidae > Eulimnadia > Eulimnadia texana. The sequence goes on from NKDA01000011.1 coordinate 994,902, forward strand.
AAAATTGGTCAATTGCCTGTTGTGGCTTCTCCTGAAGCTACAACAAAGGGACCGCAACACTCAGTAGTAGTAGAAGTAGCAGCAGCATTCGTAGTAGTAGTAGCAGGAGGAGGAGGAGGAGGAGGAGGGGTAATAGTAGTAGTATCTGGTGGTAGTAGTAATAGTAGTAGTAGTAGTAGTAGGAGTAGTAGGAGTAGTAGGAGTACTAGTAGTAACTGGTGGTAGTAGTAGTAGTAGTAGTATCTGGTGGTAGTAGTAGTTGTAGTAGTAGGAGTAGTAGGAGTACTAGTAATAACTGGTGGTAGTAGTAGTAGTAGTAGTAGTAGTATCTGGTGGTAGTAGTAGTTGTAGTAGTAGGAGTAGTAGGAGTACTAGTAGTAACCGGTGGTAGTAGTAGTAGTAGTAGTAGTAGTAGTAGTAGTAGTAGTAACTGGTAGTAATAACAGTAAAAGCAGCAATAGTATTAAGGGCATTAGTAGTAGCAGTGGTAGTAGTAGTACAAAAAGTAATGGTAACAGCAGTAGCAGTGGAAGAAGTAGTAATGGTAGCAGTAGTTGTTGTTGTTTTTGTAATAACAATAGTAGTAGAAGTAGCAGTAGTAGCAGCAGCAGTATTGGTAGTAGTAGTACCAGTAGTAGTATTGATAACAATAGTACTTAGGTCTTCAACAAAAATTAATATAATTATTTTATTATTCATTATATTACTATTATTATTATTATTATTATTATTATTATTATTATTATTATTATTATATTAATATATTTTATTACGTTCTACTTTTGAGTGTTGTTCTGTCTCCAAGGATTTTTTATCGGAAATCATTGTTCCAGTCAGTTTGTTCTTCTGGAACGGTGATCTCCAGTTCCTGTTAGATAAACTAACAAATGATAACACGATGATAACACATTGATAACACTAGCGACAACCATTTGACTAATAGCAACTAGCCGTAAGCTTCAAAACATGACTTCTTCAATACTACTCGTCTAAAGTTCGTACGTATACTCCATTCGGTAGTAAGTTTGCAGTTTCTTAAACTAACTGCTATTTTGTGCTAAATGCAATAACTTACACGTGTCGGGTCTGAGTGCATGTTGCTAGGCAACTACAGGTTGTAGCTGCTGAAAGTTTCTGATAGAAACTTCACAAAAAGCTTCGGGAAGTATAAGTCGACTTGACGAAATTGGATTTCAAGTACCAGAAAAAGATCTAATTTAATTTGTTAATATATTTATTAGAATAATATTGTATAAATGAGTTATAAATTGAAATGGATAATTAGTTTTGAAAGAGTAAGTTTAGTGTGAGCTAGTTTATTGGGTAAATAGGCTATCCCGTTTTTCCTATGAAACAATGTCACTAGTTTCGGTTTAATAGTATTTAAATTTTATGTTAAATTGAGCCATCCCATTTTTCCTTTATGAAACGCCTATCCTGTTTTTCCTATGATACATTTTCATTAATTTTGGTTTAATAGTATTTACATTTTATGTTAAATTAAGCCATCCCATTTTTCCTTTAGTGCAATTGTCCCATTTCCTCCCATTAGAGAGTGCTATCCCATTTTTCCTTTATGAAACGCCTATCCCGTTTTTCCTATGACACATTTTCATTAATTTTGGTTTAATAATGTTTAGCTTTTATGTTAAATCGAGCTATCCCATTTTATCTTTAGTGCATTGTCCCATGTTTCTTTAATGGAGAGTGCTATCCCATTTTTCCTATGATACATTTTTTATGATTTTGGTTTATTAGTATTTAACGGTCGTATTAAAGTAAGCTATCCCGTCTTGTCTTTAGTGTACTGCCCTATATTCCCACATTAAGGAGTGATATCCCATTTTTCCTTAGCAAAACGCCTATCCCGTTTATTCGATTCATGAATTTTAAGTCCTTTTTATTTAACAGTATTCAACTTTCCTAGTTTGAGCTTTCCCATTTTGTCCCTAGTATACCATCCCATACTGTCCCCTTCAAAAGTGCCTATCCCATTTTAAACCATATGCTTTTGTCAAATATTCATAGGGTTTCCTGAATTCTGATTTACTATGGTATCCCATTTCCCCTTGAATATTGGTACCCCATTGAATACTTCCTGTCCTATCCCATTTTACTTTCGTTGCCCTATCCCGTTTCCGCTTGGTCTATCCCATCCTTTCTTGGCCTTTACTTTGACAGTCCCTATTCTAATCGATATCCCATTGTTTCCTGCTATCCCATTTCCGTTTCAGAAAGCTTTACCATTTTCGTCTTTAGTAACCCTTAAGATAAAAGACTTCACCCTATACCTTATTCTCCTGGTTCTTTTGCAATAGCGCTATCCCAATTTACCCATTCCATCCATCGATTCTCATATCGCCCCAACTATCCCATGTTTCCTCCTTGATCCCCTTCACAATACTGTTCCGCTCTATCCACTTTGCCTATCCCATCCACTATTCCACATCCCGTTTCACCACAATCTATCCCATTTTTCCGGTCCCATCCATTGTTCCTCAACCCATCCCATCTATCCCATTTTCCCCCTATACGTTATCTCTTTATATAGTATACTTTAATCCTATCCCGTTTTCTCCCTCCAACTAATCCGATTGTATTGCCTATACAGGCCTGGTTCGCAAATACGGTTCCATTCAAAACACATATCCCATTTGGTTATATTTGACATTCCAATTTTCTATTTACCTATCAATCTCTTTCCTATTCCACTCTCCATTTACCTCCACTTCACACCAATATTTATCAACACTTTTGCCTGTTCCTCTCATTCGCTATCATTCACAGTAACTTTCAAAGTTTCGACTACGCAGGGAAATTTCCTGAAAAAGGGGAAAATGGGCCCTGAGAAGGGAAATATAAAGGAAGAGGGGAAAGGCAAAATTTGGATGTACGCTTTATATTTTAGTACGGAGGGGGAAAAGGGAAAAATAAGGGAAGAGGGGGAAAGGGGATATCTGGATGTGTGCTTTATATTCTAGTACGGGGGAGAAAAAGGGAAAAGTAAGTGAACAGGGGAAAATGGGGAAATTGAAAGTGGAAACACTGGTAACGATAAACTAGCGGATAATCCTATGCGGTTCATAACAGGATGATAACAGGTGATAACACACGAACTGTGATTGACGAAGTTAATTGAGTTTCGGACCCTTTGAATTAAGATCATTTGTAATTCGGCGCCGGTCTATTAAGTTCCCTCAGCGTTGGATTAACAGAACAAATGGACGGGGGGAACCCGCTATGAATTTTTAACCCAGGGATTTAAATACTAGGCGCCAAAATAGGATAAACTAGGATATGAGATCCTAGTATATCAGTGTTTGTATAACGAAAAAAAGAAAAATAGAAACAAATAATGGAACTAGAACTTTTGCTACTGCTGGAACTATGGATCTAGAGCCTTTCTTGAATCTAGAAGGATTTAGTATGATGAAACTATAGACCTAAGAGCTAGAACCTAGAACTGGAAGCTAGAACTTAGAACCTAGAAGCGGGAACCTAAAACCTAGGACACTAAAACTAGGATTTAGTTAAGGGCTGAAACTATAGATCCGGGACCTAGAACTTCCTGACCCTAGAACCTAGGACTTTTTGAAACTAGGATTGAGTTCGCGTGGAAACTATAGACCTGCACATAGAACCTAAGCCCTAGAACTAGAAGCTAGAACTTAGGACCAAGGACACTATGAACCTAGGATACTAAAACTAGGATTTAGTTGAGTACTGAAATTGTAGACCTAGAGTCTTGAACCTAGAACCTAGGATTTAGTTATACTAGACCTGCAGGTAAAACTTAAGTCCTCGAACTAGAAGTTGGAAGCTGTGGCTAGAACTTAGAATCTAGAACCTGGAACCTAGGATAATCAAACTAGAATTTAGTTTGGTGCTGAAACTATAGGACCTAGAGCCAGAACCTAGAACTTACAATCTTGGAATTTTTTAAACCTAGGATTTCACCAATTGACAGTTTTCTAACTTGGACGTCTCAGTTTGGAACGTATCTGCTAATCTACGATTCACAAGTAAGCCGACTAGTTTACTAGCTTCTTAGCAAAACAGCTATCGAAACTAGGACTTGGCTAGAATAAAAACTAGTGTTTTCGCTAGAATTTTTCTAGCTGCTGGTTTTGGAGTAAAAATGTAGTCATTTCAGCTAGCATTTTAGCAATTAATTTACTTAGCTAGTTTCAGAACTAGGTTTTGTACCTAGTATTTTTTGTTCTTCTGCTATTTCCTTAATGGAGATGTCTCTGTCTGGAACGAATTGGTTAGTGTTGTAGTAGTCGAAGTGGAGAGATCAATAACGTCTGGTTACTACAACAGTATTGGGGAACCAGTTTCTTTTTCCCAGCTTTTAAGGTAATGTTGTAGCAAGAGTGGTAGCACACTACTACCTAGTCTAATTTGATGGATTAACCAAGTTCTACTAGTTTGATGTACTGTTGTTAAGCACAGTTGCTACCAGTGCTAGTACTACCAACCACTACCACAACAACTGCTACTACAACTACTGCTACAACTATTACTTTTACTTATAATTCTACTTACATAAAGCACAGGATCTCCATTCCTCAAGAAAATCTTTTGAATAGAATAGACTGAATAGCCCTCAGGTACTTACTACCTGGAAACTTTTCTGATGCAAGTAAGCCTTTATTCTACACAGAAATACTTTCCTAAGAACCCACACATCTACGATTGCTAGGAAACCAAACCACACACTCTATTTCACTGTCTTGCTATTAAGGAACAGTAACTCTAATAATACGTCAAAATTACGTTCTATCAGACGCCGTATAGAATGAATTACAGGCAGCAGACGAAATTTTTCTCTCCAAAAATAAGCTAAAATAATAGAATTCGTGTTTTCTTGAGAGAAAATGATTGCATTATTTTATTTTGTCTCATTTTTTGTGTCTCTTCTTGCGGCCAATTTGATTACGGGATCCTTTGGAAATGTAAGGTTCTGCCATTATGTAAACATTGGCATCTCATATTTTTTCTACTTTCCGTCATTTTCCCCTTTATTTTTCACATTTCTTCGTGATTAATCAAATTCCAGTTTCTACGGTTCGCTAATAATGCACTAATAACTACTGCACTTCTTTTTGACATTTAATTTTTCTGCATTATTTGATACTGAAAAATTATTTTAATAATAATATTAACTATTATGTTTTTTACTGAACAATAATTAGAATATTAATTATAAAAATTTCCGCAGTATTTGAATACTACCATTCGTTAATTATGACATTTTCATTACTCAATGGACTTGTGTGTGAAATTCTGTGTTCAGCACACACCAGTAGTTTGGGATAGTTAATCGGCTTACTGTTTCACGCATCAGCACAGGCAACTGAGAGTTAGGTCATGACCTTATTTTTTTTTTTTCAAAGATTCATGATTCTCGAATGTTGGGTATCGTATACGTGGTTAGGGATTCGGCCATATAAGTTCGTTAAGACGTGATTTTGACTCGTTATTGATTCACCACCGAGCGTGACTGGCTTAAACTGATAGCGCAACCAGCTTCAGTTTGCTCGCCAATTTGCTGGAGAATCTTGAGAATCGCGGCAAGAATCACGGTAACGCGTCATATAACACTGACAAGACATTACAATAAGGCAATAGTCGAGGTATTTGTGCAAGACGTTTGCGGGTCTCAGCACAAAAACCTTTGGAAACTGGAAACTGACACGCCTTGCGGATTAATTTCCGCCTGCAAACCAAACAGATCCCACTCAAGAATCTTACAAGAATCCTTCGTAGGAAAATCGCGTTACTCCCGCCGTTTACCCTGTCCCTTTAAATGGCATTATGATTATATTATATGTATTATATTCAGGAATAGTATAATAATCAGGAATAATATAATATTCAGGAATAATATAATAATCAGGAATAATATAATACAAATAATATAATATTCAGGAATAATATAATAATTCAGGAATTTAATTTACTTATTTTGTTGTGAGTGCTGGTTTTTTTTTTGGCGGTGCAATAAAGATCCTGCAGTGTTTCTGCGTTTCTCAGGATCGACTGTTTTGGCAGGACACACTCTCCAAGGATCGATCCTGACGAAACGGAACAAAAAAATTCTGGAAAATAAAACACTTACTTTTGTTTGGTTTTAATGTGTTATCAGGTGTTATCAGCTTGTTATCGGGTGTTATCAGCTTGTTATCTGGTGTTATCAGCTTGTTATCAGGTGTTAGTAAGTGTTGTTCAAGTGTAATGGAGTGTTATCGGGTGTTACGATCTTGTTGTTAGATGTTACAATCTGATTATCAAGTGTTATCAGGTGTTATCACCTTGTTATCGGGTGTTAGTAAGTGTAGTTCAAGTGTAATGGAGTGTTATCGGGTGTTACGATCTTGTTGTTAGGTGTTACAATCTGATTATCAAGTGTTATCAGGTGTTATTACTCTTTTATCAGTAGTTATTACGTCAGTTGTAGGAAATTTTAATTACTCTTAAGTAGTAGTAGTAGTGACAGTAGTGGTAGTGGTAGTAGAAGTAGTAGTAACAGAAGTAGTAGTGGTAATGGTAGTAGGAGTAGTAGTGGTAGTAGTAGTAGTAATAGTAGTGGTAGAAGTAGCAGGAACAGAAGTAGTAGTGGTAGTAGTGGCAGTAATAGTGATGATAGTGGTAGTAGAAGTAGTAGTGGTAGTATTGGTAGTAGTAGTAGTGGTAGTGGTAGTAGAAGTAGTAGTAACAGAAGTAGTAGTGGTAGTAGTAAAAGTAGTAGTAGTGGCAGTAGCGAAGCAGCAGAAGAAGTAGTATTAGTAGAAGTAGTAGAAGCAGTAGCAGTAGTAGTGGTAGTAGTAGTGGCACTAGCGGTAGTTTTTCTATTATTTTTTGTATTTGTTCTCGGTCTATTATCATTATTATTATTATTACAATTATTTTTTATAATAACAATTTGGACATTTTAATATAATCATTAGATTTTCAATAATTCAAATAGACGTTTCTACTGAATCTAAGGTTGTCATGGCAACGTTGTAAGATCTCCCGACGTAATTGACTGGAAGAAATTGCATTCTTATTATTACTATTACTTTTATCAAACTATTACTATGGCTCCTTTATTGAATCTGCCGAATAATTGGACAGTACTAAAACTTCCATTGATATTTCAGACTTGTCCAACTATACGACAGTTTTGCTGTTCTCATTATTATCATCAACATTGTTATAATTAACTATCAGTACTAGCGCTCTGTTGAATCTGTCGAATTGTTGGACAGTACTTAAACTTCCATTGATATTTCAGACCTGTCCAACTATACGACAGTTTTGCTGTTCTCATTATTATCATCAACATTGTTATAATTAACTATCAGTACTAGCGCTCTGTTGAATCTGTCGAATTGTTGGACAGTACTTAAACTTCCATTGATATTTCAGACCTGTCCAGCTATACGACAGTTTTGCCGTTCTCATTATTATCATCAACATTATTATAATTAACTATCAGTACTAGCGCTCTGTTGAATCTGTCGAATCATTGGACAGCATTTAAAATGCCCATTGACACTTACGGCCTGTCCAGCTATACGGCAGTTTTGCTGTTCTCATTATTATCATCAACATTGTTATAATTAACTGTCAGTACTAGCGCTTTGTTGAATCTGTCGAATCATTGGACAGCATTTAAAATGCCCATTAACACTTATGGCCTGTCCAGCTATACGACAGTTTTGCTGTTCTCATTATTATCATCAACAATATTATAATTAACTATCAGTACTAGCGTTATGTTGAATCTGTCGAATCATTGGACAGCATGTAAAATGCTCATTAACACTTATGGCCTGTCCAGCTATACGACAGTTTTGCTGTTCTCATTATTATCATCAACATTATGTTGAACCTGTCGAATTATTGGACAGCATGTAAAATGCCCATTGACACTTCTTATGGCCTGTCCAACTATTCGACGGTTTTGCTGTTGTTATTCTTCTTGTTATTATCAGCGCTCTGGTTGATAACACATGATAACACTTTGATAACCGCTGATAACAGATGATACTGATGGATTAGCTCAATCAGACACACGCCGTCGGACAAGTAATCGATTGATAATAAACTTCCTCCTTTGTTAATGGGTCTGTTATCCGTGATAACAAGTGTTAACCGCTGATAACACAGTCGTAACCAAGGGGTCCGAAACTTCCAATAATCTTCGTACAACTGGGTCATGTTCTCACTGTTATCAGCCTGTTATTCCCATGTTATCTCCGCGTTATCACGTGTTATCAAATAATCTTTGTACACTCTTCCGCGGAGTTTCGGACCCCCTTGGTCGTAACTTCTTGTATGAGCTTAACGACACTAGAAAACTGAGTAACAGTGTTATCACTTGTTATCACCTGTTATCATTTGTTATCATGTGTTATCAACCAGCATACTATCATATCTTCATAAATCTTCAACGTAAATTTCATCGTTAGGACTTTCAACCATTTTTTTCAATCATGTTATCATCTGTTATCCACTTTTATCACTTGTTATCATGTGATATCATCTATCATCACCAATTATTACCTGTTATCACCAATTATCATCTGTTATCATCAGTTATAATTTTTCATCTCTTGCTATCACCTGTTAACACCAATTATCATCTGTTATCATCTGTTATCACCAGTTATCATCCGTTATCATTTGTTATCATCTGATGTAGCCAATTATCATCTGTTATCATCTGCTATCATATTTTATCATCTGTTATCGCCAAACATCATCTGTTATCACCAGTTATCATCTATTATCACCTGTTACCATCTTTTATCATCTGTTATCGCCAAACATCATCTGTTATCACCAGTTATCATCTGTTATCACCTGTTATCATATTTTATCACTGTGCGACCCCCCTTGTCGTGATGAATTCAGTGATTATTTTCTTTTCTTCGTAAGTCATCCATCAAGAGTAATAACGTCACGTGCAGGAAGACTTGCTTCAATTATTACATTTAATCATATTACTATTCATTTTATTGTTATTATAATTCAATCTGTCGAATCTGTGGACAGTAGGTCAAGTGTCTATTGATAGACTGTACCTGTCCAGTTATTCGACAGATTAGGTTGGCCTGTTGTTACAGTGGTATGATTAGTGTTTTCAACGTAAAACCTAAATCTGTCGAATCAGTGGACAGTAGGCAAAGTTTCTGTGATAGACTGTACCTGTCCAGTTATTCGACAGATTAGGTTGGCCTGTTGTTGCAGTGATACGATTAGTGTTTCCAACGTAAAACCTTAGTCTGTTGAATCAGTGGAGAGTACGCAAAGTTTCTATTGATAGACGGTATCTGTCCAGCTATTCGACAGATTAGGTTTGCTTGTTGTTGCAGTGATCCGATTAGTGTTTTCAACGTAAACCTTAAATCTGTCGAATCAGTGGACAGTATGCAAAGTTCCTATGAATAGACGGTATCTGTCCAAGTATTCGACAGATTCGTGATACTCGGTATTACAGTCATAGGTATATTATTTGCGGCGGGAAACCTATATCTGTCGAATCAGTGGACAATTTGCAAAGTGTCCATTTCTAAACAGCACTTGTCCACCTATTCGACAGCTTTGTTTTACTTTTTTTCCAGCCATTATCATGTTATTTGCAACGTGAAACTTTATTCTTTAGAATCAGTGGACAGTACACAAAGTATCTATTGCTAAACAGCACTTGTCCAGCTATTCGACAAATTTGTTGGACACCTCTGTTATTATCAAATTATAGATAAATTACTATTATGATGATTATAATTATTGTATATAGAAAGACTACATCCATGTATTTAGAATTATAGCAGCAGTAAGTAATAATAATGATAGTGACTAATAAGAATAGTAGTAGAAGTAGTAGTATTAGTAATAGAAGTAGTAGCACTAGTAATAGTAAAAGTAGTAGTAATAGTAGTAGCAGCAGTAGCAGTGGTAATAACAGCAGTAGTAGTAATAGTGGTAATAGTAGTAGTAGTAGCAATAGTAGTAGCAGCAGCAGTAGTAGTAGTAATAGCAGTAATAATAGTAATAGTATTAGTAATAGTAGTAGCAGCAGTAGCAGTGGTAATAACAGCAGTAGTAGTAATAGTGGTAATAGTAGTAGTAGTAGCAATAGTAGTAGCACCAGCAGTAGTAGTAGTAGCAGTAGTAATAGTAATAGTAGTAGTAATAGTAGTAGCAGCAGTAGCAATAGTAGTAATAGTACCAATAGTAGTTGTAGTCGTTAACGTAGTTGTAATAGTAGTAGCAACAGTAGTAGTAGGAATTACAGTGGTAGTAGTAATAATGGTAATAGTAGTAGTAATAGTATCAGTAGTAGCAGCAGTAGCAGCAGTAGCAGAAGTAGTAGCAGTAGTAATAGTAATAGTAGTAGTGATAGTAGTGGCAGCAGTAGCAGTGGTAATAGTAATAGTAGTAGTGATAGTAGTGGCAGCAGTAGCAGTGGTAATAGCAGCAGTAGTAGTAATAGTGGTAATAGTGGTAGTAGTAGTAATAGCAGTAGTAGCAGTAGCAGTAGTATTAAGACGATGCAGCGATAAAAATAATAATAATAATAATAATAATGTAAAAAATTATTTGTCACTGAAGGAGGCGGTGCTTCATTAATCTTGGCTTGACACGGAAAAATTGTGCAGCTGTTAACCACTGATAATAAATTAAATGCTAACATATGGATTAAGGTATCCCATTGAATCAAGATAGAAAAGTAAGCAGCACACGAAACTACTACTACTACTATTACTACTACTGGTGATATTACTGCTACTACTTTTGTTACTACTATTCCTACTACTAGTGACATTACTTCTACTACACTACTACTACTACTACTACTTTTGCTTCTACTACTATTACTATCACTACTACTATCACCACTACTGCTAGTGCTACTACTACTACTAGTGATATTACAGCTACTACTAGTGATATTACTCCTACTATTACTACTACTACTGCCACAGCTACTACTACTACTACTACTACGTTAACGACTACAACTATTATTGGTACTATTACTGACTACTATTAGTAGTTTTACCGCAAATACTATTACTGCTACTACTTCTGGTTCTACTGCTACTTCTAGTCTTTCTATTGCAGCTACTACTGCATTACTGCTACGCTGCTATTGCTTTTATTAATACTACCCATCTCATTGTTACTACTGTTACTAGTAACATTGTTAGTATATTATAACAGGTACTATTATCCATACTCTTAACCATACTAAGGAAGCTACTACTACTACTATTACTATCACTACTCCTGTTACTATCACTGCTACTATTGCTAACTATACAACGGAATTTATTACTACTACTATACTACTACTAATGCTAACTTCTATCGCTGCTACTATCTATACTTATACTTCTCCTAAGGCTACAACTGCATGTACTACTACTTCTACTACTACTGCTGATCCTACAACTGCTCAACCTATTACTACCACTACTGCTACTTTTTACTCCTACTACTTTTCTACTCTATCCGGAGGCTTAGTAATAAATCAGTAGAACTCTTGAGGGGATCAACTTTGTGTGGGCTTGCGAGTAGCTTCTTTGGATATAAATCTGAGATTTTATTATTACTACTAAAAATTCCCATTGTCCCAGAGAGCTTATCTGTCTCATAAGAAGCTTACGAGGTTTTGCCCCTTGGCCCCTGACTTGCTAGCTTTTCTTAGCTTGACAAAAACTAGCAGCAAAAATAGCATGGCATATACTACTTACTCTTTCTGTATATAGAAAAGCCATAGACCCCCAACGATTGAATAACATTTTTTCTGACTTTTTTGAAGTAGTCAGTAGTAGTTTGAAGTAGTTAGGGGACTTGGCAAACTACAAACTATCGTTGAGAAGCAATTAGTAGTGCGCTGGAACTTACGGCGGGTCTAACTATAGTAGTTTGGGAAGTAGAAAGAAAATGTTGACGATGTGTATAATTAGAGGAGGGCGGTTTGGTGAAAGATTTTTTCACTCAGTGATAAGAACAGCATAACGACTTACCACACACACACACACACACACACACACACACACACACACACACACACACACACAAGACTAAACTATAAATACACACTCATCAGAAGAAACTAGAATCAACATAAACTAGTAATATTAGTAAGAAGAGTAATAAATAATAAGGACCCCAGCGGAAAATTAAGGATGTCTGCTACATCCTGAACGATATCCGTAACATATCCTGAATACCCTGAGCCACATCCGGTCGTGTATGAGTAAAGAAAAAATTGTATTGAGAATTGTGAATCTTGATTATTTAGAGCACCATTAAGTATCCTGGAAAGCGTTTTTTTTCAGGACGCTGTTAAGTACTCTGAACATGTATTATTCAGCCATTCCAATGTCAGGGTCCTGAACACCCTGGCCAATTTTGCTGCACTCAGAGTCCCACTTGGCATCCTGAAAATGTCCTTTTCAGGATATTTTCGGGTCCTGAAACTATCCTTAATTTTCTGCTGGGATAGTAGTAGTAATGGAAGTTTTAGTATATTATTCATAATTGTGTATTTAGAATTGTAGCAACAGTAAGTAATAATATTGATAGTGAGTATTGAGAATAGTAGTAGTAGTAGTAGTAGTAGTGGTGGTGGTGGTAGCAGTGGCATTAGTAGTGCTAACAGCGGTGGTGGTAGTGATATAAGCAATAGTAGTAGTAATAGAAGTATTAAGAGTAGTAGTAGAAACAAAAGTAGCAGTAGCAGCAGTGGTAGTGGTAGAAGTAGTAGCAGTAGTAGCAGTAGTAGCAGTAGTAGCAGTAGTAGTAGTAGTAGTAGTAGTGGTAGTAGTGGTAGTAGTAGTAGTAGTAGTATTAATAATAGTAGTAGCAGTAAGTAGTAGTAGTAGCAGTAGTAGCAGTAGCACTAGTAGTAGTAGGTTGGGTTGTAGGGGTGCATGTAGAATACTTTTACGCTAACGCTGTAGTGTAGTTGTAGTTTTATACCTTGCCCTATCGGCCTGTTGTTGTGTTGTAGGCACATTGTTGAAATGCCTCACTCTAATGTTGTAGTGTAGTTGTGCGGCATAGTTGTTGTTATGTCTTGCTCTGCTTTAATGTTACGAGGTTGCTGTTGTAACTATACTTAACAACACAATGGCATACTTCTGTAGTATAGTTGTTGTTCGTGTTGTAGTGCCATGCTCAAAATGTCTCATTTTAATTTTTTATCATAGGCTGCATACAAAGTTGTATCCCCACCTACAACACCTGACCTTGCGTGACTGTTGTTCGTGTTACAGTTGTAGTATTGTTGATTGCAAAATTGTATCAATCCTCCATACAACACGCCATGCAACCTCTATTGTTGTAGTAGTTGTATATCTTTTTACTACCATTTCTCTACAACAGCTCATTATCACTGTTGTTTCTTCTGCTGTTGTAGTATGGCTGATTGTTGGAAATCAATCCTCTCTACAACACTTCATGCAACTTTTGTTATTGCAGTAGTTGTGTTATCTTCTTACTACCACTTCTCTACAACAACTCATTATGACTGTTGTTTCTTTCATTACAACAACAATTTCGCAAAAAATGGCGGTTTTTAGCAAATTTGTCAGTGTCTTTTCAGTCTGGGGCCAGACTGTTGTATGTTATTACAACAACAGTACAATATGGCGGACGCAGCCGCCATCTTAAGACAAGCATTGACGAATCAACTTGTAATCAAAACCGACTCTTTCATTTGATCGATTGCTTTTTCCCTACAACAACAACTACGACAACAAAAATCCAATCGATATTAAAGCAAATCTTGAAGTTTAATCTCGAAATATACAAGGAAAAAAACGGTTTAAGCCGTTTCCTTTTAGCTCGAACCGCTGAACCGAACGTGAACCGGTTTAAAATTCTCACCTTAAACAGTGCTTCCACTTTCCAATTTCCCTTTTTTTCCCCTCCACGTGCTATAATATACAGGGTCTCGGTTTCCTCTTTCCCCTCTCCTGTTATCTTTCCCTTTTTTCCCCTACGCGTGCTATAACATAGAGGGTCTAGATTTCCCCTTTTCTCTTATCTGTCCTTTTTTCCCCTCCGCGTACTATAATATACAGGGTCAAGATTTCCCCTTTTCCCTCTTCCCTTATCTTCCCTTTTTCCCCTCCATGCTAGAATATAAAGGGTCTCGATTTCTCCTTTTCCCTCTTCCCTTATCTTTCCCTTTTTCCCCTCCATGCTAGAATATATAGGGTCTAGATTTCCCCTTTTCCCTCTTCCCTTATCTTCCCTTTTTCCCCTCCATGCTAGAATATAAAGGGTCTCGATTTCTCCTTTTCTCTCTTCCCTTATCTTTCCCCTTATTCCCCTCCATGCTAGAATATACAGGGTCTAGATTTCCCCTTTTCCCTCTTCTCTTAAACTCCCCTTTTTCGCCTCTTCTGTGATGTTTCCCTTTTTCAGGGAATTCCCCTGCAAAGTGAAAACACTGCAGACTAAATTTGATAATTAGAATGAATAAAATTTCATTAAATCTAATTGAAGTGTTAAAGTTAGTCTCATAAGATTTTTACAGGGATTTTTCCTGAAGACTCTGGGATGCACTTTCTTGTGTTTGAATGTTGTAGCAGACGACTGAATTAGTGAATACTGGAATCGAGTCTGGTAATGGAACTTGTAAAATTTGCAAAAGATTCTACTTACTGGATTTCTGCTGAAAATATTGCAGTGTGGAATACTGTAGGACTTATTCTAGAATAAGTAGGCTAAACTGGGATAACTATAGCACAGTTGGGATGTAGCTGAAACTCAAGTTATTCCAGTATAGTACGAGCAAGTGTTGAATTTAAAGGGAATAACGTATTTTGCAAATGAATTGCAAATAAGTTGCAAAAATAAAATTCGCAGAAAATTTGCAAATAAATTGCAAAACTGAAAATCGTAGAAAATTTGCGAAAAGTTTTTGCGAAAAATTGGAAGGAAAAGTACAAAATGCAAGGAAAACCGAAAATATAATTGCAAAAAAATTGCAAAAAAAAATTGCGAAAATATGATAACTCAGAATTATTGCTATTATTACATTCACACTAATTGCAATTTTCGCCAAAAGATCAAATAATTGCAACATTCTTTCTGTATTTTTGCACTTTCTTGCAATTTTCTTGTGCAAGTGGCAAATTGACATTGTTTGCCGAATACCAGTGCCGACTTTGATAACCTCGGATAACACTTTATTCGGGTATTGATTTTTGATGTGCAAGTGTATAGCGTATCATAGCGACGACTAAATGAATTTTTACAGACAAATTACATTAATTTTGCTACGTTAATTAAGTCAACTAATTAGTCTCTACTTAAGACCAATTAAATTACAATTAAAATTTGCAATCCTCTTAACGCTATCCTGCAATATGCTCGGGGATATGCAGTAGCCGAGGAAAAACCTTTCAGCAAATGGCGGATCTGTTGCAGATTTTAGCAAAGTGGGGGTCAGCACTTCTTGTTCATGGCAAATGGTAAAAAGACCGGGCCGTCCTCATAAAAAGCAGAAAGAGCCAACGTCAAGACTCCGCACAAAAGCAACTTCTATGCAAAAAGGGTATATCCCCGCTCCGAAAAGCAATACACCAACGCCAGACCAGAACAAAAAAAAATTTGAAGGAAAATTCAAAATAAAAAATACCGAAAATTAAAGCAAAATATAGTTATTTTAAATAATTTTTAAAATATACATTAATTCTTACGGATTATTTAATATAAATTAACATAAAATTGAGTGTCGACGCCAACGCCATCTAGCGGTGGAAATGTAAACTAAATTCAGCTTTACGTTTCAAACAATTTTGTTTACCAAAGAATCCACATATTTATTTGAATTTTATTGTTATATTAAGTAACACAGTTGCATAGTTTAATTAATTACCTCATTTTGATTTTTCTGATAGGTCCGGGCTGCGGGGAGATTCAAATCTGTCCGTGTTGTTTCCCGAAACTTAGTCGAGACGAGACTTACCTTGGCAACTAAAACAAAAAATTGCTCATTAAAGAAGGTTTGGTAAGACTTTACTTTCTAACAAGACAATTTAAAGTTATCACGATTAGATTTTTTAAAGTTCGCGAAGGTTCGAGGCAGCCAAGCAACAAACTTCAGCGTTTCGTGCTCGACAGTTTTCGAGTTCGAGATACAATTATATTTCATTAATTTATACTCACTAATAAATATCAAAGGGCTACTGTTTGCTCGTGCTCAGTTAATTAAATATAAATAACAGAACATACAAATTTACCTGTAATTTTTAGCCTGTTTCTGAAACATGTGCTTTCTTGGTAACAACAAAAAACGAACTTGGACGATAGAGGGAGAAGCAGTGTTTCCAGTACTTTCCGCTAGGGGATCCCAATTTCCCTCATTTCCCTCATTGTTCACTTTAATTTCCCCTTTTTTCCTTCTTCCCTTATTTTCCCCTTTTTCCTCTCGGTGCTGGAATTAGAGGGCTCCACATTTAGATTTTCCCTCTCTCTCTTCTCATATTCTTCCCTTTTCAGACACCACTTCCCCTTATCTCAGGGAATTTCCCTGCAAAGTGGAAACACTGCTCATTTTGATTCTTTGTTAGGTGGCTTTCCCCCATATTGCTAAACTAACAATAAATGAAGTTGCCGCTTGAGAAAATCAATCTAAAAATTACACGCAGACAATCAGACAAGCAGACAGACAAGCAGCTTAAGCCGGCTTCACACTAGGGCTGTTTTGGCCAAACCGTTTGGACAAACGAGTGGGGAAAAAACATACATTAAGATTTCAGGGAACACTAATAGATTTCCTGAGCACTGCCTGGGACCAAACAACCATTTTGCGTTTTATAGAAGCAAGAAAATCGTGTTTCTGTAGCACGTTTGTCCAAACTGTTTGGCCGAAACAGCCCTAGTGTGAACCCGGCTTTACAGACATTATTTTGATTGAAGCAAATTTTCGCTATAGTAACAAGTAACAAACACAGTCGAAAATTTCCCACGCATCTTAGTTAGTTACCCAGGTTACAGAATCAACGTGTAGAGTTAACCCTTATCCCAAAATATTATACATGAATAGATATTTAATTTTACAGTTGAAAACAGACATTTAAATAGGAATTAAAATAACGAATTATTTGTGCTGGACTAGAGCTAGTGTGTATTACTTTTACAACATTTATTATATCAATATAACATTGAAATTTTTAATATAATATAAATTTTTTTCATCTCATGGACGGGTATGCAGGCGTTAGCCCATGACCCCAGGGGAACGGACCAGTGTTTCCACTACTGCAGAGAGATTCCCTGAAAAAGGGGAGAAACAGGGTCTTAAAAAGGGAAGAAGAAGAAGAGAAGAGGGTAAAGAGGAAATCTAGACTCCGTATATTCTTGCACGAAGGGGGGAAAAGGGGAAATACAAGGGAAGAGGGGGAAAATGGAAAATTGAAAAGTGGAAACACTGGAAGGGACTGCAGATTCAACGCAGAGAGATTCCCTGAAAAAGGGGAGAAACGAGGTCTTAAAAAGGGAAGAAGAAGAAGAAGAGAAGAAAGTAAAGAGGAAATCTAGACGCTGTATATTCTTGCACGGAGGGGGAAAAAGGGGAAATACAAGGGAAGAGGGTGAAAATGGAAAATTGAAAAGTGGAAACACTGGAAGGGACTGCAGATTCAACTGCAGAGAGATTCCCTGAAAAAGGGGAGAAACGGGGTCTTGAAAAGGGAAGAAAAAGAAGAGAAGAGAGTAAAGAGGAAATCTAGACCCTGTATATTCTTGCACGAAGGGGGGAAAAGGGGAAATACAAGGGAAGAGGGGAAAATGGATAACTGAAAAGTGGAAACACTGGAAGGGACTGCAGATTCAACGCAGAGAGATTCCCTGGAAAAGGGGAGAAACGAGGTCTTAAAAAGGGAAGAAGAAGAAGAAGAGAAGAAAGTAAAGAGGAAATCTAGACGCTGTATATTCTTGCACGGAGGGGAAAAAGGGGAAATACAAGGGAAGAGGGTGAAAATGGAAAATTGAAAAGTGGAAACACTGGAAGGGACTGCAGATTCAACTGCAGAGAGATTCCCTGAAAAAGGGGAGAAACGGGGTCTTGAAAAGGGAAGAAAAAGAAGAGAAGAGAGTAAAGAGGAAATCTAGACCCTGTATATTCTTGCACGAAGGGGGGAAAAGGGGAAATACAAGGGAAGAGGGGGAAAATGGATAACTGAAAAGTGGAAACACTGGAAGGGACTGCAGATTCAACGCAGAGAGATTCCCTGGAAAAAGGGGAGAAACGGGGTCTTAAAAAGGGAAAAAGAAGAAGAGGAGAGAGTAAAGAGGAAATCTAGACCCTGTATATTCTTGCACGGAGGGGGGAAAAGGGGAAAGACAAGGGAAGAGGGGGAAAATGGAAAATTGAAAAGGGGAAACACTGGAAGGGACTGCAGATTCAACTGCAGAGAGATTCCCTGAAAAAGGGGAGAAACGGGGTCTTGAAAAGGGAAGAAAAAGAAGAGAAGAGAGTAAAGAGGAAATCTAGACCCTGTATATTCTTGCACGAAGGGGGGAAAAGGGGAAATACAAGGGAAGAAGGGGAAAATGGAAAATTGAAAAGTGGAAACACTGGAAGGGACTGCAGATTCAACTGTTAAGGATCGCTGGTCTGGGAAAAAATACCTCACTTGGAGTCGAGTGGGATCGAACCACAGACCCAGAGGTGAAGAGCGATGGTCTTGACCTGAGGTCTTAACCATTGCTCCACCAGCACCCTTTTAATAAAATTTTAAATTCCAAGTTACAAAGATAATCACGCAACATTTACAACATCAATTAAGTAAAAATTTATTATTTAAATTTTTTCCCGAGGATCAGAATCTAAAGCCTTTCTTGTTCACTTCTTTCGCGGTCGGACTTCCCTGTATATCAAATAATAATTAGAAATCAATTTTAATTTGTCTTTTGGTTTAAGCTAATTACCACCATGCAGTTCTTCTGCTCCCGGGTAAACGATCCCACAATAAAGAAAAATATTATTAACGTTAACTTTAATTAGAATTAAATTTAATACCAATTACCTTTCCCAGGAACTGAGTTCGTGCAATAAAGTTCAGTAAAAAAAAAAATAATTTTTAATAATTCTATGTATTATAATAATGTAATTAAATGTATAAAAAGTTACCCGACACATTTGCTGCACAAATTTAATAAAAAAATATAATAAGTTTTAATTTGATTAAATTTAATATTTAATTACCCTCGATCCCAGGTATCTTTGCTGATTAAATATTACAAATTTACAGAAAATAAGTTGAAATCTTTGAATTTTGCTAATTGGTACTTACCGATCTCTTACTGATGGTTCCTCTAAAAAGTAGTTCAAATAGTTTGTTGATAATTTCTGCATTCTCCAGGTTGGTAGTTGGCTTCTGGAGATCAGCTTCTTCCTCCAAGTCATCAACTTCTGGAGGATCAGCGAACGCTCCTTTCACAGTTATGAAATTTAAGAAATAGTTGATAGTTTGGAGGAGTGAAGACTACTTACCATAAGCCATAAGTACTGCAATAGTTAGTAAGATGAAGATTTTAGTCTCCATGCTTCTTGTCCAGTCGGTAGTTCAGTTCTAAGTGATGAGAGAACCTAAGAGATCCTGGAGAACTGGACAGGTATCGCCAGTGTTTCCACTTGGCAGGAAAATTTTCCTGAAAAAGGGGAAAATTGGGGCCTGAAAAGGGAAACGTAAGGGAAGCGGGAAAAGTGAAAATCTGGAAGTATACAGTACTGTATTCTAGTACAGAGGGGGGTAAAGGGGAAAAAGGGGGAAGCGGGAAGAGTGAAAATCTGGAAGCACAGGATTGTATTCTAATACACGGAAGAGAAAAAGGGAAAATAAAGGAAGTGGGAAAGTGAAAATCTGGAAGTATACAGTATTGTATTCTAGTACGAAGGGGGAAAAAGGGGAGAATAAGGGAAGAGGGATAAGAGGAGAAACTGAAAGTGCAAACACTGGGTGTCGTTACTAAGTAAGGAATCATAACAAAATCAACAGGTGAGAACTTACAGGTGAGATCTCACACAAGATCTCCCATACGGTGATAACCATGATATAACACGTGACAAGGTTTCTCTTTGTGTTATTCCGGAATAGTTGAAAGTTTTAATCTCCGTTTGAGTGTCTATGGAAATGTTGCCCCGGTTCCAGCAGGATGTGGTGATATCCCAGATAGTAAATAGTTACTTTTATTCGTGTTAGTAATAGTCGTACCGATAGTTAGTAGTTATCATGTAGTATATGTAAAGTAGTCGGACCATGAAGTCAGTGTTTCCACTTTCAGTTTCCCCTTTGCCCCCCTCTTCCCTTATTCTCCACTTTTCCCCTCCGTGCTAGAATACTAGGCTGTACTTGCAGATTTTCCCTTTTCCCTCTTCCCTTTATTTTTCCCTTTTCAGATCCCATTTCCCCCTTTTTCAGGGAATTTTCCGGCCAAGTGGAGACACTGCATGAAGTATCTCTATAGCTACACTGTAAAAACAATGGCAAAGTTTCCCACCGTTCCCATGATGATTCCTCTGCTGAACTAATACCTAAACTATTAATTGATGAATTAAATAGAAAACGCATAGGATTAATGTGCCCGTCAAAATAACATAAATGAACTAGTAGCTCAGTATCTAATGTATTATTCGTCAGTAGTTACAAGAGTGGACATGGCAACTGTTCCAGATTATCCGGAAATATGTTAAGTTTATGATTTACTCGAGTTAGCTCTGTTATTGGATTTGACTTTACTTTGTGCCCCTGACACTCTGCTTAAATTATGCAAGTTGTGTTTTGCTCATTTTCCCCTTTTTCAACTTTGCATTTTCCCTCTTTTTCAAGGATTTTGTTGGTTAAGTTCTGATCTACGAGGAGAAAGGATCGTCCGCCGAGTTCGTAATGGAATCAACTTATTTCAAGGTTTTGTTTCGAGATTATCTTTTGGAATTGTTCCCCTGTTTGTTGTTCAGATGGTTCATAAAGAATAGAGTAGTTTTCAGTTAACGCTTCAAGATTGATACAGCAACAGTGCTTCCACTTTGCAGGGAAATTCCCTTACAGAGGGAAGTTGGGGAATGAAAAGGTGAAAATGAGGAACAGGGAAATTTGGAATAAACTTCCATAGTTTAGTGCAGAGGGGGAAAAGGGGAAATTTAAATATTCAAGCGAAGGGGAAGAAAGCGAAAAACAAAAGCCCTCTTTCAGGGAAAGGGGATATGGCAACAGTGCTTCCACTTCGCAGGGAAAATCGCTTATAGAGGGAAGTTGGAGAATGAAAAGGTGAAAATAAGGGAACAGGGAAATTTGGAAGAAACTTTCATATTTTACTGCAAAGGGGGAAAAGGGAAAATGTAAATGTTCAAGCGAAGAGGAAAAAAGGGAAACATAAAAGCCCTCTTTCAGGGAAAAGGGGAAACGGAAGGTACAAAAAATTTACTTGTATTGAACTGGGACTAACTTGCATTACTTCGCGACACTTACTACGCTCAGGATTACACATACGATTGTGAAGAGTATTTGAAACATGAAGAACATCGACTGAATTGAATCTGAAATTTTCAGTATGTCCTGAATGGGATCAGAATCCAGGATCTCTGTTCATTCCGCCATAGTGGGTCGTCCCTAAATGAATAACCATCAGTCAAATTTTGTATTTAATTGCAAGCAAATCAAGCACTACCATGCAGTTCTTCTGCTCCCGGGTAAACGATCGGCAAATGTAACAAAGTTCAAATCTCATTAACATTTAGTTTTATTAGAATTATTTTAAATGTTGATTACCTTCCCAAGGAACTGGGTTGGCAAATTTCGTTGCGGAAAAAATTTATATTTTAATAATCTTACGTATGACAAAAATTAAATGAATATATAAATATTTACCCGACACATTTGCTGCAGCATTGAATAATAATAAAAAACAATATAATAACTTGTAATTTAATTAGTTTAATATTTAGTTACCTTCAGTCCGAGGTATCCATTCTGATTAAAACATTTGGAAAAAAATATATTTTATTTACTCATTGCATATATCATGATAATAAGCTGCAAGTAATACCGATTTCTTATGGATGATTACTCTGGGAAGTAGTTTGGCTAGTTCGTTGATAGTTCCTTCATTATCCGGGTTGCTAGTTTCCATCTCCATCGTATGGTAGGCAGAAGCGAGTTTCACTAGGTCTGCGTCTTCCTCCAAGGCATCAAGTTCTGGAGGATCAGCGAACACACCTTTAACAGTTATGAAATTTGTGAGGAATAGTTCATAGTTTGGATGTGTTTAGACTACTTACCATAAGCCATCAGTGCTGCAGTGGTTAGTAAGATGAAGATTTTAGTCTCCATGCTTCTTCTCCAGTCGGTAGTTCAGTTCTAAGTGATGAGAGAACCTAGCGATCCTGGAGAACTGGACAGGTATCGTTACTAAGTGAGGAATCACAACAAAATCAACAGGTGAGAACTTACACAGGATCTCCCTGAAGGTGTGATAACTTGGATAACTCTGTTAGCATCATAGGTTTCTCTTTTGTGTTATTCCGGGATTGTTGAAAGCTTTAATCTCCGTTTGGTCTGGAAAAGTTGTCATGGTTTTCGTTGAAGAGAAAAGCTCCAGTTCGAAGACGTGATGTTGTCCAGGGTAGTAAACATATCTTTGGTTCTATACTCCATCTAATAAACACTTTAAGTTCACACTAATGTGCTATGGAGTATATGATTATGTATGCTACAAGAACCAAGTTAAATTATATCCTCGTATATTTATTACATCAAGATAGATGTATTCTAAAAATTTATTGCGTTTTCTAACTAGAGAGTCTTAAGCTTCGAGCATGTATATGTAGAGAGGACATGCTATAGCAAAACCCCGTACAAAGTAAGGGAAAGAAGTCTAGTAAAAACAGAAGGCTAGCTGCTCGTGTAATTGCGGCCATCGAGTCACGTGATGAAGTCACGTGATCTGTTCGTAGCCGCAGGCAACTTTTTGAACGTGAAGAAATCGTTTGAATTCCTTAACTCGCCCCAGTCATACTCCCAAGGGACCGTAGCGCATCAACGCCACGTTGACTCGTTAGCGGTCCCGGGCAGAAGTTTACCGAACAGACCACGTGATGAAGTCACGTGATTGGTGGCCGCCATTACACAAGCAGTTAACCTTGTGTTTTTTTAGAAGGCTTCTTTCCCTTACTCTGTACGGGGTTTAGCTACAGCATGCCTCTCTACATATACATGCTCAAAGGTCTTAAGAAATAAACAGTTTGAATCAGATGATGACCAATAATTCAAAGGAGCAGTACTTCCACTTTCAGTTTCCGTTTTCCCTTAAAGAGGGCACGGTTTCCCCCTTTTTTCCCCTTTCCTTGCTGATACTAAGTATCCCTTTTCCCTCTATCCAGGATATCAAGCTATAGTTCTAGTTTTTCCCTTAACCTTTCCTTTTTGAGGCCAGTTTCCCCTTTTTAAGGGAATTTCCCTGTAAAGTACCGCTATACCAGAACAGCGTTTCATCAGGCGTGAAAAGATCAAACATGTGACTGCCAAGGTCCCTGTTGACACAAAGAGTGACTGCATCAACACAAGTAGTTCCAAAATCTGCCACCAGGTGGTTGTAGCTTATCTCGGTTGTACATCAAACAGCAATTCTCTAACCGCCATAAATTTTGTCGAAACCGAGAATACTTATAGGAATTGCTCTGCTTCCATTGTCTTCGTTTTCTTCCTCTAAAGAATAAAAGATAGTCCGCACACCAGAGAGACATTTCGCGTGCATTGCAACAATTGCACGAGATTTCTATAGAGATTCAACTTTTTTAGCGAAAATTGTTATCCAAAAACTGTGCCGGTTTGAAACTAGATGAAAACTAGGTTCCAAAATGGAGCAAAGGACATTTAGTTAAGAAGAATCAAAAACTCCTATGGTAAAGAATAGCACCTCATTCTGAGCGCCTGAACGAAAAACTTGTTTGATAAATCGCGTAAATCACCAGGGGCAAAAGTTGACGTTTCTTCGTTGCAGGGGCACGGGCGAGAAAAAGTTGTCGAGTGCCGCAGTGGGGGGATCTTCCCTTCTTTTTAGCCCCTGGATTGCAGATTGTGTGGAGCAGAAGCAGTGACGTTAGGCATTTGTAACTTGTCATCTGCACTCGAGGACTCGGAACTTGAAGAATCTCATGCTCTATAGAGGCTTATAGCAAAAATACTACTGAAAAAAAAACCAACCCTCTACTACGGACGGCGGAATCAAATATACTGATTGCAAAAACTAGTTTATAATATAGCTAAAAATTACAGAAAAATTAGCGAAATACTTTCGTGCAAGAAGTTTTATTCTAGCTTTAACAGTTGATTTAGTAATGCTGTCCGCTATGCAGAGGTAGTCGTTTTGAGATATTTCCTATCCTCTGTATTACGGACAGGAGAATTATACACGCTTATTCGGAAATCTAACTTCACATACTTCTAAAAATTACAGAAAAAGTAGCGAAATACTTCCGTGCAAAAATTTTTCTTCTAGCTTTAACAGTTGATTTAATAACACTGTCCGCTATGGAGGGGTAGGCGTTTGGGATATACCCTACGGTATGGTACTACAGGTTATTCTCGAGTTTTACTCCTAGTTTCATGCCAGGTTTATCACCGCTACTAACACAAAGGCGATCAATATGTTATCAAGTGTTCTCTGTGCTTATCATCATGTTATCATGACATTTATTGTTCTTTTTTTTTGGTTTTCTTGTAACGCTACAGAAACACACCGCGAAACAAAATCTTGTTTCCTGCAGAAGAAATGGAAGGATCTCATTTCTTTTCATCTCCGCAGACAGGCCTCCACTTAGACCAGAGTCAAGATTCTTGATTCTTGAATCTTCAGAATCTTAACGTTAGAATGGAGAGAACTGACATCGATATATCGATCAGAGCGAGATAGTCTATCTCGTGATACTTTCTGTAACTTGCATATTCGAATACACAGAAGCGAAACAGCAAAAACTCGCATGTTTTCCCCTGAATCAAATATTCCTCGAAGGAGAGGTCATCTCTTTGGGATGGTCTCCTCCCATTAAAAAAAAACCGCAAAAAGAAACTGGGTGTAGCTCTTTTACAAGAATCGATTCTTCAGACCGATCAGAAATCATTCACTAACTTTGTGAATCATTGTTTGATCGTGATATACCCCTGGTTGAAACATCAACTGAAATTATCGACATATCGATCGTATCTGTGATCTTTTGCAAAATGTCACCTGAAAACGTCATACATCTTAAAGCTTACCTTACCGATAACTTTAGCACTGAAAAATTAGTGGAATAACTTTTGTTTCATCTACCAGACTCAGATAATTAACTCACCAACATGTGAGAGTCTTCTCATATGAAAATTTATCAACGAGGTGAGCAAAAAACTGGCTGATGAACTTTGTGAAAACTTTGTTTTCTCGTCAGTTCCCTCGGTTGATTATTGAAAAGTTACTCCCGGTCCACGGAGTTAATCAATGAACTTTTTCCCATCATAATGATGCAACCAGTCATGAGTGGGTCTGAGCCGTCTGTGAACCGTGCTGAACCGCGGTTCATTACTGGGTGCATCATATTCAATTAGAGATTATTTACACGTTTTGTACATGACTGTAAGGGATACCCTTGGGCTTAATGGACAAAGTCTCATTGAACTTCCCTATTATTGCAGACACACACACAACACACAAACCAATTGGGTGTATATCTACAACAACTGAGGAGCAAACAGCATTAGCTAGCATCCGATAGCTTCAGGGGAGAACATCTCTACGTGTGGAAGCTGATACAATAGGGCTTACGCCAAAAATGCTACTGAAGACCAGCCGTTCTACTACGGACACACACATTAAATACGTTTATTTTTAAATGATATTTTAAAAATACTTAAAAAACAGGAAAAAAAATTGCTGAATATTTCAGTGCCAAGAAAATTCTTCTAGCTCTTTTAGTTGATTTAAAATAAGTGTCCGCTATAGAGGGGTGCGCGTATAGCATATGCCATGCCCTCTTCTACTACGGACATACAAATTAAGTACGCTTATTTTTAAATGACAACTGCAAAATACTCAAAAAACTATAAAAAATTGGACCAATATTTCAGTGCAAAGAAAATTCTTCTACCTCTAATAGCTGATTTTACAACGGTGTCCGCTATAGAGAGGCTTGCGTTGGGCACACGTCCTATCCTCTCTACTACGGACAGGTGAATCAGATACGTTTATTGCGGCATCTTATTCAAAATACTTCTAAAAATCTCAGAAAAATAAGTGAACTATTTTAATGCAAAATAAATGTCCAAATTTTCAATAGCTGATTGGATAACGGTGTCCGCTATAGAGAAGCGTGTGTTGGTCAATGACTCTATCCTCTCTACTATGGACAGGTAAATCGGATACATTAATTGTGATCTCTCACGCGAAATGATTTTTAGTAATTATAGAAAAATTATCGAAACATTCTCCAGCAAAATAAATTTTCAAGTCTTAAAAGGTGATTTAATAAAGGTGTCCGCTATAGAGGGGCGCGCGTTGGGCAAATTGTCCTATCCCTTCTACTACGGACAGGTGAATCAAACACGTTTATTGGGGCATCTCGCTCAAAATACTTTTAAAAAACCACAAAAAATTCGCAAAATTTTCTAGTGTAAAGTAAATTTTGAAAATTTCAATACGCGATTTAATACAGGTGTCCGCTATAGAGAAGCGTGCTTAAGACATATCCCCCATATAGAAGACCTATCTCTCCCAGCAACAAACTGATTAGATGTGTAGTCCTATTGTTCCCTGTGAACCTTACATTGACGCAAATGAACAGCGTCGTTACATCTTGGTTCGATACTCCCACGTTAACTTCAAAAAACTCTATGAGAACTTACTGGAACAGTTATAGTAGTATAACTTACGGGGTAACCCTTTTATACTGGAATAGGACATTTGATGTAAGAGTGTAATGTTCTTCTTCTTCATATTTCACATGTCAACACCCTGTTGGTAAACCGAAACAGTCTTAAGAAGCTTTCAAGTGCACCTGTACCGGATATATACAATACATATATACAATAACAGGGATAAGGTCAAACGTCAAATGATCCAACAAACTTTTGCAATAACAAGTGACGATACAAGGAACCGATACATCAGAAAAATCGATACAATCAATCGATATGTGAAGATCACACAGAACTTTAGTGACGTCTTGGAAGTTCTTACGTAACAACTTGCATTTATGAATGTAAAGCAATCGATAACGTTTTGATCGATTGAACATACAGGTCACCTTTTGATGCGAGTTATTCCGGAATAACTTTTAGCCTAACTTTCTATCCCCTCCGCTTTGATTTCTGTTACTAATTAGCCACCAACGAGGGTAAAACTAAACCTCAGAGAAAGGGAGGAGGGGTAACACTAACTTACCTCCCAAAGGGGTTAACCGGGTTAAGTTTCAATGGAGAATGAATGAACAGAGGGTAACTAATGAGGTTCTCAATCGATTATAATAGAAATTTAATGGCAGCAAATCGCCTTGTTGATAACAGGGATAACTCCCTGATAATAGGGATAACTTCTGGGGTTGTTTACCATCTTCTGGGTTAATGGAAAAGGCTTCATTAATCAAAAACAAGGGAACAACTATCGATTATCGTCAACACTTTTCATCGATTTTTCTTTCTCTGTATAAGAAAAGAAAGACTTGGGGTTGGAACGAATTTTTTTCTACTCTGTTTTATTCTAGAATAAGTTTGCTATAGTAGATTGAAATAGTGAATGATTTAGTCTGGCATCTGGGATACATGATCGCCTACTTGGGCTTAACTGAAGTGCTGATATTTTATTCAGGGACATGAAGTGAGCGGTGTATGCACTACTGCAGTTTCTCGTCTGAATATCAAGTATTCAAGACTTCCCCGCTACTACCGTTTCGAAAAAAATATGCCATTGTATTATTCAGTATAGTAGTAGTAGGAAAAGTAGAAGTGGTAGTACAAACGGGAGGGAGAGTAGGAGGATGAGGAAGAGTAGTAGTAGTAGTAGTAGTAGTGGAAGTGGTAGTAGTAGTAGTTCTGGTTTATTATTATATAGTGTTATTACTACTACTACTACAGCTGATACCACACTAGTACTGCTACGACTACTAGTGCAACTATAACTACTACTTCTACAACAACAAATACTACTACTTGTTCTACTACAACAACTACTACTACTACTTGTTTTACTACTTGATCTACTAATACTACTGCTACTACATACACTACTGCACTACTACTACTTTTTCTACTTACTAGTACGTTTACTCCTCCTCCTCCTCCTCCTCCTTCTTCTTCTACTACTACTACTACTACTACTACTACTACTACTACTACTACTACTACTACTACTACTACTACTACTACTACTACTACTACTACTACTACTATTACTCCTACTCCTACTATTCACTAATACTATCAATACTGAATTCATTAAATGACTTGGACTGAAACGTTATTTAGTTAAGGTTTCTGGCCATGTGCTTATACTCGAGATGGGAGAAAGGAGTGACCTGGTGTCAGAATAAGTAATGTGTCCAGCAATTTGGCAACGCTGCTCCTTGTAATTATTGCTTACTCCTACAGTGATAATAAATTGGATTAAGCCAAAGCAGAAGGGGCTGTACCTTCTCTGGTCTCCTATGTCTCTGCTGGCAAGTATCTCTACTGTGTTATCAGAGGTTATCAAGGGTTACCACGAGTGTTATCATGTGGAATCGGGAATAAATAGAGAGTTGTTAGCATGTTATCAAGTGTTGTGAAGTATTATCAAGGGTTATCAAGTGTTTTCAGCGTGTTATCAAGTATTCTTCCATTTTTATCAACAATTTTAACGAATAAATTTGCATTTTCGTCCTTATTATCTCATTATTATTATTATTATCTTATTATTATTTACCAAAAAGAGAGAAATTTGAAGAAAGTAATCATTTCTTCATAAATTATTATTTCCTTTTTAAATGCTCCATTTATTTTTGCTCTTACAGCTTTCTCATCAAACTTTCCATTTCCAGTGGATGATAACACATGATAACAGCTGATAACAGATGATAACACGTTGATAGCATGGTGATAATACGAAGCTGTGTTCTGCGTTTCCACTTCCAATTTCGCCTTGTGACCCTCTTCCCTTATTTTCCCCTTTCCCCCGTCCGTTCTAGAATATAAGGCTGTACTTCCAGATTTTCCCTTTTGCCTCTTCCCTTATTTTCCCCTTTTTCCCTCCGTTCTAGAATAAAAGGCTGTACTTCCAGATTTTCCTTTTTGCCTCTTCCCTTATTTTCCCCTTTTTC
Organism: Eulimnadia texana; assembly: GCA_002872375.1. Lineage (NCBI taxonomy): Eukaryota > Metazoa > Arthropoda > Branchiopoda > Diplostraca > Limnadiidae > Eulimnadia > Eulimnadia texana. The sequence continues at coordinate 1,024,249 of NKDA01000011.1, forward strand.
CCTCCGTTCTAGAATAAAAGGCTGTACTTCCAGATTTCCCCTTTTGCCTCTTCCCTTATTTTCCCCTTTTTGCCCTCCGTTCTAGAATAAAAGGCTGTACTTCCAGATTTTCCCTTTGGCCTCTTCCCTTATTTTCCCCTTTTTCCCCTCCGTTCTAGAATACAAGACTGTACTTCCAGATTTTCCCTTTTGCCGCTTCCCTTATTTTCCCCTTTTCAGACCCCGTTTTCTCCTTTTTCAAGAAAATTTCACGCAGAATGGAAACACTGGCTGTGTTATCAGTGGCTTTCTAGTGATCTGGAGAACAAGATTGGTCTGGGGAATAGAGCGGACAAAAACTCGTTCACATGAAAACTACCAATTACTACAACAATACAACAATACAACACATACAACACCGTTGTGTAGATTATTCAACAGACTGTCTAGTGACGACTCAACAATAACACAATGCAAGTATCGCAGTGTCGTCATCAATGAGGGATACACCAACTAGCTGGTGGAATTGACGTGGACACGCCATAAGAGCTTATGGACGAGTCACCATAGTGTCCACCTATTCGACAGATTTGGCTCAAAAGGGGTATTTATTTATAACGCATGGTTCTAATCAATCTGTCGAATAGGTGGAAACTCCATAAGACCTTATGGACCGAATACCATTCTGTCTAGCTATTCGACAGGTTTACTTTTAGGGTAATTTTTATGCATTTTCACTTAATTTTAATCAATCTGTCGAATGAGTAGACACTCCATAAGCGCTTATGGGCGAACCATCGTTGGGTCTAGCTATTCGCCAGATTTACTTTTACAATACTATTCATGCTTTTTACATAATTCTTATCAATATGTCGAATAGGTGGACACTCCGTACGTCCTTATGGACAAACCCCATTATGCCCACGCATCCGACAGACTTACTCTTAAAGTCGCATTTACGCAAAAACAAAGTGTTATTACATAATCTGTCGAATAGTTGGACACTCCATTAATGCTTACGGACAAACCCCATACTGTCCACGCATACGGCAAGTTCTCCTTTACAGCCATAGCTACCATAAACATAACACTTCAATCAGATTCACAAATTCAAGATTCTTGATTATATTTCATGATTCTTTCGAGTTGCCGACCCCTTTAGACTAAGATTTGACGATGAACCTTTTGGCCCAGGGAGGTTCATCGTTATCGATCGTCTGAAAAAAGACGATCTAATGTCAGAAAGCTTCTAACCCAAAACGCAGTGTTTCCACTTTGCAGGGAAACTCCTTGAACAAGGGTAAAATGGGGTCTGAAAAGGGAAAAATAAGGGAAAAGGGAAAATCTGGAAGTACAGCCTTATATTCTAGTACGGAAGGAAAAAGGGGGAGAATAAGGGAAAGGGGAAACACTGCTAAAGAAATCTTCCCTTTCTGACTTTCTATCGTACTGGAAATCTCCAGAATGATTCTTGAATGTTGAATGTTCTCTAGACTATAGAATGCAGACGTAGCAAGCAAAAAAGATTAGCGTGTCAGAGAGAATATCTTCTGAAAAGGTTGTGAGTTCGTCTGCTAACGCCAGTTTCCATTAGCGCAACAATTGCTCTTTGCATGTAAACACTTTCATTTTCTGTCTCCATGCAGCGGATTATGCAACGGGTAGGTTTACGTAATACGTCCTAAAAAGGGTTATCAACATGTTATCGTAGGTTAACAACTTGTTATCGTGTTTAGTATTCGTAAAATCAGCAGTTATCACTAGTTCTCCTTCAACGCGACTTTTATTCATCTCTCTGGCTTCTTCCCGCCATTCGTTCCCTGCGGGCATGTTCAAGCGCCCCTGCTGATTACTTGAGTTTTATGAGACTTATGAGAGGTTCTTTTTACATCCGTGCATTTCAAATGTAAAATTTTCACTGAAACGTCTTTAAGTAAAAAAGAAAAAGTGAACTGTAATTATGATGCATTTGGTTGTGAAGTGGCAATTACCGCAACCCTCTTCTTTTTTCCTGCTTTCAGGTCTTTATTATTTAATCATCAAAAACTTTGCACGTCTAAATGACACTTTTGGCGGTGTTTATGCAAAGCTTTCAACACCACATGTGCTATAATAGTTATTATCCCCTCCAAAACCTTAAGGAGTGGTCCTTGAATCTTTTTTCCCTGGCTTAGACGGATTGCTGCAAAGGAAGTCTTGACTAGTCACAGCTGAGTTTACTTATGATTATAACAGCTGAATATGTAGAATTGTCGAGTGTGTGGACACAGCATGAGCTCTTATGGGAGAAAATCAATGGTGTCCACATATTCGACAGATTTTGCCGTATTGAAGGTTTCTCCTTTTTCCGACGAAAAGAGATTCAATAATCAAATCTGTTGAATATGTGGACATGACATGGACTCTTATGCGAGGAATTCAATGGTGTCCACGTATTTCATGTTCAGATGTATTTTCGTTTATTTTGTAGTAAGAAATTAAATAGTCAAATCTGTCGAATATGTGGTCACGCCATTGTCTCTTACGGACAAATTTCATGTTGTCCACATATTCGACAAATTATCTCATCTTAGAAGCTTTCTGCATCTCTCGAAGAAATCAAGTATAAAGAGCAAATCTGTCGAATACGTGGACACCCTATTAGCTCTTACAGACATATACGATGGCGTCCACCTATTCGACAGATTGCTCCAACTTTCAAACTTTTTCATCTTTCGACGACATCAAGTATAAAAAGCAAATCTGTCGGATACGTGGACACCCATTAGTTTTTATGGACAAATCCCAATGCTGTCCACACATTTACTAAAAGTAAACAATTACGCCATTAACAACATTCACAAAGTACTTCACTCGGAACGCCTTACTCTTTCATTTCTAATTTAACATAAAATCACTCAATAAATACAAGTTATCAAAATTACACTCATAATCTAAGTTAACTTCTATCGATAAAAGTTCAATAAGGATTCTTACTATCTCTGTTAAGGAACCTAGTATTGGGGGGTTAAAAGGGCAAAAGACAAGACTTTTGTAGTGCACAATAGTTTTCCTTAGCTTTTATGGGAGAAGATATAAAAGCGAGAAAAAGTCAGGGTTTCTTCAACAAGCAAAGGATTCTCTCATCGATTCCCTATATAAGACCAGTAATCCGTGAAACAACCTAAAGCTGCAATACAAAAACCATGGCGGATCCACACCATCTCTATTGAAATCTTACCAACTTCTCTATAAGATTATACAAAGGCAATCATGGGGTATGGTACTGAATCGTTTCTTTGAACCGTTTCTTGAACGGCTCACTTTTAGTTGAGTCGAACCGTTTGTTTCTATACGAACCGCCCATTACTTGCTCGTATGAGGACTCATATGAGACTGCTGAGACTTAACGAGATGGAAAACTTTTGGGTCCATCGTAAAAGTTTATGCGATGGAAAGGCTGCCAAGCTTCTCAATTTTTCACACAATTAATTCGCAGGATGCTTATGGCAGCTTTGCAAAAATCGATCATCACTGTGGGCGGTTCACCAACGGCTCAGCCACGGTTCATAAACGGTTCATTCTCAAAATGTAAATCAGTGTAAAAAAAAAGCTCTCTTGGAAATGAGACTGGATTTTTGCTTAGGGAAATGTATTGAGTCTAAGGAAAAGTTTGTCTTTGTGCAGTTTTTGTACTTTTTGTGTGTGTGTGTGTGTGTGGAAAGGGAAAAGAGGAAGCAGAAAAATAAAGGGGAAATCAACTCGAGTGCAAAAGTCTTATGGGAGAGTCATAAAAGCCTTGCTCTTGCCTATTCCATTCAAGCCAGCCATGTTTTTAAACAAAATACAACTCAACAGGATCCCATTCCCTTATACACACACAAACAAACCAGGATCCTGATGGTGGATAGCAAGAATCTTGGGAAGAATCTATGAATGTTTATGAATGCTTGGTTATACAGGGAGAACTTTAGTAACTATCAGTAGGAGTACTAGATGTATTAGTAGTAGTAGTAGTAGTAGCAGTAGAATAATAGTAGTGGTGGTGGTAGTGGTGGGTAGTTGTATTAGTAGTGGTGGGTAGTAGCAGCAGCAGCAGTACCAGTAGTAGTGATGCAAGTAGTAGTAGTTGTTGTTGTTGCAGTGGTAGTAGTAGTAGTATTGCTATCATTATTATTATTATTATCACATAGCTAAGTTACAAGTTCATGAAACTTGTTATTTCACTTTTTGGTACTGTACACTGTCCGCCCCTCTTGTTTGTTGCTGACTGACCTTTGACCTGGGTTGACATTTGACCTTGTCAACCTGAGGTGACGAAAGGGAAGTAAGAGATCGCATAACAAGTCGAGGATTTGCAAAGCAGAAATATTTTTCTCACGTTCCAAAATTTTGAGTATCGTATTGTACTTAGTGTAAGAATCACGCAAAAGAATCAAGAATCATGAAGCAAGATTCTCGGTCCGTGATTTTTGAGACTAAGAAAGATTCTTGAGTGTGATTCTTGATTTTTGTTATCATTCACTCACTCATTCAGTGATTCATTCACTGAATCAGTTATTCACTACATCGCCCATTCACTCACTCACTCACTTACTCATTCATTCAGTATCTCAATCAGTCAACCATTCACTCGCTTATTCAATCATTCATACACTTATTAAAACATTCGTTCATTCAATCATTCATTCGTTCGTTCACACATCCACTTACTCATTCAGTCAGTGACTCAGTCAGTCAACCATTCATTCGTTTATTCAATCATTCCCTTATTCATGCACTCGTTCATTCACTCATTCGGCCATTCATTCATTTACTCGTTCACAGATTCACTCATTCATTCATTCATTCACACGTTCATCCATTCATCCACTTCATTCATTCATCCGTTCTCTATTAATCGATTATTATCCAACAATCGATTACTTATTCTTTTCCTTTTACCTTCAAGTCCCAGACAATCGATTATCACTACCAATGGCCAGCTGATAACAAGGTAATAACACTTGATAACGTCTGATAGCACACTGATAACAGTTGTGAGATCGTAAGAGATGTGGACTACAAACGCATAGCCCGAGTCAGGAATCGATAGAAATAATCGATTTCCAGTTTTATGACCGACTTTTGTGTCTATTGGTTATGAATGCTCTGCTTACCGCCATAACTGCGACACTCATGTGAAACAGAATGGAGCTGACCGGAAATGCCCCCAGCGTTGCCAAGAGTGACGACGAAAAAAACACAACATAAACCCAGAAAAAAAAATTTTTCGAAAATTTTTACAATTTATTTGGAGTATCATAATTATCAAAACTCGAAGTTATTTTATTAATATAAATGCGTTAAGTAAAATAAAATATTATCTGAAATACTAGCTTTTAATCATAATCAATGATTGAAAATAAATGTTAAATGAAAAGATAATTAGAATGTATTAAAATAATAAAGTTTAACATTTAAATTATGTATTATTCGACAAATTTCTGCTCGTTCAATCATTCGTTAATTCATTCGTTCAGTCACTCACTCGGTCGTTCAGTCACCCATTCATCCACTCTATAATTATCAAAAGTAAACTAAATTAACTAAACTTTCTTTTATATTATAAATACTATTCTGAATTATTATCGAATGAATTGTAACACTTTAAATAGTTAAAGCCTTCAGAGCTTAATTCGATAATCGAATTAACGTTAATCACAATTAATTATTACAGTTAACTTAAAATAATTACACGAAACCGCAGGGGCGAAATCGGTCAGAAGAGAAAAGTTTCTAACGAAGCGTGCCATTATTAATAACCCGTGTTATCACACATTATGAACCTCGTTAACAACATGTTATTCAATTTTTATCATGTTATCCTAGGTTCCTACAGCTACCTGACCCAAAATTAACGTAACATAATTATATTAAAAATCAGTATTAAATTTATTCATCCTTAATTTTCTTTGGCCAAAATGTTTGGCTTTCCGTTTAACTTGTAAGTTAATTTGATTCAATTTAGCTTAGCCTCAAGAATCGTAAGTCTTATGGACTTGCGAGCGGACGTCCAGTATACAAGGCGAACCACTTCAGGCGATGGCGCAACAGTGGAAACGGAAATGCTTCAGGGGCTTCACGCTCTGAAACAAAATAAACAAGCCCCGAGGCTACGCACAAAGGGGGACTTTGTGATTTAAACGCCTATATGCAAGACAAGGCCTCTTTAAACACAACATGGCGCCTGAAACATTAGCCCAGTTTCAATTTCTTATTCCAGAATAACTTGTTAGATGGGATCGAACGTTTTATAAATGTAAGGGACACGTGGACTGGAAATAGATCGCAGTTAAATTTTACAGAAGAAACTCCAGACCGGTTAGTTACTTTTAAGACATACCATCGAACGTCAGAATTTTAGATTTCGATGTAGACTTATCCTAGAACAGGACGGGTGGGAAATGCTCTACTGGGAAAGCAGGCCTTAATGGTTTGTACTGCAGTCCCTGCAGCAATAAAAGTGCGATGGCGGAAACTATACTCTCGCAAACCAGACTATGGGACGGAAAGTTTTGGGTACAAGTGCCGGCTGCCGGGTCTGTGTTGGCTTCAGTCGCTGATCAGCAGCCAAACAAGTTGGTGTAGACCCCTCAAGTGGTAAAACCAGAACTCGGAAAACCACGAGTCACTTGTTGGCAATGAGAGGTTCAAGCGTGTAATCAAAAACGTTCCGCAAAAGAGATTGTGAAAAGTTTTGCAAAGTGAAAGTTTTCTGAAGTGGTGATTTCTGTAAAAAGCGTGAAAAGTTTTTGTTAAAATGAACTCAGAACAGTTGATAATCATCTCCTAGTGAAGAAAACTTTAAATGAGCAGATGCCCCTCATGCGGAAACTTTGCAATCTACCTCTTGTTACCAAGAAACTGTGAAAAAAAACTCCTACACCTTGATTCATGGGCGCAAATAGTGATTAGGGGGATAGATGTTCTACGAACTAGAATATTCGTAACCAATTTGGTGTTCTGTTCATCAAAGTTTGGGTACTTTGCCCGCAACAAGATTAATTAAGCACAAGAGAGAACATCCCCTTTGAAGATCCCAAGTTTCATCTTAATTGACAGAATGGGTGAGAAGACTCGTCGACTATTCCACGCCAGCACGAGGTGGTTTCCAGCGTTTTGCATATTGTTTGCAGTTTTTTCTGCGTCTTTGGCCTGCCCAAGTGCCTGCGAATGCAAATGGAAAGGAGGCAAACAGACAGTGGAGTGCAGGAACCGAGGCTTAATTACTCTGCCATCCAACATTGACCCAGAGACACAAGTACTTGACCTTTCGGGTAACAACCTGCAGATTTTACCTCGGGAGGCTTTCCTGCGGGCTAATCTTCTGAACCTGCAGAAGATCTACCTACAAGGCTGTCGCATCGGCCAAATGGATTCTACCGCATTGCGGGGACTTAGTAATTTAGTCGAGCTTGACCTGAGTGATAATCTGCTGACATCAGTTCCTTCGGAGGCATTCAGAGATGCACCCTCGCTTCGCGAGCTTCGCCTCAACGCAAACCCCATTCAGAAAATCGACGACCGCACCTTTGAATTCCTTCCGGGACTGGTTAAGCTGGACTTAAGTGACTGCCAAATAGAATCAATGTCCCCAGGTTCCTTTGAGGGCTTGGAACAACTGTCTCACTTGCGCCTGGGAAATAACAGGCTGACAGAAATAAAGCCCCGAGTTGTATCCTCGCTGACAAGGCTTCACGGGGTCGAGTTGCACAACAACCCTTGGGTTTGCGACTGCCGACTTCGCTACACACGTGAATGGTTGCAGCAGTACAACATTCCAACTCCCGTTTCCCCCACGTGCGCGTCTCCCCTTCGCTTGTCGGGCAAACCGCTGATGGAACTGCAGCTGGACGAGTTCGCATGCCCGCCAGAAATGATGGCACCCTCGCCCGGATATCCCCGACATGTGGACGCTTTCGCCGGAGATAATGCAACCCTATCCTGCCGGGTGGCAGCCGTACCTTCGCCTGATATCACCTGGCTCTGGAGGGGTCAGCCTATGGTTAATTCGTCTATTATCTCAGAGACAGGCCGACCCTCCAACGAAAGATTGATTATCATTCTAGAAGAAGGAACATTTGAAAAGATTAGTCACTTGATTCTGTCTCCAGCCCGGGAATCAGACAGCGGAGATTTTATCTGTGTGGCTGACAACAGGGCAGGACTAGCACAGGCTAATTTCTCTCTCAGAGTCGACGCCAAAGCACCTGTAGCAGGCGGCTTGGGTAGTGCCCAAATTGCAGGACTCGGTGCGGGTCTTGTTCTCTTACTAGCTCTATTACTAGTTGTTTTCCTGGTCGTTATCATCAACTACCGGCAAAACAGCAGTAAAGCGGATCGGAAAGAGCCCCCGCTTGCAGTAAATAGCGAAATGGCTAATGGTATAATTGCAGAGCTGAGTTCGCCGAGCGATTCTAGGGTCAACTCCAACATTTTGCATAGCAATTCAGCTGCTACCAGTCCGACAGCCAACAACCCTGACCTAATTCACGAAGCTCGTAAAGCTAGTGATTTCTGGTACCACAATGCTGAGGTCAACGGAACGTCTCCATATGGAGGGGTGATCAAAAACCAAAACGCCCGGGACTATTCAGACCCTAGTAACGATATTGTGGTTCGTATGGTAACCAGCGATGGGGATTACCAGAGTGCACAGACAGACTCGCTCTATCCATCGGCTTTGTGGCCCAGGACAGGTGTGGAGACGGACGAAGCTATTACCACCTGCCCGTCAAACGTCCTAGACAACAGCTACACTGAAAGGGCCACCCTTCCCCTGTCGCATCCCGTGGTTATCGGAGGAAACGGTGGCGACATTCAGGGATATTCTGCTGTTGATAGCGAAACGGAATCAATAACTTTTGATAGTTACAGCTTGCCACACCGAATGGGTCACGAGCCAATTTATGCCGGTTTCGTCCCTTACCCACCTGATTATGGTTTGCCACGAAATGCCACCAATATTCATTTGGGTGCTGCCACGCAACATAACTGTCCGCAAACTGCAACTATTGCTCGACACGTTACGGCAGCTGAAAACTCAGCGTCTTCTCTGTATGAATCCAGGCGGGGCTCGGCTTCGGTCAGTATCGAGTCCAGCCCGGCCAGCAGCGCCAAGAGTCCGCGGTTCTGGCACCGGGCGAACGGAACCACCAAACGTCATTTTGCACGGGACTCTCCTGATGAAGGCTATCAAGAAGAATGTGCCACCGACGTTTGAGCTTAAAATTCAAAATTTTTTTACAGCGTTTGGTGCCAATGGACCTCTTTTGTGCACGAACGGCAATTTCCAGTCTAGTCGCATATTTTTTTCCCCCCATTTTTTCCAAGTTCCTTTAGAACGATGCTTTTTGCGGTTTACCCGATGAGTTAATCAATATTCTGCAGCCTCTCTGTGGAACTGTATTTACTTTTGGAGCTAAGTGGAAATGCCGTGTAAATAATGTGACTAATAGGACTCAAGCACTGAATGGGAAACGAGGGTGCCAGTACCATCTGCTCTTCTTACTACTGCTTTTACCCGGACACAAAGCAGAAAATTACAGTGTTACTTCTAGTGAATGGATTGTATTGCTTTCAGTAGAAACTAACCCAAACCCTTCATTGCGCTTAATATTCTTTTTGCTTGTACAAACAGTATTTAACCAGAGGAACGAAAAAGAAACTTTTGCTGCTTTTGATTCCCGAACTGACGACACAAAAAAGTGAAATTCAAAAGTTTTGGACACAAAAGTTTCCAGGTTTCGTGTAGATTTCCAGTTGAAATAACCCTTGCAGAAATTCTTCTTTTTTGTCTGCCCGTACAACGGACCGAAACAAAAATGAATTTGCAACTTTGCTAACCAGATACAACCTTGATATCTGGCTAAATGTTGTGTATATCTCATTTTCTCTGTATTTTTGTACTATTCTTGTAATTCTACTCAAACGACTCTCTCTTCAGTGACAGAGTCAACGGACAGCTCAGACCAAAGCCCTCGTTATGTTCTTTTTAAAACATTTTTTTATATGAAGACGAATGTTTTTTGTGAACTTTACGAGTTGTGAACATTCTACAAGATTTTCAATCGATTTCGTGTACCGATATACTATATGAATAATCAAATACAGACATGTATATTTCAATACATGATACATGGAACTTTACTCGTATGCGTGTTTCTCTGAGTCATAACTCTACAACAGTTATCCTAAGAAAGATAGTAGAGTTTGATATAACATTCTAGTACGCTGAATATGAGTACCAGAGACGTAGTACGGCCTGAACATCACAAATTCAGTTATTAAATATTGTAGTACAAGTCTCCTCACGTACGAGAAGGTAGGAACAATCCTTCCTTTACAATCTAATTCAACTGATTCAGTCAGAAATCGTCCCAGCTTCGATATCAGTAGTTTGATGCAGACGATTCTACTTACACATGTAGACGGTAACATGACGATAATGCGAGGATAAAAAGTGATAGTCATGGTCGTAACAGCTAAGCTCTAAATTTCCGGTCCAAGTTTTACAGGGAACGCCAGTAAGTTAACAATAAAGACATCCCGTTTCCTGTTGCCTTTTAACGCCCAAAATTTCCACAAAGATAACAAAAATATTGTCGGAAACTTGTATTTTTGTTGGAAAAGAAAAAAAGGGCTTCTTCCCTTTTCTACGTGCGAAAGTTTTGGTATACTCCCACGCCAGTCACACGGAACGTAATCCAGTGAAAACCAAGTCGATGTGTGTTGTGTGTGTTTCCTTTAAGGGGCTTCGCGGGGCGTTGATTTGAGTCACGTATCACCGTCCTTGTGAAAATCCGTGATTCCCTACCGAGAGAGTACACCTCTGGGGAAGTTGCTGTTCTCAAATCAAGGCCGTTTAGGACGTCCAGTAGACCGGAACACGCCGGATGTGGTGCTGGTTTGATGACCACTTCAAAGTACTGGCCAAACTGCGGTCACTTAGTTCCGCTGTCCTTCGGCTCGAACCATTTTGTGGCACCTTTGCAAGGTTTCCTTTCTATTCTCACGGAAAGAGTTAGAAACCTCACTCTTCCCCGTGCCAAACTACTAACAAGAACATCCGGACTCATCAACCACGTCTATAGTGTCCCTTGTTCATCACTTCTTGGGACCGTGAAATCCTGGGCGTACCTTTTACTAATTAGCCGTAGGACAGAAAATGAAGCAAAGAAAGATTCAGATTGTGTAGTTAAGATTCCAGCCAGATCCGTAGCCGAATGGACCAAAAGGGGCTCACTGACCAGTATGACGTTTGCTTCGTTAGTTTTGCGCTTTGGCCAAGGAAGCACGGTTCTTTTTCACGAGCCTCCAAGGATTACTTAGACACCAAGCAGAGCCTTGGCTCTAAAGCACTGAACACAAATTATCTTAAAGCTAACAGCCTGAGAGAAGCTAGAAGATGGCGCACAAAACTAACTGCTTCATTTCCTCACACCATTTGCGAGTTGCGCAGAAACTTCGACCTTAACTGAATTAAACTTTATAGGCAACTTGAGCGGTTTTATTCAGTAGAAGGATTGGAAAAGCTGTGACTTGAATTAATAAGTAATTAATAGAGAGCAGCAAATCTTGTTGTATGACAACTAACTGTAATGGATAGTCCTCTTGAGGTTTACAAGCTACTTGTGCTTCTCTTCTTTTTCGCTTTACTGCTTGTTTGTCTTTGCCAGGGTTTTTAGGTGAGCCTGCAGAATTAGCGTGTCTCTCATGTTCTGCTCAATGAAGCAAAACTGTCGTGTTGAGAAACTTGGGCCCAAAGAAGTTTTGCGGGGAAAAGAGGGTCTTTTTCCTTTCTTTTCTTTTGCTTTATTACAACCAAACAGGGGGAAGTGTGACCAACGATACGGAAAGAGAAACAAATGAAGATGCGACCCAAAAGTCCCAACAAAAAGAAACACGCAGACGAAACTTTCCTCCTCGTCCCACACACAAATATATACAGACAACAGAAGAGGCTTCCTTCGCAAGAAACGCTGTTTCACTTTCGCGTTTCCTGGCAATGGTTTAGTTACTCCTGAATCTTCTGGGAACATCAGTCCTGAATGTATCTACAAAGTTACTAAGTTACAGTGTCTTGTAGCGACTCGTCGCTGAAAAAAAAAAATAGAACCATTTCCTCTCAAGTAACTGACCGGAAGTGGTGACGACATTTTTCTGCACACGGCCAGGTGAAAAACACAGAAATAGGCAATCTCAGCCTGAACAATACATTTCTGTCATAGAGGACGTCCGGTAATTAAATCTTGATTACTAGAAACCGGATTCCGGCGGAAACGGACTCTTGATATTTTTTATTTTTTTGTGGAAGGCCAATTATCGAACTCATCAGTTTCACGGATACTTTCACGGTTACCTGAGTCGTAGAAAAAATTGGAGACTTTATTCAAGCTTTTAAGGATTTTCAGGAGTATACCGCAAAAAGCTGTGCACATCCGCACGTGCGCTACCTTTAGTGCATGTTTTAAATGTGTAGCAGGCAGAAAAAGCCTGGAGTAGATCAATAGAAAAGACGAGATATATGGTTAAACACAGAACGTATTACTCGGGATATTTAATACTTACACACAGATGAAGAGCTACGCGTGTTGTGTTCGATATGAATCCACGAAACTTGTCGTGAACGTCCTAATTAGTTACTAACTGATTCACAACTTCGTTAGTTCCTACAACATGAAGATTTTGGAAAATCGGTGTTTCAGAAGGTTCTCTGTTTTTGTTTCTGATGAAGTAGTGATTAGTTTTTGTGCCGTTTGCTGTTGTTTTCGGAAAAGAAACCCCCCAACATTCGCCCTTTAATCAGTTGTGTGCAGGAGGGAAAAAAGCAGCGTTGCCAAACGTTCGTTTTCTTTACATTACAAGTGCTATACAGGGATTTTTTGGTAAGATTATTTCAGTTTACCTACTCGATCGATTATGAATCCAATTTTAACATGAAACAATACAGAGATGTCCTGGAGCTTTGATAAGTCACTTGTTTTCAGATTTCTGGCGTAATTTATTTTCTCCTTCAAGTTATTTATTTGTAGCGTTGCTGTGATGCAGCTTCACAATCTCTGGCGTCCTAGCTCACATATGTTACGTTAAAACATGATCTACGAGCTCAAGAAAGTGAAATTCCTCGTAATAACATAAGGTAGCGAGACGTGCCCATGATTTATAGTGTCGCTTTCTATGTATCGCAACTTATGGGGCTTAGTCGAGCATGGAGTTAATCAAATGATTACAAGGTCCTCCATCATCCCCTTGATGACACTCAGATACAGTTACCACCCTTTTATAAGTAGGACAAGTTGTGACACCAGTCGATACATATTCTGATTGTCAGGGGCAAAAACAATCTCTTCTAGTGTAATTCAATTATGCTAGGACAAGTTTGCTGTTTCCCTAATTCAAGCTAATTCTAAACATTTACCCCTTTTGACCAGTGGACTTTGAATCCAAGTTACTACATTATGGTACGAGATGTACAACCCACGTAGTGGCCACTGCATTACCAAGAGGAGTGCCTTTTGAAATCTACTTACCAAAGCAGGGCCGCTTGAAAAGCCTCTTTTCTTTTCAACCTGTTTAGAAACTTCCAGCGGATACCCAACAAGAGATATTCCCAAAAAAGAACTGTGAATAGTACCCCATTGACTGTAACACTGGATAACACACATTTATAGTTAACGAGGGTTATAGATTACTCTCGAGTCTCAGGAACTTGAAGACACGGGTGTGAAGAAAATTACTGTAGAAAATTGCCAATCCATCCAACGTTCAAGGAGCTCTACGGTCAGCTGCTCCTCAGAAAACGTTAGTCTGGGATTCCCAAAAAGACTCAAAAACCTTACAAGATCAATACTATAGGTTTACTGAGTTCTTCGTAACTTTTCTAATGATCTCTGTGCTTTGCTGGTACAGGGATTAAGACTTCTATCTCGTACTAACACGCCTAACCGCATTAACTGAACAACAATCACAGAACAGTGGAAAAGAGTTAATTAACCACAGAGACCCCTCAGCACTCAAAGAACTAAGTACCCACATCAAAGAGAGGCAGAAGTGGACGGTTCACACGGTTCAAGGTTCGGTTCAAGGTTCAGTTTGTTAAAGGATATACAATATCTTCTGGATATTGTTCAATAGGCAGTGTTTTTCGTGACTGGACGGTCGTTTTTTGTAGTGACAAAATAGTAAAGAATATTGCTAAATCAGGGATTGGAGTGTCCACGACGCAAGAAATCGGATTTAACAGCCAGCCGAGCGACCAAAGAAGCCAACAACTTGGTTATATATCATCGATAGTTCCGTCAGCAGTTTCCACACAAAGAGACTCCAATATAGAATGTACAGCACACAGGCCTACAGCAATATTATAACTCTCAGAAAAAAATTTGCTTACTGTACCATGACAACTAGACCCGGTATATGGAAGAAACTTATAGACTGAAAAGTATATCGATACGTATCAATATCTGACACAGAGCTATCAAAGACAAGTACTTTGTTAAAGGATTACTAAGGAAACACGAGCTGTAAATAAGAACGGAGAATCTCATTTCCTGCTCCCATGATATGAAAACAGAAAGTAATCTTGACTTTCATTACCACTTGCAATTGATATACCGCAGTTATAGAAAGCCTTTGTCAGAAACTGTTTCGATTACGTGCACATATATATCGATATTCAAACATCAGTGCGAACAAGAAGAACTGCTCTGATTAAAGTGTATGCCTTAAGCCAAAGTAGTAACCCCCTAGCGGCGGTAGTTTGTAAGTTACGAGTTGTCTGCCGGTGTTGACCAGTGTTGACCAAGCTACAGGATTTGCCATAAGATTCTGCATAAAGTTTTGGTTGATAAGCAAGTTTCACAATATCAAATTTTGCGTTACAATCAGTTTTGGTCAACATAGGTCAACAGTGGTCAGCACTAGCAGCTGGCCCGTTTGCTGATACAAGACTCTACATTATATGTTTTCGCTATTTAGCAGGTTTCATAATATGGAATCTCATCACGGAAACTTGGTCAACACTGGTCAACAATAGCAGACGACACTATCACTTATAATGCATGAAGATCATAGCCATCAGGTTCAATTTTGAGGTGCAGTGAATATGTTAAAGAGCGGAAAAGGCTTCAAAGCCGAACAGCGCAGCAGAGCCAAATTCAATTAAAGCGCAGTTATAAATTTGTGTCAAGAAGTTTAGCCCTCCGGTCTGTGCGCCGCGCTAAGTGGTATTGTACAACGTTGCAAGTTTCCTCGCTACTGAAAGTCAATATGCCATTTCGACTCTGTATTGTCATAAGTATTATTCAAGGAAAATAAATACGTTCACTTTAATGCAATTCGTTATGTCACACGACAAGCGCGGGACTCCATAAAACCACGATGAAGACAATTACCGAGAAAGCAAATACCCCAACTGAAGAATCAGCACGTATGCCTAGAAGAAGTACGAAAGAAGACCAAGGTTCGTGAAAGTCAACTTTCAAGGTAACTTTCACAGTCCTTCGTGAAAAAACAGACTTTCAAGGCACTGAAGAATCCTCATTACTCAAGTAGTATTAGTAACAGTAGTAAGTAATCTAGTACAGACATAGGAAGCAGCACTGAGAAAATCTAGGCTCACTTTCATGGTAACTTTCAAGGTGACTTTCACGGTCCCTTCGTGAAAAACAGATTTTCAAGGCATATAATAATCCTCATTACTAAATTAGTAGTAGTAACAGCAATATGCAATCTGGTACATACATAGGAAGCAGCACCAAGAAAACCTAGGGTCACTTTCTAGGTAACTTTCAAGGTGACTTTCACGGTGCCGTTTGCGAAAAACAGATTTTCAAGGCACAGTATAACCCTCATTACTAAAATAGTTAGTACTTACAGTAGTAAGTAATCTGGTACAGACATAGGAATGCGTGGAAATCCTACTTACAGGACAGGTTCCTGCGGGACTACCCGCTGTTACGTTATCTGCAGGAACAAGTAACATGTCTGTTATTACAGTAGCGACTCTCAAGTATCAAATAAGCATCGCTTGAAAGTTGTGCAGGGGCTGGTGCATCATATTGGGAAAGCGAGCAGAGCGAACAAGGGGCTTTTGAATGGTTTTTATGAACACTTTCTCCTTAGGAGATTCTACTTGTGTGTCTTGATCCTGTTAGGAACATCTGCGTGTCCGTGAAGAGTTCTACTTTACTCACTTTTAAGGCTGATCTCCCTGATTCTACTTCTTCCCCTTGATCCCTGTGTAAATAAATGCCCCTTAAGATGTAAGAAGCAGGTATTAGGCTGCCAATCTGTCTTTGTGTAACATAGGGGATCAAGAAGACTTTCAAGGTCTGGAAAAACTTTCACGACGACTTTCAAGGCAATTTTCACAGCGCCTAATTTCAATGAATATACGTTTAAGAACTATATCCACAACAGCCTCGTGCAAATCAACTTTCAAGGGTCGGAAAAATTTTGACGACCACTTTCACGGTCCCTAGAATCTGCTTGAACAACGTATAAAGCACATTGCTTTGAACATCGCCCAAGTTGACTTTTCAAGCTTGAAGTAAAAGACTTTCACGATGACTTTCACGGTTAACTTTCATGGTTATCTCTGGCTTCTATAGTCGAGAGACAAAACTTCTTTATTGGCAAAGTTTTGCTGTGGCTCTTTCTCCATTAGCATTTTTATTGTTTCTTGGGCAACTGGGAAGTTGATCATTAAAATGCTAATGTCGGGTCGCTTTACTTTCCAAAGTCTATCACCCAGCAAAACTATGGCCGTTCCATGATTCCCCCAGTATCAATGCACTGTGAAATTGCTCTCAAGCAAGTGATGTATAGGTGGTTTGAACCGTTTTCTCAACGGCTCATGAAACCCCTCACTCGCAGTCGAGTCGTGCTGTAGAGGCAAACTAAAACCATGAACCCAACAGTGAACCGTGCTTGAACCGGTTCACGATTTCGACGAAATTTCCGCAAATTTTATAAAATCTAGAAACTCCCCTAAGTATTTTCATGTGGAATTCTTTGTCATATACCGAACCGTGAACCATACCGTGAACCGTAGCCTTTACAAGATGAACCGTACTGAACCCGAGACACGGTTCGGGAAACTTAAAGACAAAGAAATTCATAAATTTTTAGGATTTTTGGAAAATGTCGACTATAGCGCCGCTCTGGTGGCAAAAGTCTGGAACTAAAACTGGTATCCCATGAAAACTTTCGTTTCTGTTCGTTTCTTTTAAGCAATTCTATAGTTTTTTACTGAAATGATACAAAATCAAAATTAGCAAGTTAATTTACAATTTAATTAAGTTAACTTTCATTATATTTCCAAACTTTTTTGCTGTAAGAAAGGTTCGCAAAAAAAATGCAAATGGAAGGCTTTTTTCTACCGACTTTTCTTAAGAGGATTTTGCGGTTTGCCTTGCAATATTAAACTAACAGTGATTAATTAAAGTATTCCACGTAACTTTAACTTTGGTTTCACATCTTTTTTAAGTTCCACTTTAGACGAAAAACAAAAATCATCTTCAGTTAAAAGCTTTTCGTCCGCACACCCGGCAGAAAATTAAGGATAGTTTCAGGACCATGAAAATATCCTAAAAAGGACATTTTCAGGATGCCAATCAGGACTATGAGTGCAGTGAAATAAGCCCACTTCCAGGGTGTGCAGGACCCTGACATTGGAATGCCTGAATAATACATGTTCAGGGTACTTAACAGCGTCCCGAAAAAAAAACACTTTTCAGGATACTTAATGGAGCCCTCAATAATCAAGATTCACAATTCCCAACACAATATTTTTTATTCATCCACGATCGGACGTGGTCCGAGATAATCAGGATATTTTAGGGGTATCGTTCAGGATGTAGCCGACATCCTAAATTTTCCGCTGGGCAGAAAAGCAGTTTTGGCAAAAACATGAATAAATTAACGATACATCATCTTATAACTAACTATTATCAATATTACTATCTTAACAAATGCATATTACACAATTTGCAAAGCTGTCGGCAAAACTTGCAAAGTATCACTAAACCGAACATCTCATTATCCTTACGACGTCTTTTACGACGAAGCATCTAATTCCCTACAAACAAGCTAATTAGCATTTCTCTTAAGTTTTGTCTAGAGACTTTCGTAAATATTATGAATTCTAGAGGACGTTCGACGTTTTCTTCCATGCGTAGGCAACTTACGTAGAAACATTTAACGTAAACTCGCATTAAACCCCACGTAACACGGGATTCAAACTTGTCGTTGAAGTTTCTCGTGACAGGCATCGTTCGTTCCAACGCAGAGTTTAGCGCTTCGACTGACTCGCTCGATCGGATACGGGGATGAACTGATGAATCCTTAATAATTGAACGTAGCTATTTATTACCACAGGTTCGTGTCCAAGTTTTGACGATAGCGTCAGTTGAGTGTCGAGTTAGCTCTTAACCAAAGTCGAATTGATCCACTGTTCTATGTTTAGCTATTTAAACTACAAACTCTTGACTAATTGAAACTTACCGTTTCTCCGGGTGGTACAAGTTTGTCTTCGATTCATTGATTGCAGTTAATTAACTACTTAATACGCTTCTTGACGTCATTCACTGCACTTCCTCCCAAGACATCATTATCGTTCGTGTTTGTTATTGCTTTGCAACGCCATCTAGCGGTAGAAAACTGAACTAAATGAAGACCACTATCGTTCAGACTATTCTTATATTTTTGTGTAATAATCACTGTGTTATTTGAGCGAAATAAATCTGATTTAGATTAGAAGTTTAATTAAATCCTGGAATTAGTTCGTTTGAAAGGTATCGAATAGCTCAAAAGCGTTGCCGGTATTTCATAAACTGTGATAAGACCCTTGACACGCTCGACAAACATATCAAATTGCTATAAAACTTTTTAAAATTTTTATATTATTATTTATAGTTAATATATAAAATCCAAGGCTGCTGGTTATTTTGATTATTGTCGAGCAATTTTTAGCAAAGAATTGAAGCCATCTGAAGTTATCGTTTTCAATGGAACATAGTTAGTGGACATTTTGAGCTTTTTTGTGGGGAAAGCGTAAAGTAATTTTGCTGTTTACCGTTTCAAAGCTATAACTTTTGCCAAACAACAAAGCGATCCAATAAAAACATGTTTTGCGTGTATTTTTCGCCGAAGTGAAACCTAAAAATAAACTCAAGGGAATAAAAGTAAGTAAAAATATTACTGAAAATCGTATTAATATTATATATAATTAATCACTCACAGAATTTCCTTAAATAATTTTGTTTTTGCTAGTTGTTTATTATAAATCTGGTAAAAAAAATTGCGCGGAATTCAAAAAGATGCGCAAAGCTTCTACGTTGCGCGGAATAATTTTGAATTTCATTGGCGGGCAAATGGCGGCTGAAAATCCTATCTTATCTTTTTTTATTTATTAAAGTTATAAACATATCAGTTTAGTGAGTTTCCCGGATAGGAAAAATAGTATCCGAATACCCGAACGTCTGCTATCCGGATTATCCGGATATCCGACTAGTTTTTTAAATAGTAAATAAAACTATATTCTAGCAAGCTGGTCTTCGGTGGTAACTACACTCCCGGATTTACTTATCCAGTTCACCGCAGAACTTGTTGGAACATTTTTATCGTTCTTAGTGCCAGCGCTGAAAGGAGCTAAAGACGAAACTCTTCTGCCCTGACTTGCAAGGTGGTCGAGGGTAACTTTCGCTAGAAAAGTTAGATCGTAAAAGATCCTTGATAGACAAGGCAGAACATCGTGGGTAGCTTTCTGCTAGAAAAGCTAGATCCTAAAAGATCCTGGATAGACTAGGCAGAACATCGTGGGTAGCTTTCTGCTAGAAAAGCTAGATCCTAAAAGATCCTGGATAGACTAGGCAGAACATCGTGGGTAGCTTTCTGCTAGAAAAGCTAGATCCTGAAAGATCCTGGATAGACTAGGCAGAACATCGTGGGTAGCTTTCTGCTAGAAAAGTTAGATCCTAAAAGATCCTGGATAGACTAGGCAGAACATCGTGGGTAGCTTTCTGCTAGAAAAGCTAGATCCTAAAAGATCCTGGATAGACTAGGCAGAACATCGTGGGTAGCTTTCTGCTAGAAAAGCTAGATCCTAAAAGATCCTGGATAGACTAGGTAGAACATCGTGGGTAGCTTTCTGCTAGAAAAGCTAGATCCTAAAAGATCCTGGATAGACTAGGCAGAACATCGTGGGTAGCTTTCTGCTAGAAAAGCTAGATCCTAAAAGATCCTGGATAGACTAGGTAGAACATCGTGGGTAGCTTTCTGCTAGAAAAGCTAGATCCTAAAAGATCCTTGATAGACTAGGCAAAACATCGAGGGTAACTTTCCGCTAGAAAAGCTAGATCCTAAAAGATCCTGGATAGACTAGGTAGAACATCGTGGGTAGCTTTCTGCTAGAAAAGTTAGATCCTAAAAGATCCTGGATAGACTAGGCAGAACATCGTGGGTAGCTTTCTGCTAGAAAAGTTAGATCCTAAAAGATCCTGGATAGACTAGGCAGAACATCGTGGGTAGCTTTCTGCTAGAAAAGCTAGATCCTAAAAGATCCTGGATAGACTAGGTAGAACATCGTGGGTAGCTTTCTGCTAGAAAAGCTAGATCCTAAAAGATCCTGGATAGACTAGGCAGAACATCGTGGGTAGCTTTCTGCTAGAAAAGCTAGATCCTAAAAGATCCTGGATAGACTAGGTAGAACATCGTGGGTAGCTTTCTGCTAGAAAAGCTAGATCCTAAAAGATCCTTGATAGACTAGGCAAAACATCGAGGGTAACTTTCCGCTAGAAAAGCTAGATCCTAAAAGATCCTGGATAGACTAGGTAGAACATCGTGGGTAACTTTCCGCTAGAAAAGCTAGATCCTAAAAGATTCTGGATAGACTAGGTAGAACATCGAGGGTAACTCCCGCTAGAAAAACTAGATCCTAAAAGATCCTGGATAGACTAGGTAGGACATCGTGGGTAACTTTCCGCTAGAAGAGTTAGATCCTGAAAGATCCTGGATAGACTAGGCAGAACATCGAGGGTAACTTTCCGCTAGAAAAGCTAGATCCTAAAAGATCCTAGATAGACTAGGCAGAACACACCACGGTTCTGTGGGCGTTCCAACATCAGGGCTAACTCTGCCTTACCTATAGGTTTAACCTCGTGGAAAATGAGGGAAAGTCCTTCAATGTTAACGTATTTTTTAACATGAATGAGAGAAATTAAAGTTAAACGTACGATGATGTAATTGTGACATTTCTTCAGCATCGTGGTTAAGGGAAAGGTGACATGGACCTGCAACTGGAATTTCCAGCAGAGCTTCCAATCGTTCCACTACGGACAAACTATACGGTCAATCTTTTCGCAGTATCTATACACACTGGAAGATTCCATTAGAACATTCATCTGTTCCATGGTGTGTAATGGTTAAGACATCTTCCCAAGAAATCATTATTGGTTACATCTTTGTTCGCGATGCTTACATTGTCGAGTAGAATCATATACTCCAGCTATTTCATAGTTGGCTGATTAATACTTCATATTCAGAGAATTCTAAGCAAACCCGAAGTTAGACACAGTAACTTCCTGATTCTTGGAATAGTGACTTTGCAGCGTTTAAGCGTGTTATTTTGTAAACTAAAAAAATCCTTACGGGGAAAAGCCCATCAAAAATTTTTTACTATTCGGATTCAACTTTTGTATCCGAATATTCAGGAAACTCACTTTATCAGTTCTAATTATATTAACAAACCATATTATACACATGTATTTATTTACATAACCTATGCGGAACACGAAAAAAGATGCGCAAAGCTTCTACGTTGCGCGGAATAATTTTGAATTTCAACGGCGGGCAAATGGCGGCTGAAAATCTTATCTTATTTTTCATTATTCATTAAAGTAAAAAATAAATCAGTTCGAATTATATTAACAAATTATATTATTTGGATGTATTTATTTACATAAGCTATACAGAATACAAAAAAAGGTGCGGCCGAAGTTTCTACGTTACGCGGAATCATTTAAAATTTGTAATGGCGGGCAAATGGCAGCTATTGTTACAGTTATGATTTGTTTTCATTTCAATTTTATTCGAAATATTGGTCCAGAACAATGTTTCCAGTAATGATATTTTGAAAAGAAAAGGAAGGAAATTAGGTAAGAGTTAAAAATAGCGCATGACAAAAGGTTGGTGCACGTTTCGAAACATGTCTCGAACCTTGTTATGTTTCATTTTGTTTCTTGTGTTTTTTGTAAACGTAAATCAAGATAATTGTTTCTTTATTTGCCAACAGGAGGAAGATTAGGGACTGCAGAATCGTTTTTGTAAGTATTTCTAGTTTTCTTGGGTTATGAATCTCTTTTACGAGCATCGACGCGCTGCGGCCATTCAACGGGAATCTGTTTCTGAAAAACGTACCTTAACTAAGATTTCTAGTTCAGAGTTTAACACACTATTTTAACTGAAATCAGGTTTATACCGGTGCCGTGCTAGTGTTGGCAACGAGCCTTTTCAGAAATAAATAGCAAAGTTGCATAAAAAGTTGGCGTTCACTGGCACTCACAGAAAACGAAACTTTCAAAAATTGTATTTTATGAATTTAAATACTTATACGATTTTAAAACTTACCAAGATCTTTATTAACTATTAGAAAATTTATTTTTTTTTGTAAAGGCATGTTACATCTTTGTTTGGCGTTGCTTGAAAAAGCGAGATTTTTATCGTTCTCGAGTAGCGTTTTTCGCAAAAGAAGTTGCTGGCTCATACGCCCATCATTCAGTGCACACGTGTATCTCACGTGTTTTTCCACAAAAAAACCCTTTTTCGTAGTGGGAAAGGATAAGGTTAACTCGGTTTGGGTCACTTTGAAAGTCGTCGTTTTCCGTCCTGCTCGACAGATCGAACCAAAAATCGCAACTTTTCGCAAAAATTTTTGCAAGTTCTGCAGAAGGAAGGATATGAGTAAATGCACGTAGCTCATAGCAGCTGACTTAATTACGTCATTAAGCCTATGTTTTATTATTTTTGCCATTTTTTTCTAGTTGTCGAGGACCAATGCCAAGGTCTGAACGAACCGGTGAAATCGGTGACGTCAAAAGTTTGAAATTTATGTGTTTACAACCAACTATTGTGACTACGGGTAGTTTAAAAATATTTCTTTGTACGTAAGCATTTAAACGATTGTATTCGTTTAGTTGGGTTCTTCGGTTCGAGGAAAAAGGTGGGGAAGGGCGTGAAGATCTATCTTTGGACTGTCCATGTGAAGAGCGCCTGAAACAGATCCTCTCTTTAGGGCGTCAGTTTTCCCCTTCCCTCCCTCTTCCCACATTTTCCCTTTTTCCCGTTTCCCTCATTTTTACCCTTTACTCGTCTTTGCTCTAATGCTAGACTTCCAAATTCCCCCTTTTCCCTTTTTTCCCCTCCGTGCTAGAATATGAAGCTAGACCTCAAAATTCCTCTTTTCCCCTATTCCTTTATTTTTCCCTTTCTCCCCTCGTGCTAGAATATAGTGCCAGACCTCAAAATTTCCCCCGTTTTCCCCTCTGTGTTAGAAAATAAAGCTAGACTGCCAAATTTGTTTTTTCCCACCTAATTTTCCATTTTTTCTCTCTTCCCTTATTTCTCCCTTTTATCCCTACTTCTTCCCTTTTCAGGGAATTTCCCTTCAAAGTGGAAGCAACTGCTTTAGCTCCAGTGGCAGACTTGGTCATTGCACAGTAGACCTCCTTCAGCTGCGTACGTTTTCCAAAGGTTCGCGCGGTTTAAACCTCTTAACGAAAACGTCTCAGTTCGTGGCAAGCAGTTTCTTATGGAAGACTACGTTCTTCGCCAAAAATGATTACCATACCACCTCTTGGTCCTCTCCATTTGTCCCATAACATTAACAGCGAGACTCAAGGACTCAAGAATAATCTCAGTCGCAATGGATCCGTACGTACTGTTTCGAAATATTCTGAACGTTTATGCATATAGTTGTGGACGGTTTGAACCCTATTTAAGACGGTTTGAACCGTCTCTTAGGATAGTTGGAAAGTTTATGGAACGGTTTGAACCCGTTATGGGTGACTGGACCGTCTTTTTGGACGGTTTGAACCCTATTTAAGACGGTTTGAACCGTCTCTTAGGATGGTTTGAAAGTTTATGGAACGGTTTGAACCCGTTATGGGTGACTGGAACCGTCTTTTTGGACGGTTTGAACCCTATTTAAGACGGTTTGAACCGTCTGTTAGGATAGTTTGAAAGTTTATGGAACGGTTTGAACCCGTTATGGGTGACTGGAACCGTCTTTTTGGACGGTTTGAACCCTATTTAAGACGGTTGAACCGTCTGTTAGGATGGTTTGAAAGTTTATGGAACGGTTTGAACCCGTTATGGGTGACTGGAACCGCCTTTTTGGACGTTTTGGACCTTTTCAGAACGGTTTGCACCCTCTTTTAGGCGGTTTGAAACTTTTCGAGACGGTTTAAACCGTCTTTTAGGATGGTTTCAAAGTTTATGGAACGGTTTGAACCCGTTATGGGTGACTGGAACCGTCTTTTTGGACGGTTTGAACCTTTTCAGAACGGTTTGCACCCTCTTTTAGGCGGTTTGAAACTTTTCGAGACGGTTTGAACCGTCTCTTGGGATAGTTTGAACCTTTTTTGAGAGACTGGAACCATCTTTTCGGACGGTTTTGAGCCTTTTCAAACCGGTTTGTACTTCTTTTGGGACGGTTTGAACCTTCTTGAGACAGTTTGAACCGTCTTTTGGAAGGTTCAGAAACGGTGCACTCTTAGTTGAACCGAACCACTGAACCTTGCTGTCTTACAAGTTAAACTATAAACAGAACCGTGAACCGTTTATGAACCGGCTTCACTTTTCACTTAAAATTCCCACAAATTAAAAAAAATAATCGACAGATCTTTGCTACATACAATACACAAGACCAGTACTTGAACGGAACCGTGAACCGTAGTTAAACCGTAGCTTCTAATCCGAACCAAAACTTGGAACCGAACCGTAGTTACTACAATAATGAACCGTGTTGAACCAGATAACTACGGTTCACAAAATTTACCTAAACCAGAACCGTGAACCGTTCACTTTCTTCTCATGAACCGACGAACCGTCCACTACTTGTGGTTAATAATGTACTGACCAAGGGATCCGGAGAACTTCTAATAATCTTCGTACATCTAGGCCGTGTTATCACTGTTATCAAACTGTTATCTCCATGTTATCATATGTTAATCAAATAATCTTCGTAAACTTTTCCTCGGAGTTTCGGACCCCTTGGTACTGACTCAATGAGTGACTGATTTTAATTTAATAGTTTATGATTAATAATTTATAATAATTTAATATTTTTTATTTAATTTATTTAATAAAAATTTTGATGTTTATTATAATTGTTTTAATTCAGTCCCATCAGAACATTAAGGATAGTTTCAGGACCTTAAGAATATCCTGAAAGGACATTTTCAGGATGCCAATCAGGACTCTGAGTGTAGTGAAATTGCCCCACTTCCAGGATCTTCAGGACCCTGACATTAGAAAGCCTGAATAATACATGTTCAGGGCACTTGACAGCGTCCTGAAAAAAACGCTTTTCAGGATACTTAATGGTGCCCTCAATAATCAAGATTCACAATTCTCAACACATTTTTTTTTACTCATCCACGATCGGACGTGGTTCAGGATGTAGCCGACGTCCTTAATTTTCCGCTGGGGTTGTTGATTTAGATATTATGATATATAGTTTTAGGGACATCTTATGTAAGTTCTGAAATTTTTTAAAGTCACGTTGTTTTGCACGCGTTTCTTCTTTTAAAAAATCTAGGGCAAAGTTGAGTATTTTTAGAACTTGGACACAAGTTCCTGAACCGAGCGAACCGTCGGTTTTTTTCTTCTTCTTCTTTTCGTTTGGAAGGTTATTTGTTTTGACAACACGTAAACGAACATGTGAAGGTCTTCTTTGTTTGCTTTTCAGAGTCGTTTTACTGAGGTGGACGGTTTAAACCGTTGAACCGGTTCAGTTTGTTCGAAAACGTAACGTGAACCGAGTCTTGAGATCCTTGATACTGAAGTCAGGTAACTCTTGTTACCCGGTTTGGTTCGGTTTGAACCGGTTCAGCGGTTCGGCTTACAAAAAACGGCTTAAACCGCTCTCTCTCCCTCTCTGTCTTGAATGTAGACGAACATGTGAAGGTCTTCTTTGTTTGCTTTTCCGAGTCGCTTTACTGAGGTGGACGGTTTAAACCGTTGAACCGGTTCAGTTTGTTCGAAAACGTAACGTGAACCGAGTCTTGAGATCATTGATACTGAAGTCAGGTAACTCTTGTTGCCCGGTTTGGTTCAGTTTGAACCGGTTCAGCGGTTCGGCTTACAAAAAACGGCTTAAACCGCTCTCTCACTCCCTCTCTTGTAAGTAGACGAACATGTGAAGGTCTTCTTTGTTTGCTTTTCAGAGTCGTTTTACTGAGTTGAACGGTTTAAACCGTTGGTTTAAGTCGAACCAATGAAGCGGTTCAGTTGGTTACAGAAACGTAACGTGAACCGAGTGGTGAAATCCTTCCTGTTGAAATAAGTTACTCTCCCGTCCCACGGTTTGGCTCGGTTTGAACCGGTTTAAACCGTTTTTTGTAAGGCGATATCGTTGAACCGGTTCATTTCGTTCGTTGTGAATTACAACTATCGAAAATTTAAACTTTCGTGGGACGGTTTGAACCATTTTGAGACGGTTTGAACCTTTCCTTGGCGGTTTGAACTGTTTCGTGGACGGTTTGAACCTTTTCTTGGTGGTTTGAACCATTTTGAGACGGTTTGAACTTTTTTTTTGAAACGGTTTGAACCTTTCTTGGGTGGTTTGAACCATTTTGAGGACGGTTTAAACATTTTTCAAACAGTTTGAACCTTTTCTCGGCGGTTTGAACCTCTTTGGCACGGTTCAATCTAGGCGACCAAATCGTTGCTACTGATACCCACTTCCCTCGTTCTTTGGTTTGCTTCGGTTTAAACTGGCTCAGCGGTTCGACTCGCTTTGAACCGGTTCAAACCACTTTCTCTTATTTTCCAAAAAATATTTCGAGTGTGTGGCCAGGGCTCGTCTTTGTTGCGTCACACTGTGTCCCACTTTTCCAGTTTTTGGCACGGGACAAAATATTTTTAACCCGAGTTAAAAAAAAAAGTAAATTAAAAAAAAGAAAATCCTTAACGACCTGCTTATTTGTTCGACTCCTTCCTCCTTTGTCACAGGTCCTGGACTTGATCATGAGATCCCGCGACCACAGCAACCGAGACTCGAGGGAAAGCTCGGCCGGACCGCCGTCCCGACAGTCGAGCAACGCCAGCGTCTCCAGCGTCTCGTCCCTGATGCAGCAGGACTCACCCAGCTCGGGATCCCAGTTCTTTGAAGTATCTGAAATTATACAAGTTTTTTTTTTGTTTTTTAGGTTTAATATTTTGATCTTTTTTTGCGTAGAAATATATTTTTGATTTATGTAGTGTTTATTATTATTATTATTGATATTATACATAAATTAATTAGTAGTATTCTTATGGATTATTTTCATTTATTTTTAATTATCGTTATGTTTTATTAATTCTATTTTATTACATTTTATTATTATTCAATCATTTCTAAGTATTATTAATGAGCCATTTATTAAATATTATCTCTGATTATTTGATACTGCTATTCATGAATAATTTATTAATATTATTATTTCTATTTGATTACATTTTATTATTATTTAATTAATGTCAAATATTATTATTCATTTATTTACTAAATATCATTTCTGATTATTTGACACTATTATTCATGAATTGTTCATTAATATTATTAATTATCTCTCTTAGGTTTTGTACCTGGGAAAGATCAAATCAGTGTCTCACAGGAAAGCTCCACCGACTTTCATCGACGAAGTTGTCGAAAAGATCCGCCTGTACAATGAAACCGAGCAGCAGAAGCGGCAGACGAGTTTACCCGTCCCCTGCATCAACAGAACACCCGGCTGTTCGCCTATTGGTAGCTGCAACATTTCGCCAACCAATAGCGTCCCTAAATTTACCAGCAACTCGGCGCTGATTGGCACGCGCGTCGAGGAGGAGGAGCCAACGGCTCAGCGACCGCCCAGTCAGGAGCCGAAGACGCCTAGCTCCTCCCAGTGGGCAGTTGCGAGATCTCGCCCACCAATAGCGTCTCGAAGTTCGGCAGCTGCTCGGCGCTGATTGGCACGCGCGTCGAGGAGGAGGAGCCCCTTTCTGAGCGACTGGCCAATCAGGAGACGAAGACGGATACCCTGGCCATTCTAACCAAAACGGAACAAGTGCTGAATAATATTTCGGCCAGAATGGAAAACCAGGTTTAAATTTATTTTAGTTTAGTTGTAATTACAGTGCTGGACGGTTTGAACCGTGTTTTGGAGCGGCTTACCTTACCTTTAGTTGAACCGAACCGTGAACCGCACTGAACCGGAGTCTGAGGCGTTCATTTTTTCGCCCATCACTAAATATTTACAATTATGACAAAAACTAGTACTAAACTACTAATACTAAAGACTAATAATTTATAAATTCTCTGATAGGTTGGTGGTTCTCATTACGATTCTGATTCGCTATTGTCGCCAGGATCTTTTCGTGCAAGGACTTGCAGTGGCAGCAACGACAAACTCTATCAGTAATTTAGTTAAATCTATTTAACTTTAATTCAGAAATTAGTTCAGTGGATAATAGTTCAGTAATTTAGTAATAATAAGATTGCAGACTGATAATTACTATATATGATTCAACTAACTATTAACTAAATGAAATTTTATGTTTGATTGTAATATTTCATCTAATTTAATTTGGAAATTAGTTTAGTAGTTAATAGTTCGATACTTGGTAAAAATAATAATTATAATAATAATAATGGTTAACTTCTTAATTAAGTTAGTTCAATTTAATTACAAATTGAAACTGAAACTATTGTTAAATAATAATTAAAAGTAAATATATAGTAATTAATTAGTGTATTTAATTGGTAGTTATCAGCTATTAATTTTTCAGTTTTTGATTGATTTTCCAGGAAAGGCGGGGCTTCACTGGAACCAATGAGAGGACGAGCTAGTTCCATGGGAAGCAGTAGCAGCAGCTTCGTCTGGAAGCGGACCTTCTCACTGGCAAATAGCGAAACCAACAAAAACGTAAAATAAAAATAATAGTAGTACTAGTAGTAGAAGTAGTAGTAGTAGTAGTAGTAATAGCAGTAGAAGTAGTAGTAATAGCCGTAGTAGTAGTAGTAGTAGTAGTAGTAGTAATAGCAGTAGTAGTAGTAGTAGTAGTAGTAGTAGTAGTAGTAGTAGTAACCGAGATGGGCGGATCTGGAACGTTTCTAAGCCGCTTAGTGAACGGTTCATCGGTTTGTTGCAACCTTGAACCGTGGACTTTGATCAGAATGTATCGAGCCAGCTGTTTGGAATGAAACGAAATTTGAACCGTACTTGTTGGAAGTGAACCGAACAGAGCTAAACCGGAACCGTAGTTTGAGCTTGAACCGTGAACCTAACTTAGTTCACGCTTTAACGCGATCCGCCCATCTACCACTACTACTACTATTACAACTGCTGTTACTACTACTACTACTACTACTACTATTACAACTGCTGTTACTACTACTACTACTACTACTACTACTACTATTAGTACTACTACTGCTGCTACTGCTACTATTACTGCTACCACTAATACCTCTATTTCTACTACTACTGCTACCGCTACTGCCACTACTACTACTGCTACCGCTACTGCCACTACTACTACTACCTCTACTACTACTACTTCTACTACTACTACTACCACTACTACTACTGCTTCTACTATTACTATGTCTACTACTACAACTTCTACTACTAATAATAATATACGACGTTTTTCTCCAGGGTTCGCATGACTTGAACCGTACGATGCTGTTCCAGATAAGCCGCAACGAGGTTCGGCTCATCAGTCCGGACAAGAAATCGGTTCTCTTGAACAAACCGTTCAAGGACATTTCCCACTGTTCACAGGTTTACCATTTTTTCCCCGCACCCCAATTCAGTGTTCCACTTTTCAGTTTTCCCTTTTTCCCCTCTTCTCTTCCTCTTCCCTTTTTAGACCCTATTTCTCCCCTTTGTCGAGGAATTTCCCTGCAAAAGTGGAAACATTGACCCAATGCCTCGGGATTCTTTATTGTTAATTATTTAATTATATTTTTTATTATATCATTATTATTAATTATATTATTAAAACTTTTTCGTGATTTCATTCATTATCAAACAAGCTTATCAATGTTTTATCATGATTTAGTATATGATTGAGTGAATTATTACTATTATTATTATTTGGATAATATTAATTAATATTTTGACGAAAGCTAGGAATAAAATAAATGAAAAAATATTTAGTGTTATTGTTTATTTATTGAAATTAATAATTAATTATTTGAACTCTATTTTTCTTTTGAACAGGGTAAAAAACATGGCGACACTTTCGGGTTCATCTGCAGGGAAGCCAATAGCGATAATAACGTCTGCTATGTTTTCAAATGTCAGAACAGTGGTGTTGCTGACGAAATCATGGCTGGTAATTTCATAGTAGTAGTAGTAGCAGTAGCAGCAGCAGTAGTAGTAGTAGCAGTAGTAGCAGTAGTAGTAGTAGTAGTAGTAGTAGGAAATCATGTATTGAACCGTAGTCCTCAAAGGATCTCAGCTGAACTCAAAAATTAATATATATATTAAATAGTAATAATAATAATTAATAAATTTATTACAATTAAATTTATTTAAAATTGATTTAATATTAAGCGTAATCATATTTAATGACGAGCGATAAATTCTGTTAAAGCGTATTAATAATTTAATAAATTGTGATAATATTGAATGATGATAATAATTTTAACTGAGTAATGTATTACTTCAGGGTTCCCACCGACCTGGAAAACCGGGAACTCGGGGAAAAGTCAGGGTATAAGATTTCGGTCAGGGAATACAGGGAAATATCAGGGAATTGGTAGTAAATGAGGAAAAGGTCAGCCCAGTTTTCACTCAGTTTGAACTAATCTTTGCTCAAGCCTCTAATGAATAACTTTTAGAAAGTATAGTGCGTTTAAAATGTCAGGGAAAAATTGGAAAATTGTCAGGGAAATCAGGGAAAAGTCACAGAATTTGATTTAAGATTTTTCAGTCGTAACCCTGTACTAATTTACAGTGAATTACTGATAACTTATAATTTTAGTAATAATACAACTAATTCTAATTAAGCTACTTGATTAGTATTAATAATGTCAGAAATCATGTTAATAATACCTAAATTTTATGAATTTAGTGTTGAAGCAAGCCTTCCATTCAGCAGCAGAGGCTTTGAAGAAAGTGCAGGGCAGCAGCTGCGATCATTGCCCTATCATCTGGCTCAACAGACTCGCACTAGACATTGAAGGTAACTTGAATATATTAATTAATTAAACAGTGACAAACGGTTTGAACCGTTTCCTAAACGGCTCGTGGACGGCTCCCCTTCAGTTAAATCGAATCGAACCGTTGAACCGGAATCGTGTTCTGATAAACTGAACCGTGAACTGTTTTGAGAACGGCTCATGAGCTAGCTTACCTTCATCTGAACCGAATCGAACCGTTGAACTGGAATCGTGTTTTGATAAACTGAACTGTAAAACGTTTTCAGAACGACTCATGAGCTAAGCTTACCTTCAGTTAAATCGAATCGAACCATTGAACCGGAACCGTGTTCTCATACACTGAACCGCAGACCGTACAACTGAGAGCCGTGAACCGTTTTTGAACCGTTTAATACTAATTTATCAACAACTAATTATTTTATAGGTTTACCTGCAGCCAAAGCTCAGAGCTTGATCCTGAAGCGGATTTCGTCGCTAGCAGAAAACGATCAGCAGGAACTAGTTACCAAGTTCCAGGGTGCTGAAATCACTGGAACTAAGCAACAGAACGAACTACTAATGCTACTGCTAAGAGCTCATTGCGAAACCAGGCAACTTACCCACGTCCACGATACTGCTGAACAAAGGTATCATCCATTACTATCTACAATTGTCTTATGTATCACAGGTGAGCCGGTTTGAACCGCTCATTGAAACGGCTCATCGGTTCGTTTCACACGAACCGTGAATTCAAACCTTGGTCAGTACAAGATGAACCGTACTGAACCGTGACCTGGACCGTTGATATTGCCCCATGAACCGAACCGTTTCTCGTTTTCAGGCACGAGTTTTTGAGCCAGTATTTGGACCGAGGCTCTGGCGCCATTTTTCAAAAGGCCAAACGCTCGTTGACCAGCTCCTTCGATCAGCTGCTCAAGCGCAAAACCAAAGACCAATCAGACGCCGAGAATTTCTCCAGAGAAAACAGTTTAACCAATGGCGTTGCTGCAAAGGAATTAGTGGGAGGAGTCGGCGAAGCCACGCCAACCAAACAGATTTTTCGCTACGATATTCAGGGTGGTTTAAGCCAATCACCGTTGGTAAAGAATGATTTACCACCAATCAGGCCGAGATCTTCTACACTGGGTACTACTGGAGGTGAAACTATCAAAAAGGAACTAATGGGAATGAAGCAACGCGATAAGAAGTTCATCAGAATTCAAGAAAGCGAAGATCAGAACCAACTCGAACATCAGCAGTCGCTGTCCAAGACACCTATCATGGATATGTAAGTATCGATTCAGCTGACTGGCCCGTTCGAATGAACGTAGCGCGCTGATTGGCCCTTTAAATGTGTCTATTTCCGTGATTAGACGATTTGAATGAATGTAACCCAACGCTCTATTGGCTGTAGCCATCCACCTGATTGGACGTTCTGAATTGAGCTAAAGGCTCTGGCTGGCTCTTAGATTCTTGGAAATGCATTCTTCGACCTAATTGGTCCATTCAAATCACCTAACGCTCTGATTGGCTATCAGACGTATATGTTCACCTGATTGGTCCGTTCAAATGAAATTAACATCCTGATTGGCTATTACATTTTCTAGTGTATCTTTTCGCCTGATTGGCCCGTTTGAATCAACCCAACGCTCTGATTAGCTGTTTAGATGTATCCGTTCACCTGATTGGATGTTTTGAATTAAGCTAAAGGCTCTGATTGGTTCCTAGATTCTTGAAGATGGGAGTTTCAGGACCGTTAAACGTTCCAGTGAATCAGGAAAACGCGGAAAAAACTCCAAGTCCTCGTAAAAGTGGATCCTGGAGACAGGCCATCTTCCAGCAAGTGGTGACTCCAGGATCTTCGACGCCGTCGGCCAGCGATCTGATTACCGGAAACGATTCCCAGAGCGATTACCGAGAAAAACGAACTCGGGAACAGCTACGCCAACTGTGGAAATGGGCCATCCGCCAGCAGATCCTGCTGATCCGCATGGAACGAGAGAACAAACGCATTCGTGGTAAATTTATATCATATTGTAAATAGTAATAAATAATAATAGGTGATAGTAATAATAATCGTAAATAGTCATAGTTCCAGACCCCGTGTAAGTTTTCCTTTCTCATTTATTTGCCCTTACGTCCCGTTTCTAATTTTCCCTATCCCATCAATGTAATATGCTATACCGTTTTCCCTATCTCGTCAATGTAATCTGTTGTCCCATTTTCAGTTTCACTCTCCATCCCTTCGATGTAATGGGCAGTTCCATTTTTCCTTACCCTGTCAACATCATCATTTATCCCGATTTATTCTTTCTCGTCAATTTAAATGACTTTCCCGTTTTCACCCATCACCTCTATACCGTCAATGCATTATCAATCCTTTCCCATTCTCCTTCTTCCCACTGAATCCCATTTTCCCCATCCCATCAATGCAATCGACCGTATATCCCATCAGTGTGACTACTATCCCATTTTTCTTCCTGTTCCACAGTTCGCCAGGAAGAGATGTCCATCAAGCGCGTCAAACTCAACTACGACGAACTTTTGCCTTGTCCTCGTGAATCTCAAAATCGCTGGGAATCCCTCATCACCTCAAGAATCTCTGCAGATTCGCGATCGATAACTGATTTAATCCGCACCGGAGTCCCCAAGCATCGACGCGGCGAAATCTGGCAGTTTCTCGTCCAATCACACGTCGTGGGGGACGATTGGGATCAGCCAATCGATTTTGACGATTTTCCCAATATCGATTTGCCTTACGAGGAGCTGTTGCATCAACTGACGTCCCATCAGCATCCCATTTTGATCGATTTGGGACGAACTTTCCCCACGCATCCGTATTTTGCTGCTCCTCTCGGTGCTGGACAGTTGGCCCTTTATAATTTGCTGAAAGCTTATTCCCTGCTTGATAACCAAGTGGGATATTGCCAAGGTTTGTGCTTTTCATTAGTTAGTTATTTTAATCGTTTATGGTTCAGTTTATTAGTTTAATAGTTAGTTAATTATGTTAAGTTGTATGTCGAAGGTCCTACCCCGTTTTACCCTATCCCGCTTTTCCTATCCCCTGCGTACCCGTCATATAACGTTTTGAAATTGCGTTTTTTCCAAACACCACTACGGCCCAGTGCACCCTCTTCCTTTGTCTGGAGGTTTTTTGTAATGATAGTTGAAGTGAAGGATGGGCACTGGGAAGTAGTGGGGTTTGGAAATGATACCCGTTGATATATTCGATTACGCACTACGGCCCAGTGCTACCCTCGCAGTTTATGTTCTCTTGTAAATCATGATGGAGGATACAAAGGACGAGCATTAGGGCGTAGTGGGTTTGAAGTCACTGCTCATGATACATCTTTCATGACTCCACTACGGTCCAGGGCGCTCCTCGCAAAGCATCATACTTTCATAAATAACAATAGAGGTAACTAAAGGTAAGCACTAGGCCGTAGTGGGGTTTCTCTTCATCGGGCTTTTATTGATCCCACTACGGCCAAGTGCGGCCTTCAGAGTGGATGTAGTTTTCAAGTCCTTATTTGTGAATAAGGGGCGAGTGCTAGGTCGTAGTGGAGTTTCAGTTAACAGGATCATCACTACAGCCCAGTGCATTTACAGATCGATATCTCTAGTCCTAAGATAAACACTAGGTCGTAGTGGGATTTCTGTCCATCGGTCTTCGTTTTGAACCTACCATGACCCAGTGCTTTACAAATTTCTAAATTTCTAATCCCAAGATAGGCACTAGGTCGTAGTGGGGTCTCAGTATCCCACTCTTCTCGTATCTCACTACATCTGTTTCATTCTGTCTAGGTCTTAGCTTCATCGCAGGTATCTTGCTACTCCACACCGAGGAAGAGGCCGCTTACTCTCTGCTGCGCTACCTGATGCTCGACGTCGGGCTGCGTCGCCAGTACCTGCCAGATATGGCGCAGCTGCAGGTGCAGCTCTACCAGATGACGCGTCTCGTCCGCGACCTCCACCGTGACCTCTACGAACACCTCGAGCAGAACGACGTCAATGCCACGCTCTACGCCGCGCCCTGGTTCCTCACTCTCTTCGCATCGCAGTTCCCCATGGGATTCGTGGTTCGCGTCTTCGGTTCGGCAAATTTTTTTCTCTACTTTTTATTATAGAAAATGTTTAATTAGCTAATAATAAAACTATTTAATTTTTTCCATAGAAAATATTTCATTAGTTGATAATATTATATATAAGTCAAGTAATATAATTTTTTTTAGATTTGATTTTCCTATTGGGCGTTTCTGCCGTGTTCCGCGTTGCTGTCTCCCTATTGGCCGATCACAAGGACATGCTCCTCCAATGCCGTAATTTCGAGCAGATTATGGATTATATGAAGACTACGTTACCGTCTATGGGAGCGTCGCAGATGCAGCGAGTCCTCAATGACGTAATTTTCATAATCTTATAATAGTATATTAATAATATATAATATACTTAAAATAGGCTTTGGATCTGGATCTGAGTCGTCAGTTAGCAGCTTACGAGGTGGAGTACCACGTCCTGCAGGAAGAAATGGCGTCGGAAGGGGCGTCATGTTCCAGCAGTCAGAACTCCGAGCTGCTGCAGAAGATCCAGCAGCTGGAAAAATCCAACGAGATCCTGCAGAAGCAGATCCGTGATGCCCAGGGACAGTTACAAGCGTCCAGGGCGAATGCCAGGGTCCTGGAAGCCAATCTGACGGCCAATCAGGCTGCTTGTACCAGACTGGAGCGTCAAGTAATAAAACATATTTATCATATATTTTATTCTTTAGGAACAAGACCTAAAAAAGTTTCCCAAGTATCGTAGGGAGTACACTGGGCCGTAGTGATTTTTGCATTCTATCTACACCCCACTACAACTTAGTGTTGGGTTATTTTAGGACATCCTCTGGACCGTAGTGCGATCTGCATATTATGGAACCCCACTACGACCCAGTGTTGGGCTATCTTAAGACATGCACTGGACCGTAGTGCGATCTGAATATTATGAAACCCGACTACGACCAAGTGTCGGGTTATCTACGGACATCCACTGGGCCGTAGTGGGGTTTCTACAAAATGGAAACGCCACTATGAACTAGTGCTGGTTTACCTTAGGACATGCACTGGGCCGCAGTTTGGTCTGCATGTTATGGAAAACCCACTACGGCCTAGTGTGGGGTTTATACTAAGACATGCACTGTACCGTAGTGGGGCCTGCGTATTGTGGAAACCCCACTACGACCTAGTGTCGGGTTATCTTAATACATGCAGTGAGCCTTTTAATTTAATCTAATACCTATAAGTACATGGAATTATTTCTATAATTTAACTTCATATTTATACATTCCTTTGATGTATATAATCTTACTATACTTATTTTAAAACAGCTCCACGACTGCGAATCGGACCGGACAGCGTTGGTGCATCTCGTGACCGACCTAGCCAAGCTGCTTCCCCGGGGTCAGGAGCTGGTCGTCCCGCCAGGTCTGGTCAAGTGCTTCGAGGAACACAAGCAAAAGGGTCTCATCAGCATATCCATCGGTCCCAACCTGCTTATCAATTCCCAAGATCAAGGCCTTACCATGAAACAGTGCACTCACGACACATCCTGAATTCATTTTTAAGCTTTACACAAAACCCCACTACGGCCCAGTGCGGGAATTACGTTACCCCAGCACTGGGCCGTAGTGGGGTTTTCCATTTCCTGAAAATTTCTCTGTGGCCTGTTTGCTGAGTTATCGTACAATGTGCACTGGGTCGTAGTGGGGTTTGGGATTTCCATAAGCAAACCCCACTACGGCCCAGTGCTAGGAGTTTTTTAGGGCATTCATTACTCCGCAGTGGGCTTTGTATATATTGAAAACCCCACTACGCCAAAGTGCGTGTGTATCGTAGCACCCGCACTGGGCCGTAGTGGGGTCTTACGATTTTACTTTTAACAATAACTAGCAGCTGAATATCTTAATAATCTTGTATTTAATCTTAGTTATAATTAAACTCAACTATAATTATCTTATTATTTATGTAAAACCAAAGATTTCTGAGACCGTTTGACAATGTTCGGTAATAATTTTATGCAAATTTTCTTGGATTGTTTTGCGGAATTTTGTGTTCTATTTGCGGTTTTGTGTCAAATATTCGCAAAAACACTAAATAATAAATGATTTTTTGGCGAAATTTAATCATATTTAATAAAAACCAAGTAAAATTAAATAAGTGTATGAAAACAAACTTTTTCAGTTATTAGGCGTTTAAATTGCTATTGGAGGTTGGTGGGAAGTGGGCGTGGTCAACTGTCTGATGGGCGTGCCCTTGCCAAACTTGCACCCAATGACATTTCTGAAGAATTAATTAAATATGAATTAAATAATAAATTGCACTGTCACTTAGTATTCATTCAACTATTTTTTATTATCCAAGATTCTTAAGAGTGTTATCAACGGTTAACAAGTTTGTCATCATTTGTTATCGCCTATCATAGTATCAGTAATTTAAAAACCAGTTGGTTCTAAATGCCACCTTCGTGGGTATCCCGTTTCCATTGCGTGTTAACCTTGCGGCTATCCCATTTTACCTTATCTCTGCTATCCCGTTTAGTGTACAGGTTGTTAGTTAAGTAGTCGCTATCTCGATTTAGGTTTTTTGAACGCCTTAATCCCTTTTTGTTTTGTCTCACACTGTGTTGTTTCGCTATGTATGGGGTGTCCCGTTTTTCCTATCCCAAACCTGTGTCCCTTTTTAAACCACTATCCCATTAATGTCTCCCTATCCCGTGCCGTTACGAATTAGGATTTGACGTCTTGCAAGTTTAAGTAGTCGCGTGGGTGAATCCTATCCCATACCTTATATCCCGTTTTAAAGCTTTATCCCGTTAATGTATCTAATTTAGTATCCTTATCCCGTTTACTTGTCCTATGTGTTGACATTGGAAGTCCCATCCCGTTTGGTAGCCATGGGTCCCAATCCTATCCCATTTCACCTAACCTATACCTATATCCCGTTTTAAGAGCTCTATCCCGTGAGTGTGTCTAAATTAGTATCCTTAACCCGTTTACTTATCCCGTTTGTTGAGACTGGAAGTCCCATCCCGTTTCGGTAGTCCTGTATCCCAATCCCATGTCCCATTTTTCCTAACCCATTCCTGTGTCCCCTTTTAAATCTCTGTCCCATTTGTTTGTCCCGTTTGTTGATATTAGAAGTCCTATCACGTTACGGTAGCCTTGCGTCCATCCTATCCCGTTTTAGTATCCCATCACGTTTAGTATATTACTCGTAATGGTTAATAGCGTTCAGTCTTACTTGTCGAATCAGTGGACAGTCCGTAAAGCATCCATCGACACTCACCATCTGTCCACCTATGCGACAGTTTTGCTCCACATCTTCCTTCTGTTATTACATTAAGTCTGCCGAATCAGTGGACACACTGGACAGCACACAAAGCATCGACGGATACTCACCATCTGTCCACCTATTCGACAGTTCCTCTTCTTCCTTCTCCTATTCCTCTTTTTCTTCTATTACGTTCGGTTAAATATGTCAAATCAGAGGACAGCACGTCAGGCTTCTACGAATACTCGCCATCTGTCCAACTATTCGACAGTTGTCCTCTTCTTCCTCCTCTTCTTCTATTACGTTCGGTTAAATCCGTCAAATCAGTGGACAGCACTTAAAGCATCACGAATAATCACCATCTGTCCAACTATTCGATAGTTCTTCCTTCTCTTCCTCTTTCGTCTGCCTCCCCTTTTTCTCACAACCAGACTACAATTCGTCTAAATCAAATCTGTCGAATCAGTGGACAGCATGCAAGGTATCTATTCATACTCATCACCTGGCCACCTATTCTTCTTCTTCCTCCTCTTCCTCCTCTTCCTGTCCCTACTCTTCTACTTCTTCCTCCTCTTCCTCTTCTTCTTACTCTTCCTCTCCCTACTTTTCTACTTCTTCCTCCTCTTCCTCTTCCTGTCCCTACTCTTCCTCTTCTCCCTACTCTTCCTCTTCTTCTTCCTCTTCCTCCTCTTCTTCCTCTTCCTCTTCTTCTTCCTCTTCCTCCTCTTCTTCTTCTTCTTCCTCCTCTTCTTCTTCCTCTTCCTCCTCTTCCTCTTCTTCTTCCTCTTCCTCCTCTTCTTCTTCTTCTTCCTCCTCTTCTTCTTCCTCTTCCTCCTCTTCCTCTTCTTCTTCCTCCTCTTCCTCCTCTTCCTGTCCCTACTCTTCTACTTCTTCCTCCTCTTCCTCTTCTTCTTACTCTTCCTCTCCCTACTTTTCTACTTCTTCCTCCTCTTCCTCTTCCTGTCCCTACTCTTCCTCTTCTCCCTACTCTTCCTCTTCTTCTTCCTCTTCCTCCTCTTCTTCCTCTTCCTCTTCTTCTTCCTCTTCCTCCTCTTCTTCTTCTTCTTCCTCCTCTTCTTCTTCCTCTTCCTCCTCTTCCTCTTCTTCTTCCTCTTCCTCCTCTTCTTCTTCTTCTTCCTCCTCTTCTTCTTCCTCTTCCTCCTCTTCCTCTTCTTCTTCCTCTTCCTCCTCTTCCTCTTCTTCTTCCTCTTCTTCTTCCTCTTCCTCCTCTTCCTCTTCTTCTTCCTCCTCTTCTTCTTCCTCTTCCTCCTCTTCCTCTTCTTCTTACTCTTCCTCTCCCTACTTTTCTACTTCTTCCTCCTCTTCCTCTTCTTCTTCCTCTTCCTCTCCCTCCTCTCCCTACTCTTCCTCTTCTTCCTCCTCTTCTTCTTCCTCTTCTTCTTCCTCTTCCTCCTCTTCCTCTCCCTACTCTTCTACTTCTTCCTCCTCTTCTTCTTCCTATTCTTCCTCCTCTTCTTCCTCTTCCTCCTTTTCCTCTTCCTCTTCTTCCTCCTCTTCTACTCCTTCCTCTTCTTCTTCTTGATCATTAACGTGCAAGATCACTGGAGTAGATAGAAGCGCAGTATGTGGCCTGAGAAAATATTGATTAAAAGTAGCACTCGGCTGTTGTGTGAACAAGATAAGGAAAAACCTATCAGGCTGCGTAATTCGGTAGGATTAACACAGCACGGCTTCGTCCTTCTCACTTCCAAAGAACAAAGCGACTTCATCATGACCAAGCACTTTTCCAATGCTCCCCTCAGGGCATAAGTAGAATCAGGGGCGCAGACAGTGAATCTGAGGAATCACGGGACAATGGCTTCAGTCTATCCACTTCTGCAGGGAAATTCCCTGAAAAAAGGGGGGAAATGGGGTCTGAAAAGGGAAGAAGAAGAGAAGAGAGTAAAGGGGGAAATCTAGACATTGTGTATTTCTAGCACGGAGGGGGAAAAAGGGGGAAAATAAGGGAAGAGGGGGAAATGGGAAAATTGAAAAGTGGAAACACTGAATGGCTCAACATAGGACTTTCTAAAATTCAACATTTTTCGTTATTATTTCCCTAGATTTCACAATAAATTCTAGGAAACTTATCCAACTATGTCAGCTGCATCTGTTTTGGTGAACTTTTTTTTTTAAAGGCAAACAAGTTATAAAAAGAAGAAAATAAAAACACTCACACAGTAAATAAGGATAATTCTCCCATGCTGGGCTAAATGCTCTGCTGCTTTCATTTACGACGCCATTGTGGGTGCAATTGACTAAAGTAACCAAGTTTTCACCACTTAAAATTTCATATTTTCAACGACGTGAAATGAGAAAACGCCATTTGTAATCCTGGCCACCCAACAACAGGCGGTGACCGTTACGGAAAAAAGAGCAACGTTGCCAAATTTTTCTTCAAATTTTACAAAATAATTTTATTAATGACTTACTTAATAATATTTATTTGTTCTTTTTATAACCTAAATATTATAGATAATTCTATAAAAAAATATTATTTTATTAAAAATATTGATGATGTCACGACGTTCGATTTTTCATCGAACGCCGTTAATAAATAATAAATAGTAAAACTGAAATAATAAATATTTCGAATTTTAATTATAAAAGCAATATAAAACTATTATTCAATAATATACTGTTTGTATTATTTAGTTTTAAATTAGTTTTATATTAATATAAATTAATTAATTCTAAAAAAAAATTGTGAGAATCGACCCGGAAATGTTCTTTTTGCCATAGAACGCGTCCAGTTCATTCACGTGGCCTCGCTTGACCCGAGCGGACGTGTCTGACCTCGTCTCTTCTCAAATTCACATTAATTAACACTAAACCAAATTTCAAAAGATAATTGAAGTTAATTCCAGTAATTTTCTTGGCGTTTGAGATGAAATATGGTGAGCTGAGGTTTTTTTTCCCCCCTTACTTTTTCTGCAAAATGGCGGTAAGTTGTTTCCAACTCGTTTGCTTGTAGAAGTTAAATGTACTAATTAATATTTGCATTTGTAATGTATGAGATGCAGTAATCTGTGATTAAATTTCTGAATTACAAGAATCGTAAAATTGTTAATTCGTAAGGATAAGTTGAAACGCGTGTTAGTAAACAATAGTCTGGCTCATTTGCATATCTAATTGGAATAACGTGAGCTCTGAATTAAGGTTAAACATCTGCCTTGTGTGGTCTTTTGGGAAAACTTTGCATTGTTTGTTGTTTTATACGAGTTTTAGATTTTCTTTTTTTTTGGACAGGTTTTTCTAAAGGTTTTTGGCCAACAAAAGTGACTGCAATATGAGCAACACGTGCCCTGATGATGTGATTCAGTTTCAAAAATGGTATTATAATATCGTTTTCGTATTTACCTATTTGTAATGTTCAGAGATTGTGTTGAACAGGCCATTACTTTGACTTGTAATTTTAATAAGATGTTAAATCTGTTTTAATTTAAAAAAATGCTAGTTCAAAGGTCACGTGATCTCATTCTCAGCCAATGGGAAAACCACGAAATATCCTCGGGAAAAAAATAAGAAAATAATAAGTTTGAAAAAAAAATAAATTTCTTGGAGACGACCTTGAAAGGTCAAGTCATTGACCTTGACCTCATTTCAACTTGATATTTATATATAATTATTATTATTATTAATTATAATTATATATAATATAATTATGTATAATATAATAATAATAATAATATATATAATGTAACTTAATTATTTAAATAAAAATGTAAGTAGATAGAAAAAAGTAAATAAATAATGAAATAAAAAAGAAAATAAACAAACCATGAATTATATAAAGAATAGACACAGTGTTGCATCTTTTGCAGGGAAATTCCCTAAAAAAAGGGGAGAAATGGGGTCTGAAAAGGGAACAAGAAGAGAGTAGGGTAAATGGGGAAATCTACACATTATATATTCTAGCACGGAGAGGGGAAAAGGGGAAAGATAAGGGAAGAGGGAGAAAAAGGAAAAATTAAAAAGTGGAAATACTGAGTATACATTACAAGTGTGTGAAAAAAAAATTCCTGGAGACGACCTTGGAAGGTCAGCGACCTTGACCTTGAGAAGTTTGTCGCCCAACAGGTATTACGTTCATTGAGAGCAATCGGTGTAAGTTTCGCTTCTGGTTTCTTACCACTTTTTCTTAAAAAGGTGTTTTCTGTTTGGTTGAAAAGTCAGTGACCGAGCTGATTTTTAAGATTAATGGTGAGATTCTTGGTAAGATTCAAGATTCTTGGTGAGATTCATGACTTGTATAACGAGATTCTTGCCCAGATTCAGGAGGCATAATAAGATTTTTGGCAAGAATCTTGAAATTTCTATCAGGATTCTTGTGAGATTCTTGGAAAGATGGTGAGATTCTTAAGATTCTTGGCCAGATTCAGGATGCATAATACGATTTTTGGCAAGATTCTTGAAATTTCTATCAGGATTCTTGTGAGATTCTTGGTAAGATTCGTGGTAAAGACTTGAATAGCAAGATTCTTTGTGAAGTTTTTAAGATTTGTAGTAAAATTCTCGAAAAAAATGGTGAGATTCTTAAGATTCTTGGCCAGATTCAGGATGCATAATAAGATTTTTGGCAAGATTCTTGAAATTTCTATCAGGATTCTTGTGAGATTCTCCGTAAGATTCTTAGTGAGATTCATGACTTATATAACGAGATTCTTGGTGAGGTTTTTAAGATTTGTAGTAAGATTCTTGGAAAGATGGTGAGATTACTAAGATTCTTGGCAAGATTCTCGTAATTTCTATCAGGATTCTTGGTAAGATTCATGGTAAAGACTTGTACAACAAGATTCTTGGTGAGATTCTTGACAGTTACTTTTGAAAAACTTACTATTTCCTAATTAATTTTTAGACATCTGGTCTATCGACTTTTTATAACGTGTTAACGACCTTGAATAGA
Organism: Eulimnadia texana; assembly: GCA_002872375.1. NCBI lineage: Eukaryota > Metazoa > Arthropoda > Branchiopoda > Diplostraca > Limnadiidae > Eulimnadia > Eulimnadia texana. The sequence goes on from NKDA01000011.1 coordinate 1,067,855, forward strand.
TCTTCCAGTTTCCAGTATAACCTACCTCAACTATTCCTTAAAGAGATTCTTTTAAGATACTTGGAGGAATGTTAAGATTCTTGTGTGATTCTTGACATTGTTGAAGATTCGTACTGAGATTCTTACATGATTATTGAGATTCTCACAAGATTCTTGAGAATTTAAACGTGATTCTTGGGATTCATACAGTGAATCGTGTAAAATTCTTGAGATTCTTATGATTCTTACTGAGATTCTCATATGACTCTTGATAATGTTGAAGATTCGTACTGAGATTCTTACATGATTCTTGAGATTGTCCCAAGATTCTTGAGGGTTTTAACGTGATTCTTGAGATTCCTATAGAGAATCGTGTAAGATTCTTATGATTCTTACTGAGATTCTCGTATGATTCTTGGGATTCTCACAAGATTCCTGAGATTTTTACCTTATACTTGAGATTCTCGTATGATTCTTGAATAATTCTTACCGGTATTTATTATTAAATAATGATTTCATATATATGATTAATAATAATTATTTTATTCATTGAATTTTTAATGATATTTTTTATTACAATTTTATATTTCTTTCTGTTTAGAACGAATTTTTACGGCTCTTGCGTTGTAGTTTCGAGTGCCACACCCTTTTGGCGCGTTGACCGAAACTGCTGAATGCAGCGACAAGAATCTTCTGTCCGAAAAAAATTTATTTCCTTTGCTGTATTACTTGATAACAGGTGATAACACGATGATAATATATTGCACCGATATAAATAACAAGGGGTCCGAAACTTCGAGGAAAAGTCTACGAAGATTATTTGATAATATATGATAACAGTGATAACATGACCTAGGTGTACGAAGATTATCGGAAGTTTCGGACCCCTTGATGAATTACAAATATTGCCAACGGCATTGTTAGTGTTATCCAATGTTATCAGATTAACATAATTGTAGTTTCGGACCCCCCTCCACTGTTGATTTTGTGCATTACTAGGGAAGTAAGTTTAATCAAATAATCTATCAATACGCTATTAGTTATCAGTACGTTATCGCAAGTTATCGTATGTTATCACGTGTGTTATCAGATTATCATGCTTTCGCCAGCGGAAAATTAAGGATGTCGGCTAAATCCTGAACGACATCAGTAACATATCCTAAATATCTTGAACCACGTCTGATCGTGGATGAGTAAAAAAAATTGTGTGGAGAATTGTGATTCTTGATTATTGAGGGCACCATTAAGTATCCTGAAAAACGCTTTTTCAGGACGCTGTTAAGTACTCTGAACATGTATTATTCAGGCATTCGAATGTCAGGGTCCTGAACACTCTAGAAGTGGGCCAGTTTCACTGCACTCAGAGTCCGCATTGACATCCTGAAAATGTCATTTTCAGGATATTTTCAGGGTCCTGAAATTATCCCCAATTTTCTGCTGGGTCTTTATACTGCCCATCATTTGATTACACCCGTTCGCTTGATAGAGGCTTTTGAGCCTATCCATTCATTTTACAGGGGCTGGAAACTCGCCAGAGATAGTTTGATAACAGATGATAACATACTGATAACAGTGGTGATAACACTAATGCAAGGTATTAGTACAAAGACACCTCTGTGTGTTTCAATATACACACTTGTGTATGTGTGTGTGTAAGAAGAGAGGAGCTGAACTGAACCGTGTTCTGAACGGTTCACCCTCAGTTGAACCGAACCGTTGAACCGTGTCTCGGAAACGGGAAATGAAAGTAGAAACGACTAGCTACAAAACTGATACTGAGCCGAACCGCATATTTCTATTCTTGAACCGACTTGAACCGAACCGTCACCACTTCCAACACCTCGAACCGAACCTTATCCGAACTGAACCGGCTTAACATTTTTATCAATCCTCCCACCTCTCTGTGTGTGTAAGTGTGTAACGTATGCATGTGTGTAGGGTGTGTAAGGTGTGTAAGGCCGCACCCAACATTGTTGGGATTCCAGAAGCGAAAGACTACACCCATTATTTGAAATGAGTGTAGAGAATTGGCACTTGGGAAACCCCCGAAGATATTTAAGATTATTATTAAAACTTTTATTTCTACATATTATTATTATTTAACATATATTATAAAGAAAACATTCGTACAGTACTTGGAATCTCCATTACGAAAGTAAGAGAGCGTTCGAAATCAGCGTTTCCACTTTGTAGGGAAATTCCCTGGGAAAGGGGAAAATGGTGCTCTGAAAAGGGAAAAAATAAAGGAAGAGGTAAAAGGGAAAAATCTCGTAGTACAGTCTGGTGCTCCAGTACGGAGGGAAAAAGGGGGAAATAGGGAAAAATAAAGGAAGAGGTAAAAGGGGAAAATCTGGTAGTACAGTCTGGTACTCTAGTACGGAGGAAAAAAAGGGGGAAATAGGGAAAAATGAAGGAAGAGGTAAAAGAGGAAAATCTGGTAGTACAGACTGGTGCTCTAGTACGGAGGAAAAAAAGGGGGAAATAGGGAAAAATAAAGGAAGAGGTAAAAGAGGAAAATCTGGTAGTACAGTCTGGTGCTCTAGTACGGAGGGAAAAAGGGGAAATAGGGAAAAATAAAGGAAGAGGTAAAAAGGAAAATCTGGTAGTACAGTCTGGTATTCTAGTACGGAGGGGAAAATAGGGAAGAGGGGAAAAACGTGAACTGAAAGTGGAAACACTGTTCGAAATGGAATGGAACGCCGATGTGTGTGTTCTTTCCACAGAAGAACACTTCCGGTCTTGAGGTGATGTTCATTTTGGCGTAGAATGTAACCTGGTATTCCAGTCTTATCGTGTCGTGTCATGGAAACTTGAAACTGCACATCCGCGACAAGTTTTGATCAACTTTGAGCCGTGGGAAACGGTTCAAAAAATCTTGCCGAGTCACGCAGTGTCAAAGAGTCACCCACCACGTTCAGTTCCAAATCCTTGCCACTAGGTGGTGCTGGTCGAACTGTTTTTTTTTCCACAGTGATGGACAGTTCATGAAGAAAAAAAGAACGGCTCAACCTACGGTTTAGTACAATTTATCTTGTCTAGTGCCTACGGTTCACGGTTCGGTTCAAAAGTTGCTGTTGTATGATGGTGCATAGAAAAGAAGCCTATATGACGATTTATCGAACCGTGAACCGGTTCAGTAACGGTTGATTGCTCTGAGGTACGGTTGAAGCTCGGTTCGTGTGGTGCACTCCGTCAAAACACACCATCCAGATTCAAACGGCTCCGGTTAAACCGAAGGTGAACCGTTGATGAACCGTGAGCCGGTTCGAAAACGGTTCCGATGCTTTGAGTTACGGTTCCAGCTCGGTTCATATTTTGTCAGAAAGCACGATCCGGGGGTTCAAACGGTCCCGGCTCAGCTCAAGTGAACCGTTCATGAACCGTTCGTCACTCAGCCAAAGTTGAATTGTTCATTGATCTGTGTGCGGTTTACTATTGGGGGCTGCTATGCACCAACTGACGGTTTCTGTGCGTCATTGAACCGCAACAAAAAACGGTTCGGTTTCAGAAAGTTATCTGGAATGTTCCAGGAATGTTGTAAACGGGTACATCAAAAAAAAAATTCTGGAAAAGATACTGTTCTAGAATAATTTGTTTTGATCAGTACGCATGAATAAATGCTGTCAACTGTTATCATTTGTTACCTTTCACGCCAAGTTTCTTATAAGATTCTCTAAGATTCTTTGAAAGATAAACTCGCATAAAATTTATACGTCACGTTGATTAGGATCTTCTGTATTCCTATCTTTGCACAACAAGCGGATTATACATCTAGTACCCAAGTCCGTAGGGTGGTTCGTCATTCGTCAGCAAGTAGTACGTCCCAGTTTTCCTGAAATTTTCACAAAATAAGGTAGTTAAAATGAAGTGGATTGAGCTGAGAGGTTCAAGAAAGCTTACGTTGAGGAACAGGATCTCCCATGTAAGCAACATCGTTGTCGCTACAGACTGCAGACTGAAAATCTTCGTAGGTTTCGCACTGAACCGCTCTGAAACCTGAAGGACTGTTGATAGACTCGGCAAACAACTCGCAAGCCCGTCCGTGATCACAAGTTATACCTTCACAAACATCACTGACATAACTTGGGAGTTCTAGAACCTTAGAATGTGCAAGTACCGTACCCAAGACGTCACCAGTGTCTATATCTCCGTCCATGGTATCATTGGAATGGCAGCCTGGTTGTCTAAAACCACCATTTGGATAGAAATCCACATGACCTATAGGTGGTCTGAACGAGAGACCTCCTTCTAATAGATTTCCAGAATCTGTGTGAATAATGTCGACGAATTCCGCATCGCTGATATCCAGGCGAGTGTCTGTATCGTTCAGCGAAAAGAAAGGCGATGCTGGATCAAGCCCTGATTGCATAGAACACATGAAGTAAACCAGAAAATGATTTGATGGAGGGAAAAGTACCTGTAATGCGAGGGATTGCTCCACTCTGCACTGCAGAACCGGCGAATCCTACGACGTGAGCACCGAGACTAGAACCGATCAAGTGAAAGTTCGAGATAGGATACCCTTGATCAACGAGGAAGTCTATGAAGTCGGCTGTGTAGTTTCCCGCAGTGGGTATGTGAGAGACAACTGCTACGTAGTTGATAGACTGGAAGGATTGCCAGTCAATCAGAATGCAGTTATACTCTCCTTTGATGAGATACTCTGCAAATAGAAGGATTCAGCGAATGACTTGGTATACTGTACTTCAATCTAGAGACCGTCTTTGATCCTGGTAAGGAGTGGATGGAAAGGTTCGCTTTTGAATCCGTGTACAATGATCTTGGTGGGCACACTGATATCGAAATTAGATTCCTGGAAGATCTCTGTGTCTCCAGTGACTAGTTCCTGGAACTCTTCTAGATTTCGCCTGTCAGTATTTCAACTTTAAACTGAAATCTGAAAAGTCTCCAGGGTTTGTTTTGGTCTTACCTCGTGTGTAAATAGAAACGAACATCACTGGCATTATCGAAACGTCTGGAAAGCTCTTGAAATAATTAATATAATGACTTTGTATTCAATAATGAATTTCTAACTCGTAGCTTACCTTCAAACAAATCCTCTGCCAGTGCTGAAACTAGTAAGCAAGATACTAAAACTAGTTGTTTAGCTTGCATCTTCGTATGTTAGTTGTACTAAGTCAAGTAGCTCTGAGCAACTAGAACTTTATCTAGTGAGTTTTATCGTTGTAGATAAGTGTACATTGTGATAAGAGATTCAATCTTGTATTTAAGTTTCGGTTCGGATCAGTTTCTGAACGGTTCGGTTCGGTTCGAACCGCCCACCTCTGTGCATTTATTATTAAAATGAAATAGTTGTAATAAGAATACATGATGAATATAATATATTCTAAACGTTATTGAACTATTACACACTCAAATTAGCTTCCTATTTGTATGGAAACGTCAAATTTATGGAAATGAAGTCAATTCCAGGTATGAAACAGCTCTAGACGACCTTGTCTGTCCAGACTATACCAACTGGAACTAAGAGAAGCCTGTATTATTATTATAATCTGTCGAATAAGTGGACAGTACGTGTAGTTTCTGGGGATGAAGGGGGTCTGTCCAGGTATTCGACAGACTTGATAGACGCTATTCCTACGTGTAACCATATAATTTTCATTATTATTCTAAAACTATCGAATCAGTGGACAGTAATGTGTAGTTCTGGCGACGACGGGTTTCTGTCCAGGTATTCGACAGATTTGATAGACGCTATTCTTGCATGCAATCATGGTATTTGTGTTATCATTCTAAATTTGTCGAATCAGTGGACAGTATGTAGAGTTTCTGGTGACGAAAGGTATCTGTCCAGCTCTTCGACAGATTTGCTATTCACTATTGTCACCGACTTACTAATACTAATAAAATTCTGGAATCTGTCGAATCAGTGGACAACGTCAAAGTCTCTGTACTGACTATACGTTGTCCGTCCACCTACTCGACAGATTTGATAAACACTATTCTTACATACAGTCTTATTATCGTTATAAATAATTAGGGTAAGTGGACAGTATGTAAAGTTTCTATCGAATCACTGCATCTGTCCACCTACTCGACATATATAGTTTCCCTACGTGTCAGTACTCTTTTGTATAATCAATTTATTATATATACTACACACTTGATTTCAATATACATCATATTGACACTTGGGTTGTTCTTTGTGCGATCGAACTGTTTGTTATGTTGTAGCAGCTTATACAACTTACAACAGCTGAAGGTTGCCTTTACAACACGAGATTTATGAACTGATTACAATAAGACCTTCACTTGTTGTCTCTATGGCCCTTAACCAAAATTAATGACAATATTTTTTACTATTTTCTATTGTCCATACAGTTGTATTATATTTTATTACTTTTTATCTACTATTATTATTTGTAATGTAATTATCTTACAAATAGGAAATTTGACCCTTTTTTATAACCGGTTTTTTTGAAGAAACTGAAGCGGTTCAGCGGTTCGTTCTTTTGAACGGAAACGGTTTAAACCGCGTTCATCTCTGCTGCACGTGACTTGATCAGAAATTCATAGAAAAAATGATAATTCTTATAGTTTGACTTAATTTGCATATTAATCAAGTCTGTGCGGGAGAAACGATGCAGACAATATGGCGGCGCACCCAATTTTTCCCATTTCATTTCTGCGCTGGGGGGGTTTGGGAAAAACCAGATTCTCAAGATTCTTGATTCTTGGGAATCGTGATTCCCGGGAAACCAAGAATCTTCTAGAGTGGGATGAAGCTCACCTTGATAGCAAGTCACGAATCTCAAATGGCATAAAACGAACTCCTCTCTGCGGGAGATCTTGGTCTGAAAAAACCTTAACCGATAACACTGATAACGTAGTGATAACACATGATAACACCACCAGAGCTTAAAACAGAAGACTGTAATTGTAATTGAAATTTTAAAAACTGGGGTTTTGTAGCGTTTCTCGGTGACTGTCAGTTGACGTCGATTGACGTTGGCGTGCTTGGCTCACGCCAAGAACTGTCACAATCTTATCAAATTTAAATGTCCGCCCATTTTATTGTACAAATCTCGAAAAATTACGTTCTTCCATTAGTTTTGATATGAATCTTGAATCATAGACAGCCGGTTTAAACCGTTTGTTTCTAACCCGAACCGTTGAACCGGCTTAAACCTAAGTTATTCCGCTTACTGGGTTAATGGTGAGTAAGCGAGTTAATTGCAGTTAACTTTTATTGATTGCAAAAATGTGATTTTTCGATGGTTTAATTACGGTTCACGATTTTCTGCGTTTTTTTTAATTTGCAAATTTTCGTCTCACGCACTTCATTTAGAAAAGTTGCCATATGAAGATTAGCAAATACCGGTTTTCTGCAATGCAACTGCCAAGGATTTGCAATTTCCCCGTAAGAAAAACCAAGGAGCTACAACAACAACTACAACACGACTACAACATTCACTTTCCAAACGCGAGTCCATCAAAGTCGGTGTTTCCACTTTTGCAGGAAAACTCCCTGAAAAAGGGGAGAAACGGGGTCTGGAGAGGGAAGAAGAAGGAGAGAAGAGGGTAAAAGGGAAATCTAGACCTTGTATATTCTAGCACGGAGGGGAACAAGGGAAAAGATAAGGGAAGAGGGGAAAAAGGGAAAATTGAAAAGTGGAAACATTGAGCAAAGTGCCAGTTTAAGTTTTTCAACACCCTCTTGTACACTGATAACACGGTGATAACAGCTGATAACATGATGATAACACTAACAGGTGCTTAACTTGCACAGTTCATATGAAAGGATTATCCGAGTTATTCCTGGTTAATGCCAATCCCTGTTAATATTATAATTCCCTTATATAAAAATTTGCGAAATTTGCAAAAATTGCAAAAATTTCGAGAGAATCCTTTTCCGGTAATTTTGTTTTCGCAAAACTTCTAGAAATTTCTAGAAGTCGTCAATCCAGAATATTATACAGTGAAGAGACAGTTATTCCCAAAGTTATTCCAGTATAAGTATATGAGCTGCGGAGCAAACATCACATTCAATGAATAGGTGAACCGTAAGACAACAGGTTCAAACCGTCGCTTTTTGACACTTTTTTACACGTCGAAGACTTAACTTTTCTAAAACCGGGTTAAATCTTAACCCCGTTAAGTGAGTAACTCGGTTCTAATGGAATAATTATCCGTCTGTATCGTTTTGGAGTTGACTCTACACTTTCAGTTTCGTGACGGGTAATTGAAAAACGGCTTGTGAACCGGATTACGGAACATTGAGATCAACAGCTCGAGGTCAGATCAACCACGAACCTCAAAAAGTTTCTGGTATAACTTGTTTTGCTGTTGTCATATAAACAGACAGCAGCAGTGATGAACAGTTCAACGGTTCGCCAGAACAAAAATGAACCGTTCAGGTAATTGCTTAGGTTCAACAGCGGTTCGACGGTTCGGTTTACCAGCCATCAGTACTCATTTCTGCTATCGGGTATTGCGAAAAGCTTTTATTAATGCGTGGTATCAATCAAAAGATGTCGTGCTGTTAATTTTTTCCCCTTTTGTTTCCTTTTTCCCCACGTTTCCTTCGTTAAAGTTTGTCCTTGTTATGTCAATAAGGAATTCAGTGCAGAGTTATTCTTATGGCGGTTACTTATAACTTGATCTTAATAGACTGTACATCGCAGAGAGATGACACGTTTCCTTTCACTCGTTAAATCAGCGTACAATTACAGCAATTATCAGACCAGTTCCCACGCGATTCAAATGCCACACGTTTTCAGATTTTTTTTTCCAAAGTCTAAACGAGTAATTGATTCCGAAGGACTTTGGAATTTTTCCCCGGACGTTTGTAGAATGTCCTCTGATATGTTCTGAAGCCCAATTATTACATTATTGATTAATAACCGTAACCTGTTCCTTTGGTAACTTTGTCCATATACCGGTCCTCAAATTACGACGTTTCAGTCCCGTAATATACAAACATGGTGACGGAGTTACGTGTGTTAGAACGAGCTTTGAAAAAGCTGCAAAACGAGATGCCACATGAAATACTTTCAGTGACGTCAAATACGAAATTAACTCCATTGTGTCGCGAAATTGATTCTGCGAACTGAAAAGTGTAAACCTTCACTAATGTACTCTAATTATTCTAACAACTGGATGCCATATTCGGCATCAGCAGTTGATTCTCTATCGATCGAGACCCCATTTGCAGCACTTAAAACTTAATTGTCCTTGCGTATTTCGGGTCTCTTAAAATCTATACGTGTCAAATGTTGCAGAAACCAGTGCAGCCATATTTGGTACCGCTGCTTAATTTCGCTATATACCCGACATGAGAGATGCCATTAAATGCATTTTCGCCGTCGTGAATTACTAATTCAACATGCATTGGTGACATAATTGAAACTATTGTTCTAAGAGTTAGAGTTATGATGTCTGGATGCATAGCTGTCGCAACAAGAAGTTTTACGAACTTCATCTTTCAAAGCTGTGACAGTCTGACTAGTTTTTTCAAAGTGAAAACTTGCCTCTATGATTTTTTTGCTTAAGAGAGGGAATAGTACGACACTGAAAACGAATTAAAAAGCCACCTATCGCTACCCGCAAAACAAAGGGAAACAGATAAATCAATATATGCATCGATTTGGAGCCATTATCTAAACAGGAACGCCCATCGACAGTTTTCTCCTGCTGGTAACATGTCCACAGTTGAAGACGGATTGGGTCTTTTCTCGGAATTTTTCTACACAAACTCGAAGAATTTCACCTGTTTATGTAAACAGTGGAAAGAACTGAAACTTTGAAAAGATTCCTCCAGCGATTCTACGTTTTTCTCTCGGCGGACAACTGCTATAACTCAGTGTCCGCTATTGTTGAAGGAGAACGAACTAAAATTTCCGTGAGAAAGATTCCCAGAAACCTGTTGAAAAATGTAGATGAGGGGAGTGCCTCATCTGCAAGGGAACCTCGCCTTAATCAGCGACCCCGCCTAAAGCCTCAACAGAGCGGACGAAAATCTGAAATGAAGGAATACTCACAGAAACCCCAAACTCACTCCAATCTACTACGGTTGAAGTCTTAAGCAACTTTGCTGCAGCGTTTGTCAAAATTTCGATTGAAATCCATACTCTTCAGCGTCCGCTGTAGAGGAGACCGAGCTTCTGGTAAAGAAAGCCATCATCCTCTCTAGAACGAGCAGCAGTTTTAAATGCACGCACTGCTTGAATGTTCGCAATTTACACTTAAATCGTCCGGAATGTAATGTGAAATCTGTGCTGAGGTGTCTGGGTAGTCCATTAACATAAAGTGTATTTTTTCCCAGTGTCCGTTTTAAGAGGAAATCCAGTTTTGGTGTCGAGGACACACGTATATTCTTCTTCGCCCATGGGCGAGGACAAGCCGAGCTCATCTCCTTTCTTTCGGGCTCGGCTACCGCCTTTCCCTTTCCAAAAAGCGGACAAAGTGACCTCAATTCTATTAGCGGACACGTCTGTCCGCTAGAAATCGAAAAACATCTCGCCATCAACTGAAAACCTTTACATGTCCAGCCCCACCTTTAATCTAACTTAAAAGGAGGTTTAATGAAGTAAGAATCTATTCAGGAATAAAACCTCCTCGTGGGGAATTTCCCCCAGCAGCGAAAGAAGATGTAGGGGAAAACCACAGTGACCCAAAAGTGTTAAGAGACTCTTCTAGAACGGACACTAGATAAAATAGTGCTATGGCTTCTTAAAGATTATTCATTGCACTAATACAACTTTGATGTAGTCTGAATTAGTAATTGTTAATCAAACTTAAGTTAACTTGATTAGTAGATTTGATCTAGGCGTCCGTTCTAGCGAGTGAGGTCCTCTTCATCTTCAAGAACTAGAAGACTCGCTCGCTATAACGGACATAAAATAAAATAGTATAATTAAATTTTTTCAAACTTTTTCATACATCAAAAGAATCGTACTCCAGCCTAGAACAACTAGCAATAATCAAAATTCTTGATATGTAAACACTAGATTTGATCTAGGTGTCCGTTCTAGCGAGTGAGGTCCTCCTCAACTTTGCCAAGAGGAATGGTTCGCTATAACGGACACGAAATAAAATACTATTGTTACGTATTTCAACTCTTCTATTACACCAAACGAATCGTGTTCCAGTCTACTGTAACTAGTACTCATCAAAATATTTTAATTATAAATGCTAGACCTAATCTAGGTGTCCGTTCTAGCGAGTGAGGTCCTCCTCAACTTTGCCAAGAGGAATGCTTCACTATAACGGACACAAAATAAAATACTACTATTACGTATTTCAACTCTTCTATTACATCAAACGAATCGTGTTCCAGTCTACAATAACCAATACTCATCAAAATATTTTAATTGTAAATACTAGACTTAATCTAGATGTCCGTTCTAGCGAGGGAGGTCCTCCTCAACTTTGCCAAGAGGAATGGTTCAGTATAACGGACATCAAACAAAATAGTATTATTACGTGTTTCAACTCTTCTATTACACCAAACGAATCGTGTTCCAGTCTACAATAACCAATACTCATCAAAATATTTTAATTGTAAATACTAGACTTAATCTAGGTGTCCGTTCTAGCGAGTGAGGTCCTCTTGGCTTTCTGGAAGATGCAGTGCTTCCACTTTTTTCCCTTTTTCCCCTCTTCCCTTATCTTTCCCCTTTTCCCCCCCCTCCGTGCTAGAATATACAATGTCTAGATTTCCCCCTTTACCCTCTTCTATTCTTCTTCCTTTTTCAGACCCCATTTCTCCCCTTTTTCAGGGAATTTCCCTGTAAAAAGTGGAAGCACTGTGAAGATGAGACCACAGGTAAAGGTAAAGTCTTAGGGCGCGGTTTTCTACTTTTTTTTGTGTTTTTCACCTTTCTTCCTAAATAGGCGAAACTCGTGTAGAGGGGGCCATGAAATGAAGAAGGGAAAAAAAAGTTTTATAGCATATTGCATGAAATTCCAGACAAAGGATTCAGTTTTTTCAATAGAAAGTTGCGTTTACCTGTGGTACAAAACCTCACATCCCGTTCTTTTTGCTTACAGTAGAAACTGAAACGATTTCACGTGCGTGACCTTGAATGACCTTGACTGGAAAAAAAAACACTAAATAATAATCATAATTATCAATTGCAATACTAATTTCAACAGTAAAATAATGTTTTAGTTCAAGTGCTGATATGGAAATAAGAAAACTAAAAAAAAAAAAATCGAATTTTGTAATCATGGAGTAATCGTTCGAGTAATCGGTTAACCGGGATTCGAACCCCGAGGGAAGAGATTACCAAGTTCAGCGCATGCTTCCTCTCTTCCTTGCCTTCAGTCGCTCGCCGGACGCCGAGCAGTTAAGACGTGTCTTCACGCCTGTAGGATTCGTTTTTTCCCTCTGTCGTTCTTTTCCAAATCGAACGTCTAGCCGCGTTCTTTTTCAAAAAGAACACCGGAAACCATTTTTGTTTACTGGAAATTTCAAAACAAAACGAAAAACTGTTTCTTTTTTTTTGGGAATAAAATCTAACAAACTCTTGTCGGATTCAATTTGTGCTGGTGAAGAAAAGTGCGAAATTTGGCGAGTTTTTCCCTTTTTTTCCCCCACCGTCTTGTTTACCTGCGCCATTTTAATTGGGATTCGAGCGCCCAGCGGCGGAGTTTGCCCTGTCCCTTTTGGTGGGAAAAAGATTGAAAAAGAAGGGGAAAGAAACTCAAAAATTTATCTACATGGTTTACCTGGTAAGTCTGTGACTTTTCCCCAAATTAAAATATTGCGAAAAATAATTATTTTAATCATTTCTGCGATTGTAGATCTGAAATCACGTGTCAAAGTTCATCGAATACGATTGGTTGATTCGAAAATTCGAAACTGCCAATCAGAGGCCTACACTGTCACGTGACGGGAACCCTGTCATTTATTGGTTGACTGATTTAGATCTGATCACGTGTCGGAATTGGCCATTGTGATTAGTTGAGTCGAAAATTTGAAACAGTCAATCAGGAGCCTAGAACGTCACGTGATATGAAATTGATCCAATTTTATTGGCTGATTCGTTTGAACTGGCACACAGTTATCGTATGTTATCACCTGTTATCATGTGTTATCAGCCGTGGGAAAGGGTCAGGGAACCCGGACGCTGGGCTAGATGGTATAGTTCGTTGTTTCACCGTGCACAGGTTTCCCCTCAAAGGTGGACGGGGGGGTTAAGAACTTTCAAGAATCATACGAGAATCTTGGATCAAGAATCATTCCCTCAGTCAAGATTCTTAATCAAGATTCTTCTTGGCGGGTGGCAAATCTCAAGAATCATACGAGAATCTTGGGCAAGAATCATTCCCTCAGTCAAGATTCTTAATCAAGATTCTTCACGGGGCTTGGTAATTTTCAAGAATCATACGAGAATCTTGGTTCAAGAATCTTTTTACTGAATCGGAATCATTCACTTGCCCGAGAATCTTGAACAAGAATCTTGGTCAGGAATGAAGAATCTTGGTTAAGAATCATACGAGAATCTTGGTCAAGAATCTTGGTCAGGAATTAAGAATCATGCAAGAATCTTGAATCAAGAATCATTACTTTAGTCAAGATTCTTCATCAAGATTCTTCACGGGGCTTGGTGCCTCTCAAGAATCATACGAGAATCTTGAACAAGAATCTTAGTCAGGAATGAAGAATCATGCAAGAATCTTGGTTAAGAATCATTCTCTCGCCCAAGATTCTTAATCAAGATTCTTCACGGGGGCTTGGCAACTTTCAAGAATCATACGAGAATCTTGGTCAAGAATCTTCCCTACCCGTATGAAAATGCCACCATCAATTCACGGGGTAAAACTTGCAATAATCTTGGTACACCTAAGTCATGTTATCACAGTTATCAACCTGTTATCTCCATGTTATCCTCGTGTTATCATATGTTATCAAATAATCTTCGTACACTTTTCCACGGAGTTTCGGACACCTTGGAAAACGTAGGTGCGTTACCGGGTAAAAATGTTACCTTGATACCCCGGGGTAAAATGGTAGTGAACCACCGGTGTGGTAGCAGAATTTCACCGGTGAACCACTACCACTACTACTACTACTGCTGGTACTGCTATTATTACTACTGTTGCTACTGCTACCACTGCTTCTACTACCACCGGTGTGGTAGCAGAATTTCACCGGTGAACCACTACCACCACTACTACTGCTGGTACTGCTATTATTACTACTGTTGCTACTGCTACCACTACTTCTACAACCACCGGTGTGGTAGCAGAATTTCACCGGTAAACTATTGTGGTACGTAACCGGTGGTAATCCAACAAACCACCGTGATTCCACCGAGCATTCTAGTTAACTAGTATTCTAGTAACTAGCATTCTAGTTATTCTAGCAAACTAGTTGTTACTACCTAGTGAATGCCGCCATTTTACCCAGCTAATCTCTACGTGTTGACTGGTGATTTGATGACTTTACTGACTGAATTGCACAATGAACAAGGGCTCATAACAAACCTTAAGCTGCTCGTTAAGTTAAGTTATTAAGTCAAGTTTCAGTGTGAAGTTCAGGTAGTGAATTGTCTCGGCTCGAGGCTGAGAGACTTGGGTAAGTCGCGGTTGGACTTTTATTTCCTAAATAAATAATGATATAAATAATTAATTATTATAAATATAAATAAAATAAATAAATAAATAATTTCCTGAATAAATTATTATTAGAAACAAATTTAAATCCATAAGACAATTAGGAAATTTTTGACCGTTGGACCCATCACATGCTCTATGGCTTCTTCCACTGTCTGTGTTTCTACTTTTGCAGGGAAGTTCCCTGAAAAAGAGGGGAAATGAAGAATGAAAGGGGGAAGACGAAGACAAGAGAGTAAACAGGAAATCTAGACCCTGTGCATTCTTGCACGGAGGGGGAAAAAGGGGAAAGATAAGGGAAGAGTGGGAAAATGCAAGATTGAAAAGTGGCAACACTGTCCACTGTGCACTGGTGGATTGACTCTAAGTCAACTTGTCAATGAATTAACTTTTCAATTAACACGGAAGAGGGGAAAGGGGAATGATGAGGGAGAGGGGAAAAAGGGAAAATTGAAAAGGGGAAACACTGACCCATACTATTTCAACTATTCGTCACAAGGCTACAAATCAATGCCGTACTAGATATAATATATAAATAATATAATAACAATATATATAATATATAATAATAGACATACTAGATACTAATGATAATGAAGCCTAATGATAACTAACTTGACAACTTAACTAATTAATAGTCAACTTGTGTGTAACAGCCCCACTGAAAATTCTCATAGAGTGTGTAGAATTTTCAGTCGGGTCATCTAACTTTTTTCCCTCTGATACGATTTTGTAAAAGTCCTTTCCTTGATTTTTGTATCTTTTGTCGACTTAGAGAAACATTTTCATCGGATAATTAGAAATTTAGAACTGAAAAAAAAAAACAGTTTAAGACATCCTCCATTGACGTGAGCCGGTGCCAATATGGCGAATCTTGAAATTTTCAAACGTCACTTCCGAATCCGGTTACTTTAACGGATACTAATTGATTATTTTGCTTCTACAAGTTTCAAATCCGAAAATTATTTTGGTATATCTACTTACGTTAAAAAAAAATTTAATTTATTTTTGTACAGGATCTAACTTTTGAATTAAAAATTTATTAATTACTATAAATGAAGTTTTCTGTAGAATTTCAAACGATTTTTGATTACAGAAGATCGAATCCGATTACTTATTCACGTTTACCAACTAAATGATAAGTTTACTGAATCATCATTTAGTGTGTATACAATACACTTAATTACATTTTATATAATTATTTTTTATTGCGAATATTTTTCAAATTTTCTTAAGTATTTCAACACTGAATACTTTGAGTGACCAAGACTTACGGATTCTTGCCAGCATTCGTTTCGTTAGCGCTTTAAATTAATATTAAAGAATAAAAATAATTAATACAACAAAATCGGTGACATTTGTATATATATATTTACGAATAATATGCTATTCACGTATTATATATTTATACATCTCATTTTATATTATAATATACTGTACGGGGCGCTGGTGGCGCAATGGTTAAGACCTTGGGCAGTGTTACCACTTTGCAGGGAACTTCCTTGAAGAAAAGGGGAAAATGGGGTCTGAAAAGGGAAGACGAAGAGAAGAGAGTAGAGGGAATATCTAGACCCTGTACATTCTTGCACGGAAGGGGGGAAAAAGGGGAAAGATAAGGGAAGAGGGGAAAAATGGAAGATAGAAAAGTGGCAACACTGACCTTGGGTCAAGACCCTTCACCTCTGGGTCTGTGGGTTCGATCCCACTCGACTGCAAGTGAGGTCTTTTTTTTTTCTCCCAGACCAGCAACCCGTAGCAGTTGAATCTGCAGTCCCTCCACCTATGTAATATATATATATATATATTATTTATATATATTATATTAATAGCCTGGAGAATTAAAAACCGAGTCCACTAGCCAAACGCTAGAGACTGGCGAGTGGCTTACTTGTGTTCCCACTTTTTGATTTTCCATTTTTCCCCTCTTCCCTTATCTTTCCCCTTTTCCCCCTCTCCGTGCAAGAATATACAGGGTCTCTTCTCTTGTTCTTCTCTTGTTCTTCTCTTTTCCAATCCCATTCCCTCCCTTTTTCAGGGAATTTCCCTGCAATAGTGGAAGCACTGGTGGCTGACTAGTGAATAGACTCTGGGACACTGACTACTGCTAGTACTACTACTACTACTACTACTACTACTGCTAGGACACTGACTACTGCTAGTAGAACTACTACTACTGCTAGGACACTGACTACTGCTAGAACTACTACTACACTAGACACTGACTAGTGAATCGACACTGGGGGAACAATAGGGTTTAGTTGGTGTTATATACATACATAGATTCTCGCTGGTGAATTGTTAGTAGTTTACTAGCGAGTGGGCACGGGAAATAGTAGTCTCTACTTAGTGAATACACAGATTCTCACTGGTGGACTGTTAGCGATAAACCGGTGGTTGGGATAGTATTAAGAATCATACGAGAATCTTTCTTAAAATCTTGATAATCTTTATGAAATAGTATAATATAATAATATAATATATAATAATAATAATAATAATAATATGTATAATTATAAATAAAGAGTTTGAGAATCGTCCCAAAACTGGTAATCAAAAGTTGCGAACCCCCTCTTGTGTGACGTCATGAATGACGTCATGGGTGTCACGTGACGTTGTTTGTCAAAGCCAATGACGTAGCAGGATTCATGTTTGCCATTTAAACTGTCTGTTTAATAGTGTTTGCTTTGATTAACGTAGTTTTAAAAGCTAATTTATTTATAGTAGCAATCGTAGTGGTAGCAGTAATAAAAGCAGCAGTAGTAGTAGCAGTACCAGCAGTAGTAGTAAAAGTAGTATTAGTAGCAGCAGTAGTAGTAGTGGTGGTGGTGGTAGTATCTTGTATTACTGCTTCTTTTCACTACAACTACTACTTTTACCATTACTACGTCTACAACAACAAACAGTACCACTCCTCCTCCTACTACAACTACACATGTGCATGTGCTACTTTTAACTGTTTCTTCACCAGCTACCACAACTAACACTTACTAAACTACTAATAGTACTTATCTCTATATTTTACTTCTAGTTGTTTCTACCACAGTTCCAATAAAAACTACCATCATGGCCGCTTTGTGAACTGCTACAACACCTGCTGTTTGCAATACTACTACTACTACACTGCCAATTACTGCTGTTATCAGTCACCTACTATTTTTTATCCTCATGCAACTTCTACTTGTCATGAATTTAGCTCCAGTAACTGCTACTACCACTCCTACTACAACTATCATTGTTGACCACATCCTACTACTTATTCCTGTATCCTACTGCTACCTGTTACCACTACAGCCTAAGTAACTACCTCTGTAACTGCTACTACTACCACTACTTCTATTCCCACGTATTACTTCCAACTGTTTTAGGTATAGCCCGAATAACTACTCCTACCACTTCAACAACAAAAACTAGCACTACTGCAATATCTGCTAGTGCTACTGCTACTACTACTACTACTACTTCTAAAACTGTTAACTACTGTTATCACTACAACTGTAACTACTGTATTTTATTCTCGTATGCCACTAGTTGTTACTGTATCTATAGTTGTTACTACTACTGTTAACTACTACAACTACTATTACTACAACTACTGCTACTACTACTACTGTTACTCCTATTACTGCTACTACTATTACTACAACTACTACTCTTGAATTGTTTCAGGGAGGACCCGCCGCAACTGTGGCCAGTGGAGTTGAGCGATTCTCCACGTCCATGCATCCGGCCGTCAGCTACAATGAGGTTCTACTCTTATCGATCGATTTATTTAATCAATCAATACATCTGTAATCGATTCCTTAGTCTTAATAATCGATACTCCAAGTTCTAATCAGAAATCTAATCTGATCAGAAAATCTAAAGTCAAAGTCCTAAAAACTTTAAAATTCACTATCCTCCTTAAGTATCGATTTAGTAATCGATTTGATTTATTCATTCAGTTTGTATCGATTTAGTCAATCAATCAATCAATACATCTGTAATCGATTCCTTAGTCTTAGCAATCGATACTCAAAGTCCTAAACTCTAAAATTCACTGTCCTCCCTAAGTATCGATTTAGTAATCGATTTGAACGTATAGAAAAGTATCGATAATCGCTAATAATCGATTCTTAACTTCTTGATTTTATTGATTTTTTTTTTATTTTTGCAGGCCGAATGCCCACCAGTGCAAATGGAACCTGTCGATTTATCGATTAATCGTTCCCGATCGCCCGGTATCGATCGATACCCATCACCAGTCAACGGTATCGATCTGCGAATCAACAAATCAGGTATAATCGATTATTACTACTAATCTGCCGCAAAAGATCGATTAATTAGTTTACTTTGGAACTGTATCGATAATGCGAGGGGTCCGAAACTTGCAATAATATTCGTACACCTAGGTCGTGTTAGCACTGTTATGAACCTGTTATCTCCATGTTATCACGCATTATCAAATAATCTTCGTACACTTTTCCTCGGAGTTCCGGACCCCTTGCGATAATGAAATAATCGATTGCTATCTTCCATAGTCTTGATTGCTTTTCACTTGTTTCTTGGACTCTATCGATAACGGGAAATTGATAATCGATTAATTTGATTGAATAATCGATAGTTAAGAATTTAAATGGCAGAAAATAACAAGTCAGAAAACAAGTTTTGCCTGGGTGGACGAAACAATATGGCGCCAAGGGCTGGGCCCTCGACCTGCTGACCTAGACGGGCCCTTTTTTCGTTTTGGAGAATTTTATCGCTTTTTTGTATAAATTAGTGTTTACGAAAGTGTTATAAGATGTTATCAGAGTGTTATCACTTGTTATCAGTGTGTTATCAAGTTGTTATCGGCTTTGGTGTAGTTTAAATAGACTTTGAAAGTGTGCAAGGTTTTGTGAAAGATGGAAAGAAGAGAGAGGGTAGTAGCGGATTTTCCAAACCCCACTATGGTGTAGTGTATGAGGTGCACTGGGCCGTAGTGGGGTTTGGGGAAAGGCCTCTAAAGGGTTGTAAGTTATTTAACCCTTGAAAGCGCGACTACTATTCCGAAGCCACACTACGGTGCAGTGTATAGGATGCACTGGGCCGTAGTGGGGTTTTGGGAAAAAACGACTGCTGTCCAGCTATTCGACAGTGTCTGTTTTACCATCGTTCTATCACTTGGTTATCACCTGTTATCATCGGTTATCAATGGCATTGACTCGGTGGTAACGTCACGTGACATTTTGACACAGGTGGGCGTGTTTCTTTTTCTCAATGGGCGTGTCTTGGCTATTTGAAAAGACCCATAACGACCGTTTGTTGCTGTTTGCCTATTCAACTCGAGCCGCAAGCCAATGAATATTTAATGATTTGTTCCCTCTTATTGTACCGTAGTGAAGTGCTTCCACTTTGAAGGAAAATTCCATGGGAAAAAAGGGGAAAATGGAGTCTGGAAAGGGGAAAGTAATGGGAGAGGGGAAATGGAGGGAGAAGTGTCGTTTAGAAACATAGCTTTATAAACTAGCATGGAGGGAAAAAGGGAAGAAATAAGAGAAGAGAGGAACTGGAGGGGAAAATGTAATACAGAAACATATACTTTCATGTTGCAGCACTGGAGGGGAAAAACGGTGAAAGGACAGGGAAGAGGGAAAAGTACAATTTAAAAATATACCTTTAATATTGTAGCACGAAGGGGGAAAAAGGGAAGAGGGGAATTGGAGGTATGAGTCTTAATTTAGAGATGTACCTTTATATTCCAGCATTGGAGGGGAGGAAAGGGGAAAATAAGGGAAGAGGGCAAATGAAGGGGAAGTACATATTCAGATATATAGCCAGCATATTGGAGGGGGAAAGGGGAAGGGAAGAGGGGGAATTGAGGGAAAAGTATAATTTAGAGGCATACTTTTCTATTCCAGCACTACAAAGGAAACAAGGGAAATGGAGGGGGAAAAAGGGGAAACGCATCCAATACATGTACCAGGTGCCACCTCGGAGCACTTGATTTCTCCAACCCGGAATCGTTTTATTGGTCCATCTTAAAAATGTTTAATTTTTTTTTTTTTTTACAAAGTTGTCGAAGTCACGTGACTGTGGGGAATTTCCCCACGCCCGCCCACTTTCCCACATTCTTTAAAAAAAAGGGGGAAAAAATATTTACAGTTTCTGTGACATTACAGTCAGCAACTTCTTCTCGTCCCGCACGTCAAACTAAGCCCCACCAAATAACGGATTCCGGGGAAAATCCCCCCGGACTTTTCAGTGATAACAGCTGATAACACGTTGATAACAGATTTCTCCCACGTTTGGGAAAAATGCCTCTGGGGGGTTCAGAAAAGGATCTCCAACATCTGACGCTGCTATTCTCCACTTATGGGACAAGTTTTCCTAAGGGGGGTCCGAAACTTCTAATAATCTTCGCACACCTTGGCCGTGTTATCAGTGTTATCAGTCTGTTATCTCCGCGTTATCACGTGTTATCATATCATCGTCGTACACTTTTCCTCGGCGTTTCGGAGCCCTTGAGTTTTCCCCATAACGGTTTAGTATTATTTATTATCATCATTCATTAGTATTCTTATTCTGTAGAAACTTTTTCTATCGTCAATGTTTTGTGTGAAATAAATCTTTCTTTTTTCAAAAAAAAATTATATTATTAAAATTATTGAAATATTTGGATTTATCCACGGGGTCCGAAACTCCGAGGAAAAGTGTACGAAGATCATTTGATAACATATGATAACACGGAGATTTTTAAATTCGCGATGAATTTAAGAAATTAGATTGAAATTAGAATTAAATTAAATTAAACTAAAATTAGAATTAGAAAATTAGAATTGAAATTAATTAAAGTTAGAGTTTAATTGAGAATTTTAATTTAAAACATTTAATTAATTAATTAATACTTTAATAATAATTTAATTAATTAATTGAATAATTAATTTAAAAAAAATTAATTGAGAAATTTAATTAGAATTAAAATTTAGATTTATTAATTATTAAACTAAATTAAAATTCGAATTAGAATACTAGAATTAGAATTAAATTAAATTCGAATATAATTAAATAATTAAATTTAAATTTATGAATTATCAAATTAAATTAAACTAATTTAAAATTTGAATTAGAAAATTAGAATTAGAATTATTCAAAATTCGAATTAAATTAAATTCTTAAATTTAAATTGATTAATTATTAAATTAAATTGAATTCAACTGAATTAAAATTCGAATCAGAAATTAGTGTCAGAGGATTCTAACTTTTTTACGTTAGGTTATGGTAATTTCTTGAGAGAAAAAAGATCAAACCTGATGCATTTTTTCCACTTTTTTCCACTAAATTGAGAAAAAAATGCTGTAAAGTGCGTAATTTCTATGTTTTTGTGCTGTTTCTATGTTGGCATTTGAATTGAATTGGTTTAAAGGGCACAAACAAGTTAAAGGGCATTTGCGTCTTTTGTGAACGGGGAAATTGAGGGTCCTGAAAATGTACCTGTTAACCTGTGATAACACGTGGAAATAGTGGGAAAACTGTAGGGAAGGGTCAAAGTGATGATGTAGAGAAGTTTGGAAGGATGGAGAATGGCTGATAACAGGTGATAACATGCTGATAACCTATGATAACACGTGATAACATCATCTGCGTATCCAGAAATCCCTTGTTAACCTCCGATAACACCATCTATCCTTCTGAAAATGTCTTAATACCCGTTGGTAACCAATGACAACATTTAATAACACGTGATAACATCATCCGCGTATAAGAAATCCTTTGTTAACCTCCGATAACACTTGAAACACAATCCATCCATCTATCTGGAAATGTCGCAGTTATCTTTTGATAGCAACTGATAACCAGTGATAACACAATGGTAACCGCTGATAACGTTTAGTAACACGTGATAACATCAACCGGGTATAAGAAATCCTTTGTTAACGTCCGATAACACTTGAAACACAATCCATCCATCTATCTGGAAATGTCGCAGTTATCCTTTGATAACAACTGATAACCAGTGATAACACAGGAACCGTTATGAGTTGAAGGACCCCCGCGTTTTGTATCTTCCCCGCCCAAAAGCTAAACAACAAATTCCCATAGCGCACACCTTAAGACCGTAAAAGGTGAGGCCCCCACTCGATAATCAGACATTTCAGACCTCGCCCTTCCAAATTAGACCTTGGGCCAAATTTAGGACCGCGTCTTTGACGTCTTAAACTTCTCACAAGTCGCCCACAGGTCATTGCAGCCAACTCCCAACTGCGTTTCAAGTCTTTTCGCTTCAATAAAACGCGCCAAATTTTTTCCCCAAAAATTTTCCCCAAATCTAAATTATTTCTATGAAGGTTTGGGGGTTATTGGTGTTTTCCCAAGGCTTCCCAAATGCTTTCCCAAGATTTCCCAGGACGTTTTATGAAGTTTGGACAATTTTTTCACTTTTCCCAAGGCTTTTAAAATATTTTCCCAAGCTTTTTCCAATGCGTATAGGTAACTTAAATTTTCCCAAGGCTTCCCAAATACCTTCCCATGTCTTTAGATGAAGTTTTTAAGTTTCGCAAACTTTCCCATGCCTTTAAACATGATTTTAGTTTTCCCAAGGCTTCCCAAATACTTTTCCACGTCTTTAGATGAAGTTTTTAGTTTCCCCAAACTTTATTCCCATGCATTTAAACGTGATTTTAGTTTTCCCAAGGCTTCCCAAATGCTTTCCCAAGATTTCCTAAGATTTCCTGGGACGTTTTATGAAGTTTTGACAAATTTTTCACTTTTCCCAAGGCTTCCCAAATACTTTCCCACGTCTTTTGATGAAGTTTTTAGTTTTCCCAAACCTTATTCCCATGTCTTTAAACATGATTTTAGTTTTCCCAAGGCTTCTAAACTGTTTTCCCAAGCTTTTCCCCATGCGTTTAGGTAACTTAAGTCTTTTTAAGGCTTCCCAAATACTTTCCCACGTCTTCTAACGGAGTTTTAAGCTTTCCCAAGGCTTCCCAAGCTGTCCCAAATCTTCAAGGTCTTGAACTGAAAATCGATATATTCCCAAACCTTGTCCAAATAACGTCGGAGGTTTTCTTGAGTCATTTTAGTTTGTTTTAATTTGTCCCAGACGATTTCCAATTTTTTTTTCGTAGTTTCCCACGCCCTCCCAAACTTTCCCAAAAGGTCCCAACGCTTTTCCCACGCCTCTCCAAAAGTTCCCACGACTTCCCAGACACTTTTCCAACATTATTCCACACTCAGACTTTCCCGTACACTTTCCCAAACCTTCCCAGACTTTCCCAAAAGGTCCCAACGCTTTTCCCACGCCTCTCCAAGAGTTCCCAGGGCTTCCCAGACACTTTTCCAACATTATTCCACACTCAGACTTTCCCGTGCACTTTGCCACGCCTTCCCAGGCTTTCCTAAAAAGTCCCAACGCTTTTCCCATGACTTCCCAGACATTTTCCCAAGATTATTCCAAACTCAGACTTTCCCAGACACTTTCCCAAACCTTCCCATGCTCGATAACAGCTAATAACACTTGATAACAAGTTACACAACACCCAAAAGCAAGAAGAAGGTGCCACTTACGAAATCCTCTGACCGTTCTGGGAAAAAAGCCAAAAACCGCACCCACGGGACACCTTGTTATCATCGTGTTATCAGTGTTATCGAGTGTTATCGTCATGTTATCACTCAAAACTTCTGTTATTCCTTTATTCGTCCATTGAAATCTCCAAACACAAACTCTGTATTATCACTGTTATCACCCTGTTATCAAGTGTTATCAGCTCAATATCAAGTGTTATCACTCTGGTATCATCCCGTTACCTGTGTTATCACTTTGTTATCAAGTGTTATCACTCCAAACTTTTTGTTATTCCTTTATTCGTTCATTGAAATCTCCAAACACAAACTCTTTATTATCACTGTTATCACCTTGTTATCAAGTGTTATCAGCTCTGTATCAAGTGTTATCACTCTTGTATCATCCCATTACCTGTGTTATCACTTTGTTATCAAATGTTATCACTCCAAACTTTTTGTTATTCCTTTGTTCGTCCATTGAAATCTCCAAACCCAAACTCTATATTATCACCGTTATCAGCTTGTTATCGGTGTTATCAACAGGGAAAAACCGAGAAATTCAAGTAGAAAAATGCAAATCGTGAGATACTGGAAGATAATTGGAGACTTTAACGGACGTGCTTGCACGCTAATGACGTCCGATTACGCCTCATAAACGCTTTTCATTGTTCCATTCAAACTCCGTAGAGCGGACAACCAGTACAAAGTGTCCACTTTCATAAAAATGCCTAAATTTAGTATAATTGCATTAGGCTTTAATGGGCAATGTCAGTGCCTGCAGAAAAATTGCGAATTTTTGAATGGGGGACCTTTAAATACGGTGTCCGCTATAGCGAGGACAGGTGTTTCGGCAGAGCGGACAACCAGTACAGAGTGTCCACTTTCATAAAATTCATAAATTTAGTTTAGTTGCATTAGGCTTTAATGGGCAATGTCACTGCCTGCAGAAAAATTGCGAATTTTTGAACGGGGACCTTTAAATACGGTGTCCGCTATGGCGAGGACAGATGTTTCGGCAGAGCGGACGTCCAGTACTAAGTGCCTAATTTCATAAAAGTGGCTAAATTTAGGATAATCACATTAGGCTTGAACGGACAATGTTATTTGTATGCAGAAAAATTGCGAATATTTGAATGAGACCTTTAAATACGGTGTCCGCTATAGCGAGGACAGGTGTTTCTGTAGAGCGGACAATGTTACTGCGTGTAGAAGAATTGCGAATTTTTGAATGGGGACCTTTAAATACGGTGTCCGCTATAGCGAGGACAGGTGTTTCTGTAGAGCGGACAACCAGTATTAAGTGTCTAATTTCATGAAGATGCCTAGATTTAGTATAATTGCATTAGGCTTTAACGGACAATGTTATTCCATGTCGAAGAGTTGCGAATATTTGAATGAGACCTTTAAATATGGTGTCCGCTATAGCGAGGACAGGTGTTTCGGCAGAGCGGACAACCAGTACTAAGTGCCTAATTTCATAAAATTCATAAATTTGGTTTAATTGCATTATGCTTTAATGGGCAATGTCACTGCCTGCAGAAAAATTGCGAGTTTATGAATGGGACCTTTAAATAAGGTGTCCGCTATAGCGAGGACAGGTGTTTCCCTACAGCGGACACCCTTTACAAACTGTTCGTTTTACCAAAGTGTCCAAATCTTATTCAGTTGCATTTCAAATTCAACTTACAATGTTTTAGTCTAGAAACTCAGCGGTTACTGCAATTAGAATTATTTATCAAAGTGTCCGCTATAGCGAGGACAGGTATCTCCATCCAGCGGACACTGTGTTTAAATTGTCCGCTCTATTTTAGAACTTTAATTTCTTATCAGATCCTCTTAATCTTGACACTAAAACACTTTCATCATCAAATTTGCATTTAAATTAATTAGAAATTTTAAACGAGCTGTCCGTTGTAGCGAGGACAGGTATCTCCGTAGAGCGGACATTCTGTTTAAACTGCCCGCTCTATTTAGAACTTTAATTTCTTATCAAATCCTCTTAACTTGATATTAAAACAGTTTTATAATAAAATTTCGTATTTAAATTTATTAGATTTTTTTAAACGAGCTGTCCGCTATAGCGAGGACAGGTATCTCCGTAGAGCGGACAAAATGGCAGTTTCACAATCAGATTTTCTCTAATTGCAGGTAAACACGCAAGACAGCACGCGTGATAACACATGATAACAGTTGATAACATGTGATAACTTGTGCGGGGAAAATGTGAGATTGTCGGTTCTTATGGCTAGAGGAATTATTGTCAAAAATTACAGGTTTGGTGGAGAGACGCTAAATGTTCGCCACCGAACGAAACGAAACGAACGAACATGTGGCCAGCGAACCAGTGTTTCCACTTTTAGTTTCCCCTTTTTCCCCTTTCCCCTTATTTTTCCCTTTTTCCCCTCCGTAGCTAGAGTACAGGCTTTACTTCTAGATTTTCCCGTTTCCCTCTTCTCTTATTTGTCCCTTTTTCCCTTTTTTCAGGGAGTTTCCCTGTAAAGCACAGCGAACCAGTGTTTCCACTTTCAGTTTCCCCTTTTTCCCCTCTTCCCTTATTTTTCCCTTTTTCCCCTCCGCAGCTAGAGTACAGGCTTTACTTTTAGATTTTCCCGTTTCCCTCTTCTCTTATTTGTCCCTTTTCCCCTTTTTCAGGGAATTTCCCTGCAAAGTGGAAACACTGCAGTGAACGGTTCGGCCCGGTTCGGAAAAGGGGTTCGACACCGGACGAAACAGTCTATGTTATCAACTGTTATCATTTAAAAGATTTATAACGCTCGTGGACCGTGAAGTGCGGTTTCCGACGCCATCTTGTCAAGCCCGGGGGGTCCGCAACTGAGGGAATCTTCAACCTGTGTTATCAAAGCGTTATCAACGTGTTATCAAAAGATTGGCGATGATTAATTGTTAGTTAAATAATTTTGGTAAACTATTATTAGTAGTAGTAGCGTTAAACCAAATCTGTCGAATCAGTGGACAGCACGTTGAATTTCTTTTGATACTTACGGTCTGTCCAGCTATTCGACAGTTTTGTCTTTGTTCGTACATTACCATTATTATTGTTGTTCATACGTGAAACCAAATCTGTCGCATCAGTGGACAGCACATTGAATTTCTTTTGATACTTACGAACTGTCCAGCTACTCGACAGTTTTATCCTTCCTCTATTTCTTATTATTATTATGACTTTATTATCGTTATATCCAATCTGTCGAATCAGTGGACAGTCTGTGAAATTACTTGTGATGCTTACGATCTGTCCAGCTATTCGGCAGTTTTGTATTTCCTCGTACATTACCATTATCATTGTTGTAATATTTCGTGAAATCAAATCTGTCGAATCAGTGGACAATGCGAAAAATCCTTTGATAACTCACCATCTGTCCACCTATTCGACAGTTTGACTATATTTTTATTATTAGAGAAAGTTGCGTACCCCTCTCTTGTTATCTGTAATATAATAAAAATAATAATATATGTAATATAAAATAAATAATAAAAATAAAAAAATTTTATTATTAATAATGAAAAGATTCCTGAGTTCCGGCACACGACACGACGCCGTGACCATAACACTTCAACTCTTGAAAATACTTTGAATATTGTTATTATCATTTACTGTTCAGCAACAGTGGACTGAAATCTGTCGAATCAGTGGACACTATGTAAAGTTTGCATTGGTACTCAGAACCTGTCCACTCATTCAGCAGTTTGTCCTAAACCTCTTCTTCTAATTATAAAATCACTACTGTTGGCGTCAAATCGAAATCTGTCGAATCAGTGGACACTGTGTAAAATTTCTACTGAAACGCGCTATCTGTCCAGCTATTCGGCAGTTTGTCCTGAACCTCTTTTTCTAATTGTAAAATCATTACCGTTGGCGTCACGTCGAAATCTGGCGAATCAGTGGACACTATGTAAGCTTTCTACTGACACACATTATCTGTCCACTTATTCAGCAGTTTAGCTTAAACCTGTTGTTATTTTGGTATTATCATCACTATTCGCGTTTACGATAAAATCTGCCAAACCGGTGGACAGCATGTAAAGTTTCTCCCAACACACACGATCTGTCCACGTATTCGACAAATTTGCAGTTGCCCTTTAAAATTCGTCATTACTCGGATCACGTCCATCATCACTATTGTTATTACTGTTATTTACTAGTAGCGTTACATCAAATTCTGCCGAATCAGTGGACAGCATGTAAAGTTTCTCCCAACACACACGATCTGTCCACGTATTCGACAAATTTGCAGTTGCCCTTTAAAATTCGTCATTACTCGGATCACGGCCATCCTCACTATTGTTATTACTGTTATTTACTAGTAGCGTTACATCAAATTCTGCCGAATCAGTGGACAGCATGTAAAGTTTCTCCCAACACACACGATCTGTCCACGTATTCGACAAATTCGTAGTTGCCCTTTAAAGTTCATCATTACTCCTATCACTGCCATCACCATTATTATTATTATCATTATTATTATTAATACTATTATTATTATTATTATTATTATTATTATTATTATTATTATTATTATTATTATTATTATTATTATTATTGTTATTATTATTATTGAATAGATTCCGTGCACGTGGATGTTCTGCCGTTCCAGTTGACCACAGCGCTGCGGTCAGCGCCCACAGTATTGTTCAACCACCGGAACAGATTCAAGGAAGAACACACTTTGTAAGTATCATCCTATTTTATCTCCTTCATGTCGTCCTGTTCTTATCGTGGTTTTATTGCTAAAACCCACTACGGTCCAGTGCGTTGTCTCTGGGCTGATAAGAATAATGCGCGGGTCGAGTGCGTGCACTGGATAATAGTGGGATTGGAAGTATGTGGATGTATCTCCTTCTTGTCGTCCTGTTCTTATCGTGGTTTTATCCCATACCCACTACGGTCCAGTGCGTTGTCTCTGGGTTGAAAGGATGCGCGGGTCGAGTGCGTGCACTGGATAATAGTGGGATTGGAAGTATGTGGATGTATCTCCTTCATGTCGTCCTGTTCTTATCGTGGTTTTATCGCATACCCACTACGGTCCAGTGCGTTGTGTCCCTGGGTTGGAAGGGTGCGTGCACTGGATGATAGTGGGATTGAAAGTCTCTGGATGTATCTCCTTCTTGTCATTCTGTTCCTGTGGTCTTCTAACTGCTTGCCCACTACGGTCCAGTGCGTTGTCTCTGGGTTGGATGGGTGCTTGCACTGGATAATAGTGGGATTAAAAGTGTGTGGATGTATCTGCATCTTGTCCTGTTCTATCGTCGTCTAACTGCTTGCCCACTACGGTCCAGTGCATTGTCTCTGGGTTGAAAGGATGCGCCGGTCGAGTGCGTGCACTGGATAATAGTGGGATTGAAAGTTTTATAAGGAAGTATAATCTTAGTTAGGAGACTTCCACTATGGTCCAGTGAACGTGTATTATGAAATGCAAGGTTACGGAGGATCGTACACTGGATCGTAGTGTGAGAGTGTGCTCTGAAACGTAGGGGGAACGCACTGGGCTGTAGTGGGGTTGGGTAACACGTGATGGTATTTTGCAAATGGAACTTCCACCACGGTCCAGTGCACTGTCTTGTCTCGTGCAAATAATGTAGGTTCTATGGGCAATGCACTGAGTCGTAGTAGTATGCACTGGGGCGTAGTGGGATTCAGAAAACCAATTGTAAGGATCGTATACTAGTCGAAACTCACAGTACGGCTCAGTGCATGAATTGCGACCACATAGCATATGCACTGCACCATAGTGGGGTTGTACTAGGTCGTAGCGGGGCGCACTGGACCGTAGTGTGACTTTTAGAAAATCACTTATACGCATCATATTAGCTAAAACTTGTACCACGGCCCAGTGCATGCATCGCGACCAACATAGAATATGCACTGGGCCGTAGTGGGACTTTTAAAAAATCACTTATAGGCATCATATTAGCTAAAACTTGTACCACGGCCCAGTGCATGCATTGCGACCTACGTATCATGTACACTAGGCCGTAGTGGAATTTGTGTATGATCCCTCACATGCATCATACTAGCCTAAACTTGTACCGCGGCACGGTGCATGCATCTCGACCAACATGGCATACGCACTGTGCCGTAGTGGGGTTTGCTTAATAGTATGCCGGTATGCGATTGGCTTCAAAGTTGCGTTTCGTGCCACCATTAGGGAAGAACCACGATGTAACGAGATAATTACGATTAGGTCCCAACACCAGGGGTGGTCGACTTTTATTTATCATAATTATCATATATTATAAATAATTTACATAAATTTATTCCATTTTTATGATTTTTATATACAAATTTTATTCAGTATTTTTATTTCATGAAGAAACATTTAATTTTAATCTTGTAATTGGTAATTAATTGAATACCAAAATTATGAGTTCAAAAATGAATTTTATATTATAATGACTTCCCCGCGGAAAATTAAGGATGTCGGCTACATCCTGAACGATAACCTTAACATATCCTGAACCACGGCCGATCGTGGATGAGTAAAAAAATATATTATCTTGAGAATTTTAATCTATTAATTTAGCATTTAATTAATTACTAATTATGAGTTCAAAAACAAATTTTATATTATAATGACTTCCCCGCGGAAAATTAAGGATGTCGGCTACATCCTGAACGATAACCTTAACATATCCTGAATATCCTGAACCACGGCCGATCGTGGATGAGTAAAAAAAAAATATTATGTTGAGAATTTTAATCTTCTAATTTAGCATTTAATTAATTACCAATTACGAGTTCAAAAATAAATTTTATATTATAATGATTTCCCCGCGGAAAATTAAGGATGTTGGCTACATCCTGAACGATAACCTTAACTTATCCTGAATATCCTGAACCACGTCCGATCGTGGAT
This sequence comes from Eulimnadia texana, assembly GCA_002872375.1. Taxonomy (NCBI): domain Eukaryota; kingdom Metazoa; phylum Arthropoda; class Branchiopoda; order Diplostraca; family Limnadiidae; genus Eulimnadia; species Eulimnadia texana. The sequence continues at coordinate 1,098,814 of NKDA01000011.1, forward strand.
GACAATTGTGAATCTTGATTATTGAGAGCACCGTTAAGTATCCTGAAAAGCGTTTCTTCAGGACTAAGTACCCTGAACAAGTATTGTTCAGGCACTCCATTGTCAGGGTCCTGAACACCCTGGAATTGGGCCAATTTCACTGCACTCAGAGTCCTGATTGGCATCCTGAAAATGTTCTTTTTCAGGATATTTTCAGGGTCATTAATTAAAGTAATTTCATCACACTACGTAATCAATGATTGTCCATAATTATTAATTATCGATTTAATTAGTGTTCATTAATCATACGAATTAATTTTCTTAAATGACTATTTTGTAATTAAATCAATTCTTATTAAAATTATTAACATTATATTATTAATTATATTATTATTATTATTATTATATTACTATTAAATTATTAATAATTATTAATTCTTATCAATAATTCCTTGAAGATTCTAAGATTTCCCAAAGCTTCCCCTGACTAAACCTTAAGCCCCATTCACTGCCCTCTGGTGGGTGTGTATCATCAATCAAGCAACCCGCACTCTAATTGAAAACTTTCCCACATTTTTTCCCCTTTGGGTGGGAAACAAGGGAAAAAGTGAAGGCCTTTTTTGTGCTCATTAGACAGTCATCATTTTCCCCAAGCATGTTCCCAAAAACTCGTGTGTGTGTGTGTATGTGTGTATGTGTATGTGTGTTGGGGGGAAAACTGTGGACCCCCCAAGAAAGTTTTCCCCATTTGTGTAGCACGCAGCTTTCCCATTCATCATTCGCCATTACGTAAATGGGCCATTTAAATTCAAATTATATTACACCCTTTACTTATCCAGCATTCCACTGAACTATTTTCGATATATTTAATTTATTTTATTTTAATATTAAAATTAATTATAAATATTAATAATATTTTATCATGTTTTTTTTGCAGTGTTAATAATAATAATAATACCGACGCTGTAATGTACAACGACGATGACGACGTCGACGACGAAGAAGACGCCTATCTGCCGGGATACGAATTGTAAGTATCGATTTAATCGATTTAAGTATTCTAATGAAGTAACCGATTATGATTCAGGACGTTGGATAAGCGACCGCCGTCGTCGTCGTCGGCGAGTCCGTCGCGTCAGGGCAGCGGCGTCGGCGTCAACGGGTTGAGTCCGCAGCGCAACACGTCGCCGGGGTCGTCGTCGCCCCCGCCGTCGTCGGGCGCGTCGCTGGGTGACTTGGGCGACAGCCTGCGGCGTCGCAAGGTGCACAAGTGCGACTTCGTCGGCTGTGAAAAAGTCTACACCAAGAGTTCACACCTCAAAGCGCACAAGCGCACGCATACAGGTGATAATAGCTGTGCTAGCAATGCGGCAAACAGTGTTTCCACTCGGCAGGGAAATTCCCTGGAAAATGGGAAAAGGGAGAATCTATTATTAGCCTAGCCTAGCATAGTATTCTAGCACGGAGGGGAAAAGTGGAGAATAAGGGAAGAGGGGGGAAAGGGGAAACTGAAAGTTGAAACACTGGTGGCAAAGTGTTGTAGTAGTGCTATTGGTTCGGATCATAGTAATGTGGCAAAAGTAGTATAGTAGTAGTAATAGTAGTAGTAGTAGTATTGTCTCTCATTTTGGGGTGGGGGTTAGATTGGGTTGGTTACATCTTGGTTGGTATGTAGAAGGTTTGTCCAGCTATTCGGCAGATTGGCTTTTCAGTCTCATAGTCGGGTATGTAAGGTTTTTTTTTTCCCTTGACACCAAGGGGGGAAGGGGAATTGAACCCACTGACCCAGTGGTGAAGGATCTTGACCTGAGTTCTTAACCACTGCGCCACCAGCCCCTCTTGAAATATTATAATAATTATAATAATTAATATTATTGTTTAACTATGATTACTAGTTGTTACATCATAATCTGTCGAATTTATGTCAATCTTACTATTATTTCTCATACTACACATACTTATACTGCAAATACTTATATTTCTACTTTTATTACTATTACTACTCTTGCTGCTACTCGTTCTATTAGTACTACTATTCTTCCTCTTGCTACTTCGCTACTATTACTCATAATCCTACTCCTGCTACTACTATTATTTCTGCTACTTCTACAGCTACTGCTACTAATCTTACTTTTGGTTCCATTATTATTATTATCATTACGTTATTCTTATTACATAATGTTATTACTCTTCATCCTACTACCTTAATCCTGCTACTTTTATTATTCCTACTACTACTATTCTTTCTACTACTATTCATATTACTTCTACTTCTACAACTACTACTACTACTGGTACTTTTGGTATCGTTATTTTAATTCTTATTCTTATTCTTGATCCTACCACCTTAATCCTGCTACTACTATTATTCCTACTACTACTATTCTTTATACCACTATTCATACTCCTTCTACTTCTACAACTACTACTATAATTACTACTTTTGGTATCGTTATTCTTATTACATATTGTTATTACTCTTAATCCTACTACTATTTTATACCATTATTCATACTCCTACTTCTACAACTACTACTATAATTACTACTTTTTGGTATCGGTTATTCTTATGATATATTTGTTACAGGTGAGAAGCCTTACCAGTGCACGTGGGACGGCTGCACGTGGAAGTTCGCGCGCTCCGACGAGTTGACGCGACACTTCCGCAAGCACACCGGACAGAAGCCCTTCCGCTGTCACCTGTGTCAACGCTCCTTCTCCAGATCCGATCACCTGTCCCTCCACATGAAGCGACACTAATCCGTCTGTCTGTCTGTCTGTCTGCTTGTCAGTCTGTCTGTCTGTCTCTAAAGCCAGGTTCACATTAGGGCTGTTTTGGCCAAACCGTTTGGACAAACGAGTTGAAAAAAAAACATACATGCACACTAGGGCTGTTTTGGCCAAACCGTTTGGACAAACGAGTTGAAAAAAAAACATACATGCACACTAGGGCTGTTTTGGCCAAACCGTTTGGACAAACGAGTTGAAAGAAAACATACATGCACACTAAGGCTGTTTTGGCCAAACCGTTTGGACAAACGAGTTGGAAAAAAAAACATACATGAAGACTTCAGGCCACACTAATGGATTTCCTGAGCATTGCCTGGGACCAAACAACCATTTTGCTTCTATTACCTTGCGTTTTGCGTTTTATAGAAGCAAGAAAATCGTGTTTCTGTAGCCCGTTTGCCCAAACTGTTTGGCCCAAACAGCCCTAGTGTGTGAACCCGGCCTAAACTAGCAGAAACAAGAGAACAGAAAATCACAGTTCAAGAACCACTCGCAAAGATCTCAACATTTTCAGTGGTTTTAGTTTTATTTTTTCCAAACAACAAAAAGCATCCAGTGCCAAGATGGCGGCCTACCACTTCCGGCAAACAACGCAATCCGTCCATTTTCTGATTGATAATCTCTTTGTTAACCTCTGATGATAACTTGTGCATTGTAAATATTAATGATAATTTAGTGTTAATTTGTGATAAGTTTTTTGTTTGTGCCTTTGTCTTGTGGATTTTTAACGGTTTTCTGCACAGTTAAAACGTCAAAAGTGCCATTGGGTTTGTCAATTGACGTCAATCGATGCAGTGACAACGAATCGATTAATTGATTATTTATTACAAAAGAATAGACTCCGCCTATTTTGTACAAATATGCAAACTTTACTTTGATGATTTATTTTTTTGCGAATTTGTATATTGTTCGATTATAATTGAGTTTAGCGTGATTTTCGTATTGCAATTTTGATGTAAAATTGTGTAATGTCTTCATTTTGTTTGAATTATTAACGAAAATAATAAATTTTCTTGGAAATCTAATTGAAAAGTAGTGAAATTTAACGTGATTGGGTAGTTTTAAATGCGAAATTCGGTTTCTATTGGTCAGAAAACCAGAGGAAGCACCTGATTGGCTGATTCAAATTTGAGCGCGGACAGCAGGCTCGTTTCTATTGGTCGTTGAGTAAAACTGACTGCAATTGGCCAATTCAAAATGCTCCACAGCAGTCTATGAAAGCTTTCTTCTGATTGGTTAGTTCAAAACTTAGGCGCGAAGTTCTGCGTACCCCATAGACCAAAATAAAGTGGCGCCGCGGGTGGCGATATTTAGAAGCTCGGAGAAGTGGCAAAGAAAACATTTGCTTAAAGGCTCAGTGTAAATCAGTGCTTCCACTTCTCCAGGGAAATTCCCTCAGAAAGGGAAAACTTGATCTCAAAAGGGAAAATAAGGGAAAAGGGAAATGTATAAGTATAGCTTTTATATCCTAGCATGGAGGGGAAAAGAGGAGATTCATGTCTTCAAGCGAAGGGAGGAAAAGGGAAAAAAGAGGCCACTTTTAAGGGAATAGGGAAAACATGGAGTGGAAACACTGGTGTAAATATAAACTTTTTTTGCGAATTGTAATGCCCAAACTGCAATAAATTCTATCTGCAATTATTGCGGCATCATTCAGTAACGCAATTTGGGGGAAATTTTTTCTTCTTGTGCTGAAAATCATACCAAAACGAATGAAAACGGTACCACGACTCTTGTACCTTCTCAACTCGGTATCACAGTTGTAGTGAATTTGATTATTAAAAGAATAGCAAGTAAATAATGTCGACTTTATGCAAGTGATTACAACAAAAGTGGTCCGTGTTGTTTCCGGGAGCGTGAAAGAAACGCAGTCACTCCGCGACACATCGTCCCGTTCCTCGTCGACAGAACGTTCCTCGAAGAAAACGAAAAAAAGTATCACTTGAGCAAATAAAATGTATGATTGCGTATCCAACAAGCTGTTGACGAACTGACAACGCGAGTAAACTGGGTTGAATCGATGCGGTCTGTCGTGTTGTTTTCTTCTCGCTGAGCGTCCTGTCGACGAGTCGCAACAACATGTCGTTGAGCGACTCCGTTTGTTTCGCGCTCGATTAAACAACAACGTGGAACATACTTTTGTTGTATCACTCGTTTATCACTTCTCCCAGCTTCTAAATAACGCCACTCGCGGCGCCACTTTATTTGGCATCATTGTCCAACAAGAAAAAGCACCTGATTGGCTAATTCAAATTTGAGCGCGAAACTGGGTCCGTTTCTATTGGTCGCGGAGAACGGCTAAATCCTATTGGCTAATTCAAAATGCTTGGTGCCTATCTATGAAAGCCCTCTTCTAATTGGCCGTCGCGATAATCAAAAAGACTAGATTCGATTGGTCAGTTCAAAATTTTGGCGCGAACTGTCTTTGCATCCTATTGGCTGGTTCAAATAGCCCGTAACGGTTAAGCAAAAACACGAGTTCTTTTTTCACTTTCTTTTTCCAGTAATCGTTTACGGGTTAGTTCGAGCGGGTGCGAGTGAAAAAAGAAGTGCCGTTAATTAAATAGAATTAATTGTAATTACCTTTAATGCACCGGTCGTGATGCGGAAAACAAACACTGCAAGAACGTGTCGTGTCTTTTTGCGACGCCATTTCGTCGGCTACCGCGCCAATTTGCCGCCCTAAAGTGAGTGGCGAAACGTGACGCCATTAATTTATTTCGTTCACTGGCCAACTTCTTTCATAAAACCCGGAAAACCAAAATTATGTTATTTTTCAGTTTTATTTTTTAATTTAGATATAATTTTATATAATCTATTTAATTTTTAGCACTTTGACTTTAATTTTGCAATAATAAAGTTAATTTGATAAATTATTCAGAGGTGTTCTTTTTCTAATGGAACACTTTTCGAAGCCTAGTATAGCCAAGAAAGAGACGTCCTGATTGGTTCTTCAGTTCTGAGAGAAGGCCTAGGATTGGTTCTTGGTTTTTGAAAGGTGGCCTGGGATTGGTCGGCGCTGTTGGATATTCTATTTGGAAAAGAATGTCAAATTTTAAAAAATATTTATTATGTTTAAAATTTTCTTCTTATTATTCTTTCCAGTATTTAATTTTCATACAATTTATTCAATTTAATATTAAATGTTATCAATTAAATTCATAAGATATTTTGTATCTACTAACTGTAGAAAAAATTGGTAGCGAACGCCATCTAGCGGTGCAATGTGAAACTACATACAGACTCAAATACCAAATTATCCAAACATTATTTAATTCATTCTTTTTGAATGTTTACTATTATTATACACAAATAGCATGACTATATTTAAATAAACCCTGCTCAGTTAACTCACATTTCACTATTCAAAGTTAAAACCTTTCCCACTTGTAGTTCCTCGTTTCGTCGCTAGGGCGAAAACGTCATTTACTCGGCAGTCAAATTAAGGCGCTGAACGGTTCAGTTAGCAAAAGCCAACGTCAGCTATTACCTTTACTATTCACTAAAAAATCTTAGTTTATTAACTAGTTCTCATTACTGAGAGAACTTCGAGATGGATCTATTGGTCGTACGCAGTTTAGCACTACTTACTTTAGCAGGTAATTAAAAAAGTTAATTTTTATTCTTATTAACTAACAAGTCAAGTGTTATCTGAGGAGATATTTTAGTTGTGATATAGTCAGTGTTCCCACTTTGCAGGGAAGCTCCCTGAAAAAGGGATAACTGGGTCTCGAAGGGGGGAAAAAAGGGAAGAGAGGAAATGGGGTGAAAGGAGTACTTACGAAAAGAGGGGAAAACGGGGAAAACAGAAAGTGCGAGTACCGGATATAATACAGTGCATCCACTTTGCAGGGAAATTATCTTATAAAAAGGGAAAAGTGGGTCTCAGAAGGGAAAAATCAGGGAGAAAAAAACATAGGAGTATAGCTTGATATCTGGGAAGAGGATACTTGACATCTACAGTGGAAGAGGGGAAAAAGGGAAAACCGTCCCCTCTTTAAGGGGAAAAGGGAAAACTGAAAGTGGAAACACTGGACACAGTATTCAACGCACGTGATGGCGTCTAGCACGTACGCCTTTCTAAATTGGACTTAATGGCGTCAAACAGTAAATTATTCATAACTAAAATGATCAAGTGTTATCACTGTGTTATCACCGTGTTATCAACTGTTATCACTGAGTTATTTAAAGAGATATTTTGGATCAAATTTAAGTATTCAACGGACGTGATGGCGTGCAGCACGTACGCCTTTCCCAACTGACCTTAATGGAGCCGTACTTCCTTCGAGAAAGTGCGTGGGAAAATAGTGGAAAATCTTGGGAAACTTTGGGAATTTGTAATTGAAACTCCTATAGGTTATTTCAAATGCTTGGGAAACGGTTGGGAAAATCTTGGGGAAACAAATTACCGCGCAGTTTTCCGAAATAACTTGAAAGGGCATGACAGGGAACTAAGCAGCAGCGCTCGGACGGAGTCTAAGGGAACTACAAGCTTTTTATTTTCCCTTTTTCCCTCTTCCCTTATTTTTCCGTTTTTCCCCTCCGTGCTAGAACACAGGCTGTACTTCTAATTCTACTCTTTTCCCTCTTTTCAGGGAACTTCCCTGCAAAGTGGACTAACCAGACTTGAGCCCCTTTTTCCCTCTTACCTTTTTTTGCTATTTTCCCCTCCATGCTAGAATACAGGCTGTAATTCTAGATCTTTCCTTTTCCTCCTTCTCTTATTTTTCCCTTTTCAGACCGCATTTCCCCCTTTTTCAGGGAGGTTCCCTGCACAGTGGAAACTCTCCTAAGCTAGCGTTTTAACCAACCTTGGCCCGTCACCTAGGTTCAAACGGGCGCCTTGTAGTTCTCCCGAAATCCGCTAAAGCGCTACTGACTTAGCTCTTCCTCATGAGCTTACTGCTTAAACTGTACTGTGAACTATAAAGCACAGTGTAATCTACTAGACAGTGGGTTCTCGGCTGTATCCCTCCCATTGTAGCGCTTTCAGACAGGAAAGTGGCGCACCGCTGGCAGACTTTCGAAACTTTGGCTATCTTCAGCTATTCTTGCCTTCGCTTTAAGATAGCCAAAGCTTGGAAAATCTGCCATCGGCGGCGCGATTTTCCTGTCTGAAAGCGCTACAATGGGAGGGATACAGCCGAGATCCCACTGTCTAGTAGATTACACTGTGCTATAAAGTTAGCAGCTTGAACAACCGTTCTGTACACAGCCGAGCTTTCTTACAAACTAGGTAGACATTAGTACAAACTGAGCTTCTTAAAAGTTCGGTCATTTGCATACTAAAGTTAAATTTTGATTGCAGAAATGCAAAGGCTTCAGAGCCAGGGTGAGAGGCAGTCTAGGTATGAATCACGGGTACCCGAGGATTGAGTATACTAAACCTAAGCCCTTAGGTTCGATTACGGTTCAAGGGTTCGGTTAACGGTTCGGCAATGGTTTGTACTTGTACCCTCATTAAATGAAACCGAAATCCTCCATTAGAAGAAAAGCTAATCAAACCGAAAAGAAAACATATGTGATGGCTTAAGGACGGCTTAAACCGTTTTTCAAAAGCCGAACCGCTTGAACCGGCACCGCAGTTGGTACGGAGAACCGTAAACCGAACCGCTGAGTCGTGGAATCGCTACATAAACAGTCAACTGAACAGAACTGGGAAGCCAAAAAGCAACTGAACCGAATTCAAACCGCATTTAAGGTTCAATCTCGGTTCGGGAAAAGCGTAAGCAGATAGGACATACCCTCAAAACGAAACTGAGCCGAAGTTGAACCTAGTTATCACCGCAAACCGTACTGAACTGGGCCGTTAGGAACTCCCAAAACCTCGAACCGAACCGCTGAACCGCCTTAAAATTTATGTCAATCCTCCTATCTCTGTGTAGTGTTTTCCCTCGGTTCGATGCATTTCCAATCGGAATCCGGTTCAGGTTTATAGATACCTAGGTTCAATTTTCGGTTCATTTTATTCACTGGACTGAACTTAAGACCCCGTGAACCGTTTTGTGAACCGTTTCGATTCAGTTTCATTTCACTTCACGTAATGTTAGGTTCAGTCAATGGTTCAACTTGGTCTTGGACTGATCCGGTTCACGGTTCAAGTTCACGAACCCATAAGCTGTTCAGTAAGCGGCTCAAAAACGGTTCAGAGCGATCAGCGAGTAATTCCTTATGACACGAAATGCAAAACAGTTTCCGTGTAATCAAAATAAATTATAATAATTAATTTTAATACAACCTACTTTAATGTTTTCAGGATTTATTCACGCCACAACGAATCTTCAACCAACGAACGCTTCATTGATTGGTAAACAAAATCAATTTTCTAGACTGCTTACTGGTCCTTCGCTGATACCACTTGATCGTTTAATATTTACAATACAATCTTTAAATTTAATATATTTCAATAACTAATTTGCTTATTGGTTATTAAATATAAATATTTGATGCGTTTTTTGTAACGAAAGTACAAGTGAAGCCGACAACAGCGCCACTAGTGAGTGCGTTATTAACTAAAATCAAGATGGCGGCTACAACTTCCGGTTAGTCTCGAGCTTTGAACTGCTCTCTGCTTTACAGTTTTTCATCCCTGATCTTTTATGTAAAGTTTAAATAACTACTGTAATCTATAATATATTTATTAATAAATGAAATCGACTAAAAGTAAATACTTCGTCTAGTTCCCGAGAAGTCGAAATCGACACAGCTCGACGCACTGGTTCTCGAAGGTTTTCGACCAGGATATTCCGGTGAAGTCGTTCTGAACTTTACTTGTGATCCCACACCCAAGAAAGTCTACTGGAAACTCAACGACTCCCGGGAACTCTATGTCGAGCCACCGTCCAGAACGCTGAAACGATTTGACGCGTCGAAGATCCGTATCGTTGTAAACAAAACTTTATCGTTATCGTTTAACTGGGCGACTATTGACTGAACCTGATAGAACGACAAGCAAAATGAGACTGAGATAAACGTGGTAAATTGGATAAGGGTTTAAAATGAAGGTTTTTTTGCATATAAAAGTAAGACAAAACTTAACAGGGTGCAGACCATTTAGAAAAAGCAATTAAACTGATTAATAATTAAATAAGATTTTATTCATAATAATATTTAATTATTGATTACCACTCTTCATGTTTCGACAGAATTCTACGATCTGCGAGGCACGGCTCCGTTTCTCATTTGTCCACCCGCTGGACCTGGGACGTTTGTTTCGACTTGTGATTGTTGCGGACTCCCCGACACGAAAGGAAGAGTCTCGAGAACTCGTCTTCACGCTCTCGTTTAACAATAGTATACCGTTTACAATATCTTTCTGGAAATTTCTGATAATTCACTTGAAAATCTGAAACAGCCTCGATTGATGTCGAAAGCGGGAAAACCGCAGGAATCGTCCTACTGGGGTCGGCTGCAATAATCTGGGTGTCTGTCGCTGTTTACGTGACGAACCCTTTCGCAAAACGTTCGAGACGTGGTACTTTTCAATTGCTCTAACTCTGTTCCTCCTCAAATTTCTATTAAAACTAGTTTTTCTATAAACAGAATAAGTTTACAATGAACGAAATCTATAGCGGCTGTTTGGAAAAATGTTTAATTAACTCGTCAATACACGAAAAAAGTTACAGGACTACACGTTTCTCGCCAAATTTGATTTTTTCACAGCATTCCCCTAGTGATAACGCCTTTTGGCGGGGGTCCGAGATCTGCCAGCCCTTTCGGGGGGTCTTGACGCAGCTTGGCCGAAGCAACCTGCGTTAACGCCTGCGTGAAAACAAAAATCGTTTCACGTGCAGTTAAAAATTGATTTTAAAAATTAAAAATAAGAGTAAATGTACTTTGAACGTTCTGGGTTCCCAGATGGCTAAGTTCGACAGTGACTTCATGCTGAGCGAAATCGAGCAGCGAGCCAGTCCTGCAGCTAAAGCTTCCGCAGTCGAGCCGAGTTCCCTAGCCCCAGCTTCTACTCGCTGGGTCCACAGCTGAATGGATAATGGGAGGATAAAAATTTCTGAAGATAATCAAGAGTTTATGTGTTTGAATACCTCCTTCATGTCCACTTTCTTCAGCTTTCGAGCCTTAGTGGCGTAGACGAGGGCTCTGTGGCAGTACTTGATGGCGATCGAGTAGCAGTTGCGTCTTCTTCCATAGTAGTGCTATAAAGCAATAAATTGGTTTAATTTGAACAAGAACTAGACCATAACTTAAAATTCTAACAGAGATTGTGTATTTTGAGGATTTTACATAAAACGAGAAGTCATACCGCTGTGAGTTTGAAAAGTCTGCGACGTTTCCAGAAGTTGTCGGGTTTAGGGTTGCGGGCGAGTAACGCTTTGGTGAAAAACATTGCAAATTATTTCTGAAAAACCAAGAAATTTTAAATCTGAAACTAATGCTCAGGATTTGCTAATAATTCAGTTGAAAAAAAATTATAATTGAATGTGATTTTATGTTGAGGTGTCTGCTTCTGTAATGGATGAAGGTTGTGGCTAAACAGCATCCATTTTATAATTTACTGATAAAAATTAAATTAATTTTATTTAGTTTGCAAATGAATGAAATTTACAAAATAAGAAATGGTTAATTATTACAAATGAAAATCTATTATAAGATAAATATTCAAAGTTAATTAAAAGTATTTATTTTACTTTTTATTGAGTTATTTTTAGTTTATATTTATATCTATTACATTATTTATTCTAATGAAATACTGTAAATTATTTTATTATCTTTTTTCATCGTAATTCTTGTGCAGAACGTTCATTAAATTACTTTTGATTCCCTTAGTTTTTTCTATTATTGAATTATTTATTCCATTAGACCTTATTAGGTAAGGCGTTCAGCACTCCAGAACTTGTCCCATAATTGATCCTCATTTAAAGTTTAAGTCCAATTATAATTAATTGCCAATTATCTGAACATTCAAGATCCATGGACGAACTTCCAGCTTCAAGGCTTATTATCAGTTAAATCACTTTGCTATTACATCAGTATCACGCTATATTCTAATATATAATATAACCCTTGTATAACTTAGTCCTAGCTGGTGGTTAGCACAGGACTAGCAACTTGCTAACTCTATAGGCGCGAGCTAGAAATACTAAAATTACTTGCAATGATATACTAGTACATATAGATACAGTTCCTAGGGACTTGTTATAATCAGATAGCAAATAGCAGATACCACGAAATCTGTCCTGGTATTTCTTAATGAACTGGCAACAGAGGGTTCGAGTGTGATATAGCTAGTCGAACCAAGAATGCTTTGATTAGGATCTTCATATCCTTTTTCACCAACATGGCAAATGTAGGGAATTTTTCATCATATTCACCAATCAAGGTCCCTGTAGAATCCTAAGCAAGTGTCTAATGCCCCTCACTGGTTTGGCAAAATTTTTCAATCTACGGTCCTTCCTCTATCAAGAAAAAGTGCGTATATGTTTTACCCACACAGACGATTTTTCAGCCCCTGAATGTCTATTAGCAAGGTCCCTGAAGGTCCCTGGAAACCTCGGAAGGGTCTAATGCCCCTGATTGCTCACTCCTTTCGTAAGTTTTTGCAGTCCAGTCATTCCCCAATACCAATAATAAAATGTATGTTTTACGCACGCAAAAGGTTTTCCAGCCCCTGAATGTCTATCAGCAAGGTCCCTGAAGGTCCCTGGAAACCTCGGAAGGGTCTAATGCCCCTGATTGCTCACTCCTTTCGTAAGTTTCTGCAGTCCAGTCATTCCCCAAGCACGCGAAAAAATGAATTCCCCTGTCCGCAAGCCATGTCTACCAAACACTTGTTTGTTTTGCTGTATTCTTATACAATAATATTCCGGAATATAGCTTCCGATGGTTTGAGGAGACAGAAAACTTGCCGTTAATCTGTTTAGCTACAACCTGGCAACAATGCACGGGTAGCAGACGACTCGAATGAGATTCTTTCTAGGCCGCAGTCACTTTGCTCGACCCATTAACAACACAAAGACAGAGTTTTTTCGTCTGCTACAAGTGGATTTCGGAGGTGTTGCTGGTTGCTTGCGAGAGCAACAAGCGTGGGTGTCTGTTCTATGAATTGATTATGGCACTACCTCAGTGTATTCATTCAACACTGCTTTGATCTTCTAGAGATGGATTATAAATGGTTCTTGGTAATATTTGTCTTCGTCTGCTGTATTATCCCACTTTGTGTCATACTCCATAATTCAAGTCCTTTCATATATGGACGAGCTCTATATGCTCTATTTTTGACAGTGTCTCGTTTACTCAGGGGGACGTATGCTCTCTATAGTTCTGTCTAACTCATTTATTATTATATGTTTATATTATGTTCCAAATCTTTATAGATCAATTATCCCAAAAAGTTGAGTTTTTGTTCCTAGAACTTTTAAGTCGTGTGGGATGTCACTGCTTTCCAAAGTTATACGTGTCTCGTTACAAAGTTAATGTTGAATCACTGAAACGCAGACTCGTTGCCCCCGACGCCAACAAAAGACTCTTTATCTTTCTACTCGGTCTTTAAGTCACTTATGCAAATTCTGCAAGTGTTTCCGGTTCGTTTAGAAAGAAAAAAAAAAAAAGCACCGGAACCAAAAGTAATCAATCGGTAGTTGGGTGCAGAGCAATTTGCGCGCTTGATTGAATCAAATCTTCCTTAGGCGAAAAAAAGAGTCCAAAAGCGAGGTTTGCTCGAGATTCTGCGTACACAAGCACTTACCTTAAAGAATACAGGCCACCAAAAAATTGTAGCCGAAATAAAAATTCAAAGCCCCACCCACGAAGCTGCGCCATTGGTGTATAAAAGGCAGCGCCTGAGGCGATGTTTCGACCGTTACGCGCCTGAACGGCTTCACGTGTAGAACTCGCTGCTCTATCTACCTACTCTACTCTTTCAAAATTTCAATAGTAAGTATAACTTTAAAATAACTAGAGTGAAGTAAAATAAGTAGAGGGGTCTACACTAGATCACGTGATGCTTTTGAAGCCAAAATCAGAAGGCTAGAAATGTTTAATATTTTGATTTGGAAATTAGGTTTCGAAGATGACTCCATCTTTGCTGGTGCTGATAGGGTTAGCCATGAGTGCTGTATCCTTACCCCAGGATCAGTGGGACTATAAATTGCAACTGGGAAATAATTTGAAAGGCTTACGATGGAATATTCCGAGGAACCGAATGGGTGAACGTTTCGAAAGTCAGGACGAAGACTACAATCTCAAGATGGCCGGCGCTGTTAACAATCAAATGAAAGACGTAAAAAAAGTTTTCTTCAATGCCAATTGACTCACTTTAATTTAGCGCTGCGAAAATTACAGTGGAATAATGCCAGATTCAATCCCAGTCTAAACGAAGCAGAAGACCTAGTACTTAGCGAAATGGCGGATATGTAAATACTATTTGAATGAAATTAAATTAACTAATTAATCTACTGTTTCAATTTTTATGTTCAAATGCAGTCAAGAGGATCTCCAACGCAAACAGAAGAAAAGTATAAGATAATTCAGTTTAATTTAACATTAAAAACTTATCTGAAAAATTGTGTTACAGATTTCTCGGCTTGCCACTTCAAGATCTGCAGTCTGGGCCGCAAACGTCGTCTGCCTCAAGCATCTCAAAACTTACAGACGAACTAAAGAGATTATAACTAAATGACTAAATGACTAATACACTCGATATATTCGCTGATGTTACAATCATAATTCAAATTTTTTAAATGGAAAATTACTGATCATTTCAATACAATGTTGTGGTGAAGCAGAATATCTTCTTGAATTATCTAAGATATATTTCTATATTCAGACTCTGAACACTATTACTGCTCTTGTGAATCAGAAATACTTTGATAAATTATTATGGTATACTAAAACCCTGTTTAAGTACTTACACGGGTTTGAATCTGCATGAATCATGATGATCTAAGAGCACAAGATTTCTATATGACTTTCGTCCATGAATAATTTCACTGTATGATACTCGTGTAAAGTAACTTTGATCAAAATGTTTATCCGTTCTCTGTAAACCTATAAATTAATCAAACTGATAAAAAATTACTCGCCAACAGCATTTCATATAAAGAATACAGGAGTTATGCTTAGATATGCGAATATGAGAAGATTCAAGCCACTTGTAAAATTTCGTATTCAATCTCCTAGTACAGGCATATATAAATGACTTCGATCATTTCACCGGAGCTGGTTTAAGTTACTTCTTTAAGGTACACTCGAACAACCAAGTATGATATATCTTAATTTCTTCGATCAACAAGGAAGAGGCGATCTAACCAGTCTTTGATCTCCACTACGACGGATATCTAAGCTAACACTCATATTTCTATATAACAAAAACATTCGTTACGAATCAATGGACGTCGTATGGCAATACATGACGAAGGGGAAAATTTTTCAAGCGAATTTTATTCTTGAAACCTTGAAAAGGTGACGAAAATATTTTCCCCAACGATTCAGGTGTCACCTTAGCGTGTGAAAATAACGAGTGGCAAGAAGCAGATAACGGCGGCTGCTTTCTACCAATTGATTAACTCGTAAAGGTGCTTTTGCACTTTGTCAATTTTGCACCTTTTCCATTTGATCCTAAGCAAAAAGAATAAACAGAAAAAGCAAACAGAAATCGTTGCTCGTGGCAAAAATCGCGTTTATATTACATATTTTTCGAATAAACACGCTGAATACTTAATGTGTTAAAAGTGTGTGAATTTCAACTAGACGGGGAGGAATTTTGATTCTACTGCTTCGAGCTCTGCTTCTGCTCGTTTATTTTGGGCAGGACGTACTCGCTGAACATGGAGTAGGCGACACCTCCAGTCAGGGCCAGAACGACCATTCCCTGGGCCGCTACACGAAGCTGCATCAGATAGACTGATGTCGACATACCTCCTCGAGTCTTGTACTTGTAGATGCCGAACAGAACTGCGCTAGTCAGTCCAGCCAAACCTGTGGCAAACGATATTTTACATAGTAAAAAAGCACTTTTCAAAGACACCTCTAAAGCACTGCGAAAAGCACTGTCATTTGTAACGTGCGTAGGAAATAACGTTATGCAAACCTATAGGTACGAACGGAGCTTCTTTGGATTTGCGGGCCAGTCGGTCCGAATGAGATTCTTCGTTGTAAGCGAACGGGACTGGAGACGACATTTTCAGACCTAAAACAAAAACAAAAGACGTTTAATAGAATCGGTATATTGTTTGACTTGAAGTTAGCAAAAACGAATGCTTTTTTCAACTTTGCGAAAACTTCCGAGACCGTTATTTTTCGAAATGACTACGTTTTTTTTACTTAAATTTAAACTAAGCAAATAATTCAGCTGTTTTCATACGTGCAGTAAATTGCACTTTGCGGCCTACGTGACGTCCTTCGCGTTAGAGATTTCGCTTTAATTGAGAAACTCCTTTACATCAAGTGCATTTTTATAGATTACTGTAATGGACTTTGAAAATCTCGAATGATTTTGAATTCTAAAAAAGAATTCTAAATGTCATACCTGGATAGCTGAAATCTGCGACTGACGAAATGAACGTATTTGAGGAATCTCTGAGGACTTATGAAACTGAGTTTTCCACTTTCGGTTTCCTTTTTCCCTTGAAGGTGGCACTACTTTCCCTTTTTTCCCCTTCGCCAGAATATAACGTTAAACTTGTATTTCCCCTTTCCCTTTTCCAGGGAATTTCCCTCCAATGCTGATAGTTCTTGTTATACAACTTTACTTCAACTCAGTTCAGAAAACTCCCACTAGGTGGCGGAAAGACATGGAAACAATTAAAATACATATATCACGCATTCATATCACTATAAACTTAAATTAATAGTAATTGTTGAGATTGTCAGTTTCTATTTGAGAGAAAATTTGCAAAATAAGACTCAGAATATGCCACTCGTATATTTGATATACCGTAATTTTGGACGGAATAAAAGAAATTTCATAGCACCTCATGTATATGAAGTCGATAATTCTGATAAATATAATTGCTATTAAATGTAATGAGATCAGTGCTGCAATAGACGCTTTGGGTCATCATCCACGATAAATATCAGCTCGAACGGCATTCAGCTTCATCTTGTAAACCGCGACTGTATTTTCCAGTTCCGAAAGTTCCGATTTCATGGCTTCGAGTTCTGGGTCGTTTCCACTACAATATGATAAAGAAAGAAGTTTAAAAACAAGATAAGCCTGAATAAAAAGGTACTAAACTTACGATAGCTCAGTTCCCAACTCTTGCGCTAGACGACTAGACTCATTTTTCCAGTACGTCCACTCCTTCAGCATCATTTCGATATCCTCGTGAACGGCCGGGAGGAGCTGTCCTATCGGAAACGCGGCTTTTGCTGCACTCTGCATCAACGTCTTCATTCGTCCGAATTCCGCAAGAATTACAGCAGATCCCTTTGCCGAGGCCTCGTTTTCGTCTGTGTCAGTCTTTCCCTATTTCATAAATTTGATTAATAATTATTAATTTCTGTTTTTCGAGAAGTGTACATCGTCTTCCGCAGAAGTGAGTTCCTTCTGTGCGTTCAGTATCTGCTCGACGAGTTTTCCCTGTTCCTCATTATTGGTCAGCGTGAAGTTTGCACCTGAATAACAAATTTATAGCAGCATTTCTTTCTATTTAATAATATTTACTTATTGGTGTGTCTATTATTAGCGCAGAGTCTACAATCTGGTCCTCAACTTCTTGCTCGTCCTCTTCGTTGCCTTCAAGAACGACGTTGGGAACAGTTCCCTTTACCCTAGAAAAATAAAGTGTAAATGTTTTAAATTAGTTTAGACTGCAGAGCTAAGGTGGAAGATATACAAAGGGAGGTAGTAGTAGTAGCCGATTAGTACTGGGAATGAGTAAACAATTAGTTAGCTACTCAGTTGCTAGCAGTTAGAAGGAGAACTAAGTAACAAGCTTGCAGGATTACATCGTCGAAGTCAGATCCAGAGAGACCCTATCCTTTCCAGTGCGGGAAGGGGGCCGTCTTGAGCTCTTTGGCCGGGAACTGAAGCTGCGGGAAACTGCGCTACCCAGTTTCACAGGAAGTTTCTCGAAGCTCTGCTCTTCTTCTGGGTCTTCTTTATTTTCTATAAATTTCAAATTGAATTCATCCCAACTTGTTTTTATCTATATTGCAATACCTTTGTTAGACTCACTAGTTATCGGTATAAAAAGCTTCCTTGGGCAAATCGTTTTCTAGTTCGAGACGTTTGGGAGAGTTGACCATCTGCCGAGGAGCGGACGAAGCTCGGAAAGGTGACTTGTCGACTGCTATCCCGCTGTCGGCCGAGCCAAGGAGCTCTCGAGATTCGGGAGGAATCTCGTTTTCCGGCTGTTTGATTGTTTTTGAATTGAGTAGCGTTTCTTCTGCGTTAAGCATCGTTCCTGCTTCTATGAACGTTTCTTCAGGTTCTTTGAAGTCTGTCGATTCTTTGACTTCTCGAGACTCGTTTTTCGGTTCTTGAAGCTTTTCTTTCGACTCCTGTTCGACATCTTTAGATTTCCGAGACTTTTCTTTCGATTCTCGAGGTGTTTCTCTGACTCTTGAGGGCGTTCTGCTCTGCTGTTTGGTCGATACTGACTTGCCGACTTTGCTTTGCGAATCTGCCGTCTGTTTCTTTTCTCGAGAAGACGTTTTCGTCTGAGCCGCTTCTTCGTTCTTTGCTGTTTTGTGTTTGCTGTTCGCTACTGAACTAATGTGAGGGGTACTGTCTGGTTTAACTGGCTTTTTGATTGAGTTAACAGTGGGTTTCGTTGTCTCGGCTTTTTTAGCTTTTTCGATTTTTGCCTTTTCGTTTTCTTTGCCATTTGACATTTTAGTTTTCCTCGACACCTCGATGACTTTTGCCAGGGACTGTAGTAAATGGTTTGTGTTTTCCGCTTCGCTCCCTGAAACGATTTTAGACGCTCGGACGTTAAGTTCTTCTTTCGTTATCGAACCTACAAAACTCCCATTAAACGTTTTGAAAACATTATGAAGAAATGGTTATACTTGTGGATTTAATAAGTTTGTCGAGAAATTTGATTTTTCCTTCCTTGTCTTTGATCATTTCAGCGTTTAACTCTTCACTCGAGAATGTGGCGGGAAATATACCATACTGATTAATGGCCTGTATAAAACATTTCTAGTTAAAGTTTAACTATGTTTTTTTCTTACTTATACTTACCGCTGTGACTATGTCGTGCAGAAAACGAAACGGGGGACGTTTCAAAAGTTTCTCAGTTAACTGTGGTCGCTGAATGTATTTGCCCAAAAGTTGCTGGGTTCTTTGCAGGATAGCCGGATCAATTTGCGCTTCATCAGCCATTGCTTACAGCTATAGCTAGGTTTATACTGAGCTTTGGCCTAAGTGTAAATGCAGAGAGATGCGCCGCATGAAGTCAAGGATACCTGATATTGGATTATTCATAAATAATCGAAGCCACAAACGTCATTCATTGGCTTTGTTTGTCATGGTTTTGCAGACGCTTCACTGGTTGCCATGGCAACTTCATAAGTCAATGTTTCTTAAATCATTTCGAATTTAATTATTTGTATTTTCATATCATTCTTAATGTGAATAACTCAATAAAATAAAATCTTCACGAAAATTGCTGGAACTTGTTTATTTTCTGTGAAATTTAATGAGATATGTAAGTTAGAGGCATCTAGCGGTTTTGAAAGAAACTTTTTCAGATGTATCTCTCATTTATACAATTTGAACAATTGTGTTTCCTGGTTTAATCGATAATGCTTGGTCTGATTACTGAGAGTTAAAAATTGATATATACCGGTTGCAGGAACAATCGATATGAACAATCCGTGAACTAACGAGATACTAATTTACACCGAACCGAGGAAAAAAGGTTTGTCAGGAGTGGGATTTGAACCCACGCCCGGAAGACCGGACTGCGACCTGAACGCAGCGCCTTGGACCGCTCGGCCATCCTGACATATTTCTGCACGGTTCGATTAAGATTCCGCATCATGTAAAAATAGGAATGAATAGAAATATTTGAAAATAAATTGACACACATTCCTTTATTATTCGAATTCTCCGTTTATTTATAATTTCATATAAGGGCATAAGTTATGTCCTCTTCTATTTGTCAATTTCAAGTAAATTCGAGCTGATGTGTAATAACGCCAAAAATAATGAAATAACTATTTCAACTGTACAATCTAATTGTTTAAGTTCTCCTAATTTATTATAGTTAATTAATATTTTGAATAATAGAGTGTAAATTTTTGTTTACTATTATTCTGAAATAGCTTGGTTGTGTTGTTTAAAATAAATCTGGCAACCCTGCCGACGCCATTTCTGACAGTAGATGAATGCAAGAGAGAGACGCATCATAGAGTTGGCCGCACCCCTGGAATTGGCTTCTTTAAACCGACAAATTATTGTATTCTTCTATATTTGAACTTGCGAACCACAATAGGAGGATACAGTGCTTCAATCCTGACGTAAACTATTTTATTTCAGTTCAGTAAACAGACGCTGTTTGTGATTAAAAACTTGACTCGCGGTGACAGAAGGAATTAGGATTGGTTTGGTCCAACAGAACAGGTATTCATCTAGTGAATTTACTTATTTAGTATAACGAATTTGATGTATTAAAAGGTTCCCTAAAAAGTTATATGGCAACGTAAACGACCACAGAATGTGCTGTATAACTAAATGATAGGATTTGGTTTGCTTCTTTCTCGGGCTTGAGAAATCAGCCCGCGGGTTTGCGTCAGGTCAAAGTTTTGGGTCTTTTTAAATTAACCGTATTTGTTATGATTCATTGCGGAAGCATTTAGTTCACGGTAAACTTATCTACATCCTTGATACTGGTCTTGTCCGTTTTGCCTTAAAAGATTTCCTCAGTGCCGGTTTCTATCGCCCAATCGATAACTCTATCTTTGCCTCAAGGCGCCATCTATTGGCCTCATTTGGAACTTAAATGCAGTTTTCGATTTTTTTGCGCAACACCACCTAGCGGCTACAGTTTAAAGCACATGTACTAGGGTAACACGAACTATGTGCTCGACTTAGGGAGGAGGGCCGGTGCAGCCATGGTAACCTTCCCCATCGTATTGATTTGTGAAGGCTTCTTACCAAGGGGCCAAAGAGAGCGACGTTGTGCGGCAGATGAGAGAAAAGCCAGAGCAGCTATTCACGGCAGTGGCTATCTGAAATTCTCTCTGTACTATTTTGTGTTTTGTGAAAAAAATCTTAATATTGATATTTTGTACGCTTTCACGTTTTCTTCCATTTAGTGATTGGTGTGCTATTCCGATAGAAACAGTCTAGAAGTTTGACGTTTAGGAGCAAAGTGAACTGAGTGAACTTAGAGGCGAAAGTCGCCTGACGAGGCAGGGAAAAATCGACTCTATTGACTCGTTCAGTTCATAATAGTGTTTTCTTATCAAGTCTGGCATGGCAAATTATTAACATTCACAGAATTCTTTTCGATGAACTCAAACTTTTCTGAATCAAAGAGAAAGTAATCGATCATGGGCGATTGATTTGGTGTCGATATCTGTCGATTTATTTGCTGAATATTTTACTATCGATTTTTTTTAAATCAAGAGGTAAGTTTTATCCGCCTAAGATTTAATAGCAATTAAATATTGCATCAAGTCTGAGATTGGTTTTTGAAGCGACACCAGACGCCGGCTATCGATCGATACCAACCTCGTGGGGCGTGGCCTCGCCCACCCCCATTTCCGCCCCGCCGGGTGATCCAGCGTTGCCACATTTACTTTTATTGTCACTTATTTTCATTCAAAATAAAATATATTCTAGCGTTAACCAAGAGCTAATGTTAACTGATATAATATTAATGAATTTAGTACAAATTTATTTTAATGTTTAATAAGAGTTGAATTAACATTCAAATTAAATTTTCCATTTTTTGCAGATTCTCTCCCTGTCGCCTTAAGAAATCTACTCCGCCACAATGAATGAGATGGACAGCTTACGACAGGAGGCGGAAGCCTTGAAAAACGCTATTCGCGTAACAATAACTATTACTACTTCTACTGCTACTTATGCTATGTTGAAATTGACTGCGATTGTTATAGGATGCGAGGAAGGCAGCGTGCGACACGACGCTGGTCCAGGCCACAGCCAACATGGACCCCATCGGACGAGTTCAGATGCGCACCCGCCGCACGCTGCGCGGTCACCTGGCCAAAATCTATGCCATGCACTGGGGCACCGATTCCAGAAACCTCGTCTCGGCCTCTCAGGTTCCTCCACTTTGAACACTTGAACCTTACGCCATCTGTTTGTAAATGGCAATGGCTGATTGGCTAGTCTGAAGCGAGAAAGACAACTTGATTGATTTATTTGAAATAGTAGGGCGTTTTGTATTGGCTGGCTGAGTTAGGGAAAGAGTTCGATGGGTTCATTTAGAATGTAGACCTTTTGTATTGGCTGGTCTGAAATAGGAAAGATTCCTTTTTGGTTCATGTGAAATCTCGGGCCTTTTCTATTGGCTGGCTGAGTTAGGGTGTTGGCCAATGATTTAACTATTGTTTTTTTTCGCTGGGTATTTGTAATAGGACGGTAAGCTGATTGTCTGGGACTCGTACACGACGAACAAAGTGCACGCCATACCACTGCGCTCCAGTTGGGTGATGACGTGCGCCTACGCACCTTCCGGCAACTACGTGGCCTGCGGCGGTCTTGACAACATCTGCTCAATATATAGGTACTTCTAACCCACATGTCCAGTGCTTCCATTTAGCAGGGAAATTCCCTCAAAAAGGGAAAACTGGGTTACAAAAAGAAAAATAAGGGAAAAATGATACAAGTACAGATTGGTCAGGTTCATGTTCACTTTTCAGGGAAATTCCCTTAAAAAGGGAAGAGAGGAAGGGAAAATCTTGCCCTCTTTAAGGGAAAAACAGTGCTCAGGTTATCCCTCCCGATTCTTCTAAGTGACTTCAATGTTTCCACTTTTCAATTTCCTCCTCTTCCCCTCTTCCCTTATTTTTCCTTCCGTGCTAGAATATACAGTCTAGATTTTCCCTCTTTCCGTCTCTTCTTATTTTCCCTTTTCAGACACCATTTACTTCTTTTTCGGGGAATTGTCCTGCCAAGTAGAAACATTAATTCACTTTTTTGTTGTTCTGACGGAAAAAGCTTGAAGACGCGCGAGGGGAACGTGCGAGTGAGCCGCGAGCTGCCCGGCCACACGGGCTACTTGAGCTGCTGCCGCTTCCTTGACGACAACCAGATCGTCACCAGCTCTGGCGACATGACGTGCGGCCTGTGGGACATCGAGACGGGACACCAGACGACCCTGTTCAGCGGACACTCGGGCGACGTCATGTCCCTGTCCGTCGCGCCGGACATGCGCACCTTCGTCTCGGGCGCTTGCGACGCCTCTGCTAAAGTATAATCTTTCACACTTCAAGTAAAATTTCAGCTGAATTGACAATTTTAAATTTTATTATATTAATTAGATGAACTGTATAAGGATAACTGTTTGAAAATGAGTCCGAACAATGGTGTTCTGTTCCGTACAAAACACTGTAGAAAGGTCCACTACTAATTACAGTACCTTTCCGTAGTTGCTCAGTTCTTTTTTAGAGTGCCTTTTCACAGTTGGCTGCACCTCCGAGTGGTGTTTTGAATCGCCCAAAACGCTACAAAAGGGGAAAAAACACAATATAAAAAACCCTCCACCCTTTAACGTAAAATTCAATTAATTTTCAATTTGTTTTTTGAATAGTTGTGGGATATCCGCAGCGGGACGTGCTGTCAGACTTTCTCTGGACACGAGTCGGACATTAACGCTATCGGGGTAAGCGACTTTTAGTTTCCCCTTTTTCCCCTCTTCCTTTATATTCCCGTTTCCCCTCCGTGCTAGAATACAGGCTGTATTCTAGATTTTCCACTTCCCTCTTTTCTTAGTTTTTCCCTTTTTCGCCTTCGTGCTAGAATACAGGCTGTACTCCTTGGCTTTCCGTTTTCCCTGTTTTCTTAGTTTCCCCTTTTCAGACCCCATTTTCCCCTTTGTCAGAGAATTTTCCTGCAGAGTGGAAACACTGGTATGCGACACGAACCGTCTTAACCAGTGCTTCCGCTTTGAAGTTTGGGCTTTCCCCTGTAAGAGCCCCTACTTTCCCTTTTTTTCACCTTAGACAGAATTCTCCTATTTTCCCGTATTTTCCCCTCTCATTTTCTCGTTTTCCCTTGAACTTTCTTTCCATTAATAAATAATGAAATATACAAGTTGTTAATTTGAGGCTACTTTTTAATTATTTGTCGCTATATAAAAATTAAGTTTAATGATGATTTGAAGATTTCTTCAATATTCCTTTTTTCCCTTCTTCCTCCCTTCTTCCCTTCTAACTGACATTTCCCGATTAAGACAAGCAAGTTCCCCTAAAAGTGGAAGCACTGTTCTCAATGTTTCTATTTTTCAGTTTCCCCCTTTTCCCCTCTTCCCTATTTTCCCTTTTTTCGTTCCGTGCTATAATGTGTGTATTTCTAGATTTCTCCTCTTCCCTTCTGACCGCTATTATCCCCTTAGAAACAAGGAATTTCTCCTAAAAGTGGAAGCCTTGTCCTTAACTTAACTACTAACTACTTGAACTAACTCTCGCATCTGATTCTAGTTCTTCCCAAGCGGCCTGGCGTTCTGCACAGGCTCGGATGACGCCACTTGCCGGCTGTTCGACATCCGCGCGGACCAGGAGGTGGCCATGTACTCGCACGATAACATCATCTGCGGCATCACGTCGGTGGCCTTCTCGAAGTCCGGACGCCTCCTCCTCGCCGGCTACGACGACTTCAACTGCAACGTCTGGGACTCGATGAGGACTGAGCGTGCCGGTAAGTTCCCCTCACCTTTCCCATCCCCGCTAATTAGTATTTCCACTATTGTTTTCCCCTTTTCTCCCTCTTTCCGTTTTTCCCCTCTTTCCTCATTTTTCCCTTTTCCTCTCTTCCCTCATCTTCCCCTTTTCACCTCTTCTCTTATTTTCCCCTTTTTCCCCCTCCGTACTAAAATGCAGGCCGTGCATTTAGATTCTCCCTTTTCCCGCTTTACTTATTTCTCCCTTTCCAGACCTCATTTTGCTCTTTTTTGGGGAATTTCCCTGCGGATTGGAAATACTGCCGCTATTATCTTAAGACTTTATGCTAATTAACTTTGAATTCAGGAGTTTTGGCCGGTCACGACAACCGCGTCAGCTGCCTGGGAGTGACGGAAGATGGCATGGCAGTCGCCACAGGATCCTGGGACAGTTTCCTGAAAATTTGGAACTAAAAGAAACCGTCGAAAAATCCATTTTTCCCCTCCGCCGCATTTTACGCCCGTTCAGACAGAAACAGATGCACAAAACATTGGCCGAAAAATTTGCAAAGTAAACCAAAAGCGCGCAAATTTTTTTCTGCAAAGTGACGAAACCCACCGCGGGAAAAATTTTTCGGTGAATTTTTTTTTGGATTTTTTTTGAAATATTTCCGCACAAAGAGAAATTTTTCCATTGGCTGACCATATGTTATTCTAGTCACCAATCAGAAAAGAGGGATTTTTTTTAATTTGAAACAAAATTTTGGGCGGGACCACAGGTAAAAGCAAATTAATTGGCCGAAACGCTGCGAAGAGCCACTAATACGAACACAGACAGACACAAAAAACGCCCAATCAGAGGTCCCGAAAATTTGTAAATCCATTCAACAGAATCTACTGCCCTTTTTGGACCCGAAACAGCCAATCAGTGCGACGATTCGGAAGTCACGTGACTTGTTTTTATTCTTAATTATTTTTATTCGAAGGTATCGTGATACCGCTACCGCGTCAACGCACACTAAGGCGTGGGTGCGGTATCGCTACTCTGGCCGCTTGTGGCTTTGTCGGTAACAGTGTAACAACCAGTCGGGGCTCAGGACCGTTTAGCCACCAGCCAATCAGAGTTTGGCAGGTCAAGTCACGTGATTCCAGAACTACTATTTTTCGTGGGAATTTTTAAATTTATTTTTATTGCTGAACATTATATTAATAGTAAATTTTGAAAAATTCGCAACTTTTAATTTAAATGAAAATTGCTTGGATTCAATTACTTCTTTTCGCAAAATTTTTTTGTTTTGCGAAGAAAAATGGACAGCAAAGTTTAATTTTTCATGGCTGCGTGTGAAAATTCGCCACTCCCCACCCCCAAAACGCGAATTTTGTTGCAAAATTTTTCTGAGTTTTTAAAAGGCTTCTTTATCCATATAAGCTCTTTTTACTTTTAA
The DNA here is from genome assembly GCA_002872375.1 of Eulimnadia texana. Lineage (NCBI taxonomy): Eukaryota > Metazoa > Arthropoda > Branchiopoda > Diplostraca > Limnadiidae > Eulimnadia > Eulimnadia texana. The sequence continues at coordinate 1,124,783 of NKDA01000011.1, forward strand.
TACACCTGGATTGTGTTTTGTGTAGATAACATTAAGTTGTATGGGTTTGCCGTCATTAAAATTTTTCGGTTTATTTTCCTTGATATTTTCTTAAAATTGCGGCTATTTTGAAGTTCAGTTTTTTATGAGCTAAAAAAAACTGAATAAAGAAAAACGGTAAAAAAAGAAGAAAAGTTGACTACAACAACACACAAAAAGAGGCACATGTAGCTTTTTAAAAATCTTGTTTGTGATTTGTCACGTCTCCGACTTGTCCAATAAAGCTATTTGTCATTCAGAATCAAAGGTTGCTTCATTGAAAATCTACTTAACCGGGAAAAATGCAAATGAGATATAATAATTTTTGACATGATTGGAAGACGGGCGTCAGATGAATCAAACCGCCGTTTGAATTTGGCGCGCGTTTGCATCGCATCTAGCGGTAGATCGATGAACTACGTGCACTAAGATACAAAAATCACAATCAATAACGTTAATCACAATGCTGATACCTAGATGCAATGTCTACTGGCCTAAGCTGGAATCGACCAAGAGCTTCAGTACCTAAAGTCCACATGAATTAGTAGTATTAAATATACTTCTTTGTTATAAGTTGCTTACTTAGCGCGAGCCGTTAGGCCTGCGCTGTTTACAGTTCAAGTCCGATGGAACTATGTTATGTTAATTATTATTCTCAATAATTTTCAGCTTACTTATGCTACTTGTTCATTTATTCTTGTTGCATCATGATACTTAGATAATTAACAGGCATGTTTTAAAGAGGACAAGACTAATGAAAAAACAAATTTCCAGTTTTCATTTCAAGAATTAGACTGTAACAGGAAGATCCGTCCGTCCAATTCTGATGACATAACCTAGTTTTAATTGAATACAACCTGTTCCATCTTTCCGTTAAGTGTCAGCTTTGGGGTCTGTTGACTTCATTGTGTTCAATACCGTACTCGGTTGAAGCCGTAAACCAGAAGATATTATAGGTTTACACGATAAATGTTAAATTACAAAGCCATGTTCCAACAAAGAGAAGTTTCAACTAGAACCAGTACGTTTAAAGCTAGGATAAGTATGAACTATGAACTGGTAGTTCAAGCTACTTTTCCGCTATGAACGGGTCTTCAAAAATTGGAGTAAAATCTTCCGTTAACCATTAATACAAGACAAAAAATAAGAAACTCATTATCAGCTACCATAAACGATCGACAACAATCTAAGCCAGTCGATGAAAACCTGCCAGTCCCTAGTACATCATTTACATATTTAGACGACGTAAATAATGTTGGGAAAATAATTCTGCCATTCAACGAACTATAGCCTACTTAATCATTTGAATTAATTTTTTTTATTTCGTTACTTAATTACAAATTTCAAAGTTCAAATGAACCGTAAAATCACAAGACTGTTCTAACTTTCAAACATTTATGATTTAATAATGAACTATTTTAGTTTGAATAGGTATTTAACTTAATTCAATGTAAACCAAATTTCAAGAATGACGGATTGTTGAGCTGAGTATCAAACAAAAATTTGGTGGAAGACAAAAAAAAATTATCCGAATGCCCGGTTTTTCAGGTTCTATATGACCCAACAGTTCTAGTTACTGGCTGGTTTTAGGACAAAAGTTGAATGTTCTTTGAAATATTTTTGAATTGTATATGTAGGAAGTACCTCAACCTAAACACCAGTCCATTAGTAAGACAAGGTTCCGTGTATATAAAAGCCCTCGACGGCAGTGTTTCAGCACCACAGTTTGTGTCGAAAAGCTCTAAGCGAAGTACCAAGCTTGAAAAATAATGAAATTCCTCGTAAGTTACTTTTTCGTCTTTACTTAATAAGAATTTAAAATTTTCTATTATTTTGTTTGGATTAACTATAATTTACAGTTTAACTGTTCGGTAGATATTAAGTAGATTTTTGTAAACTTTCCTACTTGATTTCAGATTCCTCTCCTCGTTCTGGTTGCCGTAACTCTTGCAGCCGAGATCAAGGAAGCCGACAAAAAGTTCCTGACCCCTAAAACTGCTGTAGCTCCAAGGGACATGGGTAAATACAAGAACGACGACTTTGATGATCACGACGATGATGACAGTCATCATCACCGCCGAGATAACGCTGTGAAGATAGTTGCCAAGGAAGTCGGAGATGCGGATCTGAAGATCAAACTGCCCAGGAAACACTTGTCCCTCAAGATGGCGCCTGAACGTCTTGTCATTTACCTGGACGACGACCAGCGCGAGCATAGTCACGAAGAAGAGCATGACAGCCACGAAGAAGACGATGATTAATTCGTTTCTTGAAATATTTTGTTGGTGTTATATTTATTAATAAACATTGATCTGAAACCCTGCTTTTTCTATGTTCTGGGTTTATCTTAGCTCTTAGTTTGTATCTTATCCAGAACATCTCATTTTATATACTACTATAGCGTTAGGTAATACTAGTAAAAATATATGAAATCAATTGGGGTAGTTTTTTTCATGGGAAAAATTTCCAACTTGTCCTATATGGTGTATATACATAATTCTCTAGTATAGTATTTGCATTTGTAGTATCTATAGCAGTGTAGCACGTGTAATGTAGGATGCATAGTGTGTACATATTGTAGAACTCATTTTAGCATACCTCCAAGGTGTTATAGACGTGATGTAATTCATGGACTCAGATTAGAGCAAGTCCTGCCAAACATTCAACTTTATTTTCTTAACTTGCACAATAAGCAAACTAAGTACTCTCATTTTCGTTCTGTCTCAACATAAGCAGTTTATTATTCGGGTGCCAAACTCAATATTAAATAATTACACAGTTCCGAAATACGTTTTTCAGTAGAGCTTAACGATCAGCTTTTCAGGGGCCATCCTCAGAGACAACTGTTTTCTCCGCATTTTGATTTCCAGGTGAGAATCACCGACCTCCTCTGCGACGACTTTCACTTGGTCATCACCGCGGTGTTCGTGTTCCTCGCTTTCTTCGTGTTTCGCAGACCGCACTTTGGAAGAACGCATGGAGCGCTGGTTATTGAAGGTGTAGGTTCCCGCACGAAGAGGATGGCGCTTCCCGTTGACCACGTACCAGACGGAAACTTCTTCAGCTTCAACTTTCTGCTCTACAGCAAGAGCAACGCCAATCAAAACAACGAGGAGGATCTGTATATTAAATCAGAACATACAGAACAAGAAAAAAGTAAAAAAGAAATCAGTGTGTACTAAAATTTTCAGTACTTACCAAGAATTTCATAGTCTGGAGTGTAGAAGCGACTTGGACTTTCAAAGAAATGACGAGGGATAATGCGAGCGTGCTTTTTTATAGGAACCGATGGATAGTGTTTGCTTATGATGACGGCCTTAATAGTTGTGTATGACTGGGAGCAATATGACTTGAACTGGTGGAGCTATTTCTATTGCTTCGTCGAAAACTGGACTAGCTGGTTTCACAGAAAGTGAGGGTCAATGATCTGAACTGCTTCTTAAATCCGATCTATTGTCAAATTCCTTAAAAAATTACTGGTTCTAAACATTTAATTGTTTATGATTAATACCAAAGAGCACTCTAATATTCAAACAGCCAGAAGTGAAATAATCAGATGGATTCAAGTGACGAAAGAAGATCAAATGAAAGGCTAAAATACTATAAATTAGCTTGACAATAAGAATGTCTCATATCTGCAAATAGAGGTTCATCATAAAATATATAAACTGGTCTATAACCACATAATGTTAACCTTAGAACCTTAAAGAAACGTAGCAAATGTCGCAGTGTTAATGGTATAACCAGGTTTTAAAAAACCTGTAAATGAACACTGGGTCTAAACCACGAAAGTGATTTTTACGACGTGGATACTTCCCTATAGTTGCTCACAGCACTGATAGTTGCTGGAACAACTATAAAGAAAGTAAGAGAAAATAAAACTGGATTTTTCTTAAGTGGGTCTACATAGAAAGTTATTAACACGGGCTACTTTATCGTGTCGGAATATATGCTCGATGGTCATATAAATAGAGTCGAATGGAAAAGTGAGCTTCACTTCTTGGGTCAGTTTAGTCTACGACCTACACTAGGACGGAAGATGCATTGTACTACTGTAAGGCATATAACAACCTGTGCAAACCTCTACGATAAGCAGAAATTTAAATCAGAAAAACAGCTATTTATAACTTCTTTTCATTTTGGTAGACCCCGTTTTTGTTGTTCGTTCTTGTGGCTGTGGCTTTGGGGAATCAAGAAAGCGAAACCTACCGACTGGATGACGGAAACTTGCACTTTACTGCGGTTCGTTCTGAACGTTCTGCTGAAACTGGTAGGAAAAAATATCCTGGAGGAAATAAACGTCCACATCGAGAAGACGTCAAGTTGGTTGAAGAGGGTATGGAGACTGCACATCTGAAAATTAAACTATCAAATAAGGAACTCACCGTCGAGATGTCTCCCGAACGCATTACGGTTTATGTTGGCTAGCTTGTCCTGATACTTTAATTCGAAGTTTTATAAACACAATCTTAAAACACAATTGAGATGATTTTCTGACCATTTTTTATTGAGCTTGGTTAAAATTTCCTAACCTATTATGGCTAGCTTCGTTCGCTAGCTCCATTATAAATCACTATGAACTTGTAAAACAAGCTTAAAAAATGCAAGATTACTTGAACTAATAACTAGTACTATTAAACCAACACCAAAGTTTGGGAGCGAAAACTTTATACTACTACTAAGAACAAACGCAGTAGAAAATATTCTAAAGTATTATCCTTACAAAACATAGCAAGAATAATAATCGAGATACTCCAAGACGATGAACATCTAGGGCCACCAGCAGAATATAACATAAATACGGTCTGCCGAAGCGAGGATTAGTGTGGGACTCCTCACACATGGATGGTCCAGGGCAAGGGCACTGTCTTAAATGGAGTCGAGACACTGCCAAGCATACTGGAAGATCTGGTGGGGTCAATTCTTGGGGTCCCAGAATTGCAATCTCTGCTAGGCCATAGTTGAAGCATTTTTCCTGCAAGTTTTGTCCGGAACAAGCTCTCTATCTACCGCCTGTTCAGCAAATCCTTAAAGATTTTACTACTCAAACCTGATATTTACTGTGGTTAATGAATAAAATATAAGGTGTGTTGTTTACTAATATGCGGGGTCGGGTCAATGCGATTTGCAACAAAAATGTGAGATTCCAAGCTTGTTGGTCCACTGGAGTATGGTCTGCGAGTCAGTCCAACAGAACACGGTTTTAATCGGCAGCTCCAGTTCATCCATAATGGTACTGCCTAGTCTTACTGCGACTTGGGTGCCGAGCAATTCCAGTCAGGGAATGGTTGACGGCTTGAGCGGGATGACACGCGTTTTGGCTAAGACCATAGGCACAGTACTGAGTTGGAGTCGTGGTATATTGTCTTTAGACAAGCCTCATCTCCGTATGCCAGATCTGAGGCATCGGCGAGAACATGTAGCTTGTAGTTGATCGGTTTTCCCTGATTCTACCTGAGAAAGAGGGGAATGCGGAGCGAGGAGAGGATTGGTATATCCCGACGACGACCCATTGTTGCATCACAGCCGATTTTTCCACGTTACTTACTAGCATCTGTAGATAGTAGATTGTAGTCTTTCCATTACAAGATCGGTCTTTTCCATGCTGTGGCCAACACGTGTTGCTTTATATATACGAAATGTTGCTGGATCAGTATATCGTGACGACTGTCAAGACCAAGCGAAGGTATCATTTTCAGTTGTCAACGAAATGGCGGTCCTGAAATAAGGTAGTGTTCTTAGTTTCAAATATGATATCAATAGAAAGAATATTATCTGATTCCAGCTCACATGTCACAAAACAAAATTCCTTCTGTTAGTTTTCTTGTCAACATTGGCTGTCCTCCTTTGCGACAGCTTAGTTTTTACGGTTATACATTTGGTCCCTCTCTTATTTAGAGCGCAGTACCCAGGGAATCGTTTCTTACGCCTAGTAGAATCTGGGGAACTTCCAAAAGTTGCAGGAAGTAAATGGGTTGCTTAAAAATTTAAAGAAACTATAGGGTAAACGGGTATTTTAATTGACAAGCTGTTCACAAAGATGTACAAAGATGACTTACAAGTATAGTCTCATGGTCTGCGCAGTCTGTGCCTCTTACTTGTCGAAGAATCCTTAGTGCAATGAAATTTGAAATTACCAGGACACATATATCTAGAACTAAAGTAAAACTTGTGGTTGAACATGATAGTATCGTTGTTGTGTACCCAGCTATCTCGTTAGTTAAAGTTTGTTCTATCAATAACCGTCTTTGTAAACTGTTCTTCCCTGTAAATGAGTGTTCATAGTTCTGTGATCAAATTTTGTTGAAATAATTGAATTTATATACAAGATAAATAAAAATAGAACAGCTTCACAAATGTTTTTCTGTAACCGGGGGATCCATTCTCATCTTCAAGTAGTTTCTCAAAGCGATCGCATTGCCCGTTATACCAGTCAGTCCTTACACCAACAAAATCACTTTTCCAATTAGATCTAACACGATTGGTGCCAAAAAGTAGAAGCTTGTCATCTTTGCGTCCGAGTCTTTTTCGTGAGCAACTTCTTGAGCTTCCAGTCATTTATGCAACAGGAGCGTCCTGCAAGCACCTTCTGCAGCGAGTACCACTGCGACGAAAATAGGAGTCTAGGAGCCAAACAAAGAACTCGGCTTGAATACAATGAGCATTTCTTTTTACTTAATCCTACCGAATAGCAAACATAAGGGGCTACAAATGCTTACTGAAGACGAAGCCTAGTATTTTCCTCAATATTGTTGTATACCTACATGTAAGGAAGGTGTACAAAGAGATGTAGAACATAGTATCTTGTGTTTCTACACATTTTTTAAAGCAGGAATGAGACTGTTGTAAACACCTAAGGGCAAATCCTATAATAAAGCAATATTCAAACACTTACTGCGAATTTCATTCTCTTGAACGATATCAACACCTCTTATTCTTTGCACTTTGACTAGGCTAATGAAAGTGCTGCCAAGCCTGAAAATCTGTATTTTAGATTGTCCATTTAAGGTGCTTTAGTTGAACGGTCGTCCCATGGGAACTGGTTTGGTTACTTGGGCAGACTGAACGAAACGAAATAAAAGATTTCTGACTCTTTACAGTTTCTTAACTGAACTTGTTCATGTTTCAGTGTATGTTAACACCGTAGTCACCCAGTTAGGTTAATTACAGAACTGAGCTAAAACAGACGAATTAACTTTGCATGTTCAAACTCATTCCTCAAGCAGAATGTGTTAACTCTCGAACGCTTTCCCATATGTAGCGGATCACCGAGAAACCCGTATATGGTGTGTCTACCCAGTGTTCGAAAATTTAATCCTTGTGGACGTAATGAAGTGTTCATTCATGGCCTAAACTTGAATTGTAAAGGGTTTATAATCCCCTCCGATTTGTAAGAATTCTGATGTACTTATTTGTCCAACTTGAAACCTCTCTAGATTTATCAATAATTCAAGTGGCCCTCATTCAAACTGAGGTTTCTCCTGTTCCTCTTTGTTCGGCTGGATTCGGAAAGATTTGAAACAGGATTGTTAAGCGTTTCATGTTTCCAAGATTTTTCCTTTTTTACATAAAGCAAGCTTTTTTTTTAGACCAGGTCCCAGTAGAGAAAGAACTAAAGTAACTGTGAAATGGAACATGTAGCTGAATTACGTTCCCAACTTTACATTTGAATATTATAATTAATACGTTATAATTAATTATATAATAGAAATTAATACGAACCAAACAAGTTTTTCTAGTCTGGTATGAGCCTAGTCACACCCCGGAGTCTTCGGCGATGCTACATCGTCTAAATCCCAACGGAAATATTTCAGTCCCTTTTGAAAAATGAACTTCACAAAACGGCAAAACAAAAATCTTATTACATTTAGAATCAGCAATTTTTCCTGTACAGTCTCTGTTATATTTCGTAATTTTCGTATAGGAAGTTCTTTTTTTTCTCTTATTATTACGCATTATACTTTCATCCATTTCACAACGCTGCGTTTGTTGAAAATAATTGAGTCTTGAGTCGTTTTACACGCCAAGAATCCTTTTTTTTTACTTGAGCGTTACACTTTGGCGTTCTGTTGAGTGTATGATTCTTCAGATTATAAATAAAAAGTTATTTTCGTTTATGATAATTGTAAAAACAAACTGAAATAATCTGGACCCTTACACATTTTTTGCAAAGCGTTTTTTATCTAATGTTTCTGTTTTAACAAGTGTACTTTTTATCTGGTGCCAGGGGAACAGGGGCAGAGAAGAGAATGAGGAGGCCGACAAGCTAACTGGTAAAGCAGGCAGGCAAGCCTCGAAACAAAGACAGCCTCCTTCTAGACAGGGGCACTCCTAGAAGCTTTGCCAGGCAAATTTATACTTAATTAGTGGAAATCTAGTTGGCAAACGTCCATCCATGGCTCAGTTTTTACACTCGTTAGGCGTCGCGCCAAGCGCCTCGTCGAGCCTGTCACAGTTGAACCTACCCAGACTAGTCACATCGACCTTAATCCGTTTACGATCAAACAATTTTATCAGAGAGACGTATATGGCAAAGCTCTGTTTTAACCCGGACGGGTTATCATTGCAACACTCTGCATATCATAACTGTTGGCCACATTTTATTCAACTGTTGCCGCCTTTTAAATCACGAACGGACAATTTTTATCAGAACCTGGGAGGCCAGGACTTATCTTTTACCATAACAAGCTGTTTTGCAAATCCTCATGTCTTTACTCACGTTGCCTTTATTTTTAAGCAGTCTTTAATTCAAAATAGCTGTTTTAACTTAAAGTAGACAATAAACAATATTTTTAATATTGGTGACATCTCCTCAAAGCTCTGTTTACAAAGGCGTCAAGTAACCAGTAGGGCCATGGGAGCGAGCCTATGTGTCCTCAGTGAAATAATTAAATACACTCTCGAGCACGTAATGTTGTATTCCATAAGTAATTTGGAAACACCATTGATTTTCCCGAAATACCTGTCTTGAAACAGGTATATTAATTATTCTGTATTATTCGCAGTTAATTGAGCAGTTTTAATCATTGTCATCAACAGTTATTCATTTAATTAAACATTATTTTGAGTCGCAGCTCCCGTACACAAATTTTATTGAATTTCTTGAAAACGTAATACTTTGATCTATAAACAAAATAGCTTCACTGATATTCTTCTGTTGCCAGTTCCTCCATGTCGTCCTTCATGTTGTTGCTTATAGTAAACACCGCGCCCGTCATGGCAAAGAAACTTGACGCCAAAAAGAACATACTTGCTATCAGAGTTAACACGCTTGGTGCCAAAGCGAAGAAGTGCGCCATCTTTGTGTCCGAGTCTTTTTGACGAGCAACCTCTTGGGATTCTGGTCCATTTTGCAACTGGAGCATTCTGCAAGCACCTTCAGCAGCGAGTACTATTACGACCAAAAGAGGAGTCTAGGAACAACCAAACAACTCGGGTTGAATACCATTAGCATTTTTTTTTTACTTAATCCTAAGGAATAGCAAATCATAACGGGGTACAACTTCTTACTAAAGACGAAGACTACTATTTTCCTCAATAATTGTGTATACCTATAAGTAAGATGTAGAATAGTTGCACAACAATTTGTCTCAAAACAAGAATAGGACTATTGAATAATCCCAAGGATAAATCCTGCAATAAACCAAAATTCAAACACTTACTCCGAACTTCATTCTCTTGAACGATACAAACACTTCTTGCCCTTGGTAGCTTCGCTGGTCCAATGAAACTGTTACCAGGCCTAAAAAGACGTTTTGTGTCAGACTGCCCATTTAAGATGCTAAGCTTTGGATGGTCGTTCTATGAAACTGGTCCTAATTCTTTGGAAGCATCGAGCGAAACTAAAATGTAGTACATCACTCAAAAACCAGTATACGGTGTGACCACCCCACTTATGACCGAACACTGCGTAGCTTGAAATTACGTTTTGCTCTTTTCCAAAATGTTACCTTTTCATTAAATGAGCGCTTTGGTTGTGTGTAACTACATTGCTGTATGGTATTATGAAGATCTAAGACTTAGTTCATTCATTTGAAAAGTTTCTCGTTTTCACGTTTAGAAAAGTTACCGCACGAGTTACCTACTGTCTGAATGGAATGTAGCACTTGTCAAACATTTTTCAGGCTAATTTTCATGCACTAAGTAACTGAACGTTCTCGAGCGTGCTGAAATTTATTCATACTTATCCGTGAATCAACTTGTATTTGTAAGAAAGTGGTACTGTATTCAATGAATAATTTGGAAACTTCACTCGTTTACACAAAATTGCTTTCTTGAAACTGATATAATGAATTAAGCAGTTAACAAAGTCAAGAAAAAAGTAGTCTTAGTATTTGAAGAACCGGTTATAGATACTAAATCAAATAAAGGATTAAAAAAATCCTGAAAAAGTTTTGGAATTTTTACGCGGCGGCCGAGAAACTGGTTTATCACGCATAATTTGTCCTTCTTGTATATCATAGCTATACCTATATCTGGAATAATTATTAAACAACGAAATAGAATTATAACGGATTATATTATTTTATTTTCACAATGTCATTAGTTTCGATAGCTTCGTGCGGAAAAGGACAGTTAGAAGAAACATGTTGTAGAGCACCTTTATTCCTTAATGGACTATCAATGTAAAGTATCGGCACCGGATTGTTGTTTAAAATGAAGACGGTGACATGAGAAGAGCAGGTCCATAGGTTCGACGAACCGAAGACATCTTAGTTTGCCCCAAGTTCGTCGAACTAAGTTTACCTACTTGAATTTACCAGTTTTTTTTTAAACAAAGGTATATCCGACAATGTGGCAGCAGTCAAGGGCGCGCTGACTTGATCTCTCTCTAACAGAAGGGCATATAGAAAGCGAGTTTCAGTAGCTTATGAGTCTCCGAAGCTCCAACAATGAGATTACTGGTACCGAATCATACTAATTTAAACTGTGGTATTTGTAACAGTGATATATTATTTTGCTGTAATCAACTATATTTATTCTAAATATTCTGATTTGTTCGTACTGGTTGGTAACTTTTACTAATACAAATTTTCGCATGTTGAAGGTACCTCTCTTTGTTGTGATTGCAGTCGTTTATGGATACACAGAGCCAATTTTAGACGAGGACGATGTCTACTATCTGGATTACGGTAGTTACAGAAATCAGTTTGGTTCAGTAACTACAGAGAGCAGTAATATAACTCGCCATGGTCGCCTGAGGAACAGAATGAAAATAACAGCAATTAACTTACAAAATGCTCTCCTGGAAATCTTGACGCCCGAAAAGCACATGCAACTAGAAATCACTACAGAGGTCTTAACACTGTTCGTCTAAATTATAACTTCACTCTGGACTGGAGGCCCTGCAGACCGATCCAGTGTTTTCACTAATTCATTAACTTATTGCTCACTTGATTTTGATCGTGCCGATTAATACAACTTCGTGAAATACTCTTCTATTTTTCGTTACATGAAGTAGAGTTATTGGAATTAAATAATGCAAATTTATTTTTGCAGACAACTTTTAGTTTTCCCTTTTCCTTAGAGATGGCTCTGTTTCCCCTTTTTCATCTGTCTCCTAAAATTTAAAGCTCTGCTTCGGAACTCTGCCTTTTCCCTCCATTTTTCTTCTTCCCTTAGTTTTCCCTCTTCAGAACCCATTTCCCCTTTTAAGGTGTTTTCCCTGTAAGGTTGAAGCATACAATGTAGTAGGTTTTCTTCAAGTTGACTATAATATCATGCACAATTTAAAGTGATCGTCATTCAAGGAAAACTTAAGGAATAGTAACAGTAACGTCATCTTGCGGTAGACAGACCTGTTGCCTTACAGAACTTGTACGAACTCTCGTAGTAGTTCCAAAACCTTCTGGTTCCTGGCGCTGCCTTTGGCAAACGTTGCGTTTTTTTTTCTCCTGTGAGTCAAACAGTGGAACTGGCAGAACGCAGAATATATCCATCAAGATTCAATAAGAATCTTGAGGGTCCTTCAAACATAGCCCATAATCGTGTCCTAATTGATGATAAAAGACTTGAAAGACTGGTGGACATTCTTTCCCGTCCGGATTGTTAACCATGGATTCTGCTATTTCCTATGGATCCTATACTTCCTATAGATTTCTTGAGGAAACCTAGGTCTTGTGAATGTGTCGGGACTCGGAAGCAGTTTTTCTTGGAGATTTATGCGTATCTCAATCCGAAATCAAAGTTCTAGGACGGTCTATGATCCATGAGTCGTAAAAATTAAATGCGATGTTTCTGTTTGAGTTACAAGTCTGCAGATTTATTCGTTTGCTTTCTTCTGCAAGATGTAGTTACTGTTGGACTTCTTCTAGATCTTGCGGTATCATGTCAGTGTGTTCGTGACTTTGGTTGCGTTCACATGTTCCATCAGAAGTATTCCTTTAATACCATCGTATAATCTTTTGGCTGTTAATTCCCCTTGTTTTAAGGTAGTAGTGGAATTTGTGGTAATTATTGGATTTTACAATGTTAATATAGGAAGGTTAACTTTTATTCCTAAAATTAACAGGTACAGGAGTTCTCAACATGAAATGTAAGCATCGTTTTGTCGCCACTGTGGTAGTGTTCGCTCTTTACCTTCTCGTTCTGTTCTACTTCTTCGATTCCGCGCCCGAACGGGAAAAAGAAGAAACAGCACTTGAAATAACATCGCAAACCGAAGCCAGAAAATACACCGTCTTCGGATGCAGTACGCCCACCGCTAATAGTCATCGAGGCTACGACTATGCTTTTTACTTGCCCTTAACCGCAATGGCCTGGAAGAGGATACATTTCAATAGTATCATACTGATAGCTGGCGACGAAGCAGAATGGCAAAACGATCCTGCGTTAGTGGTAGTGCTTTCTTCACTAAAAGAACTGAATGCTCGTGTTATTTTTCTTGACTCTCGTACTGAAAATCGTCCCATGTTAAGTCAAGTGGCACGTATTTTCATTTCTAATTTCAAACAAGTAGAAATGAACCCCAATGACTATCTAATAACGACAGATGCTGATCTATGGCCTTTACTTGAGACGCATTACGAACCAAAATTAGGTTATGAATTGGTTCTAGTACACAGCGAATGCTGCAAAAACTTCACTTTTGCCGAAAAAACGTACCGAATGCTTCCTATGAGCAACATAGGTACAACCATCCAAGTTTGGCGAGATATTATCAATCATGACAAAGAAATTGCGACTGATTCGGAAACGATTCTTCAGTATCTTGAACTATACTTTGGGAACGTTGTGAGGACTGCCGTGAAATTTGCTTCGGACGAATGGTTTCTGGATCAGAAACTTATAACTATGCGAATCGCTAACTGGCTTGAAAGGAATCCTGAAGAGCCTGTTTTCAGAGTTTCCGATAAAGGTTTAGATAGAATCGACAGACTAGATTTCCATCCGGAAAGACTGTCACAGGAAGACTTTCGGCGAAAGTATGACTGTCATTTACCGTTGAATGGCTTTCAACCTGAAATCTGGGGCAAAATCCAGTTCCTCGTTGATCTGATGTACGGAAAAGAAACGCCTGAGAATCGCTGGTGCAATAACTACGCATTGCATTTTTACGAAAAGTACGAAACTTTGAATAAATTGTGAATCAATTTTGTATGAGCATTTTTGCTTGTAATGATGACTAATGTTAAATAAAATTAACTGAAAGAAAATTAAAACTGCCTCTGGTTGTTTACGTCACCTACGCGTTACAACGACTCGTTAGAGATAGGTAGCTTCAACACGGATGTATTTTTAAGAAAAGTAGTTTTGTATAATGATAGCCTTCCAAGACAGCAGTACTTTTTTTCCTGAGGCTAGCTTCACTTTAATTACGTATCTTTTGATAAGAGTTTCCTGGCACCACAACATTTAGTCACCATGAAATTAAAAAGCGACGTTCATTTAAGTTTTACGTCTAGAAATTTTGAATCCTGAGATTGCAACAGGATAGAACTTAAGGCGGTTTCAAGGGAAGTCACTGATCTCTGAACTCAGATGAAAATTTTTAATGAGATGCTGTCTGGGCATTGAACTCGATGCTCTACCCTCGAGAAGGTACGGGCGATGACCGCGGGGATTCAGTGTACCTTCGGAGCTTCTATGCAGTCGCGTGAGACGTCGCAAAGAACTGAGTTCTGATATTTTGCTTGGACGAGTCGAAGTAAAATGCAACGGCTGGTCATTTTAAGACGCAAGGGCTTTGCACTGTGCCGCAGCAAACCGACCAAATTGTTTTTGCTCTTCGTTGCTAATACTTATCTACTGTTAGGCGTGCTTCAGAAAAATTCTGTAAATTGGAATAGCATTTTATAATTTCGTGAAATACTAACACAAGTTTTTTAGGCAGTGGAAACATTTCACGAGCAAGCAGAAATGCCGTACTGTACACCTTTGGCTGATCCTGGTAATTACGTTTCACTAATAACGCTATTTCTAATGTTGTGTTAATAAATTTGTATCTGTTTCCAGAACCGAAAGTAGATATTGAACAGCTTTTACCGATCATCAAAAACGAAGCCCCGTGGATGAAGGAAATCGTTGCAGGTGGAAGCTATTTTCCAGCAGACTGCGCTCCTCGAGAAAAAGTGGCCATTGTCATTCCCTATAGGAACCGCAGTGAGCATTTAGAGATATTCGCTAAATACATGCACCCGTTCCTGATAAAGCAGAAAAGGTTCTACACTATCTATGTTATCTCGCAAATAGGTAAACTTCAGCAAGAAAGTGTAATTCACTCAAATTTGCTTTCTAACTTTGATTTGTCGGGGACTTGTAGACGAGTTCGCATTCAACAGAGGCTCCCTTTTCAACGTTGGAGTGAGAGAAATATTAAAACTGGATAACAGTATCGGATGCTTCATCCTCCATGACGTGGACACCCTTCCAATAGACCGGAGATTGATCTACGAGTGCAGTTCTAACAAAACAGCAGTACGGATAATTGCCAACTACCAGAGTAAATGGAACTACAAGTAAGTGGCTTTTTTATACCCGGAGGTGGGCGGATCATAACAAAATGTGAACCGGATCAGGTTCACAGTTCAAACGAAGACCACGGATCCGGATCACTCGGTTCAGTTCATTTGCAAAAAGGACGGTTCCGGATCCGGATCAGGTTCATAGGTGCAGAGGTTGAAATTTCGTTTCACCTTCAGATTCAATTTTCGAACATTCTTCAATTTTTCGTTTTTGAACTTCAGAATTGAATTGAATTCAGAATTGAATTTTCGTTTCAACCTCAGTTCAAATTTCGGTTCATTTTTAGTTATTCGTAGCAGTACAAATTTATAATGCGTCGTCATAAGGAAAGGCGATACATGTTAAACATTTTAAAAACTTACCCTACATGAACTGCCTATTTCTTTTTCCATTGTGAAAAAAACACAAAGAAAAAAAATTACTTAGGCAATTTAGGTACCAGTCCGAAATCGTCGTTTTCATCTCTCGTCAGTGTCCGAATCCTACAAAACATCCGAGTTGCCCATGGCTTCGAAAGATAATTCTCGGCCAAAAGCAGAAATGAGACTGAAATAACTGAATGTTGGTAATTCCTAGCTTTCGTATTTACTTCGAAAGTGCGTTTTTGGCCAGGAATAATTCGCAGAAAACCAAGAAATGCACAAAATACCTGGAATAAAAAGATTTTTTTTACAATATTCTCATCTATTACTCCCAAGAGATGTTAATTTAAAGCCGATGTGGAACTAATAACAGCTTTTTTTAGCATTTTTGTTTGGGTAGACAAGATCCTGTGAACCGTTTTGTGAACTGTTCTTGGTTCGAATTTCGGTTCATCGCGGGGAGCATACGGTTCGGTTCGGTTCATGATTCACCTGATCTTAGACTGATCCGGATCACGATTCAGGTTCACAAAACGATGAGCCACTCCATGAGCGGCTCAAAAAATGGATCAGATCCGCCCACCTCTGTTTATACCATTCATCGTAATAAAAAAAAAACTGAGTTCTGGAACATTGTTTGTTCCAGGTTCCAGTCACACGAGTACGTAGGTGGAGTGATGGCCATTCATCGGGATCAGTTTATGCGAACCAATGGTTTCAGCAACTGCTACTGGACCTGGGGAGGCGAGGACAACGATTTCGGTTTCAGGATCAAGCATTACAACTTAGCAATGGACCACGAAGTCTCCGAGATCAGCCGCTACTACAATTTACACCATATTCCTGAAGAAACAGTGTTTAATAACAAGTACTTTCTCTTTTACGTTGATACCTTTAGCTTATTTATTACCAATCCCTTTTTCTAAATTTTAGTCGAATGGAACTGATAAACTACGCTAAGAGATTATCAACCGATGGTCTGAATTCGCTCGATTACAAAACTGAAGGAGTATTTCTAGAGCCTCTTTATACGAGGATTGACATCGCCTTCAACTTTGAAGAAATGAGAAAAATCTGCACTACCTTGAAACTAGCCTCTCTTTTTGGCCAAACAAAAACGGAATGAAAAGAACCTCGTCTGATTTTACCTCCTTGCTAATGTTAACACTTGCTTGCGTGCAAGAATTTTGCAAGAACCAAGCTCGCCCCTCAACTTTTACGAAACGCGACAAAAGCGCTGGAATAAAATTGGTTTTTCCTTGTCTCGGAAAGACACACGAAATGCCAGAACTCAGAAATCTTTTTGCCATTAGATATAAAATAGCAAGATAGTTTGCTATAACAAAATCACTGTAAAGTTACATTACATCGGTATGTAAGGTGTATCGTACTTGAATCCAACACAAGTGAAGACTAATTTTAATCTCGATTTCTTTTCTACGTTCATTATAAATTTCGAATTAATTTTTCGAACTTATTCAAAACGGACAAAGGAAAATTAAAAGCATGCACCTCTTTGCCGTGACCATGGCACTTACCGCAGTGATGGGCGTTCCAGCAGCGTAGCCTGGAGATAACCGTTGGGTAACTTGAACGTAAAATATGAAAGAAACTAGATAATAGCCCATACCAAGGAAGGCCTTTTTCGTTATTTTGCTCTTTGATTTCATGCAGATAATTTAAATGACGGTCTGCGTTGAGGGACATCACCATTACAACAGATAAACCCCGATGTCAGCAATGATTCCAGTCTAAATTTTCTTACCTTTAATTTAACTTACCAACTCATTTATTTTTAGTCACACATTTCCATCACTTCGTTAATTACAACTAATATTGTATCATTTGTCTTATACATTTAAGATGCATTACGGTGACTACACTGAGGATGTATAAATAGGATGCATACTTTATAAGTAACCACAACAAGTAAATAATTATGTTTCAGAAAACAATGTACTGATGCTAATTTACTAAATTATACACGAATTATAATATCTAAGTATATTGTCTTTCGAAACTAGCAAAACGCTAATCCTAACTATTCTTAGTTCAGCAGGGGGAACCACATCGATAAGAGCAGCAAAGAAGTAAAACTGCTGTAACTAGTCGATCTCTCTGATCATAGATGGCGTTGTTTTTAGCAAACCATATTATGATACACAGATCATTTTTATCAACCGACATTATTATGGCAGTAAGGATTCACCTAAACTAAGACTTTAGATTTCTGCTGTACGGTTGGCTCGTTGGTTTGGTGTTTAGTAACGCTGGTTCACAGCTGAGTTCTTGTTTGACTCTCAGCCGAAATCAGTCCTGTCTCATACTCCGAAAATCTAGGCTGAAATGAAATCCTCAGTTGAGAGAATGGCCCAGCCTCTTGCTAATGTGATTGCTTATTTCCATGTAAGAGAGCTTGAAAAGAAACAGAATCATCTTGAACCTGAACCAGAAAAAAAAGAAAAAATGCGAAAAAAAACTGTGGTCAAACCCGTTCATGTGTTTGTTAAAATAAAAAAGGAATTTCAGAATCGTATCTCATCATTCATGAGAGTATTTAATAAAATTCCAACTGAATCTGCTTGTTCCAGCCTTAGGTATTGATTCTTTGTTTAGTTCGCAGTCGAGAGCTTTCCTTACCTCTTATTTCACCCACCAATACAAGAGAGATTTATAAATTTTGCGTATGCATGCAATTTAACAGGTTTTACTTTATTTATCAAGTTTTGTCAGCTCCGAGTCATACGACAGTAACAGGAGTTTGTCCTACAACTGCAGACGACGCGAGCTTGCAACTGTCGCCACCGTGGCACTATTCATGAAGTTGCTAATAGGTGGCGTCGTAAAGCTCGTTGCATCATGAACCAACTGTTCAAGCAAAAGCCTTCCACGTTTGCCTATACACTGGCTTCAGCATTTGCTAGCTTACCTCAGGGTCTATCTATAGGCCGTTTCCCCTGCCTTGGGCAAAGGCAGTTTCTAAACTGCGGCGTCGTCTGCTGTGCTGTTAGAGTCGGAATCCCCATAAGCCACCATGCAAAACTAGGTAGCTTTAAATGACAAAATTTTTGTTATTTTTAACTCTCCGGTGATAAAACTTATGAGAAGCACTGTACTGTGAATGGTCTAACAATAATGAGCAAAGCAAAAGTTTTGAAAAATACTGATTACAGGAAAATTATAGAAAAGCTAGCCTTTCAAACTAGGCGGCTGTCACAGTAAAGTCCAGTAAGACCAGCGCTATGTATAATAATTATTAAAATGAAAACAATCACTAATTTTGCACAAAAGTAGCAAAAACTACTTTTATACAAAATGTGAACAACCATATATTTGTGCAAATTACTAGTTATTTATATTTTCATAAGTATTATAGATGGCGCTGGTCTTACTGGACTTGACTGTGACAGCCGCCTTGTTTGGAAGGCTAGCTTTTCTGTAATTTTCCTGTACTCAGTATTTTTCAAAGCTTTTGCTTTGCTCATTATTGTTAGACCACTCACAATACAGTGTTTCTCATAAGTTTTTATCGCCGGAGAGTTTAAAGTAAAAAGAATTTTGTCTTTGAAAGTTGCCTAGTTTTGCATGGCGGCTTATGGGGACTCCGACTCTTGATAGCACAGCAGGCGACGTCGCAGTTTAGAAACTACCTTTGCTCCAGGCAGTGGAAACGGTCTGTAGCAAGCCTATTGATCGAAATCTGCCCCTGTAAGCATCAGTCAACCGTACGATTTACAAGTAGTGAATACGATTGTAACGCCATCTAGCGGCAAAATACAGAAACACCCAATTTGCTGCAACTGCGACAATATTTTCAACTATTATTAAAAGTTTTAAATGTATAAGTTCAAACTACTTAACTTTCATATTATCTAGTTATTTGATTATTTAAAAAAAAATAATTTAATCGAAACTTTTATATTGATTACAATATAGTAATCGATATTCACGATATGTGTCAACAACAACAGACAAGATTGTAGAGTTTTGTTAGTTACCTGTCAAACAAAAAAGTTAAGATAAATCAAAGAAAAATTCATAATTTTAAAATAATAGAAATTAAAACTATTTGCCATAAAATTAAAAGAACAAAGAATGGAACCAGTTGACGCTGAAAACTTGAACAAACTTCGTAAACTCGTTTGGGACGACAGGCCTCGGGAAGAAGTTTTCCTCAGATGGGCCCAAGGTATGTATTCATAGCAATATTTTTCAAAATAAGAATTTTAATAATTGAATACGTCCAGGCTTTGTATTTAGCGATTTCGAGCCGACAGCTCTCGTTCAGTTTGAAGGTGGCCCTTGCGGAGTGCTGGCTCCCGTCCAGGCGTTTATTTTAAAGAATTTGCTCAAGCAAAAACAGTGCAGTGAATGGAAACAAGTACATGATTTTTTTTATTTAATTTTAAAATATGTTTAAGTATTATGTTGTTTTCTAGGTTTCTAGTCTTCAGGCCAAACATCTGTTAGTAACATCACTGTGCCAGATCCTCGAACAAGCGTTTTCTGGACGTTACGTCGTCGTAACTGGAAATTTTACGTCCGACGAGAGTGGAGCTAGCACGAGTGGTGATAATCAAACACAGTAAAAAATCAAAAGTTATTTTTATAAAAATGTACGTTTCTTTATGTGAGTATTGTTTTAGGGACGAATCTTCGAATAAAATCAAGCTAGGTCTGGATCATTTTCACTCAAACCTTCGGTAAGTTAATAAAAACGATATAAGATGTTTTTTTCATTATTTTTGCTTTTAAGGTTCGTTATTATAGCAACAGTAGAAGAGCTGCAGAAATTCCTCACTTCGCACATCAGTTTATGGCAGCAGAACAACAGCGGAGGGATTTTACTCTTTCTCTACTCTGTTCTTCTAACCAAAGGAGTTGACAATATTTACGCGGAAATGTCAGATGACGAGACTCTCATCAACGGGATCCACGGCCACGGCTCGCAGAGTCTGATCAATCTGATGCTGACGGGGACTGCATCCAGTTACGTGTGGGATGGAGTTCAAGATGCCGGAGGCCTTCGTAAGCTTCTAACTTTTAGTTGGATTATAAAATTTTAATAATTTGTTAATGCAGAACTTAAGGGAGTAGAGAAGCAGGCCGATATAGGCTTCCTGACGCTACTCGAGCACCTGCGTTACTGCCAAGTGGGGTCTCGTTTAAAGAATCCGCGTTATCCTGTCTGGCTCCTCGGCAGCGAGACTCACATCACTGGTAAAAGATCGATTAATATAAGTTCAGTGAACTTAAATGTAATTGTTTCGCAGTATTATTTTCCGAAACGAAACAACTGGTGAGCAAAGAAACTGCCTCGGAAAGAGCTCGGAGGATCTTCAAGAGTTTCGATCCCGAAGGCAACGGTTTTATATCGGCCATTTTGCTTGAAGACGTCCTGAGAACCCTCGACCTCGTCTCTGAACCCGAATAGTAAAATCTTCATTCATTCAAAAATCTTAAAGTATTTTTCTTTATAGGATAAAACACTGTATGCTGCCTTTTTATGGTAACTTTTCTTGGTAGCCTACAACGCCCTAACACTTAACTACGTTCAAACTACCTAGTTTCAATGTCACATAAAAAAGGCACTGGAAAGGCACCATCATTTTTACGTATTGTAATATATATTGCTTGATTTAGTGTGAAGATCATGGAGCAGAAACTTGACCCCGAGGGCCTGGGAATCGTTCTGCTGCCGCTGTTTATGGAGGAATTTTTTCCTGTGGAAACAAACTCGACTCCCGATTTCTTCACGCTGTGGCATTACAATGGCTTGAGCAGATCGAACTCTGATGGAAGGGTAAAACATTGATTACTAATCTTGACTTCTCAAATTAAGCATTTATATGTTTTATTTTAGGTCGAATATCGTGAAGGAAACGCAGTTTTATTAGAAACTCAAGTTCGGAGTATGTCGGAAACGAACAATATCTTAACGTGCTTGCAAACCAAATGGCCGAGCATTGATGTTCGCTGGAAAGGATCTTCAACGCCATCCATTAATTAGCTTTTTCTTAAATCATTATTTTACAGAATTTTCGCTTGTTCTTAATTTAAAAAATCAAATTGGACGAAAAAGAAAAGTTCCTGATAATTAATTCCCTCTTTCGCATGGTTAATTTAAATTTTGTGTTATTGCTAGACGTGAAACTTTTATTCGCTAAATTTCCAACTTGAAATCAAATCAGCCAAAATTTCTGAATGAATAAAATAACTAAAAATATATAGTTTGAATTTACTTAAAATGTCAAATCACAACTTAAGAATATTTATTACTTTTTCCAAGATAATTCAAAACGCAAAAGAATGTGAACGCAGAAAGAAATCGAAAAAAAAACGCAAAATGCCAGATAATTTTTCTAGGTCTCAGATTTGATGGGAGCTTGCAAACTTCTCAATATTTGAATCATTGCTTGTTCGTACGTTGACGTTTTCCACTGCGATGATCTGCATACTTTCCGCCGCTTCTTTCCCTGCAAGATTAACTTGGAATTTTAATACAACAAAAAATAGTAAATAGAAATAATACCGTTCGGGAGGATAGCTGTACTGTGAACGTCCAGAATGTCCAGCAGTAATAGCGAGAGGCCCGCTTATTTGAGGCTCGTAGCCGCGAATACTCGCAACGTGTCTTGGTCGGTAAGGTCCACGGGCTCTCTGTTCCCATTGACGATCAAACTCTGGGGCTTCCTCTGTTCAAAATACAACTTAAAACAATATTTTCTACTCGGGAAACAGCTGTACCTTCTTCTAAATTGATCAGATCTTCTTTTTCTTCCATTTCTCCGGTGTGAACGTTCTGCTCCTTCTCGAGAACGTGACCCCTGTCTCCAAGATGGCGGCCGATGGCCATTTTTCGCACTCCAGTCCGAGAGTCCGTCACAGTTTTCCGAGTTTCCCTGACTCCCCCAGGCCCCGTTCTCGAACTGCTGGATGCTTGGTAAACCTTAAAAACAAAGCGCACGAGTTTTTTGATTAAATAATCATTAAAGATGATGAAAGTGAAGAAAAACGAAGAGCTTTTACCATAGGTCTGCCATCAGGACCTGTCGTCACTGTGGTGAACGAGCTGCTGCTGAAAACTTGGCAGTTACCCTGCGACTGCATCTGGCCGAACATCCCACTAGCGGATGGGAAGCCAAAAGGGTTCACGGCTTGCGGGAGCATGGGATTCATCATTGGGAAGGCTCCCTGCATCATTGCGTTGGCCATTGAATCCATCTCTCGCATCCTATGAATAAATTACAGACCTTGTCATAACAAAATAGAACACCAACAATATCGATATACCAAACTATCAAATCATACTTTTCGCAATGAGATATATGGGGTTTTGCTTACATCATAAATGGGTCGTTCATCCCGAAGAAGCCTC
This sequence comes from Eulimnadia texana, assembly GCA_002872375.1. Lineage (NCBI taxonomy): Eukaryota > Metazoa > Arthropoda > Branchiopoda > Diplostraca > Limnadiidae > Eulimnadia > Eulimnadia texana. The sequence goes on from NKDA01000011.1 coordinate 1,147,505, forward strand.
CGAAAAGCGACATGTTCTTTAGATTTGTAAAGAAACTAAGAAGTAACTTGTGAAAACGTTATAATGTTGTCTCTCAAAACAAAATGGCCGAAAACACTGAACCGGAATATGTCAATGAATGAGTTTACTCATAGCATAGCCATCTATGTTATACCATAGCCATCTAGATTACCACCAAGCCGGGGAGATTGGGGTTTTTCGTGAAACCTGGTCCATGACCCCCTACTAACGCCATCTAGCAAAAAGTGTTGGAAAACTTTGTTATAATTCTTTACATCTGAACCGTTTTTAGTACCTCGTAGGTCTAATATCTATACTTAAAAAAAAATATTTATAAAAATGTTGCATATTGTGCTTAAAATACGAATGATTTTAGGATATATTTGTGCCACCGTAGAAGAACTCGAAGTTCCGTTAAAACTATTTACTTTAATTAAAAGAAGTTGAAATATGTGTTGTGTCATAAAAAGGATATATTTTTATTGGAATTATGAAATTAGCAGATGGGTGCTTCCGGGCGATCTGAGTACGAATGGCGAAGAGCTTTCAGAAACTCCGCAATGGCGCTAGTAGGGGGCTACGAGAAATACGTTTCAGGCCACGATATCGTGTTTCAGGCTTTAACACGGGAGAGATATCCGGGTCTGGGTAAACTGCAGAATGCAAAATGCAAAATGCAGAATGGTAAAATGCAAAACCGACTGCAGAACGCTTCTACCTGCGGTGGGTAAAATGCAAAACGGTCAATTCTGCAAAATTTGCCAACGGCTATGTAATGGGTAAAACGCAAAACGAAACACGCTGAATGAAGAATTATACACAAACTTAACTTGGCAACTTTGGAATCAATTCTACAAGTCGTGTAACTTGGACTTTTTTTTTTTAATTATGAAGCATTTCTGAATGAAAACGTTTTAGCTTCAGAGAAATAAGAAAACTTGAGACCAAAGCTGCGTTTCGGTAATTCTAAATTGTATTTGATAGTTTTTCTGGGAAACTCTGAAAAGTGAGCGGAATAAGTTAGCATCATATACTGAAGCCTGAATCTTTCATACGAATATCTAATCCCAGATCAAGGAACTCACAAACGGCCCTTTGTTCCCACCAGAGAGTGGGTTACTGAAGATGTCTCTGTAGTCGAAAAATCCCACCACGGGTAGAGCCTAATATTCCCTTAGGCTGTTCCTGTCGAATCGGTGAACACTGTACGAACTATCAGCTGATCGAACCGTTATTTTATGTTTGTATCACTTCACTGTAAACATTTTTTTTTATCTCAGTCTGAAAATAATTTAAAGTTATATTCAAGCGTTGTAGTAGTTATAATAATACTTTTGAGTTAAAGTCTTAAAAAAAAAAAAACTCAGACGCCCTTGATGGGATTTAGCCGGCCGCAACCCTGCCACTCGGGCTCCCATGCTTTGAGATAGGCCGTCTGCGAGTTCCTTGGTCTGGGATCTGGTCTATTTATTTAGGTTTATCCAGATCGGAAATATAGAGTTCACAAAAGAAATACTCAGCAGTTAGTCTTTGAAGTGCACCTCCTCCATACATTTTCCGTAATTTAGTAAATTCTTCAATCGTGTCCCTCAAAGACACAAGAACAAGTTAAGATAACATACTTCATTTTTATGTCTTTATTTTATTTTATTCGTTTTATGCCTTTATTATATTATAATTTGTGTTAATAAGGGAGCAGCACTTAATGATAATTCAGAATAATCCTATATTAAGACCGGGTTTCCGGTTGAAAAGAAATGTTCCGACAGAAAATTCTCATATGAGAATTGTCTCATATGTAGAATTTGGAACAGAGATCTCTGTGAGATCTAATACATTCTCTGTGAGATCTCATACATTCTCTGTGAGACTCACACCAGGAGGTATGAGAATTTTCAATCGGGGTCAGTTGAAAAATGTTATGATGTGAATGAATGGAAATTACGAATGAAGCTAATGTCTATTTAAGAGGCTTGTAAATAGAGAGGGAATTCGTAAGGCATGGTATTGTAAGGTAGTAGTGTATCAAATCTTGAAGCGTTTTAATAAATAAAGAGGATGTATTTCAGATAAGCCAATTAATCAACCAAAAGTTCAAAAGGAAGAAACCTAAGAACAAAATGAATCTTTTACCGACCTTATATGCGATCTTATCTCCGTAGCGATCAAAACGTGAATGCCCAAAAAACCCAGAAAAAAAAGGAAAACGCCAAGCCAATAGGGGGAAATGAACAAAAGCAAATTGCATAAATTAACAGCACGGCACTAGGGGTACAACAAAATCAAATTTGATAACTTAACTAACTCAAACAAATAATAAACTAAGAATAATTCCGGATAATCCGGAACACAGCCGGCCCTGTTTCCTATTTCGAGGAAACATCCTCTGTCTCTAGCAAACAGAGCTTTGCCACCGGCCTCGTGTATGACCCCGCCGCTGTCTTCACTACCGCCGCCCTCACCACTCCCTTGTTGTCCGGATGTGTCTCTGTCACGCGTCCTAGCGGCCAATGTCCTCGTGGAGTATTCTGGTCTATAATCAAGACTACATCTCCAGTCTGGAGATTGCGACCAGGTACTAACCACTTCCTGCGTTCGTGGAGTTGCGGCACGTATTCCCGTAGCCAGCGTTTCCAAAAGTGATCTACGATTGTCTGTGCAGCGCGCCATTTTCTCCGCGACAGAATCTCATTTTCGTCAAAGTGGTCCGGGGGAATGTTGGGAGAGGGCCGGCCCAGGAGGAAGTGATTTGGGGTGAGTGGCTCGGGATCCCCAGGATCCAGGCTGACGTGCGTTAGCGGTCTTCCATTCAACAGCCACTCCACTTCCGCGAAGACGGTTGACAATACTTCGTCCTTGATTGAATGATCGTGGAGGATTTTGCTGAGTGCCGTCTTTGCAGATTTAACTAGGCTCTCCCACACTCCTCCAAAGTGTAGGGCCGATGGAGGCGAAAAGTGCCACTCGATGTGGCGATGTGCCATGGCGTCAGCAATCTTATTCCGATTCCAATTTGCCAGGCACGCACGCAGCTCTCGCTGTCCCGCTGCTATACCGGTCCCGTTGTCACTATAGCAGACGGCTGGGGTACCTCGTCGTGCCGTGAATCTCCTAAAGGCCATAAGGAAGGAGTCCGTGTCCAGGCTGTAAGCCATTTCTAGATGTACCGCTCGGGTGGTCATGCAGGTGAACAAGCACCCGTAACGCTTCTCCTTGCGCCGGTGTACGGAGACGGTCAAGGGCCCAAAGTAGTCTAGGCCGGTACATGTGAAAGGTGGCTGGAAAGCCTGGAGGCGATGACGGGGGATCGAGGCCATAAGGGGGCATTTCGGGATACAACGTCTTCGTTGACAAGGAACGCACCGATGAATCACCCCTTTGATGCAGCTGCGCCCGCGTAATATCCAAAATTGTTGCCGGATTTCGGCCAACGTACGCTCGACACTCGCGTGGTGCAGGCGATGATGGGCGTCCCACACCAGCAATTTTGTTAACGGACACGTCGGGCTGAGAACAGTAGGGTGCCGAACTTCAAACTCAAATTCTCCCTTTTCCAGCCTACCTCCAACTCGAATCAGCCCTTCTCCATCTAGGAATGGCGTCAGCTTGATTAGCTTCGAATCCCTGTCTACACAGCGTTTCTTCTGTAGATCACTCAGCTCTGTGCCGAATGCATCCCGTTGGGCTACCTTGATGCACGTCAAAAGTGCGTTCTTGCATTCAATCGCCATTAGCGGACCATGCAGTCTTTCGGCCTTCACTACCTTGCAGTTGTGAATGAATCTCCGTACGAACGCCACAATTCGCATAACCTTGTTCCACCTCGACTTGCGGGTAAATAACTCCTTAAGACCGTTCGTCGGCATACTGACGTGGCCGGCCCATTTATCTGGGCGCACCTCAGGGTCTTCTGGGGAGGGTTCAACTATGGTCCGTAGAATTGGCCAGGATTCCTGCGGTTCCTTAAGGAAGGCTGGGCCCGTAAACCAGCGACTGGTCATAGAGAGCTCCGCAGCTGTCCAGCCTCTACTGCTATCATCCGCTGGATTCTCCATTCCTGGTACATAGCGCCACTGTTCAGGGTTGGAGCTCTCTAGGATCTCACAAACCCGACTGGAAACATAGGAATGGAACCGTCTCGTCTTGGAATTAATCCAATGTAGTACAACCTGTGAATCCGTCCAGAAAACGACCTTCTCTATCGGTAAGGTCAGTTCGCTCCTTGCCGTTAACCCAACTCTGGCCCCGATCACCGCTGCTTGCAATTCCAACCGAGGGATCGTGGTCGGTTTTACTGGAGCCACTCGACTTTTTGCCAAGAGGAACGAAATTTCCACGCGCTCGTCATGGTACACCGTGCGTAAATACGCAACCGATCCAAATGCGTACTCGGAGGCGTCAGAGAATACGTGAACTTGTCTACTCATGGCCCAAGTGCCTGTAGTGAGGCTTCTTGGTATTGACCTTCCCTGTAGGGCCTGCAAGTCTTGGAACCATGTTTGCAGTGATGTGGCAATACCCTCCGGCAACGGTTCGTCCCACTCAGTGCCCGCTCTCCAAGCTGCTTGCAGGAGTACCTTGCCCTGCAATACAAGGGGGCTCAAAATCCCTAGAGGGTCGTAAATGGCCGCGATGACCCTCAAGGCCGCTCTCTTGGTTGTAAGTTCTTGCAGCGAGCCTACTCGAAACTCGAGCGAATCCTTGTCACTGTCCCACCACAGTCCTAAAGTTTTGGCTGTAGGCAGAGGATCGAAATCCAAGTTCGTCACAAGTTCCAATCTGTCTGGTTGCGGAAACGCAGACAGGATTTCTTTAGAGGTCGCCAACCACTGAGTCAACTTGAAGCCACCTCGTGACAATACTTCGACCAACTGTTTACATGTTTCTATGGCCTCCTCCACCGTGTCACAAGAGTCCAAATAGTTGTCCACATAAAAATTCTTCGTGACCTTTTCCTGGACCAATGGGAGATTCTCCCCGTGATCTGATGCTGTCCTCCGCAAGACGTAGGTGCAAATAGTGGGGGACGAAATGGCACCGAAAATCTGTACACACATCTCGTATGTATCGGGGAACTTGTCACTGCCAGGAGTTCTCCAGAAGAACCTGAGAGCAGAACGGTCCGTTTCCTTTACCAACACTTGATGGAACATTCGCGATATGTCCGCTGACACCGCGACGGGTTTCTGCCTCCACCTTGGGAGCACTCCAAGCAAACTTGTTGTCATGTCTGGAACCTTAAGTAATGCGTCATTTAGCGACATTCCACCACTCTTTGACGACGCGTCAAAAACCACCCGCAGCTTTTCTGGCTTGGCAGCAGACGCCACGCCGTGGTGTGGTAGGTACCAGACTCGTTCTCTGTTGATATCCTTTGAGGTGTCGACCTTCACCGCGTGACCTAATGAAATATACTCCTGAATCTTTCCCTCGTACCGTTTCGCGTACACCTCGTCCTTTCGAAAGCGGCTCTCCACAGAGTACAATCGTCTCAGCGCGTGCAACCTGTTATCCGGCAGAACGATGTTTGGGGATTTCCATGGTAGACCAGCCTCATACCTATCTCCAACGAATTTGGTACTTCCTACTATGATTGACATGGCCTTTTCGTCGTCTGAGCTCCACATTGGCTTGCTTAGTTTGACCCCCAGTGCCTCAACTGACCAGAACTTCTGAACCAGTTCGTTCAAGTCGTCGTCGCCAAGATGCATGTGGTTGACGCCGTGGTACACAGCAGAACCTTCTTCTTTGTCCAGCCTTCCGACAATGGACCATCCAAACGGAGTCTTGATACCCACTGGCCCCTCAACACCTTTGGGTGGATACCGAGCATCCAAACGATCGTGAGCCTCGACAATATCCATCCCAATCAACAGTTTGACATCTTCGATTCCTACTTGAGGGGGTACCAGTTCGGATAAATATGGCCAGTGTTGTTTTACCTTAGACCAATCGATTCTACGAGATGGTATTTCTAATCTCGGAGGTACCAGCGCCCCATTTACCTTCCGCTCGAAACTCCCGTCCAGAGAGACCAACTCAAAGCCCACCTTAGAAACCTTGGCGAGTGACTCTCTGCCTTCAAACGTGCCGATCCGCATATTCGAGGTTGGACCTTCAAGGCCCAACTGCCCAGCCAAATCTGGGCGGATTAAGGTGGCCTCGCTGCCACTGTCCAGCAGTGCATGTGTGGTGATCCTTTTACCAGCATGTCTCACCACAACTGGTACGACCGACAAAGCAATCATCGGTGACTTGATTGTTGTGTGCAGAACGGCTGCAGCTGCATCTGAGCTTCTGCCGCCTGACCTGGAATCGTGCGTGTGGCTACCATCTTGTCGTACGTCAGGATTATGGAGCATAGAGTGATGGTTTCCTTTGCATCCTGGGACGCTACACCGGTTCTTCGAGGAACATTCTCGACTCTTGTGCCTCCCCATCAGGCATCGAAAGCAGGTGCCCGATTTCTTAGCCCACTCCAGACGTTCGTTTACTGACATCGCCTTGAAAGATTCGCAGCCTGACAGGAAATGTCCATTTGTCTTGCAAAACCAGCATGCCGTTTTTGGAGGGCTGTCGGTGTTTGCCACGGCAGTGGTGAGTACCGCTCGAGATGTTACATGCCCTGGTTTGCTTGACGGGCCTCCCTTCCAACCTTTGCCAGACAGATCCCGTTTCTCCGGTCTTTCGGGAGTTGAAACCACCGGTCGTACGAGCACTTCGCACATTACCAGCTCCTCCAGCCACTTGTCGAAGTCTAATAGCGTGGGGGAACGTGGTAGGAGGGAATAGACCCTACGACCCCACTTACTCTTCAAGCGCGTAGGTAGCTTGTCTACCACCTGTTCTAGAGACAGGCCAGAGTGAAGTTCATGGTCATACCCACTACCTTGTAAGGTGCTGACTGCCCCATGCACGGCAGCCGCAAATTCTTCTAACGCCCTGAAATCGTGTTCCTTGAGAGATGGTATTTCAATTAGACTTTTCATATACGCTCTTGCCACTAGATGCGGATTACCATACTTCCTTTCTAATTCACTCCAGGCTACGCGATACATGTCCGGTCGTTGAAGACTTTGCGCGATGCCATTACGTACCCTAGGTTCCAAAAGCTCCCTTAGGATGCACAGTTTCTGCGCATCCGAAGGCAACACCTCATCAATGAGGCTTTTGAATGAAGAACGGAACATGGGCCAATCCTTTGGATTGCCGCTGAATGGCGTGATTTGTATCCTAGGTAGCATAGACATCACCCAAGGGTTTGGAGCGGGGAGACTAGTTGTCTGCGAGTATCCTAGTGATTGCTCTTGTCGTCGGTCCACCTGAAACCTGCCTACGTCTGAATCCCTTTTCCTCTCGTCCACACCTACCTTACTTCCCGATTGCTCGACTGAATTCGCCTTTTCACCAATTTCCGTTGACTGAACCACCTTATAGCTTTCGTCCGGCGCTTTCATCTTGTCCAGAAAGGCGTCTACGTCAGGAAAGGACTCGCCGTCTTCTTCTTTCACGCATTTCTGCCGTAAAGCCGACTCATTTAACCGTTGCAACCTTAACTTCCCCTCCAGCTGGCGCTTGCTCCTCTCCAGACGAATTCTAGTCTTCTCTTCTTCTAACTGTTGGAGCCGTTTCATTTCTTGAAGCTGTTGCTTCGCTTCCTCCTCAGCCAATTGTAACTTTAACTCAGTACTCTTTCGCTGCAACTCGACTTCTTCCAGGCGGTTGGCAGAGGGGAGCCACGTCCCTTCGAACCGATGGAGGATGTACTCCGCTTAGACGTGACCGACGCTGTGTCGTCATTCAGCGTAAAATAATATTCGATGCATTCCTTGCAGTCATTCACTGCCTTGTTCACCCCTTCCAACCAGACCTCTGCATTCCTCCGCTCTTCATACGTCTTGAATGCCTCAGCATTCATATACAGCTGGTGATACTTCCTACACTCGCCCACACGTTCATCCAATTGTTCTTGTAGGACTCTGAGCTCCGACCTTCGACCTTGTCGTTGAATGAGCTCATGGATCTTGTTTATGGGCTTCGTATTGGCTCGTTTCGCTACCGTGCGTAAGTTCTTTAAAGATCGCGCGTCTAACTCATCTACTTCATCTGTTTCATCGTCCTGAATGAACTCCTGCCTCAATTCTTCTTTCCTTGATTTGGTACTCATTTTAACCAAAATTCGAACCTCGAGGACCCAAAATCCCCGTTCACTGTCGTAGCCCTATACCCCAGCAATTTAAGGTACTAACGACCGGCTGGGTCCAAATTTTCAAGAGCTTATCACGACCAGTGCCAGTCGGGGACGAACGACCGTACCTTTCCTCGAATTCGACCACTGAAAAACCACGGGTACCAAATCAAGGAAACCAAGAGAAACACTTCAAGATCTTACCCTAAACCTTCCTTCCCGGTCGATGCACCAAAAAAATGTGTCAAATCTTGAAGCGTTTTAATAAATAAAGAGGATGTATTTCAGATAAGCCAATTAATCAACCAAAAGTTCAAAAGGAAGAAACCTAAGAACAAAATGAATCTTTTACCGACCTTATATGCGATCTTATCTCCGTAGCGATCAAAACGTGAATGCCCAAAAAACCCAGAAAAAAAAGGAAAACGCCAAGCCAATAGGGGGAAATGAACAAAAGCAAATTGCATAAATTAACAGCACGGCACTAGGGGTACAACAAAATCAAATTTGATAACTTAACTAACTCAAACAAATAATAAACTAAGAATAATTCCGGATAATCCGGAACAAGTAGAAGGTCAGGAGTGTAACTCAGAACTGAACAGCAAAAAGAGGGAACACTGAACTCTTACATGGTTGTGGGTGAAGGTTAGTGGGAGGTGAAGGTTAGTAAGGGAATTCTAGGGAAAGGGCGTTAAACATAACTAAAGACTATTATTTACAAGGTCTATGACAAAAAATAAAGAAATAACTCGTTTATACTTTTTTGTTTATAATGCTACGAATTAAAATTGGCGATATCAAATTAAGTCTTCAATCTCATATATTGTGAAGTGGTCTGCTTCTTGCTCAGACAGCGAGGACTTCGTCTGAATCCCGTAACGAACCGCCTACAAAGATAAATTTATTAATACATACACTAATATTAATTAGTAAACTGGTAGCAGGATTCGTGTCGTTACAAACGTTTTATCTAAAAGGAATAGTCAAAGTTAGAGAAAACTGAAAGGATTAGAAGAGCGAATCAACTGATCAGAGAGCAGAAAACTCATATTATAAAATGAGCAGCTATTTGCAAAATTTTGGGTAGCTTCCGGATTTATGAAAACTATTAGAACCTCTAGCACGAGCACGTTCAGCAAGAAATTTCGGTCATTCTGCGTAGGGGGTAGGATTTTAACCTCCTTCATGTTGGTCTCGAGGATCTTGTAAATGCGGAAAAACAACTGACAAAATAAATAACAGTTCCTTCAGCTAAGTTTAAATTCAATAAAAACTGGAACAAACAACAAAGCCACCGTCACAATTCTCGTTCCCACAAATATTACGTTATGCCCAAGCTATTTTGAAATTATTTAAATCATGCACAAATTAAGTTTCTATCTATTTAACTTTTATTTTGTATTATTAATTTTTTATTTATTTCATTTTATATTTGTTCATTTTTGTTATTTGTTCTGATGATTTATTTCAAAACTTTCTTGCAAATTTATTCTTTCTTCACAGAGGAAATGGCTTTCAATTTTATTGTCGAGCCCAAAAAGTTTCTGGGCAAGTGCAAAATGTCAATTGCAAAACGTAAAATGCAAAATGCCTGCCGTGTGCAAAATGGTAAAATGCAGAACGAACGTTCGTTCTGCAGTCATTCTGCATTTTACATTCTGCATTTTGCATTTTGCATTCTGCAGTTTACCCAGACTCGAGATATCCCTTGTCGCCGGCTTGGTATAATGTAGATGGCTATGGTTTACTGCTGTTACTTTTACACAACGCTATCTAGCGGAAAGTTTTGTAACTATTTCTAAACCTGCTTATTTCAAAATGATGGTAATAGACCAAGGAATCTTGGTAACAGACCATATGCCAAATAAAGTGGCGCTGCCCAAGTGGCAATAGTTGGAAGCTCGAAGTAGTGGTAAACAAAACTTTGCCATAAGGATCAGTGTAAATCTAAACTTTTTTTTTGCGAATTACAAGGCCCAAACTCCCGTAAATTCTGACTCTAAATATTACGGCATTATTTAGTAATTCGATTCGAGGCAAATCTTTCATTCTTGTGCTGGAAATTACGCCAAAAGCAATTTAAAAAGAGTGGCCTGACTCTTCTGTCTTCGTAGCCGGTACTTCAATAGTGGTGAATTTATTATTGAAAGAAAAACATATAAATAATACCGAATTTCTGTCCGTGATTCAACGAAAATGGTCAGTGTTCAGGTAAGGCCACTGGTTACAACAGCGTGAAAGAAATGCAGTCACCGCACGACATGTCGTTGTGCCTTGTCGACAGAACGCTCCACGGAGAAAACGACCTGGCAGATATCACCAAATCAGCCCAACGTTTGTACAAGGTTACACTTTAGAGGGATTTCCGAACACGAGATGTACACACATTATGTTCTGTTATGTGTGTTTTGTTTTCTCCTTGGAGCGTTCTGTCAAGGAGGCACAGCAATATGTTGTGTGGGTGACTGCGTTTCTTTCACGCTGTTGTAACCTATGGCCTTACCTGAACACTGACCGCTTTCGTTGAATCACGGACAGAAATTCGACATTATTTATATGTTTTTCTTTCAATAATAAATTCACCACCATTGAAATACTGGGCTGCGAACACAGGAGGGTCAGGGCACTCTTTTTAAATTACTTTTGGCGTAATTTCCAGCACAAGAATAAAAGATTTGCCTCGAATCGTGTTACTAAATGATACCGTAATATTTCGAGTCAGAATTTACGGGAGTTTGTGCCTTGTAATTCGCAAAAAAAAAGTTTAGATTTACACTGATCCTTGTTGTTTACCACTACTTCGAGCTTCCAACTATTGCCACTTGGGCAGCGCCACTTTATTTGGCATATGGTCTCTGCAACAAATATTTAAGTAATTTTAAGTACAGATATTCGGAAATAATTCGGAATTCCGTATATGTTTCAAGTTAGAGTATTTTTCCCGAGTTTATAAGGTACCCTACAGAACAATAACATCTTGTAATATTATTAAAAATAGAAATTACGGTCTCCACAGCAACCGTAGTTATTGAGTGATATGATATTACTCTTACCTAACTTTCTTTAGTAGATATTGGCCTCGTAACTCCTGTGTATTAGACCCGCTGACATAATATAAGCGTTGCAACGTACACAATAAAGCCGAAATTGTTCGTGAAAAAAGTAAAAGAAAGATCTTTAATAATGCTAAAGTACGTATAGTGTCTTTTTTATCTTTTTATTTTGCACAGAAAAGGAATGCCTTGACGTCAAAACGCAGCCATGATCCTATTGAAAAGCCTCTCTCTCTCTGATAATGAAAATCGTCGATGGATGGTATAGGTCTCTTAAGTCACACAAAGCACAAAAGTGTCTGCAGCAGCTGCTACGGAGTAACATGCAATGGATTCGAGGGACAAAGACCCTTGTCGGCTTTGAATCAGTCAGTATCTTGGTAGCGTTCCTTCAGTACGTGCCCCATCTAATAGCAGTTCGATTGTATAGTGTTCCTGAGAGGGTAAAGGCTATGATTCCTCTAGCCCGTTTCTCTAACCGAGTTCACCAGCAGCAAGATACTGGAATAATCGACGAAGGCCATGACTTGCGACCTCTATCCAGAGCTTCACTTATTCACGAAGAGGACCACAAGAGGATAACTAGTTGTCAAACCAATTTATCCAGCAATATCGATCAGGTATATGACAAGTTCGTAAATGTCAGAATTCATTTTCGACATAATTTTCTCTTGAATCTCTAAACGTTATCTATCAGTGTCGCTTTTTTGCCAACCATAAAGCCTCGTTATTATTTTCAAATGAAAAAATTCAAAGCACGCAAAACGTCACTAGACGGGGATTTATTACTTCTATTTCGTTTCCCATTCATCAATGTCAGTGACTTTTTCTAATCTTCTTTAGAGAAGGCGATTCGTTACAACAAGGCCTTTGCGTTCAAAGGATCATAAAGAAAATTGAAAATTTCATATGCCCCGTTCTTTAATTACGTAAAATTTTTTTGCCGTCTAAAGGGGAGCTTAACTGAAGTATTGACAGCACGGTTGCTAGGCAACGGCAGTCGCTACCTTTTTCTTCTACGAGTCGCTTCACGTCAACCTTTTGATTTGGCTCGGAATAATAAAATCTGTTCAGGTCTTTTCTTTGCAAGGAACTCAGCATTTTAAAATGATTATACACCGGTCACATAATAGAATTCTCACAGCGTTGGCCCACAATGTTGAAATTGGATTGCGGGGGCCCCCCGTATAACCAGAAGCCGAACGAATAGTAAACGCCATGCCGCGACTGCTTATTACTTCAACCGAGGGCAATCTTTTCTCCCGAAACTCGGTGGACCACTAAATCGCTCAGTCCTTTGATTTACCGTTATGAAAATTTTGCTCCAAAAGCCTAAAGTACCCCAAAAAACTTGACTAAAATTTTTTTGCATACCGGACTACATAAGAAAATTGTATAAAGCTTGTGTAATGGTTCATGCTACAGTAAAGAAAAAAGTATAGAGGCCGGGGAATGAAAATTGGTAGCCCTGTGCTAGGTCGGACGGGTATAAAAGTTTAATAACGTCGACAGCGGCTTGTTCATGGGGTCAAGGGCTCTGGGAGAGGGATCAGCTGAGCATAAATATTGAAGGGTCCTTGGCATCCGTGTTCAGTATAAGGCTCGCCTTTGAGTTGGATGGGCGGCTACCTAACTTAGCTCTCTCTCTCAGGACCGTAACCACGGTACAAGTTTACTCCAGTGCTAGGGCTGCGAGCCTTATTAGACGGAAACTTGGCGATATGGTGAAAGCATGTGAATCTCATTAGCAACCCAGGGAGCCAGTAAACATGGCAATTACAGAGTCTCTTTAGCTCCTGTCTGCTTTTGAACGTTTTAACCTGGAAAGTTGTATTGTAAGAAAAATGAAAATTTGTTCTTGAAATAAAGTTTCAGTAAAAATCGATTGTAGCTACACACAAGAATAGAAATGCCCAATAACTCAAGTGTTTGTGATGAAGTGAATAACACTCCAGAGGAAAGTATTAGTACAGCATCTACACAACGTGTCCAGAAGGTAAACTTTCCTTTCTTGGTTACAGTCCAACTCTCAATTCCCATGTGATCCTCAGACTGTGGAGGTGATTCCATAATTCCTTCACAAATGTGGAACACGTTTATACCTTTCATTTGAATTCACTTAATCTGAACTTAGACCTTATCTGTCGAAAGAAAACTTCTAGTATTCAGCAGCTTTTGTACGGAGTACTTATGCAAACCGTAACTTACCCCCTGTTGCTTGTTTGGTGGCGTTTATTTGCAGGGGTTAAGTAAGATAGCCTGCTACCCGTTACCCCAGCGAGTAGGTCGATCGATATGGTCTTATTCATCCGCAATATGTCTTTTAGCACGTAACATGATACTATCATTCTGCCCTTCTGTTTCCTTTAGACTGACCTCTTTCGATCTGTACGTATAGAGCGATACAGAGGGGGACAAAACACGAAGAGTTCATTAAGGACACCTTTTCACAGAAGTAGATATCAGAAATGTTGGTCCCTATTGATTAGAAAAAGCTTTAAAGAGTGTGAAGAGCATCCCTACTACCCATCTTAGTTGAGACAGTGGCCATCACCATTCTAATATAAGGCTTATTAAGCCTACGTGCAGGTCATGTACTAGACAATTCATTGTGAAGCATACTTAGAGGGATCCTATCTTTCTCTTACATGAAGAATGATAGATGCCGAATAGCATAGTACTGCCTAAGAACGCTGGGATGATTGTTTGGGGACTACTTCGATAGCCCCGGGGTAGTCAAATCAATAGTCTTGTGTATAGAAAGGATTTGACGTAATTAGTGCAGTTGGTGAATCAGTAAAATGACTGTGGGATGGGTTGCAATGGCTTGTTCGCCATGCGTGGATATTCGGCAACGTAAAAGTAAACCCTGGCTTTTCCACTCAAGCATTCATCGCAATCCTAGAAACCACATCATTCGTCTAAGAAATCGATAAGATAATTAGTTTGCTGGAAATTTTATGAATATGTTATTTTATGTGATACTTAGATGCTAGCTGATCTCAACGGCCATGTAGCTTTACTTCGGCAGCTGCTTATCACCATAGGCCAGTCGAGGGATTCTCCAGAAGTGCGTGAGAAGATTCGACGCCTGAGGAGGCAGTGTGTCGATGCCTGTAAACATATCACACAAATGCTACTTCCCCAGATTAGAAGGTAAGACTGACAGACTTGAAGTTAAAGCGTTTCAAAATTTTACTCTCAAGGCCTCAAATTATAGAACTGACAAACCCTGATGGATACCATTTAATCATTCGAGGAATTTTATCTGTTCGTTAACGGAATTGCAAACTATGCGTGCTTTAGTAGATTCTGTACGTCTAAAATAGCATCACATGTTCCCAAATCCCATTCAGTGAACCAACTCAAACATATGAGCTCTCGGTAATGCGAAAGTGCAAATTCATGTAACCATTCTGCATTGTCGGATATGCCCTGCATAATTCGCGATATAAGCAATTTTATCTGAGAAAGCTGGCTAACTTACATTTCTTGTAAACAGGAAAACAAAATACGTCACTTAGACTGAGAGAATGGATCGATCTCTGAATTGTAGTCTGAAAGTGTAACTGATTGCTTTGTTTACCACTGTATTTTGTAGTGATGTAGCAGCAGGGATCCCTGTCGACAAGGATCATTTGGTACATTTCTTCTGCTGCACCCAGCTGCTGGCCAGAGAGCTGCGGAAAAGTCTCCAACTTATTCGCTCCCGTCCACTAGACATGTCAAATTATTACGGTAATCCCGTTTCTCAAGAAGTTCTCTGTGCATTACTTGTGCTTAGTGAACTTCTTCTATAGGAATGACCCCCCCCCTCCCACCCAACCTAAACCTTTCATAATTTTTGATGAATTTAAATTTATTTTTTTTGGGAACATCGCGAATCTTAGCGTACTACAACATCAGTGCAACGGAAGTCATACTTGGTGAAAAGTCCTCTATTTTTTTGCCACACTGGTAAGAGAGTACGTGACCAACTGCACAATACAAGCACACCCTAATGAAGAATTTTTTTGTACACCACCCAGGCATACGTCCTATTGTATCGCATAGAGTTTTACTTTTACCAAATTCATCTGTGTAGCAAACATAATATTATTTCATGGTATATTAACAGATAATCGGCCCGGACCTTCCAGTTTAGGTGGCGTTTTGAGTCAAATCATATTATGCAAGCAGCTAGCTCCAGATTTCAACCAAGAAGAAGTCTGCAGCATTCGCAAAGATTCCGAAGAGATTCAGCGACTTATCGACGATATGCAGGAGTTTATGCCAATGGAAGAAACGAACGGTACTTTTAAATTCAACTCCTTGTATCCTTTTAGAGTTAAAAAAAAAAACTTTCTCTTTTTGATTGAAACGTAATTACAGGACGAGCATTCGCGCTGGCCGGAGAGGACAAGTTCAGCCTGTGGGCGAGGAGAAGAATAAAAGAACGACAAGGAAATAGTCTCTTTTCTACGAGCTTCCGTTCGTTCTGCTGTCTGTGCAAGCCAACCTATTTGTGAGAAACCTGTACAAAAATAGACCACCCCATCTCCCTCTTGGGTTGCAATCTCAAAAAGTGGCTTCGCAAAAGTCAAGCGGATCTTTTTGCCCCTGGTGGCAGATTCAAACTGTTACGTATCACTCTACGTCGGGTTATTTTCGCCTTTGTTTATTTGTACGACTTTTACCTGCACGTCTTTCGCTCCCAAGGCGTTGGAGAAAGGACGAAGAAAAAGATTACACCTGTCACCATCTGAAAACTTGCGAAATTTATCAAAGTTTGTAATTTCAGAGAAAGCGTCCCATCTCAGTCTGTTTCTTTCCTCTTCTCACGAGGGGCCATTTATATACTTCTTTGAACCTAGTAGTATAGCAAAGTTGTAAAAATACACATGCCTTGTATAATCACAAGAGGTTTGAACGTTATCGCACTAAAAGATTTATCGTCCTCGAGCGGCTAAGCAAGTTAGTTCAGAAAAGCCTCATCTATATCTGTAGATATTTAGACGAAAGCAGTTAGGTAACAACATATATCTATGGTATAATACTACAGTAATAAAACAGAAAACCATGCCTGGGAAGTTCTGGCACGAAAGGCTGGCAAAATGAGCAGTGGGTAGATACGGCCTGCGTGCAACATCTACAACAACAGGGCCAGTCACGGAACGTATTAGCGACTTTAATACGGCACAATCGGAAACTCGATAATTGAAATTCGCCAACAGAGGCGTAGACGCCCTTGCGTTACCACCCTCATAACCCATGGGAAATTAGGAAGAATGATTTTCACGTTGCAGAAAGACAGGCAAATTACATTAGTCAACTGGCAAAGCACGGGCACTAGGGTATTTCTTAATGGTACCATTATCTCTAACGCAGTACTACAATACCCTTTTTGCATATATGTGTAATAGTAACAAAGGAACTGTAACTTCGATCCATACATATATATATTCTTGGTTCAAAATACATTTTTCTTGGACATCAAAACATGCACACACGATATCTATTTAATGCTGTGAGAGTAGTTCGACTACAATGGCACACTGCAATTCGTTCTATTTTGTAAGTGGCACGTAACGATTCTTAAAACATTGACGCCGTAACATTCTGGCTAATCTGCGATCTCAGAGCAGCAAATTTGTTCGCCTTGTACGTAGCTATATCATTTAATTCGCACACGATTTTTTGGGTGGTTCGCTCCAAGATTTCCGTCCAAACTTTGTCGAAAAGACTCAGACTAAGAGCCATTTTCAAACCGAGACCGGTAACATTATCCAAAGTACTTGCAATTCGGTTCCGATTAAATTTTATATTCTGTGACATAAAAAGGTAATATAATTCTAAGGTACAAGAGCTCGGAGTTGGACATACCTTTACGGGGCGTAACAGATTTCTAATCGCCAAAGTTTTAGCATCCGAGGTTCCAAGTTGCAAGTTCTCTGAACGTGTAGTTCCCGAAGTAGCTTCACTATTTTCGTCGTCTTCTTCGTCTTCGTCTTCGTCAAATTCGTATCTTCTCATCTCTTCAGTAATTAAAAATGGCGGAGTTAATAACAACATTAATTCATCTAAGTAACGGAATTGCTGTTCAGCCTCTCTTATCATATCTGGTGTAACCTAGTAAAACATAAATTGTGTCATTTAAACCGTTTATCATCTTTATGCGAAAAATGCAGAATACCTCAGTTTCGTTTATACGCTGGAGCCCGTTGTGATGGTAGCGGTATACGGTGTACATCTGGAATACTAACTTTGTTTCGATTTTAAGTTCAAATACCCAGTTTCTATGGGTTTCTCCTTGCAAGAGTGAGAGATAATTGATTTGCCAGAAATCTTCAAATTCTGTATCTCGGAAAGTGAAATGGCTCATGTTTGGAAAGGTTTTCCTCAGACCAGCAAAATTGGGTACGAGGTTCTCGAAGGTGACTTTAGCGAAAACAACGTGCGTTATTTTCCTGGCTTCAGATTCTGGTAACCGGTGAAGCATCTTGATCGTGTTGATCCCGTATATATTTATTTCGTGATCATGGCATAGAATTCTCAAATCCCGTAGCTGTTCTGTCGTGACACCGGCGTTGGGAATCAATTTTTGGAGTCTTGGGATCGTCTGTTGTGGTGGGTGGATCTTCTCTCTGATTCCTGAAAGCTCAGATTCTGTGGACTCGTCGGAGCTCCACGAAGACGACTCGTCGTTATCGGCGTCAGAGAGATGGACAACCAGCCGCGTTTCGTTCGAACTACCCAGTTCGGCTGTAGGCGGTCGAACGCAGAACTGGAACACGGGCTTTTCTGACTTAACGTGAGGTTTCATGTGAAAAGCCATCGCAGAAAATGCTACGTGTCTCAGTTTGTTTTTCGGTTTAGGATCTCTTGTTTCAGCGGGTTTAGGATCTTTGGTTTCTCGGAGACGAAGTCCGTCCCCAACAGTCATGGGACGGACGATGGCGGTCTTCCTTTGGTTACCTTCATGGTTTTCTGGTTCTTGGTTTGGTTTCTTTGCAACTTTGACTAAAGGCCTTAACTTCTTAAGATCTTCGTGCATGTGACGTGCGTGCCAGAGCGTCGCCTCTTGTCGTATGCTGGCACTAATTTCATTCTGGTCTAGAACTTTCAAACTATTGAGGCAGCCCACAGTAAAGAGCACGTAATTCGGATTCAGAGTTATAGGATTTCCATCTAAAGATAGTTCTTTGATACTCTGAAGTTTTATCAAGGGCTGTAATTCATCAAGACTAATAAGAAAAGTAAAAATTTGGCATACTGACTTTTTTTGAACTGAAACTTTGAATACCTTTTAAGTTCGTTGGAACTGAGGTAAAGTCGCTGGATTTTCTTACAGTCTGCGATGTCGAGTGAAATTTTCGACACTCGGTTCCTTTTGAGATTGAGTTCCTCCAAGGAAATTAATCCTTTAAGACCCGCAAGTTTCTTGATAGAGTTTGCAGCTAGATTAAGAACTCTCAGAGCCTTCAGGTGTCCTAAGTTGCTTATAAGTGTTAATTGGTTCCCATGGAGATCCAGGATGTCCAAGTTGATTAAAGAATCTAAGCCTTCAAAGCGTCTGATTCTAAAACGAAATACTTCATACAAGTTCCAAGGTTACACAAGAGGAACTTGATTTACCTATTCTTCCCCAGCATGAGAACTTTTAACGATGGCAACGATTCGAGTCCCGAAATCTTCTCAATTTTGTTGTCGTAAAGATTTAGGACGGCGAGGTAATGAAATTGTGATACCGAATCAATGCGAACGATTAAGTTGTGCTGTAAGGATATCGATTGGATTTTTTCCTTGCCTTTCAGAGATGGTACGCAGGGGAGCCCGCATCTTTCAAAGATAAAACTCGACAGATTACTCAAAGATTAAAGCTCAACTTATATTAATAGTAACGTTATATATTACCTGTCCATAACGAAATGATCACTAGATTCACTTCCATTGTTTAATTTTAGCTTCGCTTTTGGGAACGGCACCTGTTTCGTTCTGAGCATTTTGATTTAAACCACTGTTTGGTTGTCATGGCTACGAGTAACGGAAGCAGGCCATGCGTTCGCTCGAGCACTCTGGTGGCAGCATCTGAAATCTGATACTTACTGAACATAAATACAAAAGGAAAATAATCTGTAATATTTAGTTAATAATATGATACTACAGATATACAACTATATGTTGCTTTAGGATATTCCACAGGATCTGTTCTATGGAATTCATGTACTCTAGTACTTGTGCTTAGTTAAACCTTTAGGTGGAGTATTACTCGTGGTCGGTTCTTTGTCTTCATCGACAACAGATGGCGAGGAGACTAACACGTTGTGGATACTAATATCTCGTTTGATTCCCCTTAATCGATACTTTATCATTGCTTCACAAACCAGAATTCAGTCAACGAAACATGTTCTGGATATAATAAACCTTTGAAATAACTATACCGGTCCAATACTAGATTTAGGAGCTTGAAGTTTCAAAAAAATTTTTGCTTGTGAACCATTTTCATGAACAGAAATAAATTATATAGAGTAGCTAGATAATCTGGGCTCCCAAAAATCGATCAGTTGAACTGGAGCTTAAAATATGTCGTCCTTAGTCTACCGTGATCCTTTTTCCCCCTTCTCTCTGCCTCTTGAAACTGTAATAGAAGCTACAACGGAAATCGATTGCTCGGTCTGCTGACAATCGGCATAAAATATATAAATACGTATGTTGGAAGTATCAGTTCACATGTGAGAAGCATTCCTAATATGTTGTATCAAATATTTGGATATACATTTAGTAAAGAAAAGCTAGTTAAATTTTAGTTTATCAGTACTTCTAAACAATCACAGAAGTGCACAGTTAGGTATACGTATAATCTGTGTACATCACAAGTATGGTACTAAATGGCTACCTGGCTTGTAGCTGATCGCACTAAAGCGTTACAGAGATTTTTTTTCAAGAATGGTGAAGAAAGAAACCCTAGAATATTGATCGCATTGTTTTGCAGTCTTACTTCGATACGCTTACGAATCAGCGTCTTGAAATATATCAGTGGGATTAAACTTGAATGCAAATTTTAGTTGGATTCTTTTCAGTAATTCGTTTAGCTTTTCTTTGGACCTCATTAATTGGTCTACCCTCTTTCCGAGTGTAGAATATTAGCCGAAGATTTATTTCACATCCAGATTTTTTTTTGTAGCAGTTTGGTCTGTAAGGAAAGAGGAAAGAAAAAAAATGTAATATCGAATCTTTGACTAGCTTACATAAAGAGAAAAGCTGCACCGGAATCAATAGGTTGAATGGATCGTAGTTTTCTCGTTTTGCGCGGCGGCTGCGCAGTTGCCATGTCCCTTCTGAAACTTGCACAGCTCCTATGATCCTCGGCAGGCAAGCTTCCTTTGGCTTGTACACGCAGTGTACTTGGAGTTCCAGAAAGTTCCAGGTGGTGGTCTTTAGAGTGGTAACAAAACTTTCGCAGCGCAAAATGAAAAATTCTTGAGTGAAGGTTTCGGAGAAAAACGTGGTGCATCTTCAGAAAACTTGACACTAGCAAAACGAAGAAATCTTACGCTGATCGTTTTTTTTTCGAGATTAGAGTAGCAGATATTTTGAATGAACAAGAAGATTAAATGAATTTGATCCGTTTGAAACTGACTTTTAGCAAACCTCGTCTGAAAGTGAATGAACGTCAAACTCAAGTGAGTGTTTTAACAAGTATTCATATTGCCCAGTAGTTTATTTGATTGTCCTTTTACCAGCGCATACCCAAATGGTTACCCCCTTTTCTAGTCTGGCCTCCACCCCGGTAGTTTGCCGCTCTTAACGAAATTATATTGAATGGTTAAAGTGCCACACCCTAGCATAGGACGAGTATCATGCCACACTTTGCTGGTTGCCGGCTTCTTTACATAACCCTAATGAATACAGTCATTAAGCACAACATTTGTTTGAAAGGGAAGGGCCCCTGCTACTAGTTTGACGGCTCCAAATTGTAAAATCCCAGAGTCATTGTTGCTTTGACCAAGGAGCCAGCAGATTTGTCATCGATTAACGACTCGCTGAAATACTAGACTCGAGTTTATTATTGCCCTTTTTGAGTTGGGTTTGCGACTGGAGAGTTGCTATGGCAACCATACTGTCCTATTGATCGAAGTCTGTTTAGAAGAAGAAAACACGACGACGACTGTAACACAGGCCCCTTCGTTTAGAACATCGGCTTTTCTCCTTTTTGTCGTTCACCCCTATCCTTCCTGCATGCTTGTAATCGGAATAGCGACTTTTTTGGTTTGCATCTATTAGTAAAATGTTCTAAATAATACTATGGTCATTTCAGGTTTGTCAGAGAAGAAAATGAAGATCCTATGAGTTGACGTGCAATATTGTCAATCCGTGCTTTGTCAAGCAGCTGAGGGGCGTTGCAACGTTTCAGCAGCAACTGGGCGTGGTGGAGTGAGCAAAAAAGGGAGTGGCTTGGCACGCATCATGACTGAAGACTGCGAATTCGAGAGCAATGAAGAAGATCGCCCTGCTTTCCGTCCTTATACCCGCGAGTCTCTAGTGGCTTCAGAGGCCCGGATTGCCGAAGCTGAAGCCAAGAAGAATGAACTCAAGAAAAAGAGAGAGGAAGGAGAGGTCAGACATTTTTTTCAATCTAAGTTTTTATTGATTTCTAGTTAATTTCTGTTTTCTTTGACTGGAGAATAAATTAACTCTTCTTTCATCTTTTCTGGGACATTTTCGACTTGCAGAAAGTGAATAAGACCCAAAAGCGTAAGAAACAAGATGTAAGAACTTGTTTACTATAACAATGCACATAAACTGTCAACCCTAGTCCGGGGCGATGAAAGCACACGCACCAGTGTCTTGGACATGATTAAAATCCATCGCTCCCACACAAAACTTCACTTTCACGCATAATCCACCGTTTCCTTGATGCAAATTTATTATTCGTAGCACTCTCGAATGCCTGAACTTTTTATTCGCAGTTTTTAAAGGAAAAAAAGCTGATGGTATTGCGGATTAAATCCTTCACAAAGTTTTGCCGACCTTTTTTATACATTTTCAGGTCATAGCTTGCTTCTAAACTGTAAACAACCAAAGTTGCTCACGTATCCACTCAATGAGCGATATTTTAAAATAAACTCCAACAATGAATAATCTTAGTTTATTGGTTAACTGCTCGTTTATCGGTAAAAGTAAAATAAATCATATCACACACACAATTTTCATTACGTACAAATCCGAAGTCCATACGAACGCTATAAGACAAACCACTATTAGTAGCATGCCTGATACATATTCCAAAGTCGAAATGAAAGTTTGCTTTCTAGCTTGCACATGCATAGTGCAGTTACACACAATGCGTGCTATTAGTTCAAGTCGAATATCTCGCAGAAACCGGCTTTCGTGTGTAACAGTGTTTCTAGCTCCGAGACTAGCGATGATGAATGGGAGTCGTATTTCTTTTGTAGGTGCGATATGAAGACGAGGACGAAGATGAAGGGCCCAAACCCGATCCTACACTGGAGCAGGGCATGCCGCTTCCAATTCGATTGGCCGCCGTCTTCCCTCCGGAGCTTACAGCCGTCCCCGTCGAAGACATCGATCCCTTCTACAGCAATCAGAGGGTATAGAGCCGTTCCTATCTTGTTTTCTAATCACAGAATTCATCAGTAAGCAAAAGATGCAAGTCCGCAGGCACCCTATTTCCCGTTCCGTCACTTTCTTACTGCTTTTGTTTGCTTAACCTTCCTTCGCCCTCTTCTCTCAAAATGCTTATCAGTCATTCCAGTTGCAGTGAACCTCCGTAATTAGGAGCCTAGACGGAACACTCGTTAAGTTAACCATAAGTAACGGAGTTTACGCGCTAGCTTTTCATTTGAAACTATCGATGCAAAGATAAGAATTAGAATAATAGAAATCATAGGGAAAATGATCCGAACAACTACAGAGGATTAACATTCGATAATAACAGTGCATGACGCCGTCGGAGTCTATACGTATTGATTATTTCAAAGGGCAGTTCCATTTCTAGACATTTATGATTCAAGAAAACCAATATGTTGTTGGAGTAAAGTTAGTGGAGCATAAACAAAACATAGAGAAGTGTTTTATTATAGGGCTGCAAGGAAACAAAACAAAGAATCCGAGCAAGACCTCGCCAATATATAGATTATTGCTCGAGTTTGAGTGGATAGAAGAGGCCAAATTTGGCTATTGGTGTTTGAGTGCGTGACTATTCAAAGTTTTACGCTATCTCTTGCTTTTCGTGGACAGCGCACGGCACGCAAGAGAAGATCAATACTGCCCCTTTACAATAATCGAAACAAACTTGAACCTCAGTGTTTCAACTCACAGCACAATCCACTTGCTCGAGGGACACTATTTTTATTGATAACTATATACAAATTTTAATATTTAATTGCAGACGTTCGTGGTGATTAGCAAAGGGAGAGACATCTACCGATTCAGCGCCACCGACGCTATCTGGCTGTTAACACCATTCAATCCCATCCGGCGGGTGGCGATATTTGTTCTTGTTCATCCTCTGTTCTCCTTTTTCATCATTATCACCATTCTCACTAATTGCATACTCATGAGTATGACGTCCACCCCACTCATCGAATCTACCGAGTAAGTCGCAATATGTGTATCACCAAATACATTACGTTTAGTCAAAAGCGGTAATAATGACCATGACAATTCCTCGCTGACGCACCAGACATACTACACGTCCACCTACAAATGACCTCATGTGACGGTAATTAACCTTTTTCTCTTAATTTTTCAGGGTGATCTTCACATCCATCTACACATTCGAATCTGCAGTCAAAGTAATGGCTCGCGGTTTTATCTTAAAGCCATTCACATATCTTAGAGATGCATGGAATTGGCTCGACTTCATAGTCATTGCCTTAGCGTGAGTAGTTCTATAGCTTTCTAGCCTTCCTTTTTATCTTTAGCTGAAATCTACATCTATGTTTCATATTTCATAATGTCTCAACAAGTTCTTTGCAGTTCCGCTTTCAAGTGTGCACTTGAGCGCGTTTTATACTTCAGTACTCCTCCGGGTTTTTCTTATGTCGCCCTGCAAAGATAAAACTGCCGCGTGTGGCTCTGTTTAAAAGTACAGAAAATTCACGTAACGCTTTTAATGGAGTAGATTAGTTGGCCCAAGTTAAAACAGTTTAACTTGGTATCCTTGCACCCGGTTTGTAGATAACTATCGGACGAGTAGCGTAGTTATCGTCCTGTTTCGTCCATAGACAATAGGTGTAGATGCCTTGCATCTAACCTCTAGATAAGAGTATCCACTAGATAGATGAGTAGCTTCATTAGTATCTTCCATTCTTCGTAGGTCGTTCTATTTGCTTCCTTTTTCGTATTCAGTGTTAGTTAACGGAAATAATAGCGAAATGGACCATACCGCGCTGCAATAGGTACGCCCGTCTCACGTCATTGTCATTATCATTGTTGACTAAGTGGTAAGGTGTGCGGGAAGAACATGTTCGATAACGTCACCTGTATCCTCTCAGATCCCCGCCGGGGGTCTCACTCTCCCTTGGGAATATTAGTATCATTCCGCTTGTTCCAAATAGTCCTCAAGCTCATCTTGTGTACACATCGTTGCATTGAATTTTAATTAGAATGTTCACCGTGCACGACCACCGGAAAAGCTGTACACCAGTATTAAACTTGACAACAAATGAACTACTTGGAGCTCTATCAGTGGAAGAGGAAGATGCAGGATTGTTATTCAACAGAAAAAATTTTTCTTCCGTACCGCAGTTCCCTAGACACAAATTCCTTTTTTAGGAAATTCGCACATTTCAGTGGTGTTTTCATCTTAGAGCCTCAGTACGCAGTAGTTAAAACACCCCTGTAGTGTTTCATTTTCTTCCTAGAATGAGAGAATTAGTTAATAGTGACTACAACTAGTACAGAATTAGTTGTAGCTGTAAATAAGCAACCAGGTGTCTAAACAAACATTTTCATGAATTTAGGTACGTGACGATGGGCATAGAGTTGGGTAACCTGGCTGCACTGCGAACGTTTCGTGTGTTGCGAGCGCTCAAAACAGTAGCAATCGTACCTGGTAAACTGATCCTACCAATTTCTCAGTTCACACTCGTATTGCTAAATATACCAAACCGAATTTTAGGTTTGAAGACCATCGTCGGAGCTGTGATTGAATCTGTCAAGAATCTGAGGGATGTAATCATTCTGACGTTGTTTTCCTTGTCTGTTTTCGCTTTGCTGGGTTTGCAAATCTACATGGGGGTGTTAACGCAGAAGTGTATCCGCAATTTTCCCGACGATGGCTCGGCCGGCAATCTTACCGACGAGAACTACGAAGCCTTCGTCAGCAATTCGAGTAAGAACTTTCTCGACCCTTACGGCTTTCTCATCTTTTCTGCCGTAGGAAGCGCAGCGATGCGTATTGATTACGATTTACTTCAAAACTTCTAGAACCTCTTTTTCATTATCATTAAATCTGAAATTTTCTTTGCGTGAACAAAACGAATTAACATGCTACACGGGGGTCAACGTTATCCAGCGCGAATCTCGGCTCCTACGTACTCCAAGTTTTTAGCTTTGCTTCTGATTGGGTGAAAGTTGCCTGAAGCGGTGCTCTTTCAGGCTCCAAGTTTTTTGTTTTTCATTTTGTACTTCAGCTGATAAACCAACGAAATTTAACTTCAAAAACTTATTTAAATGTAATGAAACACGAACGAAATCACTGTGGAGATAACTCTTGCAGCTTTAAGGCCAAGATTTGAAGAGGGAATCGTTACCATGTCGAACGGGAAGGATGCAGTTTAGCCTCAGATTCAGTAGTCATGGAAGTCACCGCAACATGCGGTATAAATTTTCGCAATTTAAGTATACGTCTGGTTTTCGTATCCTTGAGTTTTAGTCCGTTAAAAAGCTGAAAGAATTCTCTTTCTTTTGATATAGGAATTTTTTGAAAGAGGCCAATACTGTTTTCTCTATAATGTGCAAGGATAGTTTGCTCACTATAACAAAAATAGTATTGACCTCTTTCGAAAAATTCCTATATCAAAAGAAAGATTCCTTTCAACTTTTAAACGGACTAACTCAAAAGGATACGAAAACCAGACGTATACTTAAATTGCGAAAATTTATACCGCATGTTGCGGTGACTTCCATGACTACTGAATCTGAGGCTAAACTGCATCCTTCCCGTTCGACATGGTAACGATTCCCTCTTCAAATTTTGGCCTTAAAGCTGCAAGAGCAAGTGCAAGAGTTACCTCCAAAATGATTTCGTTCGTGTTTCATTACATTTAATTAAGTTTTTGAAGTTAAATTTCATTGTTTTATCAGCTGAAACACAAAATGAAAAACAAAAAACTTTGGAGCCTGAAAGAGCACCGCTTCAGGCAATTTTCGCCCAATCAGAAGCAAAGCTAAGAACTTGGAGTACGTAGGAGCCGAGCTTCGCGCTGGAAGACGTTGACCCCCGTGCATGCTATTTAGTTTTTAAGTTCTGGCAACAAGATCATGTATTCATCGTGTTGCATTATTTTGTAGCGAATTGGTACTTTGACGGTGACACGGGAATCTACCCTCTGTGTGGAAACTCTTCAGGAGCCGGGTATATTTTTACAAAGTCATGATTTTGAGTTTAATGTAACATTAAATATATAACAGGACGTGCCCGGATAATTACACATGCTTGCAAGGATACGGTGAAAATCCCAACTATGGTTACACAAGTTTTGACAATTTCGGCAGCGCACTACTGTCGGCGTTTCGATTGATGACCCAAGATTACTGGGAGAATCTTTATCAATTGGTGCTAAGATCCGCCGGACCGTGGCACATGATCTTTTTCATAGTGATTATATTCCTTGGATCTTTCTATCTTGTCAACTTGATCCTGGCTATTGTCGCCATGTCGTACGATGAGCTGCAAAAGAAAGCCGAAGAAGAGGAAGAAGCCGCACTGGCAGAAGAAGAGGCCATAAGAGTATATTCCTTCTATTATAATACTTTCGTCGGTATTGAAAATCGAAAATTGCTTCCAAAACTCTTTCAGGTGGCAGAAGAAGCAGCCGCTTCAAGAGAACGTGGGGAAGGCATGCCAAAATCTTCCTCCGATTTTTCATGCCAAAGCTACGAAATGTTCGTAGGACAAAGTAACGATCGGCCGGACGACGCGGGTCGGGAAAAAGTCAGCGAAAAGTTGAGCGTCAAGTCCGATGGCGAAGATTCCGTTACCGTCGAGCCCAAATCGATAGTCCATGAACGAGTCCGCAAGGTATTATCGATTTCTCTGCTCGGAGGCAGGGCTTGTTAACAAAGAGGAGATATTCTCAATGAAAATCAATTGGTCACAGGCAAGTTTAAGTCTGCCGGGGTCGCCTTTTAATTTACGCCGAGGTTCCAAAGGAAGCCATCAATTCACGTGGAGGAACGTTCAGCGCAGACATGGAGGGGATCGAAAACCGCTAATGCTATCAACATACGTCGATGCACAAGAGCTGCTACCCTATGCCGATGACTCAGCTGCTGTTACCCCAATGTCTGAAGATAATGGAGCAATTACAGTGCCTGTACATCCTAGTTTAGGTATATCCAATCGTCGGCAAATATGTTAGGGATTAGATTAAGGAAATGAAGTAGTTTTGATGAGTTATAATATGAATACGATGAATACGTCATTAAAGTAATATTAAGAAATAATGAACTGTTTTGTACAATTTTAATCTGTGGATTGGTTTGATATGTTCTTTATAGGATCCAGAAAAGCTTCGTACACGTCTCACACTTCAAGAGCTTCGTTCAATTCTCACGGGAGTTTCTGAGTAGCAGAAATGCCCATCCCAGATCAAAACCTAGAAATCTCATCCCGGACCTAGTTGCCGAGTACAACCGACACCACAAAAGAGACTACGTAATCAGTCTTTTACAGTTCCATTCTTAAACTTTCGCTACTGATTTGGCTTTGTGCTGTATTGATTTGCTAAGTTTTGCCTTTTTTTTTGTCGTTTGACACCACTGCGTGGAAAAGGAACCACGCCTTTGTGTGTTTTGTTGTTAAAATCTCATTTCATTTTTTTATTCAGAAGCTAAAAAAAATAATAATAAGCAGTTAATTTTACAGGAATACCCGCATCCAGACAATCCGTTCATCGAGCCTGCATGCAAGCAGAGTGCTGCAGAATACAGAGGTAATAAAATACTAGAATGATCTTACATAAGCAAAATGTCGTGTACAGTTAGTTTGCAGGTTTCAGTATACTCCACCATCCTGAAAAAATATTACTAATCTCATTGAAATTGCAGAATCCATCGCACTTCACGATATGACAGAACATACCAGGCGTAGTACAGCCCATCATGCAGATCGTCATGGTACGTAATTTTCAAAACTAAGTCCATTTCTACAATTCAAATTCCTTTGATTGATAGGTGATGATGAAGACGATGGCCCCAGTTTAAAAGAGCGCCTGACGGCATTATGCTTGAAATGGCTGGAGATTTTGTGTGTTTGGGATTATTGTCCAGCTTGGATCAAGTTTCAAAAACTTGTAGCTGCAGTGGTTTTCGATCCTTTCTTCGAACTCTTCATTACTCTTTGCATTGTTGTCAATACTCTCTTCATGGCCCTAGATCATCACGGAATGAATAAGGATATGGACTACGCGCTTAAAACTGGCAACTATGTAACGATTGCTTACGCCGGCGTTAACTGATTCGTTCATCCTACTATTTTGCGACTTTTTTACAGTTTTTCACGGCGACATTTGCTTTCGAGGCCACCTTCAAGCTTATTGCCATGAGCCCACGCTACTATTTTCAGATAGGCTGGAATATATTCGATTTCATAATCGTGTTCTTATCCTTGCTGGAGCTGGGCCTTGCGAACGTATCAGGACTTTCAGTGTTGCGATCCTTTCGCTTGGTACTATTTAATTTCTCCTTTGTTAAACAGTAAATTTTGAATCTATAACAATTTTTGTTTTCTAAAAAACTAGCTGCGAGTTTTCAAGTTGGCAAAGTCGTGGCCCACCCTGAATTTGCTCATCTCCATTATGGGCAAAACAATTGGCGCCCTCGGAAATCTAACTTTCGTCTTGTGTATTATTATTTTCATTTTTGCCGTGATGGGTATGCAACTCTTCGGCAAAAACTATATAGGTACACTCCAGATTCATAATAATTAGATCACTCACTTCAGTTTTCATTTACTACTTACCGTCCTTGAACAGATAAGGCTGAGTTGTTTCCTGGGAATGAAGTTCCCCGTTGGAATTTTGTCGACTTTATGCATTCCTTTATGATCGTTTTCCGGGTGCTTTGCGGAGAGTGGATCGAATCCATGTGGGACTGCAGACTGGTTGGAGATGCAACTTGTATCCCTTTTTTCCTTGCTACTGTAGTCATAGGAAACTTAGTGGTACGTAAATTGAATCTAACAGAGGATGCTATAGACTATTTATCAAGTACATTCTTGCATCCAGGTCCTGAACCTCTTCTTAGCCTTGTTGCTCAGTAGCTTCGGGGCGTCCAACTTATCAGCACCGCAGATGGATAACGATACAAGCAAACTCTCCGAGGCTTTTAACAGGATTGCTCGGTTTAAGAGCTGGATCAAGAACTCTTTCGTCCGAGTATTTCGCGCCTGCAGATTCAAACTTACCAACCAGATATCAGATCAGCGTGGCCCTGGAGGTATTTTATTTCTCTATTGAACATTTTTTTTTATTTTCATGTCACTTTGAGAACATTACTTTCAAATCAATAAAGTTAAGTCACGCAAAGTGAAGAAAAAAAGAATTCACGCTTCTCATACGCCTCTGCTGGCTGTTACTACCATGTCAATTTTTTCCTTTTCGTACTTTTTCGCATATAAATCTCGCCACCATTTGACACTCTCTTGGCTTCTCTCTTTTTTCTTTCATAAGCAGCATTCCGGGACATTACTTACATGAAACTCAGGCCATTCTACAAGTGTATGTAACCATTATTCAAATCGTACGAAAGAATGACCTACAAGTCGTACCAAAGAAATACGTCCATAAAATTCCTGCATTAAAATCCCGAACTGCAGATTTCGCCCAATTCCAGTGAACAGAAATCAAGAAGAAAACTGAAATTTTGACAAGAATGGGCGAAATCCAAAGTTTACCCTAGTTTTGTCGTTGAAGACCTTTTCCGAAATTGTATTCGTAGAAGTGGAGCTTGCTTCCAGTGGCTGGTGAAGTTTACGGGTCCTTCTGATTTGGCTTTTAGCTTCTGAAATGCCGCATGCTTTCTGTTCCCAGTAGTAATGCATGCGGTGCCGTGTTTCTCTAACTGAACAACGCTTCTTATGTTCATTTTCCTTTTCAAATAGACATGAACCGCGATGCCAGAAACAACGATTTGGACAACAAAATGACTAATGAGAATAACTCTTACGATATGCAAGTTTATGACAATTCCACCAAAGCTGTTAAAGGTACGTTTTACCTTTTCTTTAGTTATCTATCTTCAAGTGTAGTATTAAAAAAAAGGAATTACATTACGCACTTTACTTTACAGATTCGAAGAACAAAATGAAAACTAAGAATGCAGTGAATAACACGGGAGCAAGTCGGCATTCGGAAATGGACATCTTTGCAGACGGAGAGTATATAAAGCGGACCAAGACGGACGACGATACCATCAGTTATCAGTCTTACGGTAGTCATTGCCACCGAATCATTCGAGAGGACAGCCACAAGGGTAATTTTCATCTCGAGTCTGCGTATAATGAAGAGAAGCGAGATCTCAGCAAAGAAGACATCGTCCGGATCCAAGCCACTGAAGAGAGAAGTCAGCATTATGATGAAGACGGGAACGAGATTGAAGTCCAGGTAGATTTGCCCCAAGAGGGCCACCACACTATTATAGCAGACCATCTGGACGAGGAAGAGGCCGAGCAATACCCCGATGATTGTTTCCCAATCACCTGGTACGATAAGTTTCCGTGGATGAAGGGCAAAGAGGATTCTCCGTTCTGGATAGGATGGGCCAACGCCCGCTTGAAAACTTTTCGTCTCATCGAGAACAAATACTTCGAAACTGCAGTTATCGTTATGATTCTACTTTCCAGCCTGGCTCTGGTAAATTGCTCTTCTAACTTCAAAGCTGGCGTAGATTAAACTGACATGTGGCTATCTTTTCAGGCGTTGGAGGATATCTACCTACAAGACCGCCCCGTCCTGCAGGACCTTCTTTACTACATGGATCGTATTTTTACGGTTATTTTCTTCCTGGAAATGCTCATAAAATGGCTGGCGCTCGGTTTCAAAAATTATTTTACCAATGCCTGGTGCTGGTTGGACTTCATCATCGTTATGGTAACCTTATAGTGCCCAGTTTATATTCAATATTCCATTTTTTGTGTTCAGTTCACATATTTGATTAAATGACTTCAAAACTTCCAGATGACGTCCATGCAAGTTTTCAATAACCAGATCTTAATGTATAAGTTATCATTCAACAGGTTTAAAACTTCGACGAAAATATCTTTGTTTTTGTTGATATTTGATGATGTGACTAACTCATTTATTTTGGGTCCGTCATGTATAGCTATCACTGATCAATTTGGCCGCAACTTTAGCCGGTGCTGCTGACATTCCCACTTTTCGTTCTATGAGAACTTTACGTGCTCTCCGTCCTTTACGTGCAGTTTCCAGATGGGAGGGCATGCGAGTAAGTTTCAGAGTCCCGCCAATTCCTTCAGTTTTGAAAAGTGGCGGCAAACCGCTGGGGAAAAAAATGACCTGAAAAGTGTGTCAAATGCTCTAACACAAAAATTTTCGCAGATTTCTGCTACCGCAGTTCAGTACATGGTCCAGCTTGAAACATTCCATAATCCTATCTTCGTCTACTACTGCTGCTGCTTCCGTCAAACGCCTTTTTCGCTGTTTCCTTGTTTTCTTTGCTTTTGTTTCTCTGACTTCAGTCTTAACTTGATGTCTGTGTATTTGTGTGTCTTGTGCTCAGGTGTCGTTGGTGAATTTCATCGCCACGCTTGCAGGGGCGGGTAAAATCCAAGCTTTCAAAACCATGCGGACTCTGAGAGCGCTGAGACCATTACGAGCTATGGCTCGCTTTCAGGGCATGCGGGTAAAAATCGCCGGAACCATCAGGACAAAAAATCCTGTAGAAAAGAACGAAGCATGCGGATTTCGCACCTATGCATCTCCCTACATGAACACATTGCATAATTTTCTCAAAGCTTATTAACCACGTTTCCTCGAAAGCTTGAGTTCCCACATAATTCTGGAATGATATCACTCAAATTTCGATACTTCTGCATGAGTGTTAAATTATCTACCAGCTTCTTGTATGGCTTTCTCATATTTCCTTTCCGTTTTCTTCTTTCTCTTACGAAGGGCCGTCATTATGGGCATGGTAGTTT
The DNA here is from genome assembly GCA_002872375.1 of Eulimnadia texana. Classification (NCBI taxonomy): domain Eukaryota; kingdom Metazoa; phylum Arthropoda; class Branchiopoda; order Diplostraca; family Limnadiidae; genus Eulimnadia; species Eulimnadia texana. Next base: position 1,180,134 of record NKDA01000011.1, read on the forward strand.
CTTGTCAGATTGTTTACAGGGCTTGGCAGTTATTTACTATTCGCAACTAAACTATGTAGAACCACGGTTTTTCAAGAATTTGACGCGACCGTAAAGAACGCTGCCAAACCTAGTTTCAAAGTATTTCCAAAAATACGATTTTTATCAAACTCAAATACATTCCGTAATGGATCCGTAGCATGAAGTTGCTTGACAAAAGTTTTTCTCTTTGTCAGTAAAAATTAATATTACGTTTACTGAATTACAGGTTGTGGTAAATGCTCTGGTGCAGGCGATTCCCAGCATTTTCAACGTGCTTCTCGTATGCCTGATTTTTTGGCTCATTTTTGCCATAATGGGCGTAAACATGTTCGCCGGAAAATACTACAAGGTAATATGTTCTTATGTTCATTCTATACGCTGGGAATGTGCTGACCAATTTCTCTTTCAGTGCGTCGATCACGAAAAGAACGTTCTCTCATACGAAATAGTTCAAAATAAGACAGCTTGTCTGGAGGGTAACTATTCATGGGTGAACTCTCCGATGAATTTCGATCACGTGGGAAATGCATACCTCTCACTTTTCCAAGTGGCAACATTCAAGGGATGGGTACCCATTATGAACGATGCTATCGATTCTAGAGAAGTACTTCGAAGCCGTGGTTACTTTTCTGAACATACCTTTACATGAGGGTTTCAACTATTCTAGGTTGATCAGCAGCCATCGCGGGAAGTCAACATCTATATGTATCTCTACTTTGTCTTCTTCATTATTTTCGGCTCCTTTTTCACGTTGAATCTCTTCATTGGAGTCATCATCGACAACTTCAATGAACAGAAGAAGAAGGCTGGAGGTTCTTTAGAAATGTTCATGACGGAAGATCAGAAGAAGTACTATAACGCGATGAAGAAGATGAGTTCCAAGAAACCATTGAAAGCCATTCCACGCCCTCGGGTAAAAGAAACATTTTGAGTATGTTGAACTCGATTTTCCAGTTTTAATATTTATTTACATAGTGGAGACCGCAGGCTATAGTATTCCAGTTGGTTACTCATAAGAAATTCGACATGCTGATAATGGTCTTCATCGGACTCAACATGTTTATTATGACTATGGATCATTACAATCAGAGCGAGACGGTGGAAATGATCTTGGAGAACCTCAATATGTTTTTCATCGTTATTTTCACCAGCGAGTGCACGCTAAAGATTTTTGCCTTACGTTATTATTATTTCAAAGAACCATGGAACCTCTTCGATTTTGTTGTCGTTATACTTTCAATCCTGGGTGAGTTAACAAAGATTGGAACTCTAATATGGTTTTACTACAACCTAAATATTTTCAGGCATTGTGCTGAAGGATCTGATTGAGAAGTATTTCGTCTCTCCTACTTTACTTCGTGTTGTTCGAGTGGCTAAGGTTGGCCGTGTTTTACGTCTGGTCAAAGGAGCTAAAGGAATCAGGACGCTTCTCTTTGCACTTGCCATGTCCCTTCCGGCGCTTTTCAACATCTGTCTACTACTTTTCTTGGTCATGTTTATCTACGCCATCTTTGGAATGTCGTTTTTTATGCACGTCAAATACCGTGGTGGTCTGGACAGTGTGTACAACTTTCAAACCTTTGGGAAATCCATGATCCTGCTGTTCCAGATGTCCACATCAGCCGGCTGGGACGGTGTCCTAGACGGAATTACCTACGAGGGTGAAGACTGTGACAAGCCGGATCAAGAGACAGGTACGATGAATACAATGTTCAATTAAGATAAGTTAGTTCCATATTTAGCTATCACACATGGGAACATGTATTATGTATATGTACGCATTTAAATAGGACGGGGGTTTCAGGGACAACATATTTCATCTATTTCAGGCTCCCCAGGAAATTGCGGCTCTGCGAAGATAGGAGTTACCTACCTCCTTTCTTATCTCGTTATAAGTTTCCTTATTGTCATCAACATGTACATCGCTGTAATCTTGGAGAACTACTCCCAGGCTACGGAAGACGTCCAGGAAGGTCTAACTGATGACGACTATGACATGTATTACGAGATATGGCAGCAGTTCGATCCAGAGGGAACACAGTATCTCCGGTATGATCAGCTCTCTGACTTCCTCGACGCGCTAGAACCGCCATTACAGATCCACAAACCCAATAAGTACAAGATCGTATCCATGGACATTCCAATATGTGCCGGAGATCTCATGTATTGCGTTGACATTCTCGACGCTCTAACTCGGGACTTTTTCGCCCGCAAGGGGAAACCCATCGAAGAGCCCGCTGAAATCACTGACGTCACAGTCAACGCCAATCGACCGGGTTATAATCCCGTATCGACGACTCTGTGGCGCCAGAGGGAAGAGTATTGTGCCCGTCTCATTCAGAACGCCTGGCGGAGGCACCGCGGTAATCGCAAGGGAACCGATTCCGATGGGGAGGGGTGCAGTAGCAGTGAAACGATGCGTCGGCAGCAACAAACTGCCGTTTTCATAGAAAGTGATGGATTTGTAACCAAAAATGGACACAAAGTTGTGATTAAGTCTAGGTCACCCAGCACTAGTTCAAGGTCCACTGACGTTTAAGGACAAAATAGAATGTTAGTTCAAGTCAAGAGCACATCTTCGACAATTTTTTCCCCTGATTTTTTTTCTGTGGGTGTTTCCTCAAGAAGATGGCAACAGCAAAGACAACGCCAGAAGAGGATCCTTTGCCTGTTACCTATTTTCTGCTTTATGCTTCGGCATTTAATTCCGTTTTTTAATAGAAAGTGCGACAATCTCATAACCGGTTGGACAAATTTATCCATTTTTTTTTCCTCTTAGGCAGATCTGAACGATGCTTCCCCCCCCCCGAAAAAAAGACAAAGCTCAATAAATTTACTAAGCCCTTAGTTTTTAAGAATTAAGATATATTGCAATATTCATTTACCTTGCAAAGTATGGAAAGCGAACAGAAGGTTGGCAAGTTCCTGTAAAGCAGATAATATTGTTTTCATTTGCAAACCCCAGCTCTTGTGTTAAATATGATTTCACGTTTAATTAGGCAATAAAACCATTACGAAAGAAATGGGAAAACAAAAACGAGCAAGTTCACTCTCAATTAAGAAGCAACGAAAGACATTCTTGAGAAAACGTAGACTTTGTTTTCACTCCCTGGAATTCAGTTTTCTTCCCATATTTCAGTTTACATGACTCGGAAGTTTTACAATCAACTTCTATTGTTAGTAAATTTCTTAGTTAAAGAGACACTAACTGCTTTTCCTCTCAAAAATCCTTTTGTACAGCAGACGAGCCTTACGAGCCTTTATTTGAAAAAATATTCACCCTGTTACTCCACACAGGAAAGCAGTCCAATGATCCCTAGGTTTTTATTGCTGTCACTTTTTCTCCCTGTGCGTTCTGTTCCATTGGCTTTTTGAGTCAACTGCCAGCATGTTATATTTTCATCAATAATTTTCAGTGGATTTTGAAACATTTTTTGCTATTCTATTTGCACAATTTCTTCGTCCTTTTGATTGTTATAGCTGTAAATACGTGCGCGCGCCATTGCATTCCATATTACAAAATTCAATACAAGAAAAGTTTACACAATTTCTCTACTGCAGTATTCTAACTTGTTCTGGAACGGAAAGTTCCAGTGTATTCAAGAGTTTGTTCATCAGACATTATATGTAAACGCTCCGGTTTAAAATAGTAGTAGCAGATTTCAAAGAAATATAAAAGTTAACTGGAGTTTTCTTCGCGTCCTAGGACCTCTCTCGTGTTTTTAGTGATTTGACTCCAGGCAAAATCGATGTCATGGAGTTCGGTGTACCTGGAACATACGACGAATCGAATGACGAACTGATCGCGAACTTTTGAGGGAACCATATGAATTTTACAATCTTCGTTGATCCTCTTGAGAAGCGCTTCGGTCAGTTCGTTCGGTCCCTTAAAAATGAGATTGCGCATTATAATTCTTTGCGGTATTGAATACACTTCTTTAGCTTCATACTTTGAGTCGGAAACAAACTAATCCCAAAGCTGGTTCACCAAGAATCTCGAATCGTGGATCATTTTCCACAAGACTCTTAAAATGACTTGCCAGGGAAACATACTTGCGAATAAACCTCTGTAATCCTTCAGCCCCGTAACTGCGCATCACGAACCAGAGTTTCAGGGATCGGAATCGACGACCCAGTGGTATCTGCCAATGCTAGATTTAAAACAATATGAGTTGGTCAAAATTAATGTTAGTATTTAAAATGTATGTTACTCTGAAATCAGGAGCTTGGTCTTGCTTATCATGATTCAAGTAAAGAGGATCGACATTAAATGTATTAACCACGTGGTTGACATTCTAGAACCTGTGAAGATTAACGGAAATTATTTCATAAAATTAATCCAAATATGTAAAATGTAAATCAATTTTATTAACCAAACTGTAGAACAATCGAAATGGACCATGAACAGTTTATGCGGGTTGAACATGAAGGATTGGGCCAGTTCAACGCCACGCATCCAGCAGCGGAATTCCTCGCAGAGAAATGCTGAACCTTGTTTTCAAAATCACTCCTATCAAAAACTTGTACCATTCTAGGAAACTTCTACTTGATTTAAATGCTAAAGTTCATTAATTTAAATGCATATACCAGCATACGCAGCATCAATGTGCATCCAGAGGTCTTCGTTCTTACAGACCTGTCCTATTTCTTCTATTTTGTCAAAAGCACAAGTAGACGTTGTTCCGAGACTGGCAGCAACCTTTTATCATAGAGAAGAATCAAGAAATCTTTCGAAAAATGTTAATGCAATTAAAAAAACTTACGTAAAATGGTATTGGTCCTTCTCGTCTGTCTTCAGCAATAACCTTCTGCACAGCGTCGCCACGTAGTTGTAATTTGTTATCCGAAGTCAGTAGCCTGATTTTAACACCAGCTATGATGGCAGCCTTTTCTACTGACGAATGAGCTTGGTCTGTTAAAAACAATTAAGTTCTGGTTTCTAGTATCTTCGTTAAGTCTTGCAGGAATTGCAGAATACCGGGGTGTAACGTTCCTGAAGTGTAAGCTATTAACCGACTTACAATCAGCTGTTCATCAGCGCACCCTGATGTCTCTTTGATTTTCCCTACAGTGAGTGACTTGGCTGCCAGTAAGGCAACTAGTGTCGCTTCACTTGCAGCTCCGTGAACTACTCCTCCTCCAGTACCTCCGGAACAAGTAAAAACTGCTTGGGAAGATGAAGCAATTTTCCCATCCAGTCTGTCATTACAGATTCGAGCTCAGTGCAAGCAGGGCTGGCAATCTATTCAACAATGTTTTATTCCTGCTCAAAAAGTGAGAACAGTGAATAGGTCAGTACTTACCCAAGAAAATCCAACACATCCTATAGCAGCACTTAAAACATCTCCTAGCAGTGAAGGCCATGAATTACCCGTGGGATAATATGCGTGGAACTGCGGAGAATGCCAGTGGGTCACCTGCGTGTAAAACCAACCCACTTAAAAATTATGGTACTTTTTCGCAGTGCCTTTTAACGACCTTGAACTGGCGGTTCTTATAACGTTGTTTAAACCGTGTCAGGGCGATACAGGCTATACTAGAAAGGCACTGTGAAAAGGAGCTGGGGCACAACGTAACAGCACTGCAGTGGTGCCTTTTCACAGTGTTTTGTACAGTGTAAAATACTTATTACTTGGAATCATTTTTACGTGATAACGAATAAATGACCAGAGTGAATGACTGAATCAGTAAACTTGTAACCCAGGCATAATCAGCCTTTCAATGTCAGGGAAGATTTGGTTCCACGATTCTCCTCTCTGTGGGGCCTCTTCCGGCATTAGTTTCCGGATGTACCCAGGTTCTACTGCTGGCAGAACCTCTCTATAAGTAAATAACAAATATGAACACTAAGTTGGATAGAATAAGTGAGATGAATAAGAATTGATTACTTAATTAACTATTATGAAATGTGAAAAGACCTCTCTCGAATGTTATCAAGGTGACATAGTCGATCAACTGGTGAGCGGCTGTACCAAACTCTGATGAATCCATGGCGGCTCCTTGTTACGAGAGACTAGCTGTAAAACTGTTGTTCAGCTGCTACCTTATGTATAGTCAACAAAATAAGCATGTGAGTACTGTGTTTGCATTCACCACATGAGCACTAACCGGTAGGCATAGTGAAAGTCACCTATACCTACGTAAATTTATGAGAGTCACATGATGCTGTCCAATCTAAGGTGTTTTTTTTTCCTTGACGGGTACTCAGGCTTCCGCCCATGACCCCAGTGCAGAGTGTAAGGGATCTAAATCAATCCAACGTTATTAGTGCTGCTTGGAAGAAAAAAACAAAGTAAAACTTTCTGGGTAGTTAAATAGAGATAAACCATATGTTGCATTTGCAGTTGCATGGACTTATATTAGTTGGTTACCAGTTACAAGGGTTTCGTATTCAAGAGGAATCCAAAACAGCATAATTAATTCACAACTTTTGTTTGTTGTTGATTCGGCAATTTACGATATGCGTAGAAAACTGTCAATATCTATGTTCTGAACAGTTGTGCGTAATAAGGACAACGAAGAACATTCATTGCAAACATGCAAAATATCTAATAGACATAACACAGTGTAGAATACTTCAAGCTTCGGTAGACTGACAACGAACAACAGCGGAGAACGGTTTGTATCCGAGAGTGAATCCGTTCTGTGGTTTCAGATCGGGAAGTGGCTCTCCAGGAATGGCTTCAAAGGAGAAATTTTTTCACAAGAGCAGTCGAGAACAAGAAGTAACTGTTGCGGGCCAGAGATTCTCCGAGACAGCTTCTCTTCCCTGTGTTTGAAAAGTAACATATTTCATTTATACATCAATACAAACCGGGCATTGCTAGATATGATTTTTACGATAGTAAGGAGACTGTATGGAAATATCATACCTCCTCCAAAGGGAATCAGGTACTCTGAACGTATCACTTTCCCATTCGAGTCTAAGTGCCGCTCTGGACGGAAGACTTCAGGATCTCCCCAATGTTTCTTGTCCGTGTGGACTGAATAAATGCTGGTGAATACTATAGTTCCCTGTAAAACAACAGCTATCATCAAATGACTTCGTTAGTATTAAATCAAGTTCCTTACTTCGGGTATAGTGTATCCCCTAACTTTGGTATCGCGCAAAGCTCGACGGGGAATTGCGAAAGGGGCTATGTTGCTGATCCTCTGAACTTCTAACAAGACTGCTTCAGTGTAAGGAAGGCTGTTCGAAACAGCAGAAACGAGAAGTTAGTATTTACCTGACACAGTTTAATTTTGAAACCAATACTTGACTCTGTCGCCGAGCCGAGGTAGCTTGTCGCCACAAACCGATTCAAGTTCCTTCCGCATTTTCACCTGGACTTCAGGGTGGTGGATCAAATACAGTAAAACGAACCCTGATAAAGATAGCAAAATAGTAATTAAAAACAAAAATATCTTACGGTTATAAATTCGGTACCAATCGAATTGCTAGTTGACTCGGCTCCAGCGGAAAAGATATCCACAACGGTGCCTATGAGCTGCTCATCTGCTCAGTAAAAGTTGATAATATATACAATATATATTTAAACTGGTTTAGGCACCATCATAGTAGTAGGTACGAAATAGGCTCAGTATTAAAATTAACGTTTTTTTTACAACAAAACGTGACAGTAGCTTACCTGTAAAAGTTGAGTTTGCAAGATTTTCGTGTTTTTTGAGTTCCGTCAAATATACGTCGATGAAGTCACGTGGGTTGTCTTCTGGCAGATCAGTTTTGTGCTCATTCACCACGTTCTGCGTATTAAATACATGAATAAAATTGCTAACTCAGAATTTTAAAGCGTTATTTTACCTGTATGAAATTGAGGAGTGGAGGAAAAGTATCCAGAGCTCTGCCAAAAAACTTCTGGAAATGACGAACGATGAAAAATGGGACATTCGCAGCTCCGTTGATGGGTTGCCCGGTACGAAACAGCACTTCGATCACTTTCAACAGTTCTTGGAATTTTTTATCATGGCGACTGAATCGGGAACCCCGAGTACAGCCCAAAGGACGTTCACAACAGAAACATTGAAAAATCCTTCAAATCTGACGACATGCTTGTCGTTCTCCTTGGACTTGGTAAGCAGATCTTTGGACAGATCCTGAATTTCTTCGTGAATCGTTCCTTCGAGGGAAGTCTTGCCGAAACCCAAGTCCCGAAGATGTCGCATGGTGAAACGACGCTGCTCGCGCCAGAATTCGCCATCAGTAAACATTACACCTATGAAACAAAATTTTGTTCAGCATATTGATGTAGATTTACATGTAATTTTTTATTTTAGAAGCCACAAGCTATCATGGTAGCCAATTTTCTCGAACGAATTAACTCTCCTTAGAAATATTCAAAGTCAAGATTTAAAATAATAAACAGGTAAGATTATTCCAAATAATAATTATTTACAATCAAGTTCATTTCAAAAATACAGTGCTAACCGTTTACATTTTAGTAATTGTTTCTTAGATTTGTACATCGCCCCTTAGGATGTTTAAGTCTGGCTTTCATATCTACGGTTTTGTTTATTTAGTTGTCTTCTTTATCTACTTATGCAGCTTTATCAGTTAACTGAGCAGATCAAACAAGAGTCAAGTGGCTTAGCACCAGGTGTATTCTCCAAATATTTCATTAGTCATCCTTCCAGCATTAACCATAAAACGCTTAAAAGATTAGTCATACCGAGTCGTTTGCCCAAGGTTCTCTCCCTAATGGCTCTGGAGTCGGGCCTTCCATTTAGATCCTCATTAGCAAAGACCTCCTTGACTGCTTCGTATCCGGTGACTGAAACAAAAGCCTGTGTTGGTCCCAAGTAGAAACCTACAATGGGCCCATACTGCTGGGCCAGTTTGATCATGGCCAGGTATGGATAAGTAGGGTCCAGTCTGCGGAGAAATGGAAAGTAACCTACCAGTGGAAGCCCACGAGGCCCTGAAAATACAAACACAGCCTATCACGTGGTGTCTGTAAACACAGATACAGACTCCCATGATTTTGTGTGTTCTAAGATAGACGTTAAGGATAACAGTAACCTTTCTTCGAATATTTAATTTCTTTACGAACTTGAATTATGTGCAAATCATAGCAATTCGTATATATTTTTTAGCTTTAGAAAAAAAAACTTTACATAGTCTTACCTGGTGGAAAATTGGTAGGCCTTCTCGTAAGTTTCACAGTCACGAAAATAACTATGAGAGAAACTAATATTCCAGTTAACATTCTTTGTCTTCAATTAAAGTAAAATTTGGATTTAAAAACACAGATGTGCTATCTGTGAAGGCTAGAATGCGAATGGCCTGGCGACGAGCCGAGACAGCGAGCTTTTCAAGGCACTTTGCCTTACGGGCGTTTCAGGTGTTACGTAAAGCTGTACTGTCTACAATGGAGCTTATAAGTCACGCTGACTCTTCGTTGCCAAGCAGATGTGACTTTAGTCCTGTACAACAGTTATCACATAAATTTTCTTATAAAAGAGTTTAACTCTCTCTCATCGTGATCGAGTAAAACTGGTTAAGATTTTTATTAGAAATTGTGATCCTTGCACAGTTTACAAGATTGCTGTCACTTATCTTTCAGTTTTTTGTTTTTGTAGAAAAGTTTGGGAATGCCTTAAGACTCATTCACGTGAGACAATTTCTTCTGTAACTTAAGTTTCAGCCTTTACGTGATCTGCAAACGACGTATTTATTCATAATTGATATTTATTCCTAATTTTGCAAAAATCATTAACCATCAGTTTAACAAATTCATTACTCTTTCCTAATTTAATTACTTTTAATCCATCATGGGCGGACTGAGTAGAGAGTATTCACGTGTCTTTAGTTTGTCAACAAACGATCTATAACGAGATATACTCTGTTGTCTAGCTTGGAATATGCTAGTTAAGTTTATGCTACTGATGTTGTACAAATATGAATTTGCAAAATGTATTATTCTATCAGTACTGGATTTATGTGTTCTTATGATATAATATTAACCAAAAAAATGACCCTGAATGCTTCTTATAAAGATATACTGATTAAGAACATCAAAAGTGTCATGAGATTGAACTATATTTATAACACACAGTAAAACCATTAAATACATTGCGAACCATGCACACTGGTCAGTCAATGTGTGTAAAACCAATTATGAAAAATTCACCAACACGTTTGCTATATCCAGTCACTTTCAATTGTGCGCGTACAGTGAAGTTGTAAATTTAATATAAACGAAGAGATCCGATAGCAGTAATACAGAAAAGAATAGTTTTAGGCCTAGATAGACTGAGAACGAACAACAGCAGAGAACGGTTTGTAGCCGAGAGTGAATCCGTTCAACGGTAGTAGATCAGGGAGAGGCTCACCGGGAACGGTCTCGAACGAGAAATTTTTCACGAGTGCGGTCGTGAACAAGAAGTAAGTGTTGCGAGCCAGAGATTCACCGAGACAGCTTCGCTTTCCTGTGTTTGCAACGTGACATGTTTAGTTCATACATCAGTACATACCGGGCATTGCTAAATTTAATTTTTCCACTAGTAAGGAGACTGTATGGAGATATCATACCTCCTCCAAAGGGCATCACATAGTCGGAACGGATGATTTTCTCGTTCGAGTCTAAGTGTCGCTCGGGACGGAAGACTTCAGGGTCTCCCCAGTGTTTTTTGTCCATGTGAACTGAGTAAATATTAGGGAAAATTATAGTTCCCTATATCATTGCAAAGATTAGTTTTGTACGTCTTGTTGTTAGTTGAGTTGTATACTTCAGGTACAGTGTATCCCTGGACTTCAGCGTCCCGCATAGCTCGACGAGGTACTGCGAAAGGAGTGATGTTGCTAACTCTCAGTACTTCTATCAGAACTGCTTCAGTATACGGCAGGCTGTTACAAAACGCGGAATAGATCATATTCATTAGATACTGTATAATAATGAAAGTATTACTTGACTCTGTCGCCGAGTCGAGGAAGATTGTCCCCGCAAAACGACTCAAGTTCCTTGCGCATTTTTGACTGAACATCGGGATGGTGAATCAAATACAGTAGTACGAACCCTGTTTGAAACAACAGTAATAATGATAATCCAGATTCTCTCATTCTGTATGATTCATTCAATATACCAATGGAGTTGCTGGTGGTTTCAGCTCCAGCGCCAAAGATATCAAAGATGGTGGCGATAAGTTGCTCGTCTAAATTTAATTGAAGAAAATTTATAGAAGCCTAATGGGTAAGATTAAGAGTCTTATTTTATTAAACTGGTACTTTGTTTAATGAAATTTATTATAGAGAACCTGAATTACAAACAGGCTGTTTGAATTACCTGTAAACGATGAATTTTCTGAAGTTGTATGCTTTTTCAGTTCGGTCAAGTAGACATCAATAAAATCTCTCGGTTCGTCGTCTACCAAGTTGGATTTGTGTTCCTCTATTATATCCTGCATTATAAATACATGTGTAAAATAAACATGTTAAGTGCAAGTTCTAAAAAGTGTTGCCTGAATGAACTTGATCAGGGGAGGAAAAGTGTCTAAGGCGCTGCCGAAGAATTTCTGGAAGCGACGCAGGATGACCAGGGGTACGTTGACCGCCGAGTTGATCGGCTGTCCCCCGCGGACCAGGACTTCGACCAGTCTCAGCAGTTCTTTGAGCTTCTCGTCATGGCGACTGAATCGAGAGCCTCCGACAATGGCCCACAGGACATTAATCACAGAAATATTGAAAAATCCAGCAAAGTCGACGACGTGTTTCTCGTTCTTCCTGGACTTCGTGAGCAGGTCGTTGGAAAGGTCCTGAATTTCTTCGTGGATCGTTCCTTCGAGCGAAGTCTTGCCAAAGCCCAGATCACGAAGATGTCGCAGAGTGAAACGGCGCTGTTCGCGCCAGAATTCACCATCAACGAACATTAGACCTATTGATTAATTAATTAACAATAATAATAGTAATGGTTGGATGAACGGAGTGTTCTACCGAGTCGTTTGCCGAAGTTCCGTTCCCTGAGGGCCTTGAAGTCTGGCCTCCCGTTGAGATCCTCATTAGCGAAGACTTCCTTGACGGCTTCGTAACCGGTGACTGAAACAAACGCTTGCGTGGGTCCTAAGTAGAAACCTACGATGGGCCCATACTGCTGGGCCAGTTTGATCATCCCCAGATAAGGGTAAGTCGGGTCCAGTCTACTAAGAAATGGGACATAGCCGACAAGTGGAAGCCCACGAGGCCCTAAAATACAAACGAAAACGCTGGACTATCGCAGTTATATCTAAAAAAAAAAAAAAAAAAAAAAAAAAAAAAAAAAAAAATACAACTCACTTATGTAATGAGACGAGTTAGCTTACCTGGCGGGAAATTTGAAGGCCTCCTTGAAAGTTTCACGGTAACGAAAATCACTACGACAGATACTATTACCGCAGTTAACATTTTTAGATCTTTATTGTACTATTTGTGGCTTGAAAAAGCCAGAGGCGTATCGTCCCTGAAGGTTTAAATGAGACTGGCCTGGCGTTGGGCCCAGACTGCGAGGTTCTCTGGTCTCTTTTGCCAGGGGGGTTTGAAGCGTTACATAAAACTGTATTGTCTGCTGTGTAGCTTATATAAGAAATGAAAAGTGCACAGTCATGCTGAATCTTTGATGCCAAGCAGCTGTTAACTCCGTTTAATTGTTATCATATGCTGTCAACGTTGTCTCGCTGGTTATATGTCTGGAAAATCTGGAATCCTTGGTCTTGTCACGAAGAAGTGGCGTGACAACATGTGATAACACAGAATGCACTGCGTGAGATTAGTAGTCGACTAATTCAATGAATTCTTTAGGTTGACAGGCATTACTAGTGTTTACTACTAGTGTTACTACTATTGCTTAAATTAGTGGTATTACTAATATCTATTCATCAGTTTTTACCGTATGATTGAAGTAATAGTAGTGCTATTATTAGTAATTCTTGGTCTTATTGCAATTCGTCTGGTTCGGCAAGTCACGTTTCGATACACGTGAAAAGAAACTAGCGTTGAGATACACGTGACCGGAACTCACATATAGATATTTATCACATAATTTTACTATAACGTTGATCAATATTTTGTTTCGTACTCAGCTTTGCTTATGAATTATCTTGGATTTTTTACATTTTTCAGTTGTTTTGGCAGTGAGAAATGGCCTGCTACGTGAAACGACTGATTTACTGATGACTAATTGTGTCGAGTTGTTATTAAGTAAAATTATTAATAAATTGGAATAATTAGATAATGTTACTAAGTCTCCTGGCTGACTTTGTATGTCACATGTTCAAAAAGAGGCTTTAGTCAATCGCATTGGAGTAGCCTACTTCTGTTATCCTGGCTTCAATAGTTCCCGGTTTATACTCTACGTAAAATTTCGTCTAAGCAGTTTAATGCGAAGCACATGTAGTATTAAAAAGAAGTTTAATTCAAGAAATTAATTATTTTCACGATATATTTCAACTGTTAATTCGTACGTTAGAATTTGCATTTATTTTACGATGGTTCGACAGCAATGTATACGCCATCTATTGCAGAAAAAATGAACTAACTGTTAAAATTGCGAATTCAACTTACAAATATGACGAATGAATTAAATATCTTTTTGTAATATTTGATAATTTAATATTAATTCAATGTTGTTGCATTTTATTAAATAAATTTTATATTATCAAAATTTTCACAACTTGAAGGTATATCGATTCTTTATCGCTTCATGGCGGCGTCCACATAAAGTAAACATAACAACCGACCAACATTTCGAATTTAAAAAGTTAATATATTTCAATAGTCCCGGTCAGCTGTCATCAACAACTATTGAACAATAGTTTTTATTTAAATAAATAATTCATATTTGTGTGAAGTCACTAATTGTAAGTTCTAGTTTCGAATCCAACTTTTCGATACTTTCCAAGTCGAGATGGGAGTCACGGCGTAAGTCTTTAGTTTTAATTTTATTATACGTCTTCATCCATAAGAACGAATATGATTGATTAAGTAATGTTATTTTGGGATATGTCTTTGCAGTTTGCAGCTTTTCCCCGTTCCCGAGGGAAAGACGGGACCCCAGATCATTGAGTTCCTCACAAAACGCATAACGGCCCTTGGTGCTGTACCCAGCGGCTCGTTTATCGTTGATTGTGAAACGTACACGTCTTTACCCACACTCGGTAAAATTACGATTTACTCTTTTTTAAATGTCTTTAGCTTTAACAGGTATACCTTCCAATGCAAACACACAGTGTCATCTAGCGATGAGTATTACAAACGTTTTTCGTGATTGAATTCTCAACCAAACTACACAGTTGAAATTTTACTTACAGAATGTTAGAATTGATGAATTTTATTATTGTTTTAAATAATTTATTGTTTGCTACTTTGTAGAAATTTATTAATTCATTACTGTGAAAATCTGTCAACGCAGCGTATAGGCGCCATGATTTTCACGCATGTTAGAGCATATTTAATCATTTCCATCCATCCAACCCGTAAATAATACGATTTAGTAAAAAATTTCTCTAAAATAATTAAGAATCGCTTATGAAGCAATAATTCAGTTTATCAGATTTAATTATCTTTATAGCCCGTGTTGCCTCCCTACCTATCAGACTTACGGCCTTCTGTTTGAATTTATGAAGTCTTCCACTGTTTCCCCTCGAAATTTGATTTTCCTGAAATATTTGGAAAATGATGAATAATTCGTTCTGCACGCCGGGAGTGTGGATTCCCCAGTTCTCTTATTGAATAATGCAATATTAATGTAAATTTCAGTTTTTTTGTGTGTGTGTGGGTTAATTTTTCTGAAGTGGTGCCTGAGGTTAAGATATACTTCAAGTGGAAAACCTTCAAATCGAGAAGATAACTTCCAAGTGTTCCATTAAGGCCATTTTATAAAAAGGGAAGAGATAACTCTGTTTAAAAAGACCTGGACGGGCCAAATATGTAAATAAAATTCAGGATCTTTTTTGTGGAAAAAAGAAATATAAGAAACCATAAAGGCCACCCATTGGGAAGATAGATTCCAAAATGAAGGAAAAGGACCTAAAAAAGAGACGGTCTCTTTTTCGGGGTAACGTATGAGAAATCTCTCTATTTTACCAAACCATTTTTTTTGTTTCCACAGTCACCAGGTCTTTGTTGATTTCACAAATCTGAAGTTTTCAAGTGGGACTTGCCGCCCTGAACGTACCTGAACAAAGAAAACCACCCAAAAAATAACTTTTGAAAAAATATATTTATAGATGACCCTCTTGAGAAACTTAAGTTGTCTTGCGTGCATCTTGAACACTTCATTGTATCTCTTAGTTTTTTATGTGCAATTTTTTTGGAGTGTTTTTAATCAAAACTGGCAACGTTGCGCTTGTTTGTTTGAAGGACCTTCGAGGTTTGTGCACATTCTACACAATTCCGAACAGCCGGCGTCGGTTTTTGCTATTCTGGAGAGCGCAATCAAGACCGTGCCCCTGGTGGCAGATTCTTCCTTTGATCTGCTCATGATGAAAATCTCAGACTTCTACCAAGGCAACATTCAGACCAAAATCGAAGCCAGGGGCCCGCGTTTTGAAGCGGGCGACTTCCTGGTCAAACTAGGAGCTGTTTCCATGGGTCCCAACTTCAAAGGCATCCTGGTTGAAGTATAGGAATCTGTTCTATACTGTATGTTGCCCAGATTCTAAAAGTGTTTGTTATTGAAATGTTAGGTAGATTACCAGGCGTGTGTTGTACCCAGTGCCTGCTGGGAACTGATGCGAGAATTTATGCAAGGATTTCTAGGTAGTTGCGTGCCTAACAGTCCACCGCAGTATCTTCAGGTAGTATAATCCACATGACGCCATTTTTCACTTGTTATTCTGTTAGTGTTACTTTTATTTTACAGAAAATTTATTATGTTATTTTCTGGTTGATTTAGAATCGATTCAATGATGTACACCAGCCGTTGGATTGTATCAACCAATACCTGGAACAGTTTAACGCATTCCGCAAAACTACCGGCATCCGACAATGAAACGACGAATACACGAATTTTTTTTACAGATTTTACTTATTTTATTCGATTAGTATTATCATAGACAAAGTCACGTGTCTTGGGTGTATTTGTTCGACCTGTTCGGTTTGCTATTCTTTCCCAAGAGAAGGGTTTGGGGGGCGTTTTTTTAATGGTTTCTGCGGGTTTCTGTATTTTCCCAAGCGGGGTCTGAGACTCCTATATCTCTTCATAACTCATAAAAACAGCTGTAAATTTGTTATCGTCACGTTATCAGTGTTATCGCCAGTGTTCCTGAATTGAGGAATGCCACGCGTGTGCTATTAAATGGTTGATCGTGCGGTCTGTTGTTATTGAGTGTTTTAAATAAGGACCTCTTAATTGGCAGCTCATTATCTGGGAACTTGTACAGCGGAACGAGCAAAACACTTAAAGAGTGGGACGCACAAAAAAGTCACCGAGAAATTCCAGTCGGTTGTAAATCACAACAGTCGTCCGATCGTTATCTTTATTAACACCTTCAAGTTTCTCAATTTAGAAACTGAGACTGACAAAGACGAGAACCTCAGACACCGTGTTAAATTTTTTTCGCTCTTTTCTTTTAGTGAATAGTTTCCGTTTGGTGGGGGCGGGGGGACCTCCTTCTTTGTACTTGGGTTTTCGGCTCAGTGGGGGATTTTTCTCGAGGTTTTTTGAGATGCCTCTTTGACGTAACTATTGCATTCCCCCCCTGAATGGGTCCTGTCTGCACCCAGAACCTCCCCTCTCGGCTGTCATCTTAATAACACCCCTGACAACATTGACCCTTGTGTCTGTTTTCATTCAAAACGCCACTTTTTCTTCTTCTCTTAATGGCTCCAGAGTTTCCTCTTCTGTGAACCTTACCCCGGGAGAAAGAAAAAACGAACATTTTAGAAACTGGAAACTTATTTAATTGCGCGTTAAGTGTCAACATTAAGTGTCGAAAGGCTCAGATTTATATTCCCCGTATGTTTGTTCTGTGTATAATTATCCGTCATACTAAAACCCCTGCAACTGTGTTGTGTGATCTTCAACCAAGCGTGTACTGCTATAACGTGATACAGCACAATTTCGCAGAGTTTCTTACGAGATTGCTTGTATTATACACTTGGTGGAAAGCTCATCTCTCAAGAGAAGTGGATGTGGCACTGAAGCATAAAATTGCTCATTCTGGAATAGCTGTGTGGACTGACGGGACGCCGGAAGATGGAATTAGTCATAACTCGCGTTGATACGAGTGTGCTGTGACCCTGTCAAGTAAATTATTTGAGCCAAAATGCGTGGAATTGCTGTTACACGCCCTGTTTGGGTATATTCGTTATCTCTAAATTTAGATTTGAGTACTGTAAAAGGGTTGGAAGCTGTCGGAGAACGAGCAGAGCTCATAGTGCGATTGTCAAAAGGTATGGCCCATTGAGATAAGCCACTAAGCCCATTGAAGTTGGCAAAAAGGCCCTCCTTGGGTTCAACCCTTGTGTGTGCACTTGAATAGTTCCGATATAGTTGAGCACTTAAGCTTAACTAAACCTGTCAATCAAGGCCAATAGTCTGGTACCAGTGCCTTCCATATTACTCTCTTTCAAACGTTTCCCTATAACCACATTCCCCCATAATCCACGCCAGAACGGGGATCCTTTCCACTGGGAAAGTGAATTCAATTATACACTGGATAGGGTTCGTTGATCATCTGTTTTTGTGTGGGAGACCTTGACGACTGTCTTTATGTGCAAAGTACCCGCAAATGAAAGTGGGATATAATATAGGTTTATTTTTCCAAAGAAGAAGTACACTGTTTATACAAATACAAGGGTAATACACGAAAATCCATTAAGTTTGGTTGCAATTTTTATGCTCCATCTCGTCGAGGCCTTTACCTCGCGTTTCTGGTACACACACAAGCACGAACACGAGGCCCACTGCTGAGATAACAGCATATAACCAAAAGGCTCCATCTAAACCGAGACTACTTTCGAAATCTACAAAAGTTTTGACGCTGATAAATGCGCACGCATAGCTAAAGCACGTTGTAATGGCTCCTCCGATCCCACGATACTCCAGCGGATACAATTCTCCGATAAGCAGCCACGCAATCGGTCCCACGCCTATGGAAAACGCCACCGTGAACACGAGGACGCAAACCAGAGGGATCCAGTCGAGGTGAGGGTGAAAATCAGCATCCGCCGGACCCCCGATAGTCCCGATGGCGCTGGTCGCGTTGAGACTTGTCGCGGAAGAATTATGCGTCGACGAGGGACCGTTGAAATGGATGAAGGTGCCGAAGCCTGCCAGAGCCAGTGACATGAAAGAGTTGCTGATAATGAGCAGTGGCAGTCGGCCTAGAGTGTCGACTAATAAGCCGGAAGTAACTGCGGCCAGAAGTTGAACGAATCCGACTACAACAGCCGCCCCGTGAGGGTCCATGTCAACAAAGGAGGCTCGGAATATGGGCACGGCATAGAAATTGAATGCATGGGCTCCGGATAGTCGCTGGAACATCATTAAGCCACACGTTACGAGCGTGGGCCCTAGAAACCTTCGTCCCACGTAAAATCGGTTCCTAAATCGCGGCAATTTCTGACGAGTCACGTTGGCTTGAATCGTGCTTAACTCGTGGTCAATATTGGCGTCGGCTCCCCGTAGCCATTGTAAAGAGTTGTAGGCCTCAGTTTCGCGCCCTTTCAGGGCCAGATAACTCGGCGTCTCCGGTATATAAAAAGCGGCGATGAAAAACATGATGGGTGCTGCACTGGCAACCATGGCAAGACGACGCCAGTCGAGGTATGCCCCCAGCGAGAAACTGATCAAAAGTCCAATGTGACTAGCCATTTTGGCGACAGCACATAAACCACCCCGAATCTCTGGGGACGCGATTTCACTAATATAAACATGGGATGCTAACAAGACTATGGCCGAGCAAAAACCGCACAAAAAAGCAGTGATATACATCATAGAGACACATGTGGCAAATATTGTTAGCAGCCAGCTACAAGAAAAGGGAATTGCAACGCCCAGCAAAGTCCTTCGGCGACCGTATCTCATGGCGAAACCCCCGAAAGGTCCCCCAAATAACGCGCCCAACAAAGACAGACTGGCGATCCAGGATCCCTCCTGTGCCGTTATGCTGAAACTTCGCAGGAAACCATTATGTACTGGTAACGGGCTCTGCAAGGAAGCTAACGCCGGCGAGCTGTACCCTTTGCTCAGCCCCGCTGCGAAAGGACCCAGGGACACCGCAAGTGTTGCCAGTACCTAATAAATAATTTTTGCTTGACAAGTTCCTATATCAATTCTGAAAACAAATACTTGTGCCATGTATCGGGGCTCGGCAGCATTGATTAATTCCAGTGTTGAACTGGGCATCGTCGCAAATCAGGCGTTCACCCCAGAACCTGTGTGGATACAGACAGACACATTAAAAATATGTTTATCCATGACATGCCTCACTGTTTATATGAAAAATGGTTTAAAAGGGATACAGAGAAACATAGTTTGGTTTGGTTTGTTATCTTAAACCAAAGCCATAAGGAGGTATGATAACATGTTAAATGGCTTCACACACGCTGTTGTCATTTTTTTGGGCTTACTCCGTTTTTTTTCCTCCGGTTCCCTCTCGCCTCTGAAAACAGATACCAAGTTGTATACGAAGCAGAATAAACTTCCGACAAGAGTGGGGGCCTAATGCTTCGCTTTAACGGCTTCCTCAAGAATTTTAAGTCGAATTCGTATCGCAATCAACGTTTCGGCACAAAAAGAATGAAAGAATTCGACTCTTCTAGAAATCAGATCTTAACCATGGATTGCCTTGTGTATGTGTGACCCTTGTTTATCAGCGAGGGCATCCCACCCAAGGAGGTTAAGCAAAAACCTCCCTGTCTTAACCCTTTCGCCAA